>NC_069434.1:4446801-4504644 GCF_026875155.1 Cherax quadricarinatus | reverse complement strand
ATATATAATATTAATAATTATATATAAATATTATATAAAAATTTAATATAATATATAAATATATATATATATATATATATATATATAATATTATATATTATTATATATATTATATATATATATATATATATATATATATATATATATATATATATATATATATATATATATATAATATATATATATATGTCGTGCCGAATATGTTAAAACTGGTCAATTAGCAAGAACTCATTTAAAATTAAGTCCTTTCTAAAATTTTCTCTTATACGTTTAAAGATATATTTTTTCATTAATGTTAATGTAAAAAATTTTAAGTTTGCAACAAAAGAATCTTAGAAAACTTACCTAACCTTATTATAACAAGAGCAATTTATGTTAGCCTAACCCAACTAAATATATTTTAGATTTGTTTACACTAATTTAATAATAATCAAACACAGTGAAATATATTTTTTTCGTTAGGTTCAGAATGATTTTGGCCAAATTATTGCATACACAAATTTTCACTTGTCCTATATGGCAAGATGAGCGTTGCTATTTAAGCCAAGATCGCAAATTCTGCCTATTCGGCATGACATATATATATATATATATATATATATATATATATATATATATATATATATATATATATATATATATATATATATAATATATATGTCGTGCCGAATATGTAAAACTGGTCATTTAGCAAGAACTCATTTAAAATTAAATCCTTTCTAAAATTTTCTCTTATACGTTTAAAGATATATTTTTTTAATTAATGTTGATGTAAAAATTTATAATTTTGCACCAAAAGGAACTTAGAAAACTTACCTAACCTTATTATAACAAGCGTAATTTATTTTAGCCTAACCCAACTAAATATATTTTAAATTTGTTTACAGTAATTTAATACTAAACAAACACACTGAAATATATTTTTTTCGTTAGGTTCAAAATTATTTTGGCGAAATCATTTCATACACAAATTTTCACTTGTCCTATATGGCAAGATGAGCGTTGCTATTTAAGCCAAGATGGCAAGTTCTGCCTATTCGGCACGACATATATAATATATATATATAATATATATATATAATATATATATATATATATATATATATATATATATATATATATAAATATATATATATATTATATATTATATATATTAATTATATTTTTATTTTTTTTTATTATCACACTGGCCGATTCCCACCAAGGCAGGGTGGCCCGAAAAAGAAAAACTTTCACCATCATTCACTCCATCACTGTCTTGCCTGAAGGGTGCTTTACACTACAGTTTTTAAACTGCAGCATTAACACCCCTCCTTCAGAGTGCAGGCACTGTACTTCCCATCTCCAGGACTCAAGTCCGGCCTGCCGGTTTCCCTGAACCCCTTCATAAATGTTACTATGCTCACACTCCAACAGCACGTCAAGTATTAAAAACCATTTGTCTCCATTCACTCCTATCAAACACGCTCACGCATGCCTGCTGGAAGTCTAAGCCCCTACTTAGTCTCCTTTACCCCCTCCCTCCAACCTTTCCTAGGCCGACCCCTACCCCGCCTTCCTTTCACTACAGACTGATACACTCTTGAAGTCATTCTGTCTCGCTCCATTCTCTCTACATGTCCGAACCACCTCAACAACCCTTCCTCAGCCCTCTGGACAACAGTTTTGGTAATCCCGCACCTCCTCCTAACTTCCAAACTACGAATTCTCTGCATTATATTCACACCACACATTGCCCTCAGACATGACATCTCCACTGCCTCCAGCCTTCTCCTCGCTGCAACATTCATCACCCATGCTTCACGCCCATATAAGAGCGTTGGTAGAACTATACTCTCATACATTCCCCTCTTTGCCTCCAAGGACAAAGTTCTTTGTCTCCACAGACTCCTAAGTGCATCACTCACCCTTTTCCCCTCATCAATTCTATGATTTACCTCATCTTTCATAGACCCATCCGCTGACACGCCCACTCCCAAATATCTGAATACATTCACCTCCTCCATACTCTCTCCCTCCAATCTGATATCCAATCTTTCATCACCTAATCTTTTTGTTATCCTCATAACCTTACTCTTTCCTGTATTCACTTTTAATTTTCTTCTTTTGCATACCCTACAAAATTCATCCACCAATCTCTGCAACTTCTCTTCAGAATTTCCCAAGAGCACAGTGTCATCAGCAAAGAGCAACTGTGACAACTCCCACTTTGTGTGTGATTCTTTAACTTTTAACTCCACGGTTCTTGCCAAGACCCTCGCATTTACTTCTCTTACAACCCCATCTATAAATATATTAAACAACCACGGTGACATCACACATCCTTGTCTAAGGCCTACTTTTACTGGGAAATAATTTCCCTCTTTCCTACATACTCTAACTTGAGCCTCACTATCCTCGTAAAAACTCTTCACTGCTTTCAGTAACCTACCTCCTACACCATACACCTGCAACATCTGCCACATTGCCCCCCTATCCACCCTGTCATACGCATTTTCCAAATCCATAAATGCCACAAAGACCTCTTTAGCCTTATCTAAATACTGTTCACTTATATGTTTCACTGTAAACACCTGGTCCACACACCCCCTACCTTTCCTAATGCCTCCTTGTTCATCTGCTATCCTATTCTCCGTCTTACTCTTAATTCTTTCAACAATAACTCTACCATACACTTTACCAGGTATACTCAACAGACTTATTCCCCTATAATTTTTGCGCTCTCTTTTGTCCCCTTTGCCTTTATACAAAGGAACTATGCATGCTCTCTGCCAATCCCTAGGTACCTTACCTTCTTCCATACATTTATTAAATAATTGCACCAACCACTCCAAAACTACATCCCCACCTGCTTTTAACATTTCTATCTTTATCCCATCAATCCCACCTGCCTTACCCCCTTTCATTTTACCTACTGCCTCACGAACTTCCCCCACACTCACAACTGGCTCTTCCTCACACCTACAAGATGTTATTCCTCCTTGCCCTATACACGAAATCACAGCTTCCCTATCTTCATCAACGTTTAACAATTCCTCGAAATATTCCCTCCATCTTCCCAATACCTCTAACTCTCCATTTAATGACTCTCTTCTCCTATTTTTAACTGACAAATCCATTTTTTCTCTAGGCTTCCTTAACTTGTTAATCTCACTCCAAAACTTTTTCTTATTTTCAACAAAATTTGTTGATAACATCTCACCCACTCTCTCATTTGCTCTCTTTTTACATTGCTTCACCACTCTCTTAACCTCTCTCTTTTTCTCCATATACTCTTCCCTCCTTGCATCACTTCTACTTTGTAAAAACTTCTCATATGCTAACTTTTTCTCCCTTACTACTCTCTTTACTTCATCATTCCACCAATCGCTCCTCTTCCCTCCCGCACCCACCTTCCTGTAACCACAAACTTCTGCTGAACACTCCAACACTACATTTTTAAACCTACCCCATACCTCTTCGATCCCATTGCCTATGCTCTCATTAGCCCATCTATCCTCCAACAGCTGTTTATATCTTTCCCTAACTGCCTCCTCTTTTAGTTTATAAACCTTCACCTCTCTCTTCCCTGATGCTTGTATTCTCCTTGTATCCCATCTACCTTTTACTCTCAGTGTAGCTACAACTAGAAAGTGATCTGATATATCTGTGGCCCCTCTATAAACATGTACATCCTGAAGTCTACTCAACAGTCTTTTATCTACCAATACATAATCCAACAAACTACTGTCATTTCGCCCTACATCATATCTTGTATACTTATTTATCCTCTTTTTCTTTAAATATGTATTACCTATAACTAAACCCCTTTCTATACAAAGTTCAATCACAGGGCTCCCATTTTCATTTACACCTGGCACCCCAAACTTACCTACCACACCCTCTCTAAAAGTTTCTCCTACTTTAGCATTCAGATCCCCTACCACAATTACTCTCTCACTTGGTTCAAAGGCTCCTATACATTCACTTAACATCTCCCAAAATCTCTCTCTCTCCTCTACATTCCTCTCTTCTCCAGGTGCATACACGCTTATTATGACCCACTTTTCGCATCCAACCTTTACTTTAATCCACATAATTCTTGAATTTACACATTCATGTTCTCTTTTCTCCTTCCATAACTGATCCTTCAACATTACTGCTACCCCTTCCTTTGCTCTAACTCTCTCAGATACTCCAGATTTAATCCCATTTATTTCCCCCCACCGAAACTCCCCTAACCCCTTCAGCTTTGTTTCGCTTAGGGCCAGGACATCCAACTTCTTTTCATTCATAACATCAGCAATCATCTGTTTCTTGTCATCCGCACTACATCCACGCACATTCGAGCATCCCAGTTTTATAAAGTTTTTCTTCTTCTCTTTTTTAGTAAATGTCTACAGGAGAAGGGGTTACTAGCCCATTGCTCCCGGCATTTTAGTCGCCTCATACGACACGCATGGCTTTCGGAGGAAAGATTCTTTTCCACTTCCCCATGGACAATAGAAGAAATAAAGAAGAACAAGAGCTATTTAGAAAAGGAGAAAAACCTAGATGTATGTATATATATATATGCATGTGCGTGTCTGTGAAGTGTGACCAAAGTGTAAGTAGGAGAAGCAAGATATCCCTGTTATCTAGCATGTTTATGAGACAGAAAAAGAAACCAGCAATCCTACCTTCATGCAAAACAGTTACAGGTTTCTGTTTCGCAGTCATCTGGCAGGACGGTAGTACTTCCCTGGGTGGTTGCTGTCTACCAACCTACTACCTATATATATATATATATATATATATATATATATATATATATATATATATATATATATATATATATATATATATATATATATATATATATATATATATATTTATATATAAATACTTATATGTATATGTATATATGTATGTATAATCTTATGCATGTAATTAGAGAGGACATCGTGAATAAATTGTGCACAAAATATTAAAATATTTATAGACTTGATTCACCAAAAAGTTGGCAAATGAGCAGATCACAACTAATCGATATAGGAGACTCAGGTCTTAGACAATCAGGTAGATAATAGAGTTAATACAATAACAGGATTTATTTCTCGAACAAGTAGAAATAGGTAATACAATACTGGCGATTTTGTCTTAAACAAGAAGGCAGGAGAAAATTATGTTTAAACGTATCAGGAAATTACATACGATTACGTTCTCGCTTTATGCATTTTTATGTGTTTTTCAAGAATCAGTTTATTCATTTTTTTGGAAGAATCAGTTGAGTTTTCCCTGGTATACAATGCCACTCAGTAGTTAGTTTACGTCTTTCTGCAACTGTTTACTTCTCTCAGGGTTGAATCCAATAGATTTACTACGCCAGAGTAATCGTAATCGAGACAAAAATCAATGCAATAGTAACTACGTTCGATGATCTCGTAATTACCCTAAGTTTAATTCTTCTTATTTTTTGGGTTCCGGCTGTTTTGTATTATTCACTGAATAAAAGTGTAGTACCTGAAGTCCTGAAGGAAGTTCTAAGATTACTTTAGGAAAAGTTTTTCAGAAGGACTTGCCAATTATGACCCGTTTCGATGTTCCTCCATTCGTTTGTTCTTCTGAAAACATCTTTGGAGGTAATCTGAATATTAACCTTCTACACAGATAACTAAATTCCGTTTTATCGTGATAAGTTTTATCTTCTTTTGTCTACCCGTATCTGTACCTACAGGTTCTGTTTGCAAGTTAAAACTGCAGACGTTGTTCTCGACTTCGTGTGAATAGTTTGCAACGCCAACAAGTTGATAAACGAGACACCTGTGCAACATTTGGACATGTTTATTCTGGAATAAAGAAAGCCAGATGTTACACAAGTGTCTCGTTACCCGGGACGATGCTCGGTAATTAAGGAATCATGACTTCACAATGCATCTCTTAAGAAAATTTCTCTTGGGAACATAAGGTTGCCACTTTATACGAATATGTGTATAAATAAAACCTTTCCAGTGCCACAAGAAAGTGGTGGAACATAAAACATAGTGAGAGAGGAACTCATCGAAAAGCAAGAGTCTAAAAGCTTACATAAAAATTACCACCTAAAATCAGCACATAATTTACTCGTGAAAATGTAACTGTATTCCTTCATAAAATTTTCTAGAATTCATGGAAAATCAGATAATTGAACCATATCTTCACACATAATGAACATCATATATAAGAACCACATCTTAACATATAATAAACATCAAATATATGGTCCATTTCTTAACACATAATAAACATCAAATATTTAAATCACATCTTAGCATGTTAGGTAAGACACATATGCAACAGTTAGGTATCTTTATTTCGAAACGTTTCGCCTACACAGTAGGCGTCTTCAGTCGAGTACAGAAAAGTTGATAGAAGCAGAAGATACTTGAAGACGTTGTAATCAGTCCATCACCCTTAAAGTTTTGAGGTGGTCAGTCCCTCAGTCTGGAGATGAGCATTGTTCCGTTGTCTGAAACAATATATTTCAGACTATGGAACATTGCTCTTCTCTAGACTGAGGGACTGACCACCTCAAAACTTCAAGGGTGATGGACTGATTACATCGTCTTCAAGTCTCTTCTGCTTCTATCATCTTTTCTGTACTCGACTGAAGAAGCCTACTGTGTAGGCGAAACGTTTTGAAATAAAGATACCTAACTGTTGCATATGTGTCTTACCTAACAACCTGTCGGTATTTTATACCATTTTAATGTTCACATCTTAGCATACAATAACGTCAAGTATATGAACCACATACCTGGATTGTACCTGGAGGGTGTTCTAGGGGTCAACGCCCCCGCGGCCCGGTCCGTGACTAGGCCTCGCGGTGCACCAGGACCTGCTTACCCAGGCTGTTACTGTTGGCCGCACGTACGAACCGCAGCCCGGCTGGTCAGGTACTAACCTTAGGTGCCTGTCCAGCGCCTTCTTGAAGACAGCCAGGGGTTTTGAAGACAGCCAGGGGTTTTGAAGACAGTCAGGGGTCTTAAAGACAGCCCGGGTTCTTGAAGATAGCCAGGGGTCTTGAAGTCAGCCAGAGGTCTTGAAGACAGCCAGGGGCCTTGAATACAGCCAGGGGTCTTGAAGACAGCCAGGGGTCTTGAAGACAGCCAGGGGTCTTGAAGACAGCCAGGGGTCTTGAAGACAGCCAGGGGTCCTGAAGACAGCCAGGGGTCTTGAAGACAGCCAGGGGTCTTGAAGACAGCCAGGGGTCTATTGGTAATCCCCCTTATGTATGTTGGGATGCAGATGAACAGTCTTGAGCCTCTGACACTGAGTTGTTTCAAAGTGTACTCAAGGCTTTCTTGCTTTCCATTAGGGGAATGTTGCACCGCCTGCCGAGTCTTTTGCTTTCGTTGAGAGTGATTATGTGTGCATGTTTGGGTCTAGTATCTCTAGGATATATTAAACATCAAATTAAAATATCTAATAAGAAAAGACATGTATAGAAATATTCCAATTAAAACAGAAATTAGAAACAGAGCTGAAGCACTGATGAACAACCACCTGTTATTGTTCCATGTATTAAACACTGATGATGAACAATCAGCTGTTATTGTTCCAGGTATTAAACACTGATGATGAACAACCAGCTGTTATTTTTCTAGGTATTAAACACTGATAATGAACAATCTACTGTTATTGTACCAGATATTAAACACTGAAGATGAACAGCCAGCTGTTATTGTTCCAGGTATTAAATACTGATAGTGAACAATCTGCTGTTATTGTACCTGGTATTAAAAACTGATGATGAACAACCAGCTGTTATTGTTCCAGGTATTAAACACTGATAATGAACAATCTGCTGCTATTGTACCAGGTATTAAGCACTGATTGTGAACAACCAGCTGTTATTGTCCCAGGTATTAAACACTGATAATGAACAATCTGATGATGAATAACCAGCTGTTATTGTCCCAGGTATTAAACACTTATAATGAACAATCTATAGGTAGTAGGATGGTAGACAGCAACCACCCAGGGAGGTACTACCGTCCTGCCAGATGACTGTGAAACAGAAACCTGTAATTACGCTTAACTACACAGGCACGCACATGCATATATATACATATACACATCCAGTTTTTTCTTCTTTTTTTCTAAATCACTCTTGTTCTTCTTTATTTCCCTATTGTCCATGGGGAAGTGGAAAAGAATCTTTCCTCCGTAAGCCATGTTTGTCGTAGGAGGCAACTAAAATGCCGGGAGCAATGGGCTAGTAACCCCTTCTCCTGTAAACATTTACTAAAAAAGAGAAGAAAAGCTTTATAAAACTGTGAGGCTTGAATCTGCGTGGATGTAGTGAGGATGATAATACAGAGATGATTGCTGATGTTATGAACGAAAAGAAGTGGATGTTCTGGACCTAAGCGAAACAAAGCTGAAGTGGGAAGGGGAGTTTTGTTGCGGAGAAATCTGAGAGATTGTCTGAGAAAGTTAGAGCTAAGGAATGGAGTAGCAATAATGTTGAAGGATCAGTTATGGAAGGAGAAGTGGGAGTATAAATGTGTAAATTCAAGGATTATGTAGATTAAAATAAGGGTTGGATGGGAAAAGTGGGTCATAGTAAGCGTGTATACACCTGGAGAAGAGAAGTGTGTAGAGGAGAGAGAGAGATTTTAGGAGATGTTAAATGAATGTATAGAAACCTTTGAACCAAGTGAGAGAGTAATTGTGGAAGGGGACCTAAATGCTAAAGTAGAAGAAATATTTAGAGAGTGTGTGGTAGGTAAGTTTCTGGTGACAAGTGTAAATGATAATGGGAGCCCTTTGACTGAACTTTGTATAGAAAGGGGTTTAGTTATAGGTAATACATATTTTAAGAAAAAGAGGATAAATAAGAATACAATATATGATGTAGGGCGTAATGACAGTAGTTTGTTGGACTATGTATTGGTAAATAAAAGACTGTTGAGTAGACTTCAGGATGTACATGTTTATAGAGGGGCCACAGATATATCAAATCACTTTTAGTTGTAGCTACAATGAGAGTAAAAGGTAGATGGGATACAAGGAAAATAGAAGCATCAATTAAGAGAGAAGTGAAGGTGTATAAATTAAGAGGGGAAGCAGTTACGATAAGACATAACAACTATTGGAGGATAGATGGGCTAGTGAGAGTATAGGCAATGGGGGTCGAAAATGTATTGGGTAGGTTTAAGAATGTAGTGTTAGAGTGTTCAGCAGAAGTTTGTGGTTACAGGAAGGTGGGTGCAGGAGGGAAGAGGAGCGATTGGTGGAATGATGATGTGAAGAGAGTAGTAAGGGAGGAAAAGTTAGCGTATGAGAGGTTTTTACAAAGTAGAAGTGATGCAAGGAGAGAAGAGTATATGGAACGAAAAACAGAGGTTAAGAGAGTGGTGAAGCAATGTAAAAAGAGAGCAAATGAGAAAGTTGGTGAGATGTTATCAATACATTTTGTTGAAAATAGTTAAAAGTTTTGGAGTGAGAATATAAAGTTGAGGAAGCCTAGAGAACAAAAGGATTTGTTAGTTAAAAATAGAAGAGGAGAGTTATTAAAAGGAGAGTTTGAAGTATTGGGAAAATGGAGGGAATATTTTGAGGAATTGTTAAATGTTGATGAAGATAGGGAAGCTATGATTTCGTGTATAGGGCAAGGAGGAATAACATCTTGTAGGAGTGAGGAAGAGCCAGTTGTGAGTGTGGGGGAAGTTCGTGAGGCAGTGGATAGAATGAAAGGGGGTAAGGCAGGTGGGATTAATGGGATAAAGATGGAAATGTTAAAAGCAGGTGGCAATATAGTTTTGGAGTGGTTGGTGCTATTATTTAATAAATGTATGGAAGAGGGTAAGGTACCTAGGGATTGGCAGAGAGCATGCATAGTTCCTTTGTATAAAGACAAAGGGGACAAAAGCGAGTGCAGTTGAGTATACCTGATAAAGTGTATGGTAGAGTAATCATTGAAAGAATTAAAAGTAAGACAGAGAGTAGGATAGCAGATGAACAAGAAGGCTTTAGGAAAGGTAGGGGGTGTGTGGACCAAATGTTTACAAGGAAGCATGTAGGTAAACAGTAATTAGATAAGGGTAAAGAGGTTTTTGTGGCATTTATGGATTTGGAAAAGGCGTATGACAGGGTGGATAGGGGGGCAATGTGGCAGATGTTGCAGGTGTATGGTATAGGAGGTAGGTTACTGAAAGCAGTGAAGAGTTTTTACGAGGATAGTGAGGCTCAAGTTAGAGTATGTACGAAAGAGGGAGATTATATCTCAGTAAAAGTAGGCCTTAAACTAGGATGTGTGATGTCACCGTGGTTGTTCAATATAGTTATAGATGGGGTTGTAATAGAAGTGTATGCGACGGTCTTGGCAAGTGGTGTGGAGTTAAAAGATAAAGAATCAAATATTAAGTGGGAGTTGTCGCAGTTGCTCTTTGTTGATGACACTGTACTCTTGGAAGATTCCGAAGAGAACGTGCAGAGGTTGGTGAATGAATTTGGTAGGGTGTGTAAAAGAAGAAAATTAAAAGTGAATATAGGAAAGAGTAAGGTTATGAGGATAACAAAAAGATCAGGTGACGAATGATTGGATGTCAGATTGGAGGGAGAGAATATGGAGAGGTGAATGTATTCAGATGTTTGGAAGTGGACGTGTCAGCAGATGGAACGATGAAAGATGAGGTGAATCATAGAAATGATGAGGGGAAAAGGGTGAGCGGTGCACTTAGGAGTCTGTGGAGACAAAGAACTTTGTCCTTGGAAGCAAAAAGGGGAATTTATGAGAGTATAGTTTTCCCAACGTTCTTATGTGGGTGTGAAGCTTGGGTGATGAATGTTGCAGCGAGGAGAAGGCTGGAGGCAGTGGAGATGTTGTCTGAGTGCAATGTGTGGTGTGAATATAATGCAGAAAATTCAAAGGTTGGAGTTAAGAGGAGGTGCCAAAATTGTTCTCCAGAGGGCTGAGGAAGGGATGTTGAAGTGGTTCGGACATGTAGAGAGATTGGAACAAAACAGAATGTCTTCGAGAGTGCATAAACCTGTAGTGGAGGGAAGGCGGAGTAGCGGTCGGCCTAGGAAAGTATTAAACACTGATGATGAGCAACCAGCTGTTACTGTGCCAGGTATTAAACACTGATAATGAACAACGTGCTGTTATTGTTCCAGGTATTGAACACTGACGATTAATAATCTGCTGTTATTGTTCCAGGTAATAAACACTGATGATGAACAATCCGCTGTTATTAGATCAGGTAAATAACATTGATGACGAACAATCTGTTGTTTCTGCACCACGTATTAAGCATTGATGAACTCAGTGTTGTTATTCAGTCTGATTATAAACAGTGGAGGATTCAGTGAGTGTTGTGAAGACTGACAATAAAGACTGATTTACTCAGTGCCGTCATACAGCTGAATAATAAACATTCATAGTCTGTTATACAGCCTGATAATAAACATTGGTGGACTTAATGCTGTTTTATAGCTTAATAATAAACATTGATGGACTCAGTGTTGTTAAATAACCTGACAATAAACACACATGAAAGAAACACAGCTGTTATTTGTATTAAATAAAAATCACTGGTTGAAAACATAATATGAGGTTGTCAATAATGTCAGTGAAATAACTGATGAGTCTACGGCAAATTATGAGTTTTAATTAAAAAGTGAGCAATGAATGGCCACTATAAATCGCTTGCAGCCGTTATCAGCTGAGAGATGAGATTGATGTGGCCAGCAACAGGGCCACACTCTGGTAATGATAGAGGCGATGTGGTCACAGTCATATAATAAGAGTGGTGATGTGGTCACCACCATGCAGTGAGAGTATTGATGTGATCGCCATCATGATGTGACAGTGGGATGTGGTCACCACACGGTAGTGATGTAGTCACCACACGGTAGTGATGTGGTCACCACCAGGTAGTGATGTAGTCACCACCAGGTAGTGATGTGGTCACCACCAGGTAGTGATGTAGTCACCACCAGGTAGTGATGTAGTCACCACCAGGTAGTGATGTAGTCACCACCAGGTAGTGATGTAGTCACCACCAGGTAGTGATGTGATCACCACCAGGTAGTGATGTGGTCACCACCAGGTAGTGATGTGGTCACCACCAGGTAGTGATGTAGTCACCACCAGGTAGTGATGTAGTCACCACTAGGTAGTGATGTAGTCACCACCAGGTAGTGATGTGGTCACCACCAGGTAGTGATGTGGTCACCACCAGGTAGTGATGTGGTCACCACCAGGTAGTGATGTAGTCACCACCAGGTAGTGATGTAGTCACCACCAGGTAGTGATGTAGTCACCACCAGGTAGTGATGTAGTCACCACCAGGTAGTGATGTAGTCACCACCAGGTAGTGATGTAGTCACCACCAGGTAGTGATGTGGTCACCACCAGGTAGTGATGTAGTCACCACCAGGTAGTGATGTAGTCACCACCAGGTAGTGATGTAGTCACCACCAGGTAGTGATGTAGTCACCACCAGGTAGTGATGTGGTCACCACCAGGTAGTGATGTAGTCACCACCAGGTAGTGATGTAGTCACCACCAGGTAGTGATGTAGTCACCACCAGGTAGTGATGTAGTCACCACCAGGTAGTGATGTAGTCACCACCAGGTAGTGATGTAGTCACCACCAGGTAGTGATGTGGTCACCACCAGGTAGTGATGTAGTCACCACCAGGTAGTGATGTAGTCACCACCAGGTAGTGATGTAGTCACCACCAGGTAGTGATGTAGTCACCACCAGGTAGTGATGTAGTCACCACCAGGTAGTGATGTGGTCACCACCAGGTAGTGATGTAGTCACCACCAGGTAGTGATGTAGTCACCACCAGGTAGTGATGTAGTCACCACCAGGTAGTGATGTAGTCACCACCAGGTAGTGATGTAGTCACCACCAGGTAGTGATGTAGTCACCACCAGGTAGTGATGTAGTCACCACCAGGTAGTGATGTAGTCACCACCAGGTAGTGATGTAGTCACCACCAGGTAGTGATGTAGTCACCACCAGGTAGTGATGTGGTCACCACCAGGTAGTGATGTAGTCACCACCAGGTAGTGATGTAGTCACCACCAGGTAGTGATGTAGTCACCACCAGGTAGTGATGTAGTCACCACCAGGTAGTGATGTAGTCACCACCAGGTAGTGATGTAGTCACCACCAGGTAGTGATGTGGTCACCACCAGGTAGTGATGTAGTCACCACCAGGTAGTGATGTAGTCACCACCAGGTAGTGATGTAGTCACCACCAGGTAGTGATGTAGTCACCACCAGGTAGTGATGTGGTCACCACCAGGTAGTGATGTAGTCACCACCAGGTAGTGATGTAGTCACCACCAGGTAGTGATGTAGTCACCACCAGGTAGTGATGTAGTCACCACCAGGTAGTGATGTAGTCACCACCAGGTAGTGATGTGGTCACCACCAGGTAGTGATGTGGTCACCACCAGGTAGTGATGTAGTCACCACCAGGTAGTGATGTGGTCACCACCTGGTAGTGATGTGGTCACCACCAGGTAGTGATGTGGTCACCACCAGGTAGTGATGTGATCACCACCAGGTAGTGATGTAGTCACCACCAGGTAGTGATGTAGTCAGCACCAGGTAGTGATGTGGTCACCACCAGGTAGTGATGTGGTCACCACCAGGTAGTGATGTGGTCACCACCAGGTAGTGATGTAGTCACCACCAGGTAGTGATGTGGTCACCACCAGGTAGTGATGTAGTCACCACCAGGTAGTGATGTGGTCACCACCAGGTAGTGATGTGGTCACCACCAGGTAGTGATGTAGTCACCACCAGGTAGTGATGTGGTCACCACCTGGTAGTGATGTGGTCACCACCAGGTAGTGATGTGGTCACCACCAGGTAGTGATGTGATCACCACCAGGTAGTGATGTAGTCACCACCAGGTAGTGATGTAGTCAGCACCAGGTAGTGAAGTGGTCACCACCAGGTAGTGATGTGGTCACCACCAGGTAGTGATGTGGTCACCACCAGGTAGTGATGTAGTCACCACCAGGTAGTGATGTGGTCACCACCAGGTAGTGATGTAGTCACCACCAGGTAGTGATGCGGTCACCACAAGGTAGTGATGTAGTCACCACCAGGTAGTGATGTAGTCACCATCAGGTAGTGATGTAGTCACCACCAGGTAGTGATGTGGTCACCACCAGGTAGTGATGTGGTCACCACCAGGTAGTGATGTAGTCACCACCAGGTAGTGATGTGGTCACCACCAGGTAGTGATGTGGTCACCACCAGTTAGTGATGTAGTCACCACCAGGTAGTGATGTGGTCACCACCAGGTAGTGATGTAGTCACCACCAGGTAGTGATGTAGTCACCTCCAGGTAGTGATGTGGTCACCACCAGGTAGTGATGTGATCACCACCAGGTAGTGATGTGGTCACCACCAGGTAGTGATGTAGTCACCACCAGGTAGTGATGTAGTCACCACCAGGTAGTGATGTAGTCACCACCAGGTAGTGATGTGATCACCACCAGGTAGTGATGTGGTCACCACCAGGTAGTGATGTAGTCACCACCAGGTAGTGATGTGATCACCACCAGGTAGTGATGTGGTCACCACCAGGTAGTGATGTGGTCACCACCAGGTAGTGATGTGATCACCACCAGGTAGTGATGTGGTCACCACCAGGTAGCGATGTAGTCACCACCAGGTAGTGATGTGATCACCACCAGGTAGTGATGTGGTCACCACCAGGTAGTGATATAGTCACCACCAGGTAGTGATGTGGTCACCACCAGGTAGTGATGTGGTCACCACCAGGTAGTGATGTAGTCACCACCAGGTAGTGATGTAGTCACCACTAGGTAGTGATGTAGTCACCACCAGGTAGTGATGTGGTCACCACCAGGTAGTGATGTGGTCACCACCAGGTAGTGATGTAGTCACCACCAGGTAGTGATGTAGTCACCACCAGGTAGTGATGTAGTCACCACCAGGTAGTGATGTAGTCACCACCAGGTAGTGATGTGGTCACCACCAGGTAGTGATGTGGTCACCACCAGGTAGTGATGTAGTCACCACCAGGTAGTGATGTGGTCACCACCAGGTAGTGATGTGGTCACCACCAGGTAGTGATGTGGTCACCACCAGGTAGTGATGTGGTCACCAAAAGGTAGTGATGTGGTCACCACCAGGTAGTGATGTGGTCACCACCAGGTAGTGATGTAGTCACCACCAGGTAGTGATGTGGTCACCACCAGGTAGTGATGTGGTCACCACTAGGTAGTGATGTGGTCACCACCAGGTAGTGATGTAGTCACCACCAGGTAGTGATGTGGTCACCACCAGGTAGTGATGTGGTCACCACCAGGTAGTGATGTGGTCACCACCAGGTAGTGATGTGGTCACCACCAGGTAGTGATGTGGTCACCACCAGGTAGTGATGTGGTCACCACCAGGTAGTGATGTGGTCACCACCAGGTAGTGATGTAGTCACCACCAGGTAGTGATGTGGTCACCACCAGGTAGTGATGTGGTCACCACCAGGTAGTGATGTAGTCACCACCAGGTAGTGATGTAGTCACCACCAGGTAGTGATGTGGTCACTACCAGGTAGTGATGTGGTCACCACCAGGTAGTGATGTAGTCACCACCAGGTAGTGATGTGGTCACCACCAGGTAGTGATGTGGTCACCACCAGGTAGTGATGTAGTCACCACCAGGTAGTGATGTAGTCACCACCAGGTAGTGATGTGGTCACCACCAGGTAGTGATGTGGTCACCACCAGGTAGTGATGTGGTCACCACCAGATAGTGATGTAGTCACCACCAGGTAGTGATGTAGTCACCACCAGGTAGTGATGTGGTCACCACCAGGTAGTGATGTGGTCACCACCAGGTAGTGATGTAGTCACCACCAGGTAGTGATGTGGTCACCACCAGGTAGTGATGTGGTCACCACCAGATAGTGATGTAGTCACCACCAGGTAGTGATGTAGTCACCACCAGGTAGTGATGTGGTCACCACCAGGTAGTGATGTGGTCACCACCAGGTAGTGATGTGGTCACCACCAGGTAGTGATGTGGTCACCACCAGGTAGTGATGTGGTCACCACCAGGTAGTGATGTAGTCACCACCAGGTAGTGATGTAGTCACCACCTGGTAGTGATGTAGTCACCACCAGGTAGTGATGTGATCACCACCAGGTAGTGATGTGGTCACCACCAGGTAGTGATGTAGTCACCACCAGGTAGTGATGTAGTCACCACCAGGTAGTGATGTAGTCACCACCAGGTAGTGATGTAGTCACCACCAGGTAGTGATGTGGTCACCACCAGGTAGTGATGTGGTCACCACCAGGTAGTGATGTGGTCACCACCAGGTAGTGATGTGGTCACCACCAGGTAGTGATGTGGTCACCACCAGGTAGTGATGTGGTCACCACCAGGTAGAGATGTGGTCACCACCAGGTAGTGATGTGGTCACCACCAGGTAGTGATGTGGTCACCACCAGGTAGTGATGTGGTCACCACCAGGTAGTGATGTGGTCACCACCAGGTAGTGATGTGGTCACCACCAGGTAGTGATGTGGTCACCAGCAGGTAGTGATGTAGTCACCACCAGGTAGTGATGTGGTCACCACTAGGTAGTAATGTGGTCACCACCAGGTAGTAATGTGGTCACTACCAGGTAGTGATGTGGTCACCACCAGGTAGTGATGTGGTCACCACCAGGTAGTGATGTGGTCACCACCAGGTAGTGATGTGGTCACCACCAGGTAGTGATGTGGTCACCACCAGGTAGTGATGTAGTCACCACCAGGTAGTGATGTAGTCACCACCAGGTAGTGATGTGGTCACCACCAGGTAGTGATGTGGTCACCACCAGGTAGTAATGTTATCAGTGGGTTCCAGAAATATCAATGGAGACTTTAGAGTAACACTCGTCAACTTCACTGTCTGGCTTCATTTAGAAGTATTGAGCTACCAGGACGGTTGCCGTGTTCCTCCCTTAAGTCAAGGTGACCTGACCTGACTAGGTTGGGTGCATTGGCTTAAGCCGGTAGGAGACTTGGACCTGCCTTGCATGGGCCAGTAGGCCTGCTGCAGTGTTCCTTCGTTCTTATGTTCTTATGTAAAGTGTGCAAACGTAACCTGCCTTGAGTGGGCTTGGCTTTTTGTCCTGCCTGGAGTGGGCTTGGCTTTTTGTCCTGCCTGGAGTGGGCTTGGCTTTTTGTCCTGCCTTGAGTGGGCTTGGCTTTTTGTCCTGCCTGGAGTGGGGTTGGCTTTTTGTCCTGTCTGGAGTGGGGTTGGCTTTTTGTCCTGCCTGGAGTGGGGTTGGCTTTTTGTCCTGCCTGGAGTGGGGTTGGTTTTTTGTCCTGCCTGGAGTGGGGTTGGCTTTTTGTCCTGCCTGGAGTGGGGTTGGCTTTTTGTCCTGCCTGGAGTGGGGTTGGCTTTTTGTCCTGCCTGGAGTGGGGTTGGCTTTTTGTCCTGCCTGGAGTGGGGTTGGCTTTTTGTCCTGCCTGGAGTGGGCTTGGCTTTTTGTCCTGCCTGGAGTGGGGTTGGCTTTTTGTCCTGCCTGGAGTGGGGTTGGTTTTTTGTCCTGCCTGGAGTGGGCTTGGCTTTTTGTCCTGCCTGGAGTGGGCTTGGCTTTTTGTACTCACTTGAGTGGACTTGGATTTTCGGCCTACTTTGGGTGGGGTTGGTTTTTCGTCTTGCCTTGAGTATGAGAAATCCAACAACAATGAGTTGATTCCCCGATTCTTTAGCCTTGGAAGGGTGTCAGACGTTAGACTTAGGAGCGTGTAAGGCGTTAGAGTTAGGGAGCTGGGAAGGCCTGTAACATGATATTTGAGCCTATCTGTAACATGATATATTAGCTTACCTGTACCATGATATGTGACCCTACTAATTCAGTGATGAAGCCTTTGTAGGCTAATATATTCTTGCATAAGTCCGTAAGTCAAGCTAGAGTTAGATTTAGAGGAATTACTCTAGTCTAGATGATTATCTTCAATTAGGCCTATACCTCATTAACACTGCCACAGTGTGGGGAACTCTCAACCTAACAGAATACAGTTCACCAGTCACATTAAAAGTGTGGAACCAGGTGTTACACGGTGACTTGAACATGTTACCTCGCCGTGTCCCTAACAAGATTTAATAATTACGTACAACCACCCGCAGAAGTGGGAAGTAACGGTTAACCGTACAAGTTGAATGTATTTAATTAGATACGTTAATGACTTACATCCCACGAGGAAGACCCACGTGTAATGAAACCTTTAGTAATCCAAAACTACGTCAGCAACCGGAGATACAAACTGCCTATGTCTAGAAAAAGGTAAGAGATCATGTGTTATCCATGGATGGGACGGCAGGTTCTTGTATTGATTCAACTAATGACTTGTCTGGGTAATTAACTAAACAGGCATACACACACAGAACACTCTTCTAAATACTGCGTAAGCTTGGTTTCTCGTCCTGCCTTGAGTGGGGTTGGTTTTTAGTCCTGCCTAGAGTGGGCTTGGATTTTCCTCCTGCCTAGAGTGGGCTTGGATTTTTGTCCTGCCTAGAGTGGGCTTGGATTTTTGTCCTGCCTTGAGTGGGCTTGGATTTACTGCCTTGAGTGGGCGTGTTTTTTTGTCCTGCCTTGAGTGGGCTTTGCTTTATGAGCTGCCTTGAGTGGGTATTACTCGCACAGGCTATGACCTGCACACCTTGCCATAACGTAATAACCACTTAGGAAAGAGCAAAAAGACAGCAGAGAGTAAATGAATGTATTTCCTTTTCCCAAAATATACTGGTATTTACAACATATATAGCCTATGTACAGTATTTGCAATTATGTACAATAAGGCAAATGCAAACACAAGACATAGGGAAGGCAAGTCTGCCAAAGCTGCTTCACGAGCGTCCCATGTGGTTTTTGCAGCTTCGGCAGACTTCCTTGTGAGTGGCTGGATTGAACCAAGGAACAGTGGTATAACAACGGGTCCCCTGGTCGTTAAACCTTTAGCACCTGGTTCACTGGTCGGGAAACATGCCTATAAGGGTGTGACATACACCGAATAAAACATAACGTACTCTTAGTATGCCACATCCTGACCACAAAAGGACTCTAATAGCCAGGACTAGGCATCCTCCATGGGTAGTGTGCCACCATAGCACGATATACTAATGAAACCACATATCCTCTCCACCACCCAGCTCACTAGGTAGTGTTCAACTCCAAGACACGACCTAGAGCGAGACAGCAGACAGTAAGACTAGGGTAGGTTCAAGACACTTGCGGAAGCAAGTGCCCCTTCACTAAAAACAAACAAAAAAAAAATTATGGGTAGAATAACTCAAATTTTATTTTATGACTATAAGGAGTAAAAAGAGCTTACTACATATGGTGTCACTGACACATCTATTACGAACACAGGTAATAAATGACCTGTGAGACCTGGTGGTAATTGGAATTGGAGCAAACCAACTCAGCAACTAACTATAACGTACAGTTTGCCTTCACCCATTATATACAGACATGTACGCTATGTACAATATGTACAGACAGAATAATAATAAGTGTGCACCATGGTGATAGATGGCAAAGCAGAAGCCAGAGAGAGTGAACCATAGGGAAGTCTAGCAGTGCTTATCGCAAGTGAACCACGTTGCTTCAGCTTTGACGGGCTTGCCTGTGATTGGTCAATGAGCCAAGGTACTGATTTAACGACGGGAATCCTATCAATCGTTAAACCCTTAGGAACCCTGGGAATGGTTAAAGTCCCTTGATTTGTATTCCCTGGAATGCAGGCGAGAGAGATACATGATAATATGCACTTGGAAAATCACTCCCTATGAAAGCAAATGGCTCAGTAGGACATGCAACATTCCCCCAATGAAAATCGGGGGCGCCACGAGTACACTGAGAGACAACACAATAAGTGTCAGGGGCCCAAGACTGTTCAGTTGCCTCCCAACATACATAAGGGGGGATTACCAATAGACCCCTGGCTGCCGTCAAGAAGGCACTGGACAGGTACTTAATGTCAGTATCGGACCAGCCGGGCTGTGGTTCGTACGTCAGCTTGCGTGCGGCCAGCAGTAACAGCCTGGTTGATCAGACCCTTAGCCACCACGAGGCCTGGTCTCAGACCGAACCGCGGAGGCGTTGACTCTCGAACCCCTCTCCAGGTATACTCAAAGTATTCCTGGTTCGCTGGTTGGAAGGCAGCCTATATGGGAGTGTGACACATGCCGAATAAACTTTAATACTATACTCTTTTCATGCCACACATCCTAACAAAATCAAATTCTGGCACATTATCTTCGCCGGCTATGTGGTGTATGGGAAGATTGTATGGTTCCAACCTTAAGGTCCATCTCATCAGACGCAGGATCTTGTTTTTCACTGAGCTGAGGTACATTAGAAGAGTGTGGTCACTGAAGAGGTATTGGATATCAACATGTCGAAGTGCTCCAGCGCAAGTATTGGGGCCAGCGCCTCTTTCTCTATAGGCCTGTTATTTGGCTGAGTAGTAGGTCACTGGCTATAGACCGCCCTCACCAGAAGCTTGGAGTAACACTGCCCCAACCACCTAATCACAAGCATCAGAGATGCATGAGCGGCGCACAAGGGGCCTTACCCTCAAAGTCCACTATATCGTTCATACGAGGATGAGGGTAAACATCCGGTACTGTGACCTCATTCACCGTACGGTAGTAGGTTCACATCCTGATTCCTGCATCAGGCTTCTTAACAAGGATGTACGGTGAAACCCACGGGCTGGACGATTCCTCCATCAATGTTCTAACTTGAACGAAACTTACTGCTAAAGTAGCAGGATGTTGCGTTTTGGAGAAAGTTCATTAGGTTTAGCAGTTCCTACGTCGACACTGTGATAACCAAAGTTGCACATGTTTTTTAATGGATGTAGAATTGCAGAAGGGTAGTTAGTGTTTCTACTTGGTTTTCTGCAAGTCCCGACATTATGGGGCGAGGATCCTGGAGGATGGTTGAGGTACGGAGCCTGATTTAAACCTCAATAATTGTATACAGGGAATCAGGGTCGTTCATAGGATCAGGGACAGAGGACAAAGTCATTATTGGGATCTTAGGCTGTTCAAATAATAGTTTAATTAATGTGGTAAACTTTACCCGCATTGTGTTGATCAAGAAGTGCTACTACGTATTTTAAATCAGAATTTTTCTTTATTATCTTCATTGGTCCCATAAACCTTGTTTTCAAGGTGTTACCAGGTACAGGTTCCTGGAACAACATCTTGTCTCCTGGGTTATAGGAGCGAAATTTCAGCAGTTTGTCATACCTCTGTTTCATGTAGATTTGAGTAGAATTTAAGTTGGCCTTAGCTAACTGACGAGCCACGAGCAGTCTCGATGAGAGATCGTAGGGGGAGCGGGCGTTCAAATTCTTAGCAGCAGCTAACAAATTCCTTCAGTGATATCGAATAGCGTTAGTGATAACTGCAGAAAGCTGAGGTGTCGTCATCCATTGTCTTATGCATAAGGAATAATAACAGTCAGGACACGCATCAGTCAAGTCCGAAATGCTCTTTCTCGTTGGAAAGTTCAATTGAAAGGAGCATACTTCCTAAGTAACTCAGAAATGCTGCAATAGAAGAATGTTTTTTTTAATAAAGTGCCTATAGAAGCCTACTGAACAGGTAAAGAATCTTGCATCTTCAGCAGTTGATGGTGTTGGAAAGTTCTGGACAGCAGTTACTTTAGTCAGGCATAATCTCTCTAGGAGTGAATAGGTAACCAAGAAATTTGATTTCTGATCTTAGAAACTGAAATTTGGATAGCTTCATCTTTAAATGATCTTCTTCAAGCTCACCATGTTTTCAGGCATAACAGTCACATTACATAGGTACATCATTAAGAATGTTGCCTTTAAAACTTCGAAATATGTTCACGAGCCTTGAGAATGTGATAGGTGATGAACAAAAGCCAAAGATCATTCTGAAGAAGTGATAATGACCTTTTGGAGTAGAAGAGGCTGTTAACTATTGGCTGTCTTCATGAAGAGGGATTTTCCAAAACGCCTGTAATAAGTATAGGGTCAAAAATACTATCTCTGATATTCCATAGTAAATCAAGACCAGGAAGTGGGAAATGCTCTGGTATCCTTATAACAATGAACTTTCTAAAGTCAGTCACTGGATGCCATATACTGTCTTTCTAAGGTACTAAGATCATTAACACTTTCTAAGGTAAATTGCTGTGTAAAATGACACCGTCTTCAAGTATATAGTTGACTAACTCTTCCATTACAGCAACTTTCGGATGAGTCACTCTGTACGCAGGTAAGTAAATAAGTTTTGTAGAAGGTTCAAGTGGAATTCGATGGGATAGTAAGTCCATTTTTAAACCTATCTTATCACCTGGTAAAGCAATAGCTCTACGACATTTGTTCAACACATGCAAAAAATCTGTGACTTCTTCTGGGACATCTGTAGGTGTTAAGACTTTTTCCTCTACTGATGGGGCAGACAGGTTCTCCCAGGTGAGACAGCATTGACCCACAGGTCTGAAGACAGCTTGTCCCTTACCAGAACAGGCTACCAGTAGTGAGCAATGTCAATGAGCATGATGTTCTCTGAGGAGGCACTCTGACCAGGAATATTAGCAAAGATGAGACGGATCTTATTATCTTGTACAACATGTAAGGACGGTGCGATGACCAAACCCTTTATCTCACATGACTCACTGTCAACTACTATATTTTCACAATCTGGAATACCAGGGACAACAACTGGCACTCTAGTGAGAGCCACAAAAGAAATGTCTTTCAGCCGGTGACAACAAGAGAAGGCATTACTTGCTTTCTGACAAATCGTCCTCTGAGGAGGAACTACTACTTGAACGAGTAGCTATTGTAGGAACAGTCTCAGTAACCGAGGTTGTCTGAACATGCTCTGACACCTGAGGCAACTGCACACTATCCTGAATGCATGAAGTTGTGGGAGTTGGTTTCCAGACAGGATATACAGTGGTACCAGTGCCGGACTGCTTAGTTACATTGCTGGTTATAACAAGCACAGACGCAGAATGGCCTGCACACCTTGTCGTTGTACAGTAATGTAAGAACAAGTGTACAACACGGTGATCAAAGGAGGCAAAAGCAAGGAGCCATATAAAACAGTCATCAACAAATAGCCTAGACAAATCTGCCAAAACTCGTGTTACAAGTGAATCACATTGTGTCAGCTCTGGCGGGCTTGTCTGTGATTAACCAATAAACCAAGATACTGATATAGAGACGGAGCCCCTGCTGACTGGTTGTCTGGTTGGGAGGCAGCCTATATTCGAGTGTGACATATTCCGTATAAATTGTAACATACTCGTAGCATGCCACACTGGTGAACACACAAGTGTGTAAAGACTTAATCCAAACTTTTACTTTGACGTGGTATGACAGATCTTGGTTCCAACTGATAGCCCCAGGATGGTATGACCTAGTCGTCGATTCAGGCATGCTGTTTGTACGAATTAAACACAATATGGAGGTCATTTATTCATGCAAATCTCAGGGGAAGTGGATCTGTCCTGTTATGACAAAAGAAGCTGTAAACCTTGTACGGAGAATGTGAGGGAGGTCTAACCTCGGACATGCAGATCAGAACCGGACACTCCACTAAGGTTGGTTACACGAGTCCGTTCTACAAGAAGGATATGAATGAGTCACTTACCGAATAATAATCAACTATGCACCAAAGTCTACAAACACACGAACATGTGCATTGTACACATCAACTTGTACTAAAGGACCTACTGTTGAATTGAAATGGACAGGTAAATATGCTGGTGAGTCATCAATGCAGAAGGTATTTTCAGCTTCTTCCGATAAAGTATCTTCGTCAAGGATATGCTATGTAAAGCCGATAACAAGACTTTTCCTCTAGACTGCATATGGCATCGAAAGAATTCTGGACAGGGATGGAGTACTGAGTATCAGTTACTTTCACCACTGAATATTTTGATTATAGTGCTTTGATTTCTCAGAACCTGTCACTTGATGATTATTACAACTCAGGAACAAAAAGGCCTGTTATCCTGGGTGTAAAGGGGAGCAAGGAGCAGAACAAACACACGCTGAATGACTTTAAATTATATTTCCCTTCACCAAGTGCGATTATAAGTATTTACAAGTATGTACACTATATACAGTTGGAAACATATGTGTTCAACACGGTAAATCAAGAGGCAAGGACACAACCTGGAGACAGAATGGGCAACCGTGTTCAACCAGCTCTAGAATGGAAATGACATGGTTGGAAACGTGAGTGGTGACCATGCCACCTCCACAACTGCCAGACCCACCTTCTCATTGGCTGAACCTAGATACTGATCTGACGATGGGGCCTCATCGTCCGACCCTTAGCACCCGGTTTGCTGATTGGGGAGGTAGCCTTTCATTAATAAGGGTGTGTACATGCGCCGAATAAAAGTTACATACTCTTTGCATGCCACAAGGATAGTTCTGGTTGTTTAGGGAACCAGTCCTCTTCCACGACCTCTTCTAAAGTCGTGGTTAGGAAGATCACTAAAAGAGCTGATTGACGAAGCACTGAGAAGTGTAATGACCGTGCATCATGTGGGAAATACAAAACTGTAAATTGCTTCGAGGACTTCCTTGAGTTCAGCGCTTCTAGTTCTGAACGCCTGAATAGTTTTCAGCAATGTGTACCTTTTTCCGCAACTTCAACAATTCCTGACCCTGTAATTGCTATTTGTATTTCTTGCACTGCGGCTGGAGCCGCGGACAACACACGTGACTGAACATGGAACTGAACTTGTGTTGCCACGCAAACATTAGGTTGCTCAATAGGAGCAGCAGAACTACGGAGTATAGGATTCATGGAAGGAAATAAACCCAGTTGAGCAACCGATCGTGCCTTTAACAGAAATGCCAAAGGCTTCATCTCTACAGTGGGTTGGTTGGTTGAATACATTGGCAACAAGTTTCCCAGTGTTAAGGGCAAACCCCTTTACAAAGGCTGAAGCTTCAAATGACACTTTAAACAAATTCAACAGTTTGGATAGAAGAGTAGAAAAATGACTTATTAATTCACCTTGAGTAGGTGTTGCAGGTATTAATTCTAGCAGAAAGAAATATGACAGAGGCAGTCGATGCAAAACAGTAAACACGAAGAATGGCTGCATGCCAACATGTCAAGTTTTTATTTTTATATTTTATTTGAAATATAACATTACAATATAAAATATTTAAAACCCATGTAGAGCTATAACAGTAACACAATTTACCTACATCCAACATTGCACACAACTTACAACTCCGTGTGGGTACAGAGCCCCTCCCCCCTCTTCCCTCATCCTAGCACTTAAACCAAACCTGTTGGGGCTACCCAACAGAACTTTTTTACATAATATACAATTAAAAAATAACTGAATATAGTATTAATATCCTACAATACTAATGATAAAAACCATGGAACCTGATGACCCCCTCAATATTATATATGTTTTATCACATATTTTACAATATTTATAAACATACTTGGACTGTCAAAATCTCAAAGTATAATTATCCACCAACATTGCTACCCACATCGTGTCTAAAACCATAAAAAACCATTTGAATAAACTTCCGTACTCCCTTTTAACCCACCTTTGGTCAGTCACTAACCTTCTGTTACACTGAAAATCCTTACTTTAATAATGCCACTCACGGCTTATGGTACATATTACTAAATAGATCTAGTTAGGACACAAGATGGAACAAGTACCTACACATGTATGTAACAATCGTGTCGCATGACACAAAGGCTGTCTTAATAAGTTGTTAATATACACACATACACACTTACAAATATATACGTATGTATGTACACACATATACATATACCTACACATACTCATACACACACTTTAACACAATAATAGAAAAGCTTTTATTGCCAAATGGTTTTGTCCTGGTAATGACCGTAAAATGCACAACTTATGAGTAGTTTTTCAAAACCAAATGATCGTAAAGTAACCGGTGTACCCAGACGGTAATAATACTTTGTTTATTCCCTCTTTAGTAGCGCCCTTGAACAGGCCATTTTACCTTATTAATTTCTTGATAAGCAAAAAACTGTTGTTTTTCAACACTGGACTCTACAAAAACATTTCCACACAAGAAAACTCTCATAGAGCATACCACTTATGACATACCCATCCATACCACACAACTCTCATACAAACTTACCACGTTCACGTATCCTCCAATATAGTCATATCCTCGCTAAATAAGGAAAACGGTCCCTTTGTACTTAGTGATCCACATTAATGAGTCTCTTGACCGTAATATTTCTGTACGAGTCCGGAAAAAAAAATTTCCCACCGTTTCCAATAAATGAGTTTATTTCTAAATACTGAACGATATATTCCCGCCGCAATCGCCCTAATTCTAATAGTCCCCTTTTTCCCTCAGTCCCCAGGAATAAAACAAGAAATCCATCACAACGTATATAATGGCTCTCCTTACATCCTCAGGTACCCCTCGTACCTCTTATGTTAGGGCTCGCAGTATCTCTACGTTACCCCCTCCCATTAACTTGAAAACTCTTGCCAGCCACAACCATACCTCCCCCAACTCTTTACAGAAGTAGACGGCATGAAAAGCTGTTTCTGGTTCCTCACAATGTTCGCATTTTGCTTCCCTTACCCAACCCATCACACACAAAGCAGACTTTGAAGCTAAAATTCCCATTACAAACCTATACACTAATTCCCGTACCCTCGGCATTAATCTAAGCTTCTGGAACTCATACCAAATCTTACCCCAATCATACAACGGGTATACCGATACCCCTTGCATGATTTCTGTTTTTCTACTCATCTCTACTAACCTTCCAACCTTAAGTTTTTCTACCTCTCCTACTACTAACAATAACCTGAGCATAGTCTCGCATTCCATTAATTCCTTTCCTCCCCACCATCGTCGTACATCCTCCATCACTCTCCCAACTCTCACTCCTTTTACCCCCCCTCCCGTACGAACCTCTGTTTAACATACATGGCCTTTACTCTCGGCCCCAGAGCCAAAAGTCCCACTCCCCCTCTGCATACATTCGTCATGCCCTTCCAAAACCCCAAACATAACGGAGCACCCTTCTCTGTATCTCTTGTATCTCCTGCCCTCGTAAAGGATACACCACAGCAATATTCCACACCTTACCATATACCAATGAATTTATTATTATTGCCCTTTGCATTAAAGTAACATCCCCCGCTCTTAGTTTCCGAATCCTGTGCACAACTTTCTCTCCCACCAATTCCGAGTTTACTCGTCGCGCCTCCTGCTCATCAGCCATATAGAGAATTCCATAAATTTTCAACTGTTCCACCACTTCCCATCCGAACTCCAACCCCATTCTACCCCCCACCCAATCCCCTATTTCTAATAATTTCGATTTAGCTCTGTTGACTCTCATACCTGACGCCTCCCCAAAAATCTTCATTACCCTCCCAACCTTTCGTAATCCTTCTACACCAGCGATCAGTACTGTTGTATCTTCCACATATCCTACTACCTCTGTAAGCCCCTCCCCCTCCCCTTGTAAATTTGTTGTTTCTTCATTCATTTCATAAAACGGGTGTTGCATACATGCGAACAAAACTTGAGACATAGGACACCCTTGTCTCAGACCCTTCTCCATTTCCAACATACTACCCAACCCACCATTAATTTGCACCTGTATCACCGATCCTGCATACAGTATCTCAACCAACTTTACAATTCCCTCACCAAAACCCAGACGTCTTAAACTAGCTACCATAAATTCCCTATTCACATCGTCATAAGCATTCTCCCAATCAATACCCAAAATAGCTCCCCCCCTTGCAACTCTTTAAAAATTCCCTAATTCGACTCTGTCCATCCCTCATGCTACGACCCGGAATCCCCATCTGACCCTTATGTACAATACCACTTATCACCCGCTTCATCCTATTCCCTAGTATCTTCGCAAAAATCTTATAGTCTGTACACATTAAAGATATGACCCTGTACGCGCTCAGTGTTCTCCCCTCCTTCTTTTACCTGACTAATACGACCACACCCGTCCTCTGTGTCCTTCCTAACTTTACTTCCGTGAGCATACAATTCATTACATGAACCAGACAATTGAACACCGCCTATTTCACTTCATCCATACCAATTACACCTTCCATCTCAACTACGTCCTCCCCACATTTCCCCATGACTTGCACCCCCCTCTTTCCTCGCTACCCATCCGAACGTTACACTTCGCCCATTTCTTTTTAAACCTATAATCAGCATAATTACTTATTCCGTCAGTTGTCATTAGCATTTGCCCCATATTATATCCTTCCAAATCTTCACTAACCTCTATATGTAAAATAGTGGACTCCTGTTGTCTCATTCGAAAACTTCTCGACACACTTCCCGAAGGTTTATCTCCCCATAGTACTGCGTCCATCCCCGCCCTTACTCTTATTTCATCAAATCTTTCATTATGTATTTCCTTTAATCTATCTCTGATCAATAATATGTCTTCGAACTGCTTTCCCTCCCCTCTTTCATAGCACTCATTGAGCTGCTGTTCCAAATAATTCTGTAAACCATACCTCCACCTCGCCTCCTCCCCTCCCTTACATTTATAAAAACCCGCTATACCAGGTTTAGCCTTATTTTCCCACCATTCCAAGATACTCTTTGCCCCATCCATTGCTCTCCACAAATGTTCCCACCATTCACCAAACTCCGCACTCACCACCTCACTCCTCACTAGCCTCGCATTTAACTTCCAGAAACCTGAATATATCTTTACCACACCCTCCCAATCCAGCTCTGCCAAAACTGCCCTATGATCGGAAAACCCCACATCCAGTGTTTTCACCTCTCTCACACTAACTGCCTCCGATGTATAAATCCTATCTAATTGCGCTGAATAACCTCGTCTAAGAAAAGTAAACTCTATTTGCCAAGCCCCCCCTCCCCTCCACATCCCGAACTCCCACATTCTGCTAAACATTACGTAACGCCCCTAACACACATCCCACCCCCCTTGGCTCCACGTCCCCCCCCCTTATTACACAGTTTCAATCCCCACCAATTATAGTAACTAGAGGTAAACCCCTTAAATGATACATCAAGATGTCTCTTACAAAATCCTCTTTTACTTTGATTGTGTTCTCCACTGGCATGTAAACCCATATAAAACATACCCTAGAGTCTCCCCAATCACCATCCACCCTCACCACCCTCCCCCTCCTTCTTCCCACTTTATAATACGCAAGGGACCGTTTTCCTTCACAGCCACAGCCACTCCACCTTTTAACCGAACAGACCCACATACATACAATTTATAACCTTTTAGTACCAATGTACAGCCTACCTTATAATTATGCTCTTGTATAAAACAGACATCCACGTTATACCTCCGTAAGAACCATTCCATCCAAAAACGTTTCACTTCATTTCTCAATCATTTACATTAATAGTTACTACCTTGAATTATTTTAACATCCGCGGTTTACCCCCCGCCTCGGTACATGTCCTACTATACTGTTCTGCTGAATAGATTCTTTTTTGACAGCTTGCTTGTTTACCCCCCCTATCCCCCCTTTTTCCCTAGAACTGTTCATCCTTTCCGTACCCTTCCCCTCACCCCCCTTGTGGCTTACTTCCTTTTACCAAGACTTTACTCCTGATCTTTGTCCTGGAGTGAGAACATCGTCCATCTCCGACGTTCCTGCCGTTCTCTTACGGGAACTTCCTTCCCCACACACCTCTTCATCTTTCTTTTCCTCCCTATGGACTTCTGCCACAACTGTGTGCACATTACCATTAGTGCCCAAATCACCAGATCTTGATGCTACATTGCCATCACATGGTTACTCTCTGCATTCTTCAGACTACCCTCAACTTCATTTAGAAAGGAACTTAGAACCTCCTTCAGCAAGCCATCCTGTTAGCCTGCACACTCGTCATCACTCATTCTCGTCGTCGATGTTGCCATCCCCGTGTCAACTGGTAATGTTATGCATCCGTCCATTTCCACCTCTGCCCTATCAACTTCTTCACTCTAACGGCAAGGTTGTTTGGTTGTACTCCTGTCTCCGACGCATCCATACCATGCCGCTGATGTAGGCGCAATGGTAACTGGTCCCTCCTTCTTGCTTTCTTATGGCACTGAGCTGCCATATGTTCAAAAGATCCACATAATCTGCAAGTCTTCCGTTGTCCGGAGTAGTACACATAGACCTGAGTTCTGAAAACATCCAGGAGGACATACGATGGAATTGACTGCCTGAAAGTCATTTTCAGCATAATTGACCCCTCAGGCAGCCCCTCATAAGGTCCATTTTTCCACACCCCCAACTCAGCTGAGGGGATACACGGACACCAGATCATGCTCCGTTGCCTCAAATGGAACATTTCTTACTTTCACCCACGTTACGTAACTCGACACATCATGTAGACATACTTCCACCATAGTGTTCACAGCCAGCCGTTTCTCTTGATATTTATTGACGATGCTAGAGTAGAAGCCCGCCTCTTTAAACTTGATGAATATCCTTGTAATACCATTTATGGCCACTCCATATAATTCTTCATTCGGTACGCAATAAACTTCACCGATGATCGTAGGCAGTAACACCTGCATTGTTGTTCCTGTAAGCGAGCCACGAACCAATTCAACATATACAGTGTTCACCCTGCGACCATGTCGATCCGCCATGTTGATTGCTCCAAAACAGAAAAACTGCGCAGAAAACTGGTTGATTCAGGAGCTACTGTGCAGCCTGTCCACACGGCTCGAGAGCGATGAGGACAATGTACATGTCAAGTGATCAAAATCGTGATTGGTGATGAGATTGCTAGCTTCTCCAGGTAAAGGAGAAAATTATACACAAATTACCTACTCGTAGGAGAGAGAAGGAAGCTTACGACGACGTTTCGGCCCGACTTACATTATTTACAAAGTCACACTAAATGATCCAAGTCAGACCAAGATATCGTCGTAAGCTTCCTTCTCTCTTCTATGAGAAGATTATTTTTGTATTGTTCCATCACGGTATTGTGCCTTTTAGTTCTTCAAGCTTCAAGATTACTTGAATTGCCGTCAAACGTAGGAATAACATCAAGAAGTTCACAAAAATAAAGAAAAGGGCTATAAACTATCAAATATCTGTCAGAAGGCATGGAACCATTAGATTTCTCACACGGTTCAAGGGTTTCGTGAGTTACGTTATTTACATTAGCACTAGCACTGCTAATTACAGGTGATTCTGACCTGGTTTTAGTGATTAAGCAAGACAAAAGCAAAGAATGTTAAAATGCGATAACACAGATAAAATTACCAAATATAAATGACACTGGACTATACACAGATCCATCCAACATCTCGTACAAAGTTTAATTAAACAATGGTCAAGTGATCATATCAACGGTTAGCTGGATGAACAACAGTGGATGTACAAGCTGGTGTACACACTGCTGACAGTAGTAGTAGTAGTAGTAGTAGTAGTTGTAGCAGTAATAGTAGTAGTAGTCGTAGCAGAAAAAGTAGTGAAACAGTGACAGAGATGACAACAAGAAGGAAACAGTGCTGGTAAATAGAGGACCAAAGGGTGGAGACTATGCGAAGAGATATTAATAGAAATCGAAGTAATATTGTAGGGAGTCTACGAAGATACAAGAGAAGCGTTGCAGGAGAGATAATGACCATTGAAGGAAAAAATAAATCCCAGATCTACAAAATCCCCACAGAACAGAACCCACTGGGCAGAAGATATCAAAGACTAAGAAAAGAAAATATAGGAAAGGAGATAAATATCAGGTGAAGTGACAGTGGTCAGCATCGCCGCGGAGCAAGTACTTGACATGGTCATGTAAATGGTTTGGAAAGGCGATTAGTTGAAGAATAAGACAGTTAAGGAACACTTGGGAATCTTTATTGAGAAAACGTTTCCCAGTCAGTGGCTTCCTCAGTCCAAAACAGAGAAGAAAGGTAGAAGATGAGGAGGAATTTGAAGTAATCAGTCCCTCAGCTTGGAACAGATTTGTTCAGTTCATCATCAGTCTTAATGGACTGAATACATCGACTCCAGGCTGAGGGACTGATACCTCAAAACCCTTCTTATCTTCCACAACTCGTTTCTGTATTGGACTGAAGAAGCCACTGGCTGGTGAAACGTTTCCACATTAAAGATTCCCAAGTGTTGCTTAAGTGTCGTATTCTTCAGGCTGACATGGTGCCAGCAATCAGAGTGGGATCTGCTGGTGACTTTCAAATCTTTAACATCCAGAGTGTAAGAATTAATTATTCCTACTTTTGTGAAATCCATTACATTAGATGTAGCCTCTGTCTCATTACATGAGGTGATCAATCCTGAAGGTCTGGAGTCAATTATGGAAGAAAATGACGCACACACGGAAGTGGGAGTCTACGAAGTTGTAACTACTACTGCTACTACTCTACTACTACTACTACTTTCCTCTTGTATCACATTCACTAAACTTTCACTTGCAACACACTCACCTCTCTGAAACCTACGATACACTCACACTCCTCCCACCTGCAACACACTCAACCTTCTTCCACTAAAAACGCATTCACTCTGCTCCCATCTACAACATACTCTACTCCCACCTGTAACACACTCGTCCCTCCACTACACCCACTTAAAACGCATTCCTCATCCCCACCCAGCAACACACTCTCCTAGCTCTAACTGCAGAGCCGGGCCTGCCACCTACACCTCTCATGATAAACAACGCAGCGCCTGGCAGCGCTCCAGCAGCACACGTCCCTGGAGGCACTGAAACTCAATGGACATCAAGAGTGATGCTCCCCCTGACACACCAGTAAAAGCTATGTGGAAAGCTGGTCTTCCCAGCCAGATGCATCCAGGGTTACCACATGCCCAAGCCAGAGTTACGTCTGGTTTGTCCATCCTTCTGATGCAAGCAAAAGAGAAACACGTGCGCCCACACAGACACAAAAACACACAGTCACACACAGTCACACACACAGACACACACAGACACACACAAAGGCAGGCACACACACACACACACACACACACACACACACACACACAACACACACACACACACACACACACACACACACACACACACACACACACACACACTCACACACACACACACACACACACACACACACACACACACACACATGCACACACACACACACACACACACACACACACACACACACACACACACACACACACACACACACACACACACACACATGGGGGTCCCGAAACATGGAGAGCCAAGATGATGGACGTGGTGCTGGAAAACGTCATGCACCAACATGTTAAGGACACTACCAGAGTGAGAGGGGAGGATGAACCAGCAAGATTGGACCTTGTGTTCACCCTGGGCAGTTCAGACATTGAGGACATCATGTATGAAAGTCCTCTAGGAGCTAGCGACCACGTGGTTCTGTCCTTTGAATACATAGTAGAGCTGCAAGTGAAGAGAATAACAGGAGCTGAATGGGAAAAGCCTGACTATAAAAGAGGCGACTACATAGGGTTGAGGAACTTCCTGCGGGAGGTCCAGTGGACAGAGAACTGGCAGGAAAGCCAGTAAATGAAATGATGGAATATGTAACAACAAAATGCAAGGAGGTAGTGGAAAGGTTTATTCCCAAGGGCAACAGTAACAACGGGAAGGCCAGAACGATCCCCTGGTTTACCCGACGGTGTAAGGAGGCAAAAACAAAGTGCAATAGAGAATGGAAAAAGTACAGAAGGCAGAGAACACACGAAAATAGGGAGATCAGTCGCAGAGCCAGGAACGAGTACGCACAGGTAAGGAGGGAGGCCCAGCGACAGTATGAAAATGACAGCATCGAAAATCAAGACTGACCCGAAACTGTTGTATAGCCACATCAGGAGGAAGACAACAGTCAAAGATCAGGTGATCAGATTAAGGACAGCAGGTGGAGAACTCACAAGAAATGACCAGGAGGTGAGGAGCTAAACAGGAGATTTAAGGAAGTTTTTACAGTAGAGACACGAAGGGCTGCGGGAAGTCAGTACAGAAGGGAACATCAAGAGGGAATATACCACCAAGTGTTGGATGACATACGAACAACCGAGGAGGAGGTGAAGAAGCTGCTAAGTGACCTTGATACCTCAAAGGCGATGGTACCGGACAACATCTCCCCATGGGTCCTTAGAGAAGGAGCAGGGATGCTGTGCATGCCTCTAACCACAATCTTCAACACATCCCTTGAAACTGGGCAACTACCTGAGAAATGGAAGACAGCAAATGTAGTCCCCATATTTAAGAAAGGAAACAGAAACGAGGCGCTAAACTACAGACCTGTGTCTCTGACATGTATTGTGTGCAAAGTCATGGAGAAGATTATCAGAAGAAGAGTGGTCGAACACCTGGAACGGAACAAGATTATAAATGAAAACCAGCATGGGTTCATGGAAGGCAAATCTTGTATCACAAACCTCCTGGAGTTTTATGACAAGGTAACAGAAGTAAGACACGAGAGAGAGGGGTGGGTTGATTGCATTTTCCTAGACTGCAGGAAGGCGTTTGACACAATTCCCCACAAGAGATTAGTGCAAAAGTTGAAGGATCAGGCGCATGTAACAGGGAGGGCACTGCAGTGGATCAGGGAATACCTGACAGGGAGGCAGCAACGAGTCATGGTACGTGAAGAGGTATCACAGTGGGCGCCTGTGACGAGCGGGGTCCCACAGGGGTCAGTTCTAGGGCCAGTGCTATTTTTGATATATGCGAACGACATGATGGAAGGAATAGACTCTGAAGTGTCCCTATTCGCAGATGATGTGAAGTTGATGAGAAGAATTAAATCGGATGAGGATGAGGCAGGACTGCAAAGAGACCTGGACAGGCTGGACATGTGGTCCAGAAACTGGCTTCTCGAATTCAGTCCTGCTAAATGCAAAGTCATGAAGATAGGGGAGGGGCAAAGAAGAGCGCAGACAGAGTATAGGCTAGGTGGACAAAGACTACAGACCTCACTCAGGGAGAAAGACCTCGGGGTGACCATAACACCGACCACGTCACCGGAGGCACACATCAGCCAAATAACTGCTGCAGCATAAGGGCGCCTGGCAAACCTGAGAATAGCGTTTCGATACCTAAATAAGGAATCGTTCAAGACACTGTATACTGTGTATGTTAGGCCCATACTGGAGTATGCAGCACCAGTCTGGAACCCACACCTGGTCAAGCACGTCAAGAAGTTAGAGAAAGTACAAAGGTTTGCAACAAGGCTAGTCCCAGAGCTCAGGGGAATGTCGTACGAGGAAAGGTTAAGGGAAATCGGACTGACGACACTGGAGGACAGAAGGGTCAGGGGAGACATGATAACGACATACAAGATACTGCGGGGAATAGGTAAGGTGGACAGAGATAGGATGTTCCAGATAGGGGACACAGGAACAAGGGGTCACAACTGGAAACTGAAGACTCAGACGAGTCACAGGGACGTTAGGAAGTATTTCTTCAGTCATAGAGTCGTCAGGAAGTGGAATAGCCTAGAAAGTGAAGTAGTGGAGGCAAGAACCATACATAGTTTTAAGAAGAGGTATGATAAAGCTCAGGAAGCAGAGAGAGAGAGAGAGGACCTAGTAGCAATCAGTGAAGAGGCAGGGCCAGGAGCTGAGTCTCGACCTCTGCAACCACAATTAAGTGGGTATAATTAGGTGAGTACACACACACATGAGCTGAGTCTCGATCCCTGCAACCACAATTAGGTGAGTACACACACACACACACACATGGTATTGAGAAGACATGAACGAGTCTCTGGTTTAACCAAAGTAGTAGGGAGGCAGAATCGAAGTGCATTAGAGAATGGAAAAAGTACAGAAGACAAAGGACCCAAGAAAATAAAGAGATTAGCCGAAGAGCCAGAAACGAATATGCACAGATAAGGAGGGAAGCTCAACGACAATATGAAAATGACATACGAAAATGAGAACAGTCAAGGACCAAGTTATCAGGCTGAGGAAGGAAGGTGGGGAGTTCACAAGAAACGAGATTTAAAGAAGTATTTGCAGTAGAGACAGGAAGGACCTCAGGAATTCAGAATATGGAGGTGCACCAACAAGTGTTGGATGTAATACACACAACCGGGAAGAAGGTGAAGAAACTGCTATGTGAACTTGATACCTCAATGGCAGTAGGAGCAGACAACATTTCTCCATGGGTCCTTGGAGAGGAGCAGAGATGCTGTGTGTGAAGCTAACAAAAAACTTCAACACATCCATTGAAACTGGGCAACTGCATGAGATATGGAAGATAGCAAATGAAGTCCCAATTTTTAAGAAAGGAGACAGACACGAGGCATTAAATTACAGACCTGTATCACTGACGTGTATAATATGCAAAGTCATGGAGATCATCAGGAGGAGAGTGGTAGAGCACCTAGAAAGACATAAGCTTATAAACGACAACCAGCACGGTTTCAGGGAAGGAAAATCCTGTGTCACAAACTTACTGGAGTTTCATGACAAGGTAACGGAAGTTAGGCACGAGAGACAAGGGTGGATAGACTGCATTTTCAAGAACTGCAAGAAAGCCTTCGACACAGTGGCTCACAAGAGGTTAATGCAAAAGCTAGAGGATCAGGCATGCATAACAGGAAAGACATTGCAATGGATCAGAGAATACCTGACAGGAAGGCAAGAACGAGTCATCATACGTGACGAGATGTCAGAGTGGGTGCCTGTGAAGAGCGGGGTTCCACAAGGGTCAGTCCTAGGACCTGTGCTGTTTTTGGTATATGTGAATGATATAACGTAAGAGATAGATTCAAAAGTGTCTCTGTATGCAGATGATGTGAAGTTAATGAGGAGAATTAAATCGGTCGAACATCATGTAGGACTGCAAAGAGACCTGGACAGGCTGCAAGCCTGGTCCAGCAGCTGGCTCCTTGAAATTAACCTCACCAAATGCAAAGTCATGAAGAGCAGGGAAGGGCAAAGAAGACCGCAGACAGAGTAAAGTCTAGGTGGCCAAAGACTCCAACCTAACTGAAGGAAAAAAGATCTTCGGGTGAGTATAATACCGAGCACAGATAACTGCTGCATCATACGGGCTCCTGGCAAACCTAAGAATAATGTTCCAATACCTCTATACACAATATACACCAGGCCCAAATTGGAGTATGCAGCACCAGTTTGGAATCCACTTTTTTCTGCCCTTGTCTTCTTGCTTCATAAGTGTCCACTTCAACTTCAAGGAGTCCATAAACGAAGACTGATCTCTACCTTTCATTTTCCCACTGTATATTTCTATGTACCCTCTGATTCGATTTAGTTGCCTCCATTTCAGCTTTCCTTTCCTCAATCTCTTCACTATCGGTTGTCCCTGGGGCCAAGGTTTGTCATTTTTCCTCCTCGGCTTTCCCTGGGCACTGCTGTGGTTTGTTACGGCCTCTATATATATCTTAGCTGTTTCATTTTCTTCAGCCCCCTCGATTGTTCTTGATGTGATCCTCTTTTTTTCTCGGACTCCACGATTGTCTGATAGGGCCTCTGAGTACAGTTTCACTCTTTTATTCCCTATGGTCCCCTTGTTTGTGACTGAGGTAGCAGTTTCTGATGTCATGAACACATTGCTCTTTAGTTCTTTAGGCTGTTCCAGATTTTTTAGTTCCTCTTCTAATCTCTGTATCTTAGCCTCTGCTGCTGTAACTTGCATGTCCCACTTCCTGCTTTGTGCAGCTATCCTCTCCTCCATTTTCATGCTAAGCTATTCTAGCTTCCTTCCTCACTGATGTTCCTTTTTCAAGAGCTCTGCTTCCCAAGCTTCCTTCCTAGACTCATCCTCTAGTCCCCTGATTTTCGGTCCTGCCCTCTGGCAACCCTATTTTTTTTGGTTGCTACAGAATGAAAAACTTACGTAATTCTGTGTGGTTGTTTTGTGGTGTGTTTGTCTATGATGTCCTCAATATCTGCACTACTCAAAGTGAATATTAGGTCTATCCTCTGGTTCATCCTCTCCTCTCTCTCTGGTAGTGTCCATCACGGGTTAATGCATGAGGTTTTCCAGTACTACCTCCATCATCTTGGCCCTCCACATTCCTGGGCCCCCATGCGGCTCCTGGCTTTCCCACTCAATTTTCTTGTGGTTGAAATCACCCATAATCAGCAGATTTGCCCTGCTCGCATGAGGCCTTCTGGCATTTTCAGTGTGTCAACCATACCTCTATTACTCTAATCATTCTCTTGCCTTGGTCTCCTGTTGTTCTGTGGTGGGTTATACATCACTACAATTACCACCTTGGGACCGTCAGACTCAAGTGCTCCTATTATGCAGTTTCTTGCTTCTCCTGTCTCCTCTCTCCAGCTCATCAAACCCCCAGTGGTTTTTGATGAGCTGTGAAACTCCTCCACCCTCTCTGTTCCCTCTGCCTTTCCTCAGGATCTGATATCCCGTTGGAATGATGGCATCTGTTATAATTCCTGTGAGCTTGGTTTCTGTGATGGCTATGATGTCCGGTGATGCCTCTTTGAGTCTTTCGTGCCACTCCTCCCACTTATTAGTTATTCCATCTGCATTGGTGTACTATACGTTAAGTTTTCCCTCCACCACTGGAGGGGTCTGTCAGGGTGAGGGACCTGGCAGTGTGCTGTGGGATTCTACAGTGTAGTATGGGAGGGGCTGAAAGTGTGGCTTGTGGTCTGTGTTAGGATAGCATGTTTGGGTGTGGGGTTCTAGGTGTAGTTCTGTGTATGCCTGCGCTTGTTGCTCTTCCCTGCTCTTTTTGTCCTCTGCTGTTTCTATCCTTGTCACTTTTCCTAGCCCCTTTCGCTTCTGTGTCCTCTCATTCAGCTGCTGTTGTTCTGTTCTTGTTCTGTGTCAGTATAGGAACACTCTCCTGAATATTAACAATTCCTTCAGCCATGATTTCACTTGCAGGATCCTGTTTCACACTGTTTCTGTCTCAACAATCAGCTTAACCAACCGGTTTCTCCTTTTCTACTACCCCCTTATTCTCTGACAATTTGCTATCTCAGTCTTGCCTTCACGCTTATTTCTCTGATAATGTTTTCAAACTCTTTTTTCTTCCTCTCATCTTTCATTTTGTGTCCTCCCCTCGCTCTCCTGAAGCCCATGAATAAACAGACTTCTCCTTCTCCTCCTCCCATTGCCTTTCCCACAGTGTCTATGGGTCCCGTTTGTACATGGCCTTATTTTCCACACTTGTTTCAGGAAACAGGAAAACACCGGGTTTTGAGAAACACTGGATATATTCCCTTCGATTTTTACTTTTCTTTCCCCCCACTTTATGTTTGTTTTATTGTTCACTTACTGCTCTATCGTTATTCCCCCCACTTCATGATTGCTTTATTATTCACTACCTCATCTATCCTTACCTCTTATCTCACTGGCTTGGATAACACTCGTTCTCTTTGAATTTGCAGTAAATGGCTTGTGGCAACACCTACACCCGACACTAGGCCTCCAGCCTCTCTCTCCTGGTATTGATTCCACTTTCCAATTGTCTTAAATACATTGTAGCTCTCTCCTACCGTTTCTGATTTAGGGCAGCTTGTAATTTTGTAATTCAGCGCTTGGGTTGATTCACTGACACTGACAGCTTTCGTGATCCTTGTTGGGCCAAAAACCACTAAAGATTCACGATGCTGTTACTTCCTGTGTGTGTGTGTGTGTGTGTGTGTGTGTGTGTGTGTGTGTGTGTGTGTGTGTGTGTGTGTGTGTGTGTGTGTGTGTGTGTGTGTGTGTGTGTTTGATATTAAAGTTTAATCACAGTTAAGTTCATGACTTCATCATAGCAACATACTTAGCATAATGAACAAGTCATCACAATAAACCCGCCTTAAACGATTTTCCCATAACAAAAACAAATTACCAAAACAGACAAAATATAAGCAGCTTTATATTAAGTAGTTATCTCTAAGTTAATTGAATACTTTTTGCACTAAAGTATATGGAGTAAATCTTGTGTGTATTGATACAATACAGTATTAGGTGTGTGAGGTGGAGGAGGGTTGTGTGTGAGGGAGGGAGGGATAGGTATGTAGCCAGAATAAGAATATTCCCAATGTAACCAAAGAAAGCAGTTGCAGTCTGAAACACGAGCCTCTCGCTCTCCCAGAATACTTTGTCTCGACGCTCTAACAAAACACTCCCCAGAAATATTGTTCACTCTGGCCGCCTCGTGAAATATTTCAAGACCCTCTTCATCATCTGCATGGAAACTATCCCGGACGAAATGTGCCTACTATCCTCCGCTTCTTTCATTACTTGCTGCTGAGAATTGCCAGAGTAACTAAATGCTGTGAAGTGAAAGTGATTACTTCTGTACGAGTATTTAAATAAATACGCATTATTATTTTTTTTTGTTTTTTGCTCTAAATAGAATTATCAAGAAACTAATTTATTAATACTTTATACCGACACAGAGAGTAAAATTGTTCTGATGAGCTAGTGAAGGTGAACTCAACATCAGCCAGGAATATAAGATGGAGTTCAGTATGTGTGGTGAATGTAGTGTAAGTGAGGCCAGTCCTTTTGTGTGTACAATGATGGTTCAGAGTATCTCCGTTTAATATAAGTGTTATTTGTATATTTGAGGATTCTAAGTGTATAATGGAAGTTCATTGTGTGAGCGTTTTGTGTTCACTTGGTATGTAAAAGGTGTTCTTCTTATGTTCGCAGGGTGTTCTTTGTATGTGTTGAGTGTTCTTTGTGCGTGTTGGGTTTTTTGTGTGTTGGGATTTCTTTGTGTGTTGGGTGTACTTTGCGAGTGTTGGGTGTACTTTGTGAGTGTTGGGTGTACTTTGTGAGTGTTGGGTGTACTTTGTGAGTGTTGGGTGTACTTTGTGAGTGTTGGGTGTACTTTGTGAGTGTTGGGTGTACTTTGTGAGTGTTGGGTGTACTTTGTGAGTGTTGGGAGTATTTTGTGAGTGTTGGGTGTACTTTGTGAGTGTTGGGTGTACTTTGTGAGTGTTGGGTGTACTTTGCGAGTGTTGGGTGTACTTTGTGAGTGTTGGGTGTACTTTGTGAGTGTTGGGAGTATTTTGTGAGTGTTGGGTGTACTTTGTGAGTGTTGGGTGTACTTTGTGAGTGTTGGGTGTACTTTGTGAGTGTTGGGTGTACTTTGTGAGTGTTGGGTGTACTTTGTGAGTGTTGGGTGTACTTTGTGAGTGTTGGGTGTACTTTGTGAGTGTTGGGTGTACTTTGTGAGTGTTGGGTGTACTTTGTGAGTGTTGGGTGTACTTTGTGAGTGTTGGGGTTGTACTTTGTGAGTGTTGGGTGTACTTTGTGAGTGTTGGGTGTACTTTGTGAGTGTTGGGTGTACTTTGTGAGTGTTGGGTGTACTTTGTGAGTGTTGGGTGTACTTTGTGAGTGTTGGGTGTTCTTCGTGTGTGTTTTCGGTGTTCTTTGTGTGTGTGTTGAGTGTTTTATTTGTGTTTTGGATGTTCTTTCTAGGTGCTGGGTGCTCTTTGTGCATGTACTCACCTAACTGTGGTTGCAGGGTTCTTTGTGTGTGCTGGGTGTCTTTGTGTGTGTTGGGTATTCTTTGTGTGTATTAGGTGTTTTCTGTTTGTGTTTAGTAATCTTCGTGTGTTTTGGGTGTCTTTGTGTGTGTTGGGTGTTCTTTGTGTGTTTTGGGTGTTCTTTGTGTGTGCGTTTAGTGTGTTTTGTGTGTTCTTTGTGCATGTTGGGTGCTCTTTGTGTTTTTGGGAGTTCCTTTATGTGTGTCTTGAGTGTTCTTTCTATGAATTGGGTGTTATTTGCGTGTGTTGGGGTGTTCTTTTTGTTTTGGGTGTTCTTTCTGCGTGTGTTGGGTGTGCTTTGTGTGTTTTGGGGGTTCTTTATGAGTGTGTCAAGTGTTCTTTGGTGGTTTGGATGTTCTTGATGTTTGCTGCGTGTTCTTTGTATGTGTGCGTGTTATTTTTGTGTCCTGGGTTGTTTCTTAGTGTGTGGCTGGATGTTCTTTGGGTGTGTGCTGGATGTTCTTTGTGTGTGCGGATGTTCTTTGCGTGTGTTGGATTATTATTTGTAGTGTGCTGGATGTTTTGCGTGTGTTTCATGCTTCTTTGTGAGTGTTGGATGTTCTTTATGTGTGCTGGGTGTTCTTTGTGGTGCTGGGTGTTCTTTGTGGTCTGGATGTTCCTCGCGTTGTGTTTGATGTTCTTGTGTGCGGTTGGATGTTCATTGTGGTGCTGGGTGTTCTTTGTGGTGCTGGGTGTTCTTTGTGGTGCTGGGTGTTCTTGTGGTGCTGGGTGTTCTTTGTTGGTTCTGGGTGTTCCTGCGTGTGGTTTGTTGTTTCTTTGTGGAGTGTTGGATGTTCTTAATGTGTGCTGGGTGTTCTTTGTGTTGTGCTGGGTTTGTTTTTGTGGATGCTGGGTGTGTTCTTTGTGGTTCTGGGGTGTTCCTCGCGTGTGTTTGATGTTCTTTGTGTTGTGTTGGATGTTCTTTGTCTGGTGCTGGGTGTTCTTTGTGGAGACTGGTGTTCTTTGTGGTGCTGGTGTTCTTAGTGGTGCTGGGGGGTTCTTTGTGTGTAGTTGGGTGTTCTTTGTGGTGCTGGGTGTTCTTTGTGGTGCTGGGTGTTCTTTGTGGTGCTGGGTGTTCTTTTGTGGTGCTGGGTGTCTCTTTGTGTGTTGTTGGGTGTTCTTTGTGTGTGTGGGGTGGGTGTTCTTTGTGTTGCTGGGTGGTTCTTGTGTGTGTGGGTGTTCTTGTGTGTTCTGGGTGTTCTTTGTGTGTGCTGGGTGTTTGTTCTTTGTGGTGCTGGGTGTTCTTTGTACTTGCTGGGTGTTCTTTGTGTGTGCTGGGTGGTTTTGTGTGTGTTTGGGTGTTCTTTGTGTGTGTGGGTGTTCTTTGTGTGTGCTGGGTGTTCTTTGTGGTGGCTGGGTTGTTCTTTGTGGTGTTGGGTGTTCTCGCTGTGTGTGCTGGGTGTTCTTTGTGTGTGCTGGGTGTTCTATCGTGGTTGTGTGGGTGTTCTTTGTGTGTGCTGGGTGGTTCTTTGTGGTGTGTGGGTGTTCTTTGTGGTGCTGGTGTTCTTTTGTGGTGCTGGGTGTTCTTGTTTCTTTGGGTGTTGGCGTGTTCTTTGTGTTGTGGGTGTTTCTTTATGGGTGCTGGTGTTCTTTGTGGTGTGGGTGTTCTTTATGGTGTGGCGTTCTTTGTGGTGCTGGGTGTTCTTTGTGGTGTGGTGTTCTTTGTGGTGCTGGGTGTTCTTTGTGGTGCTGGGTGTTCTTGTGGGTGCTGGGTGTTCTTTGTACTGGTGCTGGGTGTTTTTTTGGTGTGGAGTTCTTTGTGGTGACTAGGTGTTTTTGTGGTGCTGGGTGTTCTTTGTGGTGCTGGAGTTCTTTGTGGTGCTGGAGTTCTTTGTGGTGATGGCCGTGTTCTTTGTGGTGCTGGGGTGTTTTTGTGGTGCTGGGTGTTCTTTGTGGGTGCTGGGTGTTCATTGCTGGTGTGGAGTTCTTTTGTGGTGCTGGGTAGGTCTTTGTGGTGGGCTGGGTTGTTCTTTGTGGTGCTGGAGTTCTTTGTGGTGCTGGGAGTTCTTTGTGGTTGTGGGTGTTCTTTGTGGTGTGGGTGTTCTCTTGTGGTGCTGGGTGTTCTTTGTGGTGTGGTGTTCTTTGTGGTGCTGGTGTGTTCTTTGTGGAGCTGGGTGTTCTTTGTGTAGGACAGCCTATTGTACTCGGCAGAGCACACAGCTAGCCGTGCTCTGACCTAGTTCATATTTCGGCGGCATTCGTGCCTGCCCTTATAGGCCTACCATCCTAGGTCGGTGGGACACACAGTCACCCTCTCTCTCACTCCGCCTCGGAACGCGACTTGCCGTACACAAGTTTCCCCCCTCCACGGACTGGGCTTGCGGTTCACTTCCTCATGCGTTGTGTACTCCTCTTCCCGATTACAGCCAATCTAGTCCACGGCTCGTATCATTGCCTACCTACGCTCCCTCATCCGGCACTAAAACGTGTTCAACAGTAAGACAGCAATAAACAGTGGTGACAGCGGAGTCAGCGGCATTGATGAGCCTTTCAGGGTGGAGGGGATGGTCGAACCAGTCAACATCATCCGTCGTCATCCAAAAACGCACTGCTTGCTAAAGAGTTTTCTGCTACTCCCAGCGTCTTGACGGGAACCGAGGTAGATCTTCGTCCTGATTTTTTCCACAAAATCTGGACATAGGCATCACGGCGTCATCTCCAGCCGTAGCAGGAAGTGTTCCTCATTCACCCTCTATACAGCCCTTCAAACACTCTCCCGCACCATCTCTCTGCCTCCTACAGTCCCTACGCCCTTCTCGCCCGTCATGTGTGTAGGTTCTTCCCAGTTTCCTCCAAGTGAAAGTTCTACTGGGCTTAGCCACGTGGGAACCCCAGTTGGCTTAGCCCATCTAAGACCAGCAAAGTTCAGCGTCTACAGCAGCTCGTGATCATCATAGTGTCTACTACTACTCAGCGCTACGTATCTCCAGCATGTGCAGTTTTTTTTGTGTTGCCCAGTTTAAAAATTTTTTTTTTTCCCTTGTACCTTGTTGTTTTATTCCAGTTCATCACCAGTTCTGTTTTCCCCGTGATTTGTTACAGTAAAATTACTCGTCCAGTTCATAAAGTTTCATTTATGTTGTTGCTTTTTAGCAACGTTCGAGTAGTGCAGTAAATGTTTTGTTCTCCGTGATGCATGAAGCCGCAGTCATTCAGCGCGCCAGACAGCTTGCAAGGTAAACAACCATACACCAGCTGTGCGTTCACGCGGGTACCCACGTCTAATATTTTATACCTCCACAGAGGTTACTCGGTCTTTCCTGTTCTTCCCAAGTCCTTTCTGATATTTTTTTTTCTACGACATCTGAAGCCCCATAGCAGTTTACCAAAGCTACGCGGCGGTTTTGTAGTGTCCCTAGACATCACTGAAAGATTCCATGAGCACCTGCCGTACTTCGTCCACCATGCCTCAAAGGTAAGTAAACAGTACTTACCTAGCATTTCCTAATATTTTGTGACATTATTTATCTGTCCTGCACCAAGTACACGTTAGTTACTGAAGCCATACTTCAGTAAAGTGTTCAGTGTCATCAGTGCACATTTTGCCATTTACCTACAGCTTAAAATTTTGGAATTTATTTTTGCACTCTACATTTTAAAATTCCAGCTTTTTTTTATTCTGCCTTGCACCTCAGTTATTGATTTAAATTGTCAGTGGTTAACAATTTATACAATTTACGCCTCTCACACACAGGTTTTTCATGTAATATCCATGTGTGCTGGTATTTTTTTTTAGTTGCACCTGCAAGTTAGCCACAGATTGTTGCACCCCTGACACTGTTTTGTTTGTTAGTTTTTTTCTTTTATTGTGTATCTTCAAGTACTTAGTATTAGTATATTCTACTGCAGTCATACAATCTGATGCCTAGCCATTAAATTTTTTTTTTCTGTTCCCCCATTTATTTTGCTCTAATATATTCTATGTTTTATCAGTGAATATTACCTATGTGGCATCTGCTTATTGCTATTTTCTATACCAAGTCATTGAGTATTTTTGGGAACCTGCTTTTTTACCATTAGTTACCAAAATTCTTGTGAAGTTAATTAATTTTGACCCTTGAGATTGTGCAAATTTTTTTTTTTCTTTTTGCCAGTGTACACCCTGCTAACACCAGTTAACTTTTGCCATATTCTTGTATTAAATAATTGCATTTTTAATAATTTTATTTTGTGTGCAATATAGCAATTCGGCGTCGTGTATTTTTTTTTTTTTTTGTGTGATTTTTGGCACTATTCCATTATCTCTGATATTCTTTTTGTGCCAACTTCCCTTGTGCTAGTGAAATTACCCTTTTTTTTTTGCATTTCAATTTGCAACTGTTAGCACCCGGCAATCTTTTTAACACTGTTGATTGCAGCACAGTTAGTGTGTGTAGTACCTGAATTTTATTTAATTTTGTGCATTTTTTGCTACCAGTGTTTACAGTTCAATCCTTTTCTTAAATTTTAGTGGCCAGATTCTGGTTGAAATTATTGACTACTTAGCTTCATTTTGTGCACTTCCCTGTAGTAATTCACTTGCTACAATCTTTATTCTTGGTGTTCAGAGTGTATCACTATTCCCTTTTTATTGTTTTGTTTTGCTCAAATTCATTTCTATCATAAGCAGTTTACCTAGACTGTGGTGATGGAGTTCTCTTTGACTCTGTTTTGTTTTGTAGCCGTGCATCACCATTTCTTGCTATGACCTGTTTACCATTTCGTGACCTACTTTGCATTTCAACAATTGACGTCATGTCTAAGTCACGCAGTGGCCCATTGCCGTTACCCCGATTTGCTGGTGCCAGTCAATTGTGCCTCAGCCAGCGTGAGCATGCGGCAGGGCATCGAAGCCCCAGCGGACTGTTGGTCAATTTGTGGCTCACCGCTCGAACACCAGTGGGGCCGGTCGTCGTTCCAACCACTGACCCTTATTTTCGACTGGTCGTTGCCAATAGTTTAGAGCCCTGGCTGCTTTCAGTCGAGGCCGATGTTCAGGCTTATTGATAGACCAACAGATACACAGTAATTCGTGTGCTGTTGATTGCAGTGGATCTTCACCCGGGTGATATAGGTGCCTTTTTGTGCAGTCAAGCGCGTCTGTTAAGATTCCAGTCTGGGGAGGTGAAATTAAGAGGACTTTAGGCGTTATTTGCGGCGTAGTCGCCAACGCCATTACATTGACATCGTTACCAGCGTTTGCGACGATGTCAATACCGCACGAAAGCCCCCTGGGCTTGCGTTGCCGTTTCGGCCAAGCCGCCGACTTTACTGATTGCCGTCAACTCACTAATGTGGGCGGATGGTGATGGCTGTATTGTATTTAAAGACATTCATTCCCATGCTTGGCTGTCGGCATCATGCGGAGGATCCGCCCCCTAACTCTGGGCTGCCATTTGATGCGCTATGGGATCGGCCCTCAGCACGGACCGTCCTGGGTGCATATGCCGCCATTCGACTCGCTCAAGAACCGCCTCTCGAGCAGGCAAGGTTTGCCGCTTTGCGGATGATCCCTACCATCCTTGCAGCGCCGACCGCCGTGACCCCGCGGTCGCAGCGGAAGTCACTTTTGCTGCTGCTGTCAGACGCCAGCTCACAAAGGTTCTAACCCCAAGGTCCCACTATACGCGCCTAAGTAAAATAGCGACACAGTAACAACAGTCGGTCTTATACAAAAAAAGCTGTCAACGAACATCCTGGACAGGGCGAAACGTCGCAGCAGACACACCCCAAACCTCACCCGCTAGAGTTTGTAGTGACTTGTTTACCTGTGGCAAACGAGGGCACTTCCGATGCTGAGTGTTACAAACTTAAGTCCCCGCAAAGTACACCGTCACAGTTCCCCACCTCAGTATCAAGGTAACCGTACACCGTCCCCATGCCAGTCTCGCAGAGGGAATCTCTGTGTTTTCCACACTACTTCCAGTCATACCTCCCATGAGTGTAAACAACTGCGGAGAGACTGCAGACAGTGAGTGGAGCAAGCAGTCGTCGCGCCACATGCACATGCTCGTAGAAGCCATTACACTAGCTTCGGGGGATAGAGGCGCGTCGCAAAACCAGCGAAAGAGTAGTAAAACCCTGTCGGAGTCGCTGTATTCCGTCCCTGTCACAATGGCCATTCGCGCCCTGGGCAGTGATACGCCTTGCCGACAGTGAGGAAACCGAGTGCTTGTCGTTGTTGCTGAGACCTCTTACCGTACCTTCCGGTGCGAGCCTCGTAAACAAGTGTCGAGCTCGAGCAGCTGTGACTCCGGGGATCTCGTCTGGCCTGTCATTGCCTTCATGTTCGGTCTATGACAACCCATGTGGACGCTCATCGAGTCCACTGCCACAATAAGTGTTCAGTTTTCCTAGACACGTGTTGGTGGTTAAACATTGTCCATCCACCTTTTTCGATTACATTGGCCTTCACGCGGCCATGTTGACAGAGCCATCTGCCATTAGACCTTGCAGAGGAGTATCAGGAGTACAACGCTGAGGTTCGCGGTCGGCACAACGCTAGAATTTGTGGTCCAGGGTCTCAAGCTGTCCGCAAAATTCGTAGTCGTGGATGGTATTGTTTTCCATGGTGACTGCTCATAGGGTTCAAAACCATGGCGATTTAGGAATCCGTTTTAGATCCAGCTGAGTGGAAAGGCGGAATTCAACGGAAGTGGTTGTGCCCTTCTGGGGCGTTCGCTTTAGGATTCCACTACGTGGCTACTCCGTCCTCAGAGCTACGCACAGTGCCTAGAATAGTTGGAAACTGGGTGGTTTCCATAGCACATTCTCCCCGGGTCGGTCTCTCGTCCTGATCGGACCCTCCCGTGTAAGAGCTCGTGCCCAACTCCTCCTGCCATCACGCGCTTAGTTACCAGGTGAAACAGTCTGGGACGCCCAGTCTAACCTTCACTCTAACTTGACGCTTGTTGTAGCGACCTTCTGTTGTCAAGCCGCCAGTATCCTGATCGGCAGGCGACTGTTGACTCGTTGTCATGCTCAGCGAGCAGGTTACTGCTTGTACAAGTATGACGTCTCTTTGTCAGCTAACTCGCTCCACTCTGTTACGGATGTACGTGAGCAGAGCTTTGAAGGAGACCATGTGTGGTTGACAACGACACATGCCGAGTCAAGGGCCTCTCCTTGAACCATCCTTGCACTCAGTGCCAACGTGTGGTAAGTTGCAAGTCTTGTTGTCAACATGCATAGTCGAGAATTTACCCCATGCGGAAGAATACCTCACTTTGTTGACCTTGTCAGTATTCCCTCTCCGGTGGAGAGTGGATGGTGAAGCCCAGCCTGGACTCTTGTGGTGCAGTTATCCCAGGCGAGTCTGCTGTCTGACTCTTCCAACGTACCGGCCAGTAGCAGGAAGATGATCTAGCTTGGACAGACTATCCTGAGGGTTCCAAAACTTCTCCAGGTTTCTCAATCGTGCACGTTCTGCAGTTGCACTTGTTGGTGAGTCCATGGGTATGACCCACTGATTCTCTCCCGCTATCTCACTTGACAAAGGTACTAAACCCATTTATGTACCTGCGTATCGCCTGCCACATGCGCAAAGAGTCTTCGCCCGAAGAACTCATTACACGGATGCTCCGTGATGGAGTTATTGAGGAGTCCACTTCCCCGTGGAATGCTCCCCTTTTTTGGGTTTCCCCAAGAAAGACGGAACCTGGCGCCCTGTTATCGATTACAGGAAACTGAATGCATGTACCATCCCAGACCGTTTTCCATTGCCAGTTCTGAACGACCTGTTGCAGAACATCGGCGATAAATAAGGTCTTTTCAACTCTTGATCTTCTTCAAGGGTTCTGGCAGATCCCCTCGATGATGAGAGTAGAGAGTTGACAGCTTTCTCTACTCCAACTGGTCATTACCAGTTCAGGAGGATGCCCTTCGGCTTGCGCGGAAGCCAATCACGTTTAGTCGTTTGATGACGACAATTTTCCGTACCCTCCTAGGTGGCACGCTCATGGTCTACCTGGATGATCTCATAGTCATGTCGCAAGATGTCCCGTCACATCTTGAGAAACTTGACAGGGTATTGGACAGGCTAGCTCAGGCAAATCTTAAGGGTTAAAGCTCTCCAAATGTCATTTCCTCCGGAAGGAAAAAAAATTTTTCTGGGTCACGTAGTAACTCAGAATGGCATAAAGACGGAACGAGTCTAAAATCTCGGCCGTGCAGAAATTCCCCAGACCCATGACGGCGGATGCAGTCCGGTCCTTCATAGGCCTGGCGGGTTTCTACCGCACCTTTATCGCAGGTTTCTCCACCATTGCGGCACCCCTGACACGCTTACTCAAGAAGGATGCCCCTTTTGAGTGGACGTGCGATCAGGAACGAGCTTTTGTCATTCTTAAGAACAAGTTAACATCAGCCCCAACCCTTAGATTCCCTGATTCACCAAGGCATTTACCTGACGACTGATGCCAGCAAAGTTGGCATCGGTGCAGTCTTGTCACAAGAATCTAATGGGAAGCAACAGCCTATTGCCTATGCTAGCCGTGTTCTTACTAAAGCGGAAGTCAATTATTCAGTGACAGAGCTAGAAGCTTTAGCCATTGTATGGGCCCTGAGTCATTTTCGGGATATCATCTATCATTATCCTATCAAGATTTATACAGATCATTTACCCTTATTGGCCCTTTTTGCAAATAAGAACCTCTCGGGAAAGCATGCTCGGTGGTCGCTCACGTTCAATGACTACAACCCTGAAATTTGCTATGTCCCAGGTAAGCAAAATGTTGTAGCTGACGCCCTGTCGAGACATATAGCATTTGTGAGTGTCGGCAATTCGTTCTCTGTTGAGGATCTCGAGAGAGCCAACGACAGGACCCTGTGTGGTCTCCAGTCCTTCGTTTCCTTACCAAGGAGGCGTTGACTTACAGGTCAAGTCTCCCGTTCCACTGAAGGATTTAGTGGTCAACCAAGGAGTACTGTCCCGTTTTGCACGGGGGGTGGACCCCGGCAGAAAAGTTTAACCAATGGTGATACCGGTCCATGATACCAGCTACTCTTGGGTTGTTTCCACAATGCCCCAGGTGTAGCGCCCCCCGGGGAAAGGCCCGCAGTATAAAAACAGGCAGGGAATAAAAATATTTCTGGCCAAGTTGGCATCGGACATTCCCAAGCAGGGGTTAAAACCTTTTGGTGTTGCCCCTGCCAAAAGGGCAAAAGGGGGTAACATTACAGGTCCAAACCCCATTCTAAAGTATCCATTACAAAGGGGGCCCCTGGGGGGGAGGAGAACTTCTGTCGCCCTGTTGCCCAAAATTTCCGACCTCGGGAAGGGAAAAAGCACCTGCTTGAAAGGGTTAGATAACTTGACCGGGTACAGAAAAATTTAGTCCCCAAATTCCTGTTTAAAAACCGCGGGAAAAGGGGTGGGTAGTGCTTTCCTTTGGACCCATTTTTGGGTTCTTTTTCTTTCTTGCCCACGTGTCCTTCGGGGTCAGAAAAGGGGGTTTTGAGTTTTTTAAATGGCATAATGAAAGGATCTTTGCTCCAGATTCAACATTATAAAGGCGCCAGTAGCTCAACGCCACCCTGGGGGTTTAAGGTCTTGCGGAACTTTACAAATCGCAAAGCCCGGGGAGGTGTAAGAGAAAAACCGTTAAAAAAAATTGTATTTAACATGGGAGGGGAGGTTTCCCCAAGATTTTTCCCAGGTGTACTTTAAAATTCCTCCCTCAACCCCCTGGGATCGGTGAAAAAACCTCATTTTGCTTTTTTAGGGGGTATAAACAAGGGGGTTTTACCATATGAAATTCGTTTACCCCCCTGGGCCCCCTTTTTTCGTTTACTGATAACCCCGGTTTTTAGTAAAAGATGAGGACAACGCGCTTGTTTTTCCCCAGCGGGTAGGGAAGAAAAACCTTAGGGGAAAGTACTAAATTAGGTTCACGTGGGAGCCCCCAATGCCCGCGCCAAGGAAAGCAAATTTGGAACCGGGTTTCCCCCAATGGTTATGTTCTCAACCCGGGGCAGACCCCGGGGTTTTAATGCACAAACTTGCCCAAAGTTTGTGGGCCCCTTACCGTTTTCCTACGACAGCTCCGTGGCAATAGTTCGAGGTGGGGGGAGTTTGCACGGGAGCTATAAAGGGGAAACCCCACCTTAAATCACATAAAGTATGTGGCCCAATATGCAGGCCGAAGGTTAGAGCTGGGGGGCGCGTGCTTTTTCAAGCCCCACGATAGACAAAAGTTGGGGAAAAAACCCTTTCTACCCCTTCTCCCGCTATGCTGGTTTTAGGAAAGAGGGGCCCAGTAAGGGCTCCATACTTATGGCCTGCGACCCGGACAAACATTTACTTTTTTGTGACATTGACGTCCCTACTGATTTTGTCCGATCCTACGCTATTTTTAGGGCTAATTTTTTTGCTTGCAGAAATGGGAAATAAATGCACACACTTTGGGATAGCTAGTCGTAATAGAGTCGGGTGGACAACATCATGTAATTATTTTAAATTATTTTTAAAAGGGGTTTCCCAGGTGAAAATGAATTCCATGGATTAGTATTATTTATGTATGTGCACCAGTGTTTTTTTTTAACTAAAGGAAAAAAGGCCTGTATTCCCGGTTAGGGCGTGCTGCCCTTGGTTACATGTCACCCCTTGGGAAAATTGCTACTGTCAGTCATTTTTTTGCAGTTGTGGAGCGTCCCAACAACGTTATTTAGGACGATTTGGAAAAACTGTTTTTCAGCCCGCGGACAACCGGGTATTTTAGAAGATTTTATTTCCCAGTGCGGGCGTCCCCCGGCTCTTTACCCCGGAGGGAAACAGCGCGGGCAAAAACCAGTTTTCTTTTCCCCTTGGATGGGAGAGTTTTTTTTTCCCCTGTTGCATTTTTTTGCCCTTTTTTTTATTTACTAGTGGGGCGAAAGCCAGTCCCTCTCTGGGGTAGTAGTTTTAATTTTTTTATACCTATGGGCCCCCCAGTATTGTCGCGTCGGGACGACGCGGAGGTGCTTTGGCCGGGGAAAATTTAGACAGCCTGTACTGGCAGAGCACAAGCCTACCCGTTGCTTGATAGTTCATATTTCGCGGCTTTTCCGGGTGCTGCCCTTTGTAGGCCAAACCTAGGTCGGGGGGGACACACATTTCCCCCCTCTCTCATCCCGCCGGGGACCGACTTGCCGTAAAAAGTTCTCCCCCCCCCAAACGGACTGGCTTGGGGTTTCACTTCCTCAACGGGTTTTTGTGTTAAACTCCTACCCGTTTAAAAGGGCCAAATTTTAGTCCACGGACCGTATCATTGTTTCCCCTACGCAAACCTTCATCGGCACAAAAACCGCTTGTTCAACAGTAAGAAACAGAATAAAACTTTGGGTGCTGGGTGTTCTTTGGGGTTTGGGGGGGGTTTGTTCTTTGGGAGCTGGGGTTTTTTTTGAGGTGTTGGGTGTTCTTTGGGGTGCTGGGGGGTTTTTGGGTTTGCGGGTTTTTTCCTTTGTGGTGGGGTTTGTTCTTTGTGGTGCTGGATTTTTTTTTGTGGTGCTGTGTGTTCTTTGTGGGCTAGGGGGTTCTTTGTGGGGGCTAGGTGTTCTTTCTGTGTGTGGGTGTTCCTTGGGGTTGCGGGGTTTGGTTTCTTTGTGGTGCTGGGTTTTCTTTGTGGTGTTGGTGTTCTTTTTTGGTGGGGGCTGTTTTTTGTGGTGCTGGTGTTCTTTGTGGTGCGGGGGTTGTTCTTTGTGGTGTGGCTGTTTTTTTGGGGGGCTAGGTGTTTCTTTGGGGGGTTGCTGGGTGTTCTTTGCGTTTTGCTGGGTGTTTTTTGGGGTGTTGGGTGTTCTTTTTTTGGGTGCTGGGTGTTCTTTTTGGTGCGGGCTTTTTCTTTGGGGGGTGCTAGGTGTTCTTTTGTGGTGCTGGGGTGTTTTTGTGTGTGCTGGGTTTTTCTTTGTGGTGGGTGTTCTTTGTGGTGCTGGGGTGTTCTTTGTGGTGCTGGGTTTGTTTTTGTGGTGCAAGGTTTTTCTTTTTTGGTTTTGGGATTTTTTTGGGTGGTGCGGGTGTTCTTTGTGGTGCTGGCTTTTTCTTTGTGGGTGTTTAAGGTTCTTTTTTGGGGTTTGAATTTTCTTTGTGGTGCTGGTGTTCTTTGTGGTGTAGGTGTTTTTTTGTGGGCTGGGTTTCTTTGGGGTTTGCTGGTGTTTTCTTTTTTGGTGCTGGGTTGTTCTTTGGGGTGCTGGGTTTTTTCTTTATGTGTGATGGGTGTTTTTTGTGGTGGGGGTTTTGGTATTTGTGGTGCTGGGGGGTTCTTTGTGGGGTGCTGGGTGTTCTTTGGGGGTCCCTTGGTGTTCTTTGTGGTGCTGGGTGTTTTTTGGGGTGGGGTTTGGGGTGCCCCCCTTTGTGTGTGGGTTTTTGTTTTTGTGTGTTCTTGGGGGTTCTTTTGTGGTGCTGGGTGTTCTTTTGTGGTGTGGGGGGGTTGTTTTGTGTGTGCGGGGGTTGGGGGGGGTTTCTTTTTGTGCGGGGGTGTTCTTTTTTGTGGGGTGGGGTTTCTTTTTTGGTTTTTGGGTGTTCTTTGTTTTGTGGGGTGTTCTTTTGGGGGGGGCTGAGTGTTCTTTGTGGTGTGTTTAAAGTTTTTCTTTGTGGGGGTGGGTTGTTTTTTGGGGTGGGGTTGGGGTTTTTGTTTTTTGGGGTGGGGGGTGGGTGGTTTTTTTTGTGTGGGGGTTTGTTCTTTGGGGGAGCTGGGTGTTTTTTTGGGTGCAGGGTGTTCTTTGGGGGTGCTGGGTGATTTTTTTGGGTTTGGGTGTGGGGGTTTTTTGGGGTGTGTGCTGGGTTTTTCTTTTTTGGGCTGGGTGTTTTTTGGGGTTGCTGGGTATTCTTTGTGGGTTGCGGGGTGTTCCTTGTGTGTGCTGGGTGTTCTTTTTTTTGGGCCCTGGGTTTTTCTTTATGGTGTGGGTTTTCTCTGTGGTGTGGGGGTTTTTTGTGGGTGCTTGGTGTTCTTTTGTGTTTTACAGGGTGTTCTTTGTGGTGCTGGGTGTTCTTTGTGGTGCTGGTATTCTTTGTGGTGCTGGTTTTCTTTGGGGTGCTGGGTGTTCTTTGGGGTGCTGGTTATTCTTTGGGGTTTGCTGGTTTCTTTGTGGTGTGGGTGTTCTTTGTGGTGCTGGGGTGTTCTTTGTGGTGCTGGGTGTTCTTTGTGGTGTGGTTATTCTTTGTGGGGGTGGGTGTTTTTTGGGTGGTGCTGGGTGTTCTTTGTGGTGGGCTGGTTATTCTTTGTGGTGCTGGTTATTCTTTGTGGTGCTGGGTGTTCTTTATGGTGCTGGGTGTTCTTTTTGGTGTGGGGTGTTCTTGTGGTGCTGGGTGTTCTTTGTGGTGCTGGGTGTTGCTTGTGGGCTGGTTTTCTTTGTGGTGCTGGTTATTCTTTGTGTGGTGCTGGGTTTGTTTCTTTATGTGTGCTGGGTGTTCTTTGTGGTGCTGGGTGTTCTTTTGTGTTGTGTTTGGGTGTTGTTGTGGGTGCTGGGTGTTCTTTGTGGTGCTAGGTGTTCTTTGTGTGTGCTGGGTGTTCTTTATGGCAGGGTGTTTTTGTGCGTGTAGGTGTTCTTTGTTGTGCTGGGTGTTTTTTGTTGCATGGGTGTTCTTTGTGGTGCTGGGTGTTCTTTTGTTGCTGAGTGTTTCTTTGTGGTGCTGGTGTTCTTTGTGGTGCTGGGTGTTCTTTGTGGTCCTTGGGGTGTTCTTTGTGGTGCTGGGTGTTCTTTGTGGTGCTGGGTGTTCCTTGTGGTGTTTGGTGTTCTTTGTGATTGCAGGGTGTTCTTTGTAGAGCTGGGTGTTCATTGTGGTGTTGATGTTCTTTGTCGTGCTGGTTTTTTTGTGGTTGCTGGGTTTTTCTTTGTGGTGTTTGGGGTTTTTCTTTGTGTGTGCTGGGTGTTCTTTTTTGTGCTGGTTTCTTGTGTGCTGGGTGTTCTTTGTGGTGCGTGTGTTCTTGTGGTCTGGGTGTTTTTGGGGGTGCGGGGTTTCTTTGTGTGTGCTAGGTGTTTTTGGTGTGGGTGTTCTTTGTTTTGTGGGTGTTCTTTGTGGGCTGGGTTTTCTTGTGTGTGCGGGGGTTTTGCTTTGTGGTTTTGCGGGGTGTTCTTTGTGGTGCTGGGTTCTTTGTTGTGCTGGGTGTTTTTTGTTATGGGTGTTCTTTGTGGTGCGGGTTTTCTTTTTTTTTTGTGAGTGTTCTTTTGGTGGGGGTGTTCTTTGTGGTTGGGTTTTTTTTTGGGTTGGCCTTGGTGTTTCTTTGTGGTGCTGGGTGTTTTTTGTGGGCTGGGTGTTTTTGGGGGTGTTTGGTGTTTTTGTGGGAGGGTTTTCTTTTTTGGTGGGTGTTTTTGTGGTGCGTGTTCTTTGTGTGCGGGGGTTTTTTTGTGGTGTGGGTGTTTTTTTTGTGGGGGGCCTTGGTGTTCTTTGTGGTGTGGGTGTTTTTTTTTTTTGTGTTGGGTGTTCTTTGTGTGCTGGGTGTTCTTTTTTGGTGGGGTGTGTTCTTGTGTGTGGGTGTTCTTTGTGGTGCTGGGGTTCTTTGTGTGTGCTAGGTGTTCTTGTGGTTGGGTGTTTTTTGGTGCTGGGTGTTTTTTGTGGGTGCTGGGTTTTTTTTGGGGTTTTGGGTGGGTGTTTTTGTGGGTTGGTGTTTTTTGTGGGGGGTGTTCTTTGTGTGTGTGGGTGTTCTTTGTGGTGTTGGGGTTCTTTGTGGTGCTGGGTGTTCTTTGGTGGGGGGTGTTTTTTGTGGGGGGGTTGTTCTTTTGTTGGGGGTTGGTGTTCTTTGTGGTGGGGTGTTTTTTGTGGTGGGGTGTTCTTTGTGGTGCTGGGTGTTTTGTGGTGTTGGTGTTTTTGTGGGGGGGGTTTTTTTCTTTTTTTTTTCTGGGTGTTTTTGTGGTGGGGGTTTTTTGTGTGGCTGGGTGTTTTTGTGGTTTGGTTTTCTTTTTTGTGCGTGTTTTCTTTGTGTGCTGGTTTTTTTGTGGTGGGGGTTTTTCTTTGTGGTTTGGGTGTTTTTTGGTGCTGGGTTTCTTTGTGGTGCGGGGTGTTTTTTGTGGTGGGGGTGTTCTTTGGGGGTTTGTTGGGTTTTTTTCTTTTTTGGTGTTGGGTTTTTTGGTGTGCTGGGTGGTTTTGTTGTGGGGGTTTTCTTTGTGGTGCTGGTTTTCTTTGGGGTGGGTTTTCTTTGTGGCTGGTGTTCTTTTGGTGCTGGGTGTTCTTTGTGGTGTTTTTTCTTTTGTGTGCTGGGTGTTCTTGGGGTTTTGCTGGGGGGTCTTTGTGGTGGGGGGTTTTTTTTGGGGTGTTTGGTTTTCTTTGTGGTGGGGTGTTTTTTTGGTGCTGGGTGTTCTTGTGGTGCTGGGTGTTTTTGTGGTGCTGGGGGTTCTTTGTGGTGCTGGGTGTTTTGTGGTGTGGTTATTCTTTGTGGTGCTGGTTATTCTTTGTGGTGTGGGTGTTCTTTTGGTGCGGGTGTTTTTTGTGTGCGGGTGTTTTTGTGGTGGGGGGTGTTTTTGTGGTGCGGGGTTTTCTTTGTGGGCTGGTTTCTTTGGGGTGTGGTTTTCTTTTGGGCGGGTTTTCTTTTGGGTGGTTTTTCTTTGTGGTGCGGTTTTTTTTTTGGGTGGGGTGTTCTTTTGGTGCTGGGGTTCTTTTGGTGCGGGTGTTCTTTGTGGTGCTGGTTTTTTTTTGTGGTGCTGGGGTGTTTTTGTGGTGCTGGGGTGTTCTTTTGGTGCTGGTTTTCTTTGGGGTTTTGCTGTTATTTTTGTGGGCGGGTTTCTTTGGTGTTTGGGTGTTCTTCGTGGTGCTGGGGGGTTCTTTGTGGTGTTGGGTGTTTTTGTGGTGCTGGGTGTTTTTTTGGTGCTGGTTTTCTTTGGGGTGCTGGTTTTTCTTTGTGGTGCTGGGTGTTCTTTGGGCTGGGGTTCTTTGTGGTGCTGGGTGTTTTTGTGTGTGTGGTGTTTTTGTGGTGCTGGGTTTTTTTGTGGTGCTGGTGTTCTTGTTGTGCTGGGTGTTTTTTGGCGGGTGTTTTTTGTGGTGTAGGTGTTTTTTGTTGTGTGGGTTTTTTTTTGTTGCACTGGGGTTCTTTGTGGTGTGGGTTTTCTTTTTGTTGTGGTGTTCTTGGTGTGCTGGCTGTTTCTTTGTGGTTGGGGGGTTTTTTTTTTTGGTCCTTGGTGTTCTTTGTGGTGTGGGTGTTTTTTGTGGTGCTGGTGTTCTTGGGTGTTTGGTGTTTTTGTGATGGGTGTTCTTTGTAGGCTGGGTGTTCATTGTGGTGCTTGATGTTCTTTGCGTCTGGTTTTTTGTGGTGCGGGGTGTTTTTGTGGTGCTTGGTGTTCTTTGTGGTGTGGGGTTCTTTTTTGTGCTGGGTGTCTTTGTGTGTGGGTTTTCTTTGTGGTGCTGTGTGTTCTCTTGGGGGGTGTTCTTTGGGGTGCTGGGTTTTCTTTGTTGGCTAGGTGTTTTTGTGGTGC
>NC_069434.1:4439355-4446301 GCF_026875155.1 Cherax quadricarinatus | reverse complement strand
GCTACAGTGGTAATTGCCACAGATGTTAGCGAGTGTAGTGACCTCTGCTCCTTACAGCAGTGTTGCAAAGTGTATTTTTATAAGAGACAGTACATCTCTTACTTATTAGGTAAGACACATATGCAACAGTTAGGTATCTTTATTTCGAAACGTTTCGCCTACACAGTAGGCTTCTTCAGTCGAGTACAGAAAAGTTGATAGAAGCAGAAGATACTTGAAGACGATGTAATCAGTCCATCACCCTTAAAGTTTTGAGGTGGTCAGTCCCTCAGTCTGGAGAAGAGCATTGTTCCGTTGTCTGAAACAATATTGTTTCAGACAACGGAACAATGCTCTTCTCCAGACTGAGGGACTGACCACCTCAAAACTTTAAGGGTGATGGACTGATTACATCGTCTTCAAGTATCTTCTGCTTCTATCAACTTTTCTGTACTCGACTGAAGAAGCCTACTGTGTAGGCGAAACGTTTCGAAATAAAGATACCTAACTGTTGCATATGTGTCTTACCTAACAATCTGTCGGTATTTTATACCATTTTAATGTTCATCTCTTACTTAGCAGGACAATTAAGGAAAATCCTGCTCCCACTTTATTACCATGGTAAAAATAGTGGACATTGTTGTCTATGCTTAAGACAGCAAGAATCAAACATTCTGCTTTCCTTCATCGAGGAGGTGGCAAGGAAGCAAGGTACTAGGTCAGCGTTTTTTTTTTTTGTGTATTAGGGGAGCAACGGCTTGGGGCGGTGTGGCGTCGCGAGATTACTTTTGACTATAGCGAGTGACACTGACGCCAGGATAACCAGCAAAGAACACTGATCTGTGCGTTAGTGTGAACAAAGTGTCTCATAAACCACAATAAACACTTAAGAGAAGTGTGATCAGCTTCTCCAATGATAACTTTGTGTGAACAATTATTGATGAATAGTGTAACAACGAGTGTTGCGATCCAACAGAGTGTAGTGTGACATTCTTCAAAGAACACTATTCTTCAATCAACTCAACGGATATCTGGGCGTAATTACGGGTCAGATACATATACCCAGGTAAGTGTTCTAACTCATGATGTACTACTATTGACTTCCCCCACAGTGAGTATAAATTCGTGAGTTAGAAACTTATCATAAACCCCGGTGATATGCAGACCATTGAGTCCAAACAAGTAAGTATATCGTCAGCCATCATCGAATGAAATATGCTGACATAACACCCCCTAGGGGTAATTTATATACTTACAAATTATATTTTTTTGACAGCCCATGTTGAGATGGTTTCGACAGTTTCTAGACCTCGTCTGCAGGGGCGGCTGTGTAGACGATTTGCTGTCCTTTATCAGCTAAGTGTTCATATTCAAATTTATAAATTATATCTTAGCTGGTAAGGCCAATATCTTCAACAGAATTGGTCCTTCAAACCGGATAAAGACCACACTGTGGTCGAAATATGTTGTACTACAGTGTACAAATAACCTATGAGCCAAGGTCCTTCGAAAAAAGCTGTAAAACTAGTGTTTTACAATATAAATCAGTATAAATGAGTCCCTCCAGACTCAATCACAGAGAATGGGCAGCCAAAAGAAAACGGGCGCTCACCCAGCGTTCACCCAACGAAAACGGGAGCTGGGTGACTCACCCAACAAGAAGACGGGGGATGGTATCCTGCACCCTCCATCATCTGCTCCAATCTCGGAATTGCTGATTAAGACAACAACCCCAAGTGATGTTGTTTGTCTGAGTGTATATATATACACAGTGTTTATAATGTTTATAGACAGAAATTAAGAGACAAGATTGTGTTAAAGTTTGTTTCTTATAGATCTACCTGTTATATTAAAGGAACTTATATATAAAGTGTAAGCTTTCAAATATATATTAACAGTGGAAATTTATATATGTGTAATTTAATATTCACGTGTGATTACAGTTATACAGTGACATTTATAGTGTATAGTGAATGAAGTGTATAACATCGTTATTTACGATTAATCATCGTGGTCAGGCTGACACAGCAAACTCAAGCCATAAACACCAGCCACAGTTACGGTGTACCCCTTCATGGTCTTTGACCCTGAGGTTAAGCTTAGTGGGTCAGTAGTTGTCTGACTCGATTATTGCTGACTTAAGCACAACAAAAACTCAGCTGTGTATAGCAGTACAGTGTTTTTTAAACACTCTAAGTGTTGTGCTAGAATTTTCAGTATACCATTAAAATGGTTGGGTTGAAAACTCGGGTTTCAGTCTTTACAGACTAAGATTACACAATTAGAAAATCAAATTTAAATTCTGTATAGATTAACTCAAGATAAAACATAGATTTTGATGATCTTGTGGTCAAGTTGAATTATTTACAAAACGTATGGAAATAATTAATTCGGGACTATACACATTATGAAAAAAAATTTTCTTGAATCAGATCCATCTGAGGTTTGAAATTAAAAATGTTTTGGATATTTTTAGTGATCAACAATTAAGGTGGACAGGAGTACAGGCTATCTGCCGTAAAACTCTGTCACAAGGACCTACTACTAGTGGTCAGACACCTGTTACACCTGTAACAACAACAAGTGCCCCATTACCAAGCTTACCTACATTGTCATTACCTATTTTAAAAGGTCTTTAAATTTATGAAGAATTCATTAGTGGGTTCAATCCATATTTAAATTCACGAACTGAATAGATGAGATTGCTAAGTTCAATTACCTTAAATGTCTTGTGAAGGGAAAAACCCTATGAATGATTAAGTCATTTCCGGTGGTTAAAGGTAATTATCAAATAGCCTTACGTCTCTTAGCAGACAATTCTTCGATGCTGACAAGGCCAGAGTTAGACATGCAGTCTTAATATCAAGCTTGAACCCGCCCAAAACATGTTTTTCAGACTTTACAGGCATTTAGAATCATATTAGACAATAGTCTCAGATCTCTAGGTGCTAAATATGACCTAAGACAATGTGTTTGGGTTTATCAGTGGAAATTGTACAAGATAAGTTGTCACCACAAACATTGAACGATTAAATATTATGTTCAATAAACGCTATTTCACTTGTGAGGAAATTTAGCAATGGTTTACAAACAATAGTTTCATGCATGCAAGCAACGAGACAAGATGAAAAAATCCACAAATCTGGTGGATAATAAAACCTTCAACTAGTATAAAAAGAGTATAACTACTCCCACTAAACCACATAAGGGGAAAATTTCCATTAGGCATTTATCAAGCTGTGAATACAACAGACAGTAAACAGACTGTCATACTCCAAAATTTTTGGTACTTTGTGACGGAACACATTGGGCACAGTATTGTAGTCAATACACATCAATGGGGGCACGTAAACAACGTTTTTTCATCAGTGAAAAGGTGCATCAAGTGTTTAGGTGAACAACAAGGGAGGTAAATGCTCACTGAAAAAGTGTTTTAAATGCAAGGGTATGCATCATACAGCATTAGCCCAAATACTTTTGCTGAACAGCAGAAGACTTCCACAGAATCAGGAAGTCAACAAGCAACAGCATTAAATGTGAGAGATAAGTTTAAAGCAACTGCTCCCGTTTAGCTCGAGTTCAGTTATCAAAATAAATTACACAAAACCATGTGCTAACATTATTTGATCAAGGCTCACAAAGGTCCTTCATAAGAAGAACAGTGTTGCAGAAACTGAATAAACAACCCTATTACCAAAATACAGTTAGATATAGCTGGTTTTCTCCCAATTTGGTAAACAGACATATGACCTAGCCAGAATCACTGTTGGTCTAGGAAACAGGAAAAAGACAGTAGAAGCTGTGGTAGTAGATGATTTGCCTAAGTCTGTGCAGATCAGGGATTAAAAAGAAACAGTTGCAGCACTGAAAGCAGCTAAGGTCAAGTTAGCCTGTCCTGACATACAGACGGACACAATTAGCCCAATTGTTTTAATCATTAGAAGTGATTATTTCACTGTTTTGTGAAAAAATATAGTAAGTAAACATGATGTTCACTTGCTGAAAACAGCAGAAGGCCACATGATATGTGGTCCCATTCCCTCTCAAAGTGGGAAAGAAGCCGATATTGATTCAGTGGAAAATGTACTAGTTACGAGAATAACCGCTAAATCATGTACCACAGCAAAAATTATCATTACTGGAAGAAATGAATGAACCAGTTGATAAGTTGTGGGATTTAGATGCGAGGGTATTGTGTAAATAAACCAAGCCCACAAGAGTCTCAGACTTATAACAATATTTGGACACTGAAAAATATAAAGATGGACAGTATTGGGTTAGGTTACCATGGAAATTAAATCCACCACATCTGCCTAGCAATTATGCATGGCTTTCGGACAGATAAAAGCAAAAATTTACATGAGCTCAGGAAGAATCCAGAGCTACTGATGTCTATGATAATATCATACAAGAACAGTTGGACAATAAATTCATTGAGGAAATAGTCGAAGATAAGTTGAAGACAGAAGCTCTTTTATCTCCGCACCAGGGAGTCAGAAAGGATTCTGAAACCACTCCACTACGTGTTGTATATAATTGCAGCGCACGTGCAAATAAAGATGTAGCAAGTCTTAATGACTGTCTGATGACCGGACCCTCACTAACTGAGAAGCTTGGAGACGTTCTTATGAAATTTCGCACAAACCCCCATATGCCTACACGGCTGATATTTCCAAGGCTTTCTTAAGAGTAGGTCTACAAGAAATAGATAGAGATTATACTCGATTCTTGTGGCCTGAAAATTCACATGATCCTCAAAGTCCTGTGAAAACTTATCGTTTCAAATCAGTATTATTTGGTGCAACATCCTCTCCATTCTTACTAGAAGCTACTCTAAATACACATTTGAAGAAATCTGAAAGTCCCTTCAAAGAAATCTTAAAGAAAGTTTCCATGTGGACAATCTTCAAGGTACTGTGAATAAAGAGGAGGATTTGAAATCCTTATACAGAGAAGCTAACAAGGAGATGAAAGAAGCAAACATGCCTCTAAGGATGTGGGGAAAACAAATTCAAAGCAATTAAGGGAACTATCAAAGAAGATTTCCCTGAAACTGAAATTCCTGATTGCAACAATATGCTGGGACTTAATTGGAACACACAGGAAGATACTTTGAGTCTCAAAAGATAAACAATAATATGCAGCACACTCACTAAAAGTAGTTTATGTCAGAGGTATCACAATGTTTTGATCCTCTGGACTCGTCTCACCAATTACCATAAAGGGTAAAAAAGCTTATGCAAGATGCATGGAAAAATCAAAATTGGATGGGATGAGAACTTGCCTCTAGAAATGAGTCAAGCATGGGATGAAATTCCAGGGAGTTTAAGCAACTTCATCAAAAATTTCATTTCCCAGAAAAATAGGTCAAGAGGGGAAACAAGTACAATTACATGTGTTCTGTGATGCTTCAACCAGAGGTTATGACGCTGTAGCTTACATGGTAATGCTGAAAGAAGTACACTAATTACTTCAAAGGCCAGGGTCGCACCCTTGAAGGTCAGAACAGTACCACAATTGGAACTGAAGCACTCTATGTAGGCACCAAAATTAGCTGTCTATCTCAACAAAGTACTTGATCATCTCACTATTGAAAAAAAACCGTGATCTGGAGTGATAATGAAGCAGTTCTCAGTGGTTAAGATAATAATAAGAGTAAGCTGGGCTATGTACAGAAAAGAGTAGCAGAAATAAAAGAGATGCAGAGAGATTTATCTCTTTCTCCACGTCTCTACCCAAGAGAATCCAGCTGACATGTTGTCACGTGGTGTCCCACTCAAGAAATTTGTGGATAATAAAATTTTGGCTCCACGGAACGAACTGGCTCTCTAATGAAAATAACTGGCTTCAGCAAAAAGCTCACATTATGCCAGAAGAAACAGTCTGCTTGAACAAGCAGAAATAAGTTGTGTAAATACTGCAGACACAACAGAAAAAGTCATTTATGGATCTAAATACTCATCTTTGGGTAACCTCTTTAAAAGTTACAGCTCTTGTCTTTAATTCATTAAAAAGGAAAAAAACCTGATTTTAAATGTCTTGAACCCATTAAATATGGGTGAAACTAATACAGAAAGATGTTTTCTCTACAGAATATAAATTTCTAGAAACACAAGATAAATCCCAAAGAAACCTGTTATGGTTAATTCTTTAGGACTTTATCTCGACTCAGAAAAAATTATAAGTGTCGAGGAAGAATTCATAATTTTTCACTACCTAAAGAAGCCATACATCCAATATTGATCCCAAGAATCATTGGCTAACAAAACTGATTGTGCCAAAACGGGCCCCCAGTAACGTGTTACATGGTGGGGTAGCTTTACAACACTTTGTCATTTTACCACAATCCTACTGGATACCTCAAGGTCGACAAAGTGTGAAAAAACAAATAAGGGACTGTATTACTTGTCGTCACTATTTATATGCGAGTTTTGTCAGTATCCAGGTCCACCTCCTATCCCTCTGAAAGAGTTTGTCATGTCACTCCACTTGAGGTGACAGGTGTAGATTACACTGGACCAATAATTTTAACCAAAACAGTGACAAAGTTCCCCTCAAGGTGTACATCTGTTTGTTCACTTGTGCTACGACTAGAGCAGTACATCTAAAAAGTAGCCACTGACATGTCTGCTGAAACTTTTATCAAAATTTCAGAAAAGGTTTGCAGCCAGAAGGGAAAGTCCAGACTGATGATTTCAGATAATGCAACGAACTTCGTTGCTGGTGCTGCTTATTATAAGCAAGATCTTTGATCAACCAGAAGTACAACAGATGCTGAATCAACGCAGGTGTCGTTGGAGATACATTCCTCCTAAATCTCCATGGCACGGGGATTTTTTTTGAAAGAATGATCGGCATGGTAAAACGTTTTTTTTAAGGAAGATCTTCATCGTCAAAGAATCGACTTAGAAGAATTCCGTACAGCTGTGACTGAAATAGAAAATAGTCAACAACAGACCTCTAACTT
>NC_069434.1:4394355-4434355 GCF_026875155.1 Cherax quadricarinatus | reverse complement strand
TGGGTTCTGTTTTGTAGCTGGTCACGTTCCGGTACCTTCATCCTCCTTTCTCTCCCTCACTCAGTCAGAACGGTCCTCTGGGAACGGTGATTAATGACACCTCTTCTTTTCCTGCAGTTTTGAATTCCTGATATGTTGACATTGTAACACGACAGTCCTATAGCTATCATTCAACTTCCATCCGTGGTTGGTTTGGCATCCTTATTCTAATAGTTTGCGATATATTTTAAATATATATACATATAAATAATATATACATAATATATATATAGTAATTTGAATATATATATATATATAATACTATTAAATATATTAGTATAAAAATATATATATATAATTATATAGTATATATATATGTAGATAGGGGAGTTAATGTTGCAGTTTAAAAACCTTATTAAAGCATCCTTCAGGCAAGACTAGTGATGGCGTAATGATGGTGAAAGTTTTTCTTATTACCGGGCCACCCTGCCGTTGGTTGAATCGGCCAGTGTGATAATAAAAAAAAATAATAATAATATATATTATACGTACATATAAATATATATCTATATATATAATATATATATATAAATAAATATATATATATATATTCTATATATATAAATATAAATAGATAATATATATATTATATATAGATATAAATATGTAAATATATATATATACATATAGTATATATATATATATATATATATTATATATATATATAAATATATCTAAATAAATATATCTATATGTATTTATAATATATATAGTTATATATATAGATATATATACACAACACATATATATATAAACTATATATATATATATAAATATATATTATATAATATATATAGATTGGAAGATAGGAGGAAGGTGCGGGATTACCAAAACTGATTGTCCAGAGAAGGGCTGAAGGAGGTGTTGTTGAGTGTGGTTCGGACATGGTAGAGAGAACTGGAGCGAAACAGAATGACTTCAAGATTGTACAGTCCTGTAGTGTAAGGAAGGCGGGTTAGGGGTCGGCCTAGGAGGAAAGGTTGAGAGAGGGGGTAAAGTGATGTTTTGTGTGCGAGGGCTTTGGACTTCCACAGGCATTCGTGAGCGTTTTTGATAGGAGTGAATGGAGACAAATGGTTTTTAATACATTGACGTGCGGTTGGAGTGTGGATCAAAGTTAACATTTATGAAGGGGTTTCAGGTAAACCGGCAGGCCGACTTGAGTCCTGAGATGGAAGTACAGTGCCTGCACATCCTGAAGGAGGGTGTAATGTTGCAGATTAAAAACTGTAGTGTAAAGCACCCTTCTGGCAAGACAGTGATTGGTAGTGAATATGTGAAAGTTTTTTCTTTTTGGGCCACCCTGCCTTGGGGGAATCGGCCAGTGTGATAATAACAAAAAAAATATATAAATAAATAGCGTATATATATATATATAAATATGTATATATATATATACACACACACTATATTATATATATATATATAAATAAATATATATATATTATATTATAGATATATAATTATATATATAAATAACCTTTATACGTAGTGCTGAAGTCCTCAGTGGCTCTTCAACATAGCAGTCTCTTTCCTGAGTGTCTCCTCCTGAAAAGGCTGCAGCTGAGGTGGCTTCCTTATCCGAGGCTTACTTTCCTGAGCGGACTCCTTTTTCACACCTATATGCTAATGTCCTTGACCTGCCCTCGAGACCACCCTCAACCTTCGAGACCACCTCGCCCTCCGAGACCCACCTCGCCTTCCAGACCACCCCACCCAAGACCCCCCCACCCGCGCCCCCCACCCGCACCCGCCCCTCCGCGCCCCCCACACACGCCCTCGCGCCCGCGCCCTGCGCCCTCGCGCCCAGCACCGCGGCCTTCTGCTGCGCCTTCTCAGCGTCATCCGAATTTTTTTTCCAGTTTTTTTTCAATTTTTTTTCCCTGAATTTCATTTTTTGTGCTCATCCTCGGATCAAATTTTTGAGGTTCCCCCTCCCACTTTTCACCCCCTCCATCCCAATTTTTTTTTTAATTTCATTTTCTATGATCTCCTCGGATCAAGTTTTTTGGATTCCCCCTCTGGGGGTAAGCATTCAAAATGGTCTCACCACTTCACCCATATATTTCTCCCTACATCTCCTGGGGCTCAAGTTTTTTTAATTCCGCCCCTCTGGGGAAAGCATTTCAAAATGGACTTCCCACTTTCACACCCAAATATTTCTCCTCCTTCTCCTCCTTGATCAAGGGTTTTCTCGATAATACAAAGACTTCCAATTCCTCGGTCCAAGTTTTTCCTCGAAATCAAAGTCTCCATCTCCTTGTATCAGGTTTTTTGGAATTCCACCTCTCAGGGTAAGAATTCAAATGAACACCCTTCTATGGGGCATGACTTTTTCACACTTACTACAGGTCTAAACAATGGACGTCAGCCCACCTGTGTTTACTCGGCGGTCAGTGACTCACGTGATTTTTGACCTCACACATACATGCGAATCTTGTCGTGACTTTCCCCTATTTCATTACTTCAGGTGATGACCGCATCACACAGGCTGAATCTTGTCGAGCAGACATAACTTTAAATGTGCGGGATAACCCAATTTAATTTCACAGTTTTTCGTTAATACCCACAACAATCCACATTCTTTACAAAATACAACACAATCAAACGTTTTTTCTCGTTTTTAACTAATTCATCAGAAAAAGTCACGCACAACACTTACAACTAAAACCACTTTCGATAATTCACTAGTCACAATTTTACAATATGCGAAGTTAATACGCACACACACCTCACTTTACTTTGAACAACCTTCACAACACTCTCATAAATCATTTGAAAACTCACAAAAATACCTTTGACCATTTCCAACAACACTGAAACACTTCCAAAATATCATTTTGATTACTTCCAAATACACCACTGAATTCTACTAAAACACCACTGAATACAGTCAAAAACACCACCAAAATCACCATAAACTAAAAGTCAACATAAGAGACTAACACCTATTTTCACACAAAACCCCTCATATCACCCAACTAAACCAAGACAATTATCAATTCATGAGTACACTCTCCCCAACTAAAGATATAACATGAACGCAAAAAAAAAAACAACATGAACACAAACCAAACACACACGAACACTTACAACCAGAATCAAGTCTTTTTTCGATATCTCTAGTTCGACAACAACACCACAAAACCCACACAACCCACATCCCAACATCACCCACCACCCCACAATTTTTTCTCGTTTTAACTAATTTCAATCAGAAAAAGTCACACTACAACAACCCAACTACTTATGAAACACTTTTCAGCATCTCTATTCGACAACAACACCCACAACCCCAACAACCACAACCCAAAACACCCAACAACCCACATCACCCACAACCCACCATTTTTTCTCGTTTTAACTAATTGTTCATCAGAAAAGTCCCAAAACAACCCACTTATAACGTCTTATTATCTTATCTCTAGTTCGACAACAACTCCCACAACCCACAATTTTTTTTCTTCTCGCTTTAAATTAACTAATTTCATCAGAAAAAAGTCACATCAACAACCCACAACTTATAACACTTTTTTGGTATCCTCTAGTTCGAACTACATTACCCACAACCCTCATCACTTACCAATTTATTCACAATTTATTCGATACACATTTTTCCCCTTCTTTTTATGAATCTTAAATGTAAAACACCTACCACCTCACATTACTAAAATTCTAATAAAGATCCTCTCTAATAAAAAAAAACCCATCTCTTGTATCCCCACATAATTGATATTATACTCACAACAACTAATCTCACTACCCAACTACTGCGACAGGTTTCTACACACTCCATTCTTTTCCAATATATCATAACTTTTCAATTCTATAATTTCTTTATAAAATATGTCACACATGTACCGTTTATTTTTCAGTAAAATGGTGCGGCCCCGCATGATAATCATTAAATTTCTAAGTTCACTAGGGGACCGGCGGATCCCCAGTTGGCTTGAGGGGTGTGGGTGGTGGTGGGGGGGACCCCTCTCCATCTCACCCACATTTCTTCACATCCACTCACCCATCTCCCAACACACCTCTTCTGAACAACACACAAAATCATACATTTCACATCCACAAATGCCTCTCATCACCATCTCAATCCTCTAAAATCACAGTATCCAAGATATTCACAAAACTCTATGACACCTAACACACACACACACACACACACACACCACACACATAACACACACAAACAAACACACACACCACACACACACACACACACACACACACACACACAAACACTCACACAACACACACACATGGCGGGCTAAGAAAAAAGATTGAGGTGGTACTTGAAAACTTCATGTGCAACAACGTAAGGGACACTTACAAGATAGAGAGGAGAGGATGAACCAGCAAGGCTGGACTTAGTATTCACCTTGAGAGAGCAAAGGATATCGAGGAGGACATCACATATGAAAGACCCCTTGGGCCAGTGACCATGTGTTTATAATCTTCGAGAACAAACACAGTAAGAGCACAAGTGGAGGGAGAAGCAAGGAAGGCCAGGACAATGATGCCAAACATCAAGAAAGGGACTACACAGGAATGAGGAACTTCCTGACCAGGTTCAGTGGACAGAGAACTGGCAGGGAATCCAGTTAATGAGATGAATGGAATATTTAAGCAACAAAAATGCAAGGAGGCTGATGAGAGGTTGTATCCCAAGGGAAAACAGAATACTGAAAAAGCCAGAATGAGCCCATGGTTTACCCGAAAAAAACCCAAAGGTGGCAGTGAGGGCAAAAACCTAGTGTGCTAGAATGAGAAAATAAAGTGAATGCAAAGGACACCAGTGAGAATAAGAAGAGCAGATCGAGAGCCAGAAACGCATATGCACAGATAAAAGGAGGCCCAAAGACAATATGAAAACTACATAGCAGCGAAAGCAAATCTGACCCGAAACAACTGTTGTACAGTCCACATCAGGAGAAAACAACAGACCAAGGACCAGGTAATTCAGGCAAGGAAGGAAGGAGGGGAGAAGCAAGAAATGACCGTGAAGTATGTTGGATTCAAGAGAAGTAGGTCACAGAGAACATAAAAAAATGAAAAAACAACTAAGAACGAGAGGAACACTGCAGAAGGCCTACTGGTCCATGCGAAGGCAGTCCAGTACCCTAATACCGGCTTAAAGCCAATGCACCCAACCAAGTCAGGTCCAGGTCCATTGAGCTTAAGGAGGAACAACGGCAAACCGACCTGATAGCACAAGCCTAATCCAGGTCCAACTCACACCCACCCCAACTACTCCTGTATTTATCCAAAACCTATATTTAAAGCTACACAACGTTCTGCTGCTGGCCCTCTATAACGGGTACTTGGGAGTTTGTTCCACTCATCCACAACTCTATAACTAACCAGTACTTTTCCTATATCCCTCCGAATCTGAATTTTCCAACTTAAAACCATTGCTGGCTAGGTCCTTCCTAGGCTAGATATTTTCAGCACACACTATTTAACATCCCCTTTATTTATTCCTGACTTCCACTATAAACCTCAATCCATATCCCCCCTCATTCACGTCTTTCTATGAGAGTGCAGTTCAGGGCCCTTAGTCTATCCTCATAGGAAGGTTCTGATACATGGGATCATCTTTTGTCCATCCTCTTTGTACATTTTCCAGAGAATTTATATCCATTCTGTAATACCGGGTGACCAAAACTGTGCCGCATAATCTAAATGAGCCTAACCAAGGATGTATAGAGTAGAAGGAACAACCTGAGGACTCCTATTATTTATGCTTCTTTGATAAGAAAGCCAATGATTCCTAGTAGCTTTATTGCGAACACTTATGAACTTGTTTGTCTTGGTTTCAGATTACTGCTAACCAGAACTCCAAAATCTTTTTTTCGCAATCCGTATCTTAATTCTACATTATTTAGTTTATATGTGGCATGGTTTATTGGTCTCTGTCCAACATTTAGAACTTGCATTTGTCTATATTAAAACTGGCATCTGCCACTGTCTCCCACCACTGTCATCAGTCTATTCAAATCCACCTGGAGTGCTCGAATGTCCTCGTCAGAATGAATTCGACGGACTATTTGTGTCATCGGCAAACTTGCCGATGTCGCTCATTAAGGCCCTCATCTATGTCTTTTTTATGTTAGATTGTGACAGCAGGGTGTCCCAACACTGACCCCGTGGAACACCGCTCGTGACGCTTCCCCGTCCCAACTCGATTTTCTCCCCAATTATGGCAAACTCTCTGCTGCCATATTTGTCAACCATGCCTCTATCCAGAAAATTTCTCATCCTATTCCATGTGCTTTAAATTTCCTCCAATAGTCTCTGATGTGGGACCCTGTCAAAAGCTTACTGAAGTCCATATACTCAATAACATATTCATTACCATATCTACACCTCAAATACCTTAGTGAAAAAATTTAATAAATTCGTAAGGCAGGGAACGCCCCTTTGTAAAACCATGCTGAGATTCGTTGAGTAATTTTATGCTTTTTCATTCAAGGTGGCTACGAACTGCCTCGGCAATATTGATTCCATAAATTTTCCCACTTGGAGGTTAGGCTTATGGTCTATAGTTCGAAGTAAGGACCTGTCACCTCGATTTGAACAAATGTACACATTTGCCCATTTTCCACTTAATCTGGCAACCATGCCAGTTGTAGTGATATGTTGAAGAAGATTAGCCAAAGGTGTGCTAAGGCTCCTCTTTACATTCCTTTAGAACCCTTGCATACAGTCATCAGGCCTGGGATTAGTAGGTTTTAATTTATTACTATTTGCCTAAGACCATGTCACATGTGCCCCTAATAGTGCACAGTTTATTAATCTTCCTGTTCTACATATTTATCATTACGGAATAACGCTTGTATCGCTCCTGAGTAAAAACTGATAAGGAAGATGTGTTTAAAAATTCTACACATTTCCTTATCCACTGTCAGTGACTGAACCCGAAGGACTTTTGAGTGGGCCTATCTTGTCCCTGATCTTACTTCTGTATACCTGAAAGGAATCCTTTTAGGGTTAGTCCTTCGATTCTCTTGCAACTTAACCTCATATCTCTATTTGCTTTTCTAATTCCCCTTTTTTTATTTCTCTCTTTAACTGAATATATCTATTTCTTAAATTGCCCCTCCCTCTTTTGATTTGCCTATAAATGCACTCTCTTTTGACCAATCAGAGTATTTTAATCTATTGTTCATTTTCCATTTAGGATCAATTGTTGTTTGATCTCGGATTTCCCTATTTGGAACATAATTGACTGAGCATCTAGAACTATGCCCTGGAAAGCACATATCGGCAACATCACCACCTACCACCCCTAGTCAGGTCCGATTCCAGTTCAGCCCACCTAAGTAATTTTCAGTCTATGAAATCAGCCAAGCGAAAAGTCCAGGGAGACGGGAGACTTGATTGCCATTATTTAAGGGGAATTCCATGCTATGTTAAAACCTGATTGATTTGTGATCACTCTCCCCAAGCTCAATCATTAACCTCAAGATTTATTAATTATTGTTTTCCTACTGGCAAGAACCAAGTACCAAGGAGGTTTATTTCCCCTATTGTCTTGTCCACAAACTGTTTTAAAAAACAATCTGGAATCGTATCAGAAAGTCACCCGACTCTAAATTTCCTGATCAAATTGCTCCAGACAATTCTGTCTATAGTTGAAATCTCTCCAATAGCACACCACATTTTCGTAAGTAGATGCCTTACGAATTTCGTCCCATAGAAGTTTACTGGCACTCCCTATCAAGATATGGGGCCCCTGTAAATATCACACCCAAACGTAGTTTTTCCCTCGGCCCTCGGAAGCTTGTAACCAAACGATTCAGTGCTGACGCTTCTAATTTAATATCTTGTCTAACACATTACAATTTAAATAGTCTCTGACATACTTCGCTCACTACTCCACCACCTTTCCTTTGACGCTACCTGTCAGTGTGGAATAAATTTAAATAGCCTTGTATGTGACATTCAGAGGGCAACTCACTATCATTCAGATTGAGACAGGTCGCTGTTATAGCAAAATCTATGTTTCCTGCACTAGCAATTAATCAAGCACATCTATCTTATTTCTAACACTCCTGCTATTAGTATAGTAAACCTTAATGGAGCTACTCCCCTTGCTGCCTCAGCTGTCCCCCTTTGTTGCTGAACCTGTTCTATTGTCTTTATTATAACTTCATGCTGACTGCCTTTAAACATTCTGTTCCACCTAGTGTTCAACCTGCTTGTTTCCCACACACACCCATACCTCTTCTTCCATCTTTAAAATCATAGGTCATTTCACCAATAGGCCCTTCCAATCGAGTCTGCAAAGTGCTACCACCCTGCCCCAGAGAGATGAACCCCATCTTGCATACATATCATGTTTGCCATAAAAGTTTGTTCCAGTTGTCAATGAATGGGATGCAAGTTTCCTTGCAGTATCTGTCTAGGCCACAATTTACACCAATTGCCCTAGAACAACCATTCATTTCCTACTCCCCATCTAGGCAATATTCTACATATGATTGGGATCCCTCCCTTAGACTTAAATGAAATCATAGCTTGACCTGTACTTATCTAGCATCTTCTCTCCTACACCTTCCCGAATATCATTTCCACCAGCACTGAGACAGATAATTGGGCTTGTTTCCCATTACCTGACATGAAATTATCCAGTCTGTGACAATGTCCCCAACAACCAGCTCCGAGGTAAGCACACTCTAGTCTACACTCTTCTTATTCATATACAAAAAGCACGATCAACATATCTTACCTGAGGAGTCACGCAACCACAAAATGCGCTTACCTTCATTAGCAGGGGCCGATACCCCTTACCTTCACTTGGCCACTGAAGTGACATTCATCTGGAAACAAGAAGCGATTTTCCTACCTTCAGATCTGCCTCTTAACTTCCTTACTCTGATGCGCCTCCCATACTGTAAACAACTCGCCACTTGTAGCATGTGCTGCCTCCACCTTCACTGCTGGTAGCCGAGACCAGAAGGGTGCTCCAGAAAGACGGAGAGGTGGGGCACACCACCATGTTGCAGGACACAGTGCACACAACCGAGGAAGAATGAAGTAGGCTTTCTTGAGTGAGCTAGATACCTCAAAGGCAATGGGGCCAGATAACATCTCCCCATGGGTCTTGAGAGAGGGAGCAGAGGCGCTATGTGAGTACCCCAAAGAACAAATCAATACATCTATCGAAACAGGGAGATTGCCTGAGGCATGGAATACAGCAAATGTTAGTCCCCAACTTTAAAAAAGGAGACAGACAATAAGCATTAAAACTACAGACAGTGGTCACTGAGCCAGTCTAATGCAAAATCATGGAGAAGAAATCAAAGAGTGGTGGAACACCTAAAAGGAACGATCTCATCAACAGCAGCCAACATGGTTTCAGTGACGAGAAATCCTGTGTCACAAACCAACTGAACTTCTATGACATGGATACATGCAGTAAGACAAGAGAGAGAGGGTGGGTTTGATTGGCATTTTCTTGACTGGCAAGAAGGCGTTTGACACAGTCCACACAAGAGATTGGTGCAAAAAACTGGAGGACCAATCAGGATAACAGGGAAGGCACTACAATGGATAAGGGAATACTTGTCAGGAAACAGCACGAGATCAAGGTGACGTGCGAGGTTTCAGGTGGGCACTGTACCAGCGTTTACCACATGGGTCAGTTCCTAGGATCAATGCTGTATCTGGTAATTTGTGAACAGACATGACGGAAGGAATAGACTCTTAGGTGTCCCTGTTTGCAGATGAACGTGAAGTTGATGAGAAAATTCACTCGATCGAAGACCAGGCAAGAACTACAAGGTAGTTCTGGACAGGCTGCAGACCTGGACCATCAATTGGCTCCTGATGTTCATTCCTACCAAGTTGAAAATGTTATGAAGATTGGGGAAGGGTTACAGAGAAAGACCGCAGACGAGTACCAGTACTAGGTACCAGAGACTACAAACCTTACTCAAGGAAAAAGATCTTGGGGGTGAGTATAACAACCAGGGCACATGTCTCCTGAATAGCTCATCAATACAAATAACTGCAGCAGCATAATGGGGCGCCTAGCAAAGCCACAGAACAGCATTCCGGCATCTTAATAGGGAATCATTCAGGACCCTGTACACCCTGTACGTTAGGCCCATATTGGAGTAATGCGGCACCAGTTTGAAACCCCACAGCCAAGCACGTAAAAGAAACTAGAGAAAGTGCAAAGGTTTTTGCACCAAGACAAGTCCCAGAGCTAAGAGGTATGTCCTTACGAGGGAGGTTAAGGAAATCAACCGAACGGCACTGGAGACAGGAGAGATAGGGGGGACATGATAACGACATAAACTAAAATCCGGAGAGGAATTGGCAAGGTGTTACAAAGAACAGGCTGTTCGCAGGAGATAGGACACAGATTAACAAGGGGAACACAGTTGGATTGCTGAAGTCCAGAGAATCACAGGGATGTTAGGAAGTAATTTCTTCAGCGACAGAGTAGTCAGTAATGGAATAGTTTGGGAAGCGAATGTCTGGAGGCAGGGATACCATACATATCTTTTAAGCAGAGTTATGGAAAAAGCTCAAGCTCGCTCTCACGGCTCAGGGAGAGAGTGACCCTAGTAACGATCATGAAAGGGCGGGCCAGGAGCTCGGACTGGACCCCCGCAACCTCAACAAGGTGAGTACAACTAGGTGAGATACACACACCACACTTTACTTGAACAACCTTCAAAACACCTCATACATCATTTGAGACCACCGTTATTCTTCAATATCTCTCATCCACAACCTTTAATCATCTCACTACAGAACAACCCCAAGATTACTTCGAACACACTCATAAATCAATTTGATTACTCACATAAACCACTGTTGTTTGAAACATTCCAAACAACACTGAACACTTTCAAAATATCATTTTGAAATTACTCCCAAAAAGACTTATCATCTCTAATTTATCTACACTTACACTTCATTAACTGAAATTACAACTCATCCACCATACAACTCCCTCAGTCCCTCCAGACTTTACAACATTATCCCAAAAACTAACTCATACACTTAAAACGATGAGACATTTTTTACCAAACTAACACAAACACTCCCACACACACCACACGTTACTTTGTACAACGCAAAAACAACATCAATTAACCTTGATTACTCCAAAAATCATCATTTGAACACATTCAAAAACATCATCAAACTCCTTTAATACTCCCAAAACACCACAGTGACATACTACCAAGAACAGCACCGAATACTGCCCCATACAACACTAAAAATCACCAAACCTAGATCAAACACCACCAACTAACACCCCTTTTGATAAGAAATCCCCTCAAATTCAACTATAACCAAACATCCACTCACCTCAAAAACCACTAGATCGCAGAAAACAACCATTTTTATAAACATTCACAACAACAAATCCCAATCACCCAACTCCATACAATATCTAATACACTCCTCTCACTACCACCAACACATACCAGCACAGATAGGGATACCTCCCATGACATCACACTCCCTCCCCATGGGCGCGAAAAAAAGAAAAACTTGAACACATACCTAATACGCAAACACTTAGTACATGATCACCATCAACTGAAAACATATCTTGTACACACATAAATCTAAGACAACCTCCATCAACAATCACCCATGTTCACTTACCTCAAAAATCACTAATATCACAGGAAACACTCATTTTTTATAAACATTCACACAAAAAAATCATATTTGACAATATCTAAGCGCACTCACCTCACTACCACCAACACACGATGTCACACCTCACAGGACCGGCGAGGTCACCTCCAGTGACGACACACTCCCATCTGTGTTTACTTGGTGGTTAGTAACATCACACCCAACCCACCTTGTTTCAGTCTGTTGTACCCTACATTATCTAAGAACACTATAACCAAGACGATTACCAGATTTTATGACCCCACCACTAATATCACAGAAAACACACATTTTTATAATTATTCACACAAAAATCACGATCACCAATTCCATATCATGTTTACCATCATCTATCAACACTCATCACCAAGATCACCCAAAATCTAAGATCATGCATCTCAAAACTACTATGATCACTGAAAACACTTATTTTTTAAACATTCGCACAAAAATAAGACATACACAAAAATACCACGACACTTCCACACATCAACCAAATAACTGCTGCAGCATATGGGCGCCTAGGAAACCTCTGAACAGCATTCAGACATCTTAATAAGGAATCATTCAGGACCCTGTACACCGTGTACGTTAGGCTCATATTGGAGTATGCGGCACCAGTTTGGAACCCACACCTATAACATAACATGAGCACTATAACATATCTCCATCACAAAAAAAAAAAAAAAAAATAATACACAGACACCCACAACTTATACATTTCAATCACAAATTTAAGACATGAGACATACACACCAAATCTAAGACATTCACCTCCAACTAAGACATACACATCTTAACTAAGACATACACCAAAACTTATACTTGACATATTGCGGTATGAATATTCATACCGCATTTATGTTGCTATATCACATTCCTCATCCACATCATCCTTGAAACATCCTTTCTTATTCATTCCGTATATCTCTTAGAGTTGTTTTAACCCCGACGTCCCAAGGATGTTTCAGGGATGATGTGGATGAGGAATGTGATATGCAACATAAATGCGGTATGAATATTCATATCGCAATATGTCAAGTATAGGTTTTGGTGTATGTCTTAGTTAAGATGTGTATGTCTTAGTTGGAGGCGAATGTCTTAGATTTGGTGTGTATGTCTCATGTCTTAAATTTGTGATTGAAATGTATAAGTTGTGGGTGTCTGTGTATTATTTTTTTTTTTTTGTGATGGAGATATGTTATAGTGATCATGTTATGTTATAGATGATGGTGGAAGTGTCGTGGTATTTTTGTGTGTCTTATTTTTGTGCGAATGTTTAAAAAATGGGTGTTTTCAGTGATCATAGTAGTTTTGAGATGCATGATCTTAGATTTTGGGTGATCTTGGTGATGAGTGTTGATAGATGATGGTAAACATGATATGGAATTGGTGATCGCGATTTTTGTGTGAATAATTATAAAAATGTGTGTTTTCTGTGATATTAGTGGTGGGGTCATAAAATCTGGTAATCGTCTTGGTTATAGTGTTCTTAGATAATGCAGGGTACAACAGGTTGAAAGAAGGTGGGTTGGGTGTGATGTTACTAACCACCAAGTAAACACAGATGGGAGTGTGTCGTCACTGGAGGTGACCTCGCCGGTCCTGTGAGGTGTGACATCGTGTGTTGGTGGTAGTGAGGTGAGTGCGCTTAGATATTGTCAAATATGATTTTTTGTGTGAATGTTTACAAAAAAGAGTGTTTTCTGTGATATTAGTGATTTTTGAGGTAAGTGAACATGGGTGATTGTTGATGGAGGTTGTCTTAGATTTATGTGTGTACAAGATATGTTTTCAGTTGATGGTGATCATGTACTAAGTGTTTGCGTATTAGGTATGTGTTCAAGTTTTTCTTTTTTTTTTTTTTTGCGCCCATGGGGAGGGAGTTCTTGGTTCTAGTGATTTGAGGGAATTTCTATAAAATGGATGTTAGCTGGTGATGCTAAACTTAGATTCTGGTGATTTTGATGGTGTTTTGGTAGTACTCAGTGGTGATTTGGTAGTAATCAGCAGTGTTTTGGGAGTATTCGGAGGTGTTTGATGGTGTTTTTTGAAGGTGTTCAAATGATGTGCAGAGTATTTTTTTGGTGCTCCGTGGTGTTTTGGTGTTGTTCAGAGATGGTTCAAAGTTAGTCAGTGTGTTAGTTAAGGTAATGTCTCATGTCATAAGTGTATGAGTTAGTTTTTTGTGCTAATATTGTAAAGTCTGGAGAATGAGGGAGGAGTTTGGTGGATGAGATGTAATTTCGGTTAATGAAATGTGTAAGTGTGAATGTAAATTGGTGAGTGAGTTAGAGAAGACAAAATTTTATGTGATCTTAGTAAAAGTATAGATAGTTTTAGTGATCTTCGTTATGATGATGTTTTAAGAGAATGTGTACAAAAAAATGTGTGATCTTAGTGGTGGGGTTATAGAATTTGGTAAACGTCTTGATTGTGGTGATCTTAGATATTGGAGATATAACAGGTTGAAACAAGTAACTTCCTCTCGTTAAGTTAAATGAAGTAAAAGTGGGGTGTGACGTCACTGGAGGTGACCTCGCCGGTCCTGTGAGGTGTGACATCGTGTGTTGGTGGTAGTGAGGTGAGTGCGCTTAGATATTGTCAAATATGATTTTTTGTGTGAATGTTTATAAAAAATGAGTGTTTTCTGTGATATTAGTGATTTTTGAGGTAAGTGAACATGGGTGATTGTTGATGGAGGTTGTCTTAGATTTATGTGTGTACAAGATATGTTTTCAGTTGATGGTGATCATGTACTAAGTGTTTAATTATTAGGTTTGTGTTCAAGTTTTTTTTTTTTTTGCGCCCATAGGAAGGGAGTTCTTGGTTATAGTGATTTGAAGGAATTTCTATAAAATGGATGTTAGCTGGTGATGCTAAACTTAGATTCTGGTGATTTTGACGGTGTTTTGGTAGTATTCAGTGGAGATTTGGTAGTAATCAGTAGTGTTTTGGGAGTATTCGGAGGTGTTTGATGGTGTTTTTTTGAAGGTGTTCAAATGATGTGCAGAGTATTTTTTGAAGATGATCAGTGGTGTTTTGGTGATGTTCAGAGTTGGTTCAAAGTTAGTCAGTGTGTTAGATATGGTAATGTCTCATGTCATAAGTGTATGAGTTAGTGTTTTTGTGCTAATGTTGTAAAGTTCATTCGTCGCTCAACCTCTGGGACGAGCGGACGTGAGCTGAGCCTGCCCTCTGCTGTCAGCCGGTGACAACTTGGTTTTCTCAAAATGGCGCAGCAGGCAAGAAGAAGGGTAAACACTGTCGGCATAGAAGTGGTGCGTGGGGCTGTGCATGCCCACTCAGCTCAAGTTTTATTACCTGCCATCATCAGGAACACATACGGCATTGCCAACGAAGAGCTGTATGGTGTAGCCTTGAACGGGGCATATAGAATTTTTGTGAAATTTCTCAATGCAAGTGTATACGAGGACATAGTCACCAGGTTCCAAGATCTTTGTGTACCAGTGAATCCTGCAGTGACGGTATTATACGTGGGTGAAGATCAGAAATGTACCCTTTGAGGCTAATGAGGCAGACCTACGTGCCGCCTTCGAGAAGTTTGGGACTGTTCATATGGCGACATTGGGGAAATGGAAGGAAGGATCGTATTCTGGGATGCCTGAAGGAAGTTTTTCCTTAAGAATAACATTGAGGCATCCTATTCCTTCCTATATTTTCCTAGAAGAGTTCAGGACTCAAGTAATGGTGACTTACGCAGGGCAACAACGTACCTGTCGATTATGCGGTGCCTATGATCACATTGCTGCACAGTGTGTTAAACAACAGGGTACACAGGCGAAGGAGCAGCATAAGGAGGCATCAGAGGACCTTGAGACGTTGAATTTGGCACGACCTGAGTCGGTTTCCTTGAACAAGGCTTGGAGTGTGGAGGTCGAGGAGGCCTTGAGGGAGGAAGAGTGTGTAACTCTTCCGAGAGAGACATGCACTGCCGGGCAGGCACCGGAGACCAACGATGTGGTGTCACTGGGTGAGGACAGGGCCGTGGAGGCTACCATTGATTCAGTCCTCCACGACCTGTTAGGGACCCCAGGAGAGGTCACAGTTGAGGGGCTTGTGGGTGCCCTGGATGCTGCTGGGGTTCCAGGTGGTGAGAGGGGGGGAGGCATGTCAGAGACCCAGGTTGAGGCTGGGTTGCAAATTGGCACGGTGGTGGCGGAAGTGCACGGGGATGGCTTCCGGGTGGAGGCGGGGAGAAAGGCTCGAGTGTCACGGAAGAGAGCGGCAGTGCCCTCGGACGTGGACGATGTGGATGTGCTCACTCCGGCACAGCGTTCGGGCAAAAAGGTTTGGGCTGAAGTGGTTGAACATGGACCTGGGGGGTCCAGGGGCAAGGGGCATGTGAAAGCAGATCACAGAATGGTGATTGAAGATCAAGGGCGTATAAAGGGGAAGGGGGATAAAGGTGGTGCAATACGTAAAGGAAAACCTCCATTGACAAATTCAAGAGTCTCTCTATAAATGTTAATGGTCTGAAAAATTCTAGGAAGTGTGAATGGTTTCATGAGATGCTCATTAGGTATGGTGTAGATGTAGTGTTTGTGCAAGAGCACAACCACAAGCCGGGTTGTATGTTGATGATTGAGGGGTATACTGTATATGCGGCACACTCACCTAGATTGAAAGGAGGAGTGGCTATTTTGGTGAGGGAGGCTAGCCCGTTTACTGTACATCATTGTGAGGAGGGGGGTGAGGGGAGGGTTATAAGAGTGGATGGGACCTGGAGAAGAGATAAGATATCTTTTGTGTGTGTTTATGGTCCGGCGGAGGGGGACAGTCGAGTGAAGAATGAGTTTGTACGTGAAGTGTTGGTGTATCACTTAAGGTCGCTTCCAGCATTAGCTGTGGTGGGATGGGACTGGAATTGCGTTATACGCCGCAAGGATGTGGAACCTAGGGGAGCAGGATATTGTTCTGGCGTTCTGAGGGACCTGTTAACAGGGGTGGGGTTGGTGGATGTGGAGGGGGGGGGGCGGCGTGGGAGGTGCAGCACACCTTTGTGAGGCAGGGGTATGCTGCACGGCTGGACAGGATATACGTGACAAGGAAAGCAGTGGTGCGGAGTGTAAGGGTTTTGGATGTCTTTTTTTCTGATCCTAGAGGTGGTTTGGTGGATTTGGGATGGGAGGGTCGGCCGAACAGGTATAAGAGTTATTGGAAATTGAATGTTCGGTTGCTTCAAGATGCTGAGGGGAGGGTCCTATTTGCACAATGGTGGAAAGGCTTATGGGAAGGGATGGAAGTCAATGGGGATGTGTTGAGATGGTGGGATGTGACGGCGAAGACGAGGATTCGAGAGTTCTATGTCCGACAGGGAAGGCACGAGAATCAGTTGGCTTATGGGCTTATTAGGTATTTTGAGGGGCAGTTAAGGGAGTATTATGAGAGAGGAAGCGGAGGGGGGGGGATGGGAGCCCCTGTGGCTGACATAGAGGGAGTGAAGGAACGCCTAATGGAAGTGCAAAATGAGAGGTTTGATGCGGCAAGGGTTTTAGGGGGGTTGGAGGAGGTCATGTGGGGTGATAGACCATCGGCGTGTGTCCTGCGAGGGCAGGGGCGCCGGCGCATTGCAATGGAAATGGTGGGTTTGAGAGTTCTTGAGGACATCGAAGGGTATAGGGAGGGACAAGATTTGGTGACGACGGAGGGGATGGGAGGGTATGTTGATGCTTGGTTTAGTGCACATATGAGGAGTGTGGGTGTGAGAGAGGGGGCTTTAAGAGAGACAGGGGGATGGGTGCGGAGTGTGCTGGACAGGGACGACAGGGAACAGTTACAGGGGCCTATTGTGGAGGAAGAGGTGTGGACGGCTTTAATGAGTATGAGCAGGGGTAAGGCACCGGGGATAGATGGGCTGCCTGCGGAGTTTTACATACAGCATTGGGGAGTATTAAAAGATTTTTTGGTGCAATTATTTAATATCATAAAAGAAAGGGGTGCATTGGGACTGTTGCAGGCGACAGCGCTAGTAGTTTTGGTGCCAAAGGGTGAAAGTCAGTGCACAGTGAGAGATTACTGGATGATATCACTCATGTGTGCAGACTACAAACTTTTTGCAAAAAATTTGGGAAATCGTATAAAAAAGGTCATTGGAAAGGTAATAGTGAGGGGTCAATATGGGATTCCGGGGAGATCAATGTATGAGGGGCATGGGGTTATTAGAAGGTTTATTGAGGGTCCGCAAGAGGGGGAACGAGGGGTATTGGCGTTGGATTGGAGAATGGCATATGACAGTGTCGAGAGGGAGGCTCTGTGGAGAATCATGGAGTGGCAGAGGTTCGGGGAGAACATAGTGAATTGGGCACGTACTTTATATCGGGGAGCTGGGATGTGTGTACAGATAAATGGGAGGGTGGGGTTGCATGTGAAAATGGGCAGGGGATTGAGGCAAGGTTGCCCGTTGTCATAAATATTATTTGCATGTTTACAGAATCCGTTTTATAGGGCAGTGGAAAGGTGCATACAGGAGGGGGTAAGGGAGGACATACGAGGTGGGAGTCCCAGTATCATAGGGTACGTTGATGACACAACTGTCCTAGTGAGTGGGAGGGAGGGATTGGAGGGTCTGGAGAGAGTTATAGATGTTTTTGGGATGGCAACAGGTATGGCAGTGAATGTGCATAAATCAAAGCTCATGAGATTGGGTGAATGGGATGGGCAGGAGGGCGGGGGTGGGGGGGTGAGGTGGAGTGTCGTGGACTGGGTGAAAATTTGTGGAGTTGTGTATATGGGTAATGCTCAGATGGCGAGGGAGAATAATTCAAAGGGTGTGGTAGATAGGGTATTGGGAAGATTGTCAGGATTGAGGCCGACACATCTTACGCTACACCAGAGGGTCATTGTGGTCAATGTTCTTTTGTACAGTAAAATATGGCATGTGGCAGCTTTGTACCCTTTGGTGTATGGGGACGTCCGGAGATTGTTGAGCAGAGTTTTCCGTTTTATCTGGGGTTCGGGATGCGATTGGTTGAAAAGGGAGGTGGTAACACTTCTTGTGGCCTTGGGAGGGCTGGGGTTAATTCATTTGGAAAGAAGGTTGAAGTGTGTATATGTGAAACATGGGTTGCTAAGGGCTCGGGGGGAAGGGAGTGGAGGGTTGGGGATGCTGCAGGGAGATCTTCGGAGATGGTGGAAGGGACAAGATTTAAGAGATGGTGAGGAGTTGTTGCATCTATTGATGATGGTCAGAGAGCCGAGAAACATGCGGGTAGGGTCCGTGGAGAGGAAGATATGGCCTAGGGTGGTAGTGGCAACGGAAGGAGTGTACCCGATGTACGCATGGGAAGACATTTGGAGTCGATTAAAAGGGCTACGCATCCGGCCACGCGTGAGGGAGGTAATGTATAGGTTTCTTCACGGAATATTGCCGTCTGGGGTTGTTTTACGAAATAGGCGAATAAGGGAGGGTGGGGAGTGTCAGGTTTGTGGGGTAGATGAATCAGCTTTTCATGTAGTTTATTTTTGTGAAAGCCTAGGGATTGTGCGGGAATGGTTAGGGAAAGTAATCCGGTATGTGGGGGGAAAGGGTTGTCGGTTTTGAGAGCGCTCAGTTTAGATGTAGGTGGGGTAGGGGTAAAGGTTCAAAGGGCAGTGGCTTACTTAATGGTTGATTTTGTGTATATATCATGGGCAATGAGAGACAAAGGGGCGGAGGAACGTAGGATGGCCATAGCAGCATCCTTTTATAGAACAAAGTGTCGCAACAGGGAAATATATGGTAGGAGGTGGGAGAGGGATTTCTCGGAGGGCTACAGGGACTTTCTTTTGAGGGATTTATGGTCTTTATAAGCGGTCAGGGGCATGAACGGGCTGGCCTTCCCAGGGGGAGGGGTTTTGCAGAGGACGATTGTGTGAGTGTGTGTGGAATTGTGTGAGGAAAGGATGTTGAGGTGATATTCAATGTAATGTCTTGGTGTTATTGTGAACACCGATGATTATAATTTATCTAAGGATTCCTTCATGTTTTGTAAGGATGTACATAAGCATGTTAGTATATAAGAATATTTTAACCTGTAATTATACATGTCTACCTATATATGAGCAATGTAACTTGTCATAATAATGAGGTTTCATACCTGTTTTTTAACTAGTGGAACGTTTTGGTATTGTATATAATGTAAGATCTTGCCTGGGGTGTTTTTGCTTATATATTGTTACAGATGTTTTTTCACATTTTCATTATATATGTTCAAGTGAATGAGTTTTTGATCTTGTGTATAGCCAGGTGAAACTGGTCAGTTTTTTTCACTTGGGGGGGGGGGGTAGGAGTTTAAGCAATCTCTGCAATAGCAGGTCATGTGACACACATGTCATATTATTTTAGATGTCTAATGTTGTCCATTCTCTGTAGGATGTGATGTATAGATTATCTTCGACAGTGTAAATAATCTGTCTGCTGGAGGGAATAATGTGTAAATTTATTTATTATTGTGGTAGGTTTATGTGTGTAGCGTGTTTTTAGGGTGATATATTATAAGATGCTAATTACTATCAATGACTGTTGGTGGTTATGAGTGGTGACGGCAGACACAGTTACTAGGCATGTGGGGGGGGGGGGTTGAAGTGTCAGCGGTAGTGTCTTAAACCCACCACCGTGCACGATATTAATTATTACCATAGGGTATATGAGGGTAGGGTGGATTGTGTTCTATGGTGGATGTGAGCCATCAGGTTCAGACATTCCTTGTGTTATAGTGTCAGCCGTTTAGCTGGCTGGATTGTGTTTATATATAATGTCATTGAAGTTTTTAATGCTTTTACAAATGCATAAGTATAAGAGATTTGTCACTGTGTATCTAAGGTGAAAGTGGCACGTTTTCATGGGGGGGGGGGAGTGTAAGCTTTACTGGGTGGGTTTTATGTGTATGTGTGTGTATATGTATGTATATACATGTATATATATATATATGTATATATATATATATATATATATGTATATATGACCACCTTTTCATGTGAAGCACAGTACGTACAAGCGGTGTTTGATTTGAGTGCAGCAGCCAGTTCTGTCATTATATATGTGCTTCTTCAGTACTGTGTAGTCACAGTTGATTATTGTTCACTGCCTGTATCTTGTTACATATTGATTATGTACCCATATATTTTTGTACCTGAGTTTTAAATAAAATATAAAAAAAAAATGTTGTAAAGTCTGGAGAATGAGGGAGGAGTTTGGTGGATGAGCTGTAATTTCGGTTAATGAAATGTGTAAGTGTGAATGAGAATGTAAATTGGTGGGGGTGAGTTAGAGAAGATACAAAATCTTTAGGTTATCTTAATAAAGTACAGATAAGTTGTAGTTGATCCTTCGTTATGAAGATGTTTTAAGAGAATGTATACAAAAACGTGTGATCTTAGTGGAGGGGTTATAGAATTTGGAAAACGTCTTGATTGTGGTGATCTCAGATATTGGGCAGATAGAACAGGTTGGAAACAAGTAACTTCTCTCGATAAGTTAAATGAAGTAAAATGTGGGGTTATGTGACGTCGCCTGATCGACCAAGTAAAACGCGATGGAGTGTGGAGTGTCATGGGAGGTATCCCCTATCTGTAGCTGGTAGTGAAGAGGAGTGTATTATGATATTGTATGGAGTTGGTGATTTGATTTTTGTGTGAATGTTTTACTAAAATTGTGTTTTCTGCGATCTTAGTGCCGTTTTGACGTGTGAGTGGGATGTCTTGGTATCGTGATTTGAGGAGGATTTCTATAATATGGGTGTTAGTTGGTGGTGTTGATCTGAGTTTCTGGTGATTTTTTAGTGGTGTGTTGGGCAGTATTCGGTGCTGTTTGGTAGTATTCAGTGTTGTTTTGGGAGTTTCCAAGGAGTTTGTGATGTTTTGAATGTAGTTCAAATGATGATTTTGGAGTAATCAAATGTAATTGATGTTGGTTTTGGCGTTGTACAACGTAATGTGGGTGTGTGTGGGTGTTGTATGTGTTTAGTTATTGGTTAAATGTCTCATGTCTTAAGTGTATGAGTTAGTTTTTGTGATAATGTTGTAAAGCGGGAGACTGGGGGGAGTGTATGGGGATGAGTGTTATTTCGTTAATGAAATGTTTAAGTGTAGACTTGTAGACTGTGGTTTGGTAGACAGCAACCCCCAGGGAAGTAACCGTCCTGCCAGAGACGTGAAACAAAAACCCTGTAACGTTTTGCTGATGGAGGATTGCTGGTTTCTTTTTCTGTTCAAAAACACGCTAAGAAAACAGGGATATCTGCTACTCCTATTACACTTTGGTCACATTCATAGACCCCAAATGCATATATAATATATAATAATTAGGTTTTTCTCCTTTTTCAAATAGCTCTTGTTCTTTTTTTTTCTTTATGCCCAGGGGGAAGTGGAAAAAAATCTTTCTCCGTAAGCCATGCGTGTCGTTGGGGATAAAAATCCGGGAGCAATGGGCTGAAAACCCCTTCTCCGTATAAAATTACAAAAAAAGGAAGAAGAAAAATTTTAAAAAGGGCTTAAAAAATGTGCGGGGGAGTAGTGGGGATGACAGAAACGATGACTGTTTTTATGAATGAAAAAATTTTTGGATGCCCTGGCCCTAAGCAAAAACAAAGCTGAAGGGGTAGGAGAGTTTCAGTGGGGGGAAATAAAGGGGGTTTAAAATCTGGGTACTGAGAGAGTTAGAGCAAAGGGAAGGGTAGCAGTAATGTTAAATGATCAGTTTTGGAAGGAGAAAGAGAATAGAATGGTAAATTCAAGAATTATGTGGATTAAAATAAAATTGGAGCGAGAAGTGGGGCTAAATAGGTGTATGCCCTGGGAAGGAGGAAAGAGAGGAGAGAGAGAGATTTTGGGGGTGTTAAGTGAATGTATAGGGCCTTTTAACCCAAATGAGAGGTAAAATTTGGTGGGACTTTAATGCCCCAAGTAGGGAAAATTTTAGAGGGGGTGGTAGGTAAGTTTGGGGTGCCCGGGGTAAATGTAATGGGGGCCCTTTGATTGAACTTTGTATAGAAAGGGGTTTAGTTATAGGTAATACATATTTTAGGATAAAGAGGATTAATTAGTATGACACGATATGATGTAGGCGAAATGCACAGTAGTTTGTGGATTATGTATTGTAGTTAAAGACTGTTGAGTAGACTTCAAGGTTGTTTACATGTTTATAGAGGGGCCACAGATAATATCAGATCACTTATCTAGTTGTAGCATACTCTGAGAGTAAAAGGTAGATGGGACTTACAAAGAGATTAGAAGCACCAGGATGAGAGAGGTAAAGGTTTATAAGCTAAAAAGAGGAGGCAGTTAGGGTAAGATATAAACAGCTATTGGAGGATGAGATGGCGCTAATGAGGAGCATCAGGCAATGGGTCGAAGGCGGTATATGGGGTGGTTTAAAAATTGTAGTGTTAGAGTGTTCAGCAGAAGTTGTGGTTACAGGAAAGAGGGTTGCCGGAGGGAAGAGCGAGCGATTGGTGGAATGATGGATGTAAAGATAGTAGTAGGGTGAAAAGTGAGGCAATATGCAGAAGTTTTTACAAGTAGAAGTGATGCCAAGGACCGGGAAGGAGTATATGGAAGGAAAAGAGAGAGAGTTATTATGAGGTGGTTGAAGCAATGTAAAAAAGAGAGCAAATGAGAGGAGTGGGTGAGATGTTATCACACACAAATTTTGTTGAAAATAGAAAAGTTTTGAGAGTGAGATTAACAAGTTAGAAACGCCTAGAGAACAAATGGATTTGTCAGTTAAAAATAGGAGAGGAGAGTTATTAAATGGAAGAGTTAGAGGTATTGGGACCTGATGGAAGGAATATTTGAGGAATTGGTATAATGTGATGAAGAATAGGGAAGCTTGTGATTTCGTGTATGGGCAAGAGGAATAACATCTTGTAGGGTGAGGAAGAGTCAGTTGTGAGTGGGGGGGATAAGTTCTCGTGAGGCCGTAGGCTAAAATGAAAGGGGCTGTAAGGCTGCGGGATTGATGGGATAAGATAGAAATGTTAAAAGCAGGTGGGGATATAGTTTTGGAAGGGTGGGCATGCCTAATTATTTAATAAATGTATGGATGAGGGTAAGGCTAATAGGTTGGCAGAGAGCATGGCCATAGTTCCTTTGTATAAAGGCCAAAAGGGGATAAAAGAGAGTGCAAAACATTATAGGGGGATTAGTCCCTGTTGCAGTGTACTGGTAAAGTCGTTTGCGTAGAGTTATAATTGAAAGAATTAAGAGTAAGACGGGAGAAATACGGATAGCAGCCATGAACAACGGAGGCTTAGGAAGGTAGGGGGTGTGTGGACCCAGGTGTTTACAGTGTGAAACATATAAGTGAACAGTATTTAGATAAGGCCCTAAAGAGGTCTTAGTGGCATTTATGGATTTGGAAAAGGGCGTTATGAAAGGGTGGATAGGGGGCAAAGTGGCAGATGTTGCAAGTGTATGCGTGCTGTAGGAGGTAGCCGTTACTGAAAAGGCTGTGAAGAGTTTTTACGAGGATAGTGAGGCTCAGTTAGAGTATGTAGAATGAGGGGAATTTTCAGTAAAAGTAGGCCTTAGCACAGGATGTGTGATGTCCCGTGGTTGTTTAATATATTTATAGATGGGCGTTGTAAGAGACAGGAAATGAGAGGGTCTCTCCCTGGCCAAGAGGGCGTGGAGTTAAAAGATAAAGAATACACACAAAGTGGCGAGAGTTGTCACAAGCTGACTCTTTGCTGATGACTCTGTGCTCTTGGGAGATTCAGACGAGAAGTTGCCAGAGATTGGGGATGAATTTGTGTAGGTGAGCCCCAAAGGAAGAAAATCTAAAGGTGAGAATACAGGAAAGAGTAGGTTATGTAGGTTAAAAATAACGATCTAGGTGGATGAAAGATTGAATATCAGATTGGAGGTGAGAGAGTATTGGAGTGAGGAGAAGTTTTCAGATTAATTGGGGAGTGGAAGTGTCAGCGGATGGGTCTATGAAAGATGAGGTGAATCATAGAATTAACTGATGAGGGAAGAAGATGTGAGTGGTGACTTAGGAGTTCTGTTGGAGACCAAAGAACTTTGTCCTTGGAGGCCAAAGAGGGGAATGTATGAGAGTCCTAGTTTTCCAACGCTCTTATATGGGTGTGGTAGCGTGGGTGGATGATTGTTGCAGCGAGGAGAAGGCTGGAGGCAGTGGAATGTCATGTCGAGGGCAATGTGTGGTGTGAAATATAATGCAGAGAATTCGATAGTTTGGAAGTTAGGAGGAGGTGCGGGGATTACCATCACTGTTGTCCCAGAGGGGCGGAGGAAGGGTTGGCTGAGGTGGTTCGGACATTGTAGAGTGAATGGAGCGAACACTGAATGACTTCAGAGGGTTTCAGTCTGTAGTGGATGGAAGGCGGGGTAGGGGTCGGCCTAGGAAGGGTTTGGAGGGAGGGGGTAAGGAGGTTTTGTCGTGCGAGGCGGCTTGGACTTCCTGCAGGCATGCGTGAGCGTGTTTGATAGGAGTGAATGGAGACAAATGGTTTTTAATATTGACGTGCTGTTGGTTTAAGTGAATGAAGGGGGACCAAAGTAACATTTTGAAAGGGATTCAGGCGAAACGGCAGCCGGACTTGAGTCCTGGACGATGGCGAAGTACAGTGCTGCACTCTGAAGCGAGGGTGTTAATGTTGACCTGTTTAAAAAACTGTAGTGTAAAGCACCCTTCTGGCAAGACATGTGATGGATGTGACCTGATGCGCTGAAAGTTTTTCTTTTTTCGTGGTCCACATCCTTGGTGGAATCGTGGCGGTTAACTGTGATAATACAAATAATAAATATATTATATATATATATATATATATTATTTATATATTCATGAGTGTTGGTACCACTATACTCTCACACATTTCCCTATTTGCTTCATGGACAAACGTTCTATTTCTACATAGCTCATCACTACTTCATTCACCTTTTTCCCTCATCTGTTCTAGTTTCTCAGGTTGTCCTTCATAAACGATCTGCTGACAGATTCATCTCTCACATCATCTGAACAATTGACGGTTTCTCTATACTCATCATCATACTCTTCTTACCTGTTTACTATGGTTCACTTTTAATTTTGTTTTATACTCTCCTTTCCAAACTTGGGTCGCAACATATGCAACTTCTGAATCTGTGACTACACCCATTTTGTGTTAGATTCTTCGTGTTATAATCCCACACCTCCTGGCAACTCCTCCGCAATTACTTCTCTTAACCACTTCTATTCAATATATTGAACAACCACGGTGACATAACACATCCCTCGCTCGGGTCTACTTTTAATAGGACATAATCCTCCCCTTCTACTACATACTACTTGATTGAGCACTCCCAATATACTCGTACCATAACCGCTTTCAGTAACCTACCTCCTATTCCATACATTTGCAATATCTGCCACATTGCTCCTCCAATCTACCCTATTATATATCTTTTCCAAATCCATAATTGCAACAAAAACCTCTATATCATTATCTAAATACTAGTCACCTACATGTTTTACTGCAAACATATTCACACACCTTCATCTGCGAGGCTGCTCTCCACCTCCGGCTCTTTCCCCTATATTTTTTTCACTCTGTTTTGTTCTCTTTGCCTTTATACAAAGAGACTATGTACTCCCTCTCCCAACCCCTAGGTACCTTATCTTCTACCATACAATTACTAAATAAAAGCACCAACCACTGCGAAAATATATCCCCACATTCTTTTAACATTTTTATGGTATCCCTTCAATCCCAGCTGCTTTACCCCCTTTCATTCTATTCACAACTGGCTGTTCCTCACTCCTACAAGATGTTAACTATACCTCCTTACCCAATGCATGAAATCACAGCTTCCCTATCTTCATCAACATTCAACATTTCCTCAAAGTAATCCCTCCATCTTCCTGATTCCTCTATTATTATTATAATCAATGTCATGCAGCACTGCAGGGCAGAAAATAGTGCCGGGTCTATAAACAACTAGTTGGAAAGGAATCAGAGCGTCTAGGCGGGAGAAAAACAACTAGAGGGAACACTTGGGGCTATGTCAAAGTTTGCATAGTAAAGCAGTTGCTGTCAAAAAATCAAAAAGCAATCTCAAGTCAAAGGCAGGGCAGTATGCAAGAAAGGAAGATAAGGTAAGACTGGTAAGGTGGCAGCGTAGGTGGAGGCAAATCTTGCGAACTCACTGGTAAACCGGTCAATCCAAAAGAAAGTGACGAACCAAAATAGGGAGCCGACAAACATCACACAGAGGAATAGGGTGTCGTTCCATGAGATACCCATGGGTAAGGCGAGTTTGACGGATGTGGAGACGGAAGAGCACAGATTCCCGATTACTACAGCGGTGGTAAGATGTCCACAAACCCAAACGCTGTTTAATAGAACGTAATTTGTTGTGGTGCATGCATGTGTGACCACCGTTGTTGCCAACGGCCGCGAAGATGGGTAGAGATAACGGTAAAACAATCCCTGTACGGAATTCCACTACAGGAAATCGAAAGATCACGCACCGCTAACCGCAGCAGCGTCTGCCTGTTCATTGCCCCATACATCAACAGAGCAACAAAAACAGGAATCCAGCAGAAAAAGATGTCATTGTGTTTGCTATCTACACGTCACAAGCAAGGCTGAATGCAAAGAACCAAGAGATGATGGGAAACAAATTATTTGATGGCCTGTAAAGTGCTGAAGGAATCCGAAATGATGAAAAACGCCAAAGGAGACATACATGTAATATGGAGAAGCACCATGATGATGGAATGGATCTCGGCAGTTAAAATACTAGCTGAGTCTGATAAATGACCCCTAGTTAGGGAACACCGCCGTGAACCCAATTCTGTCAGAAGATTTAGAACTATCTGTATAAACAGCGACGGCACGAGCGTGCGACTAGAATTTGTCAAGAAAAAGACAGCGAGAAACAGCCATAGGTAGGAGAGCTTTTAAGCTCATGGTATGTGGGGAGAACAGACATGAACCGTCGGAAACTCTCAAGGGGAGACTGTACATGGATATACAAGGGAGGCAACTGGAGAGAAGACCAGAGTGAGTGAAGACGAAGAGAAAGCGGACAGAATGAGCAGAGGCGCCGATCAAATAACGGGGCCTCTACTAACGTTTGAGACCAACCTATATGTAGAAGAAACCTGAAGGTCATGATAGTGAACAAAGTATCGAAGGTAGTGAGCATCACGACGACCGGCTAAGGAAGGAACATTCGCCTCAGCATAAAGGCTTTCAACAGGGGGATGAACAAAACTCACCAAGGCATCAACGTACACATTGATGATGGAAGGGATCTAGCTTAGAAAGAGTTGCAGGAGAAGCCGCAAAATATACTTGGCCGCCATAATCCTGTTTTGACAAGACTAGGGAGGAATGCAAACGAAGGACATTCTGGTGATCTGCTCCCATTAACGATGTGCAAGAATTTTAAGGAGGTTCAGCCGACCTTGGCAAGCTGCCTTCAGAGAGGAAATGTGAGGTTTCCATGTCAACCGGCGATCGAATAAATACCAAAAAACTTGATCGTATCACATTATGGGATATATGAGCAGCGCAAATACAGTGGAATATCTGGGACAAGAGGATGTCTAGAGAAGGTAATAAAATGGGTTTTCTCACTAGAAAATTTAAATCCATGAGAAGTGGCCTAATAGCAAACACGGTCAATCGCATCCTGAAGGAAGGCCGCTACCAGGCGACAATCTGCACCTGCGTAAGCTCTAGCGAAGTCATCTACATAAATTGACTACCAAATATGCGATGGAAGAATGGACAGTAGGTCATTTTTAGTCATGAGAAAAAGGGTAATGCTAAGGACATGACCTTGTGGGACTCCCTCGGCCTGAACAAAGTATGAGGAAAGCGAGGCACTAACACGGATCCGAAAATACCTTTCAGATTATAAAGAAGCAAAGAAGGTCGGTAGATTATCACCGAGGCGTAAAGAGTGGGCCTGGGCTAAGATGTTATACCTCCTAGTGGTGTCAAATAACTTCTCGAGATCAAAAAGACTGACAGGACAGAGTATTTATTAGCAAAGGCATTTTGCACATATGTATCTAAGTGGAGCAAGGGGTCCAAGGTAGAGAGACCTTTGCGAAAGTCATATTGATGAGTAGAAAGACTATAGTGAGTCTCAAAAAAAATACTATATCAGACGACTATTCACCAATTTTTTTTATCACCACTGTTCAGAGCAATGGGACGATAGTTGACCGAAAACCCCTCGCGTCCAAGCAAGATTGAAATGACGCAATAGGACTGTGTGGGCTGTAGAACGCAGATGCTGAAGCTTACGGGTATGAATATCATTAGGCCCAGCTGCCGATGACCGACAAGCGGAAAGTGTGGACTCTAGCTCAAAGAAAGTAAAAGGTTCGTTATATGGCTCCATCCCATTAGAAGAGAAATCCAAGGGCGATTGTTCCCTGGCAGACTTAGAAGCAAGAAACGAGGGACAAAGGTGAAGCCCTTTGGAGACATGGACAACATAGTTCCCGAATTCCATGGCAACTTCAAGAGCTTCTGCATCACAAACACCACAACCCGCAAAATGAGAGATGGGTCGAGAGCGTACTTGCCACACAACATCCGTACCTTCTTCCAAACCGCACTCATTGGGGAAGTCGAGGTAACGATAGAAACTTAGTCTTGCCAACAAGTGCATTTAACATCGCGCATGACGTGTTGAGAGACTGCCCTCGCCCGTTTAAAATCCAGAAGACGCTCTGCGGTTTAATTATATCGATAACGGTCCCAACAGCATATTTCAAGTGCACTGCATGGGCACACGCTGGAGACCACCAAGGCAAGCATGTCTGAGAATGCCTGCCCGAAGTTTGAGGAATAGAACGTGACGCTGCAGTCAAAACTAAAGTCGAAAACTGGCGCACCAGCTCATCAATAGAGGACAAAGAAGGGTTCCCACAAAAAGCTGTAAGATGAGAGTGTAAGTCCCAATTCAGTCGTCCTATTCTTCATATTTCTACACAGTAGAAGTAAGAAGAACATCAGAAGGTCCATTTAATCAGACCAATAACCTTTTTAACACGACAAGGAAACTCCCACCCCTTTAAAGAGTTGTGATACTTCTGGCTCTCCATTTAATAACACTCCTCTTCTATTTTTAACTCTCAAATCCATTCATTCCCTAGGCTTTCTCAGCTTATTAATCTTTTCTATTTGGGACAAACAGAAAAACTATTAGAGGGGAGAATTTCCCAGCACCATTATTTGATACGTATAGCAAAGGAGTCGAACGCAATTTTCAACCATATTAGAGCTGGAAATGACCCAGAAAATTGGTGGGAAGCAAGAGTAATCTTCCATAGTGCCCCTTGGCTAGAAAGGAATATTGTATAATAGGCAATTATTAAGCATGACAAGCATTTATTATACAATATCAGTGATGGATTGTTCAAATTAGATGTGTTTTTACTTCAGGCAACAGTACACAGTCTAAAACTGGTTTTTTTTTTATATAAATGCATTAGACTGTCTTAAATGTAGTGCCACACCGAGTAATTAGGTACTATTTTTCCTACAGATTCTGAAGGTTGACTCGGAGATTGTCTCAGAATTATGTTGGTTGAATAACTGTGACCGTCTGCCTTGTTATTACAGATGCCTCTGTCTTTAAATGAGTTTATTTTAATGAGTCTCGTTTCTTTTACACACACACACACACACACACATATATATATATATATATATATATATATATATATATATATATATATATATATATATATATATTATATATATATATATATATATATATATATATATATATATATTTATTTATTATCACACTGGCCGATTCCCACCAAGGCAGGGTGGCCCGAAAAAGATAAACTTTCACCATCATTCACTCCATCACTGTCTTGCCAGAAGGGTGCTTTACACTACAGTTTTTAAACTTCAACATTAACACCCCTCCTTCAGAGTGCAGGCACTGTACTTCCCATCTCCAGGACTCAAGTCCGGCCTGAAGGCTTCTCTGAATCCCTTCATAAATGTTACTTTGCTCACACTCCAACAGCACGTCAAGTATTAAAAACCATTTGTCTCCATTCGCTCCTATCAAACACGCTCACGCATGCCCGCTGGAAGTCCAAGCCCCTCGCGCACAAAACCTCCTTTACCCCCTCCCTCCAAGTTTTCGTAGGCCGACCCGTACCCCGCCGTCCTTCTACTACAGACTGATACACTCTTGAAGTCCTTCTGTTTCGCTTCGTTCTCTCTACATGTCCGAACCACCTCAACAACCCTTCCTCAGCCCTCTGGACAACAGTTTTGGCAATCCCTGAAACCATGTTGGCTGCTGTTGATGAGATCATTCCTTTCTAGGTGTTCCACCACTCTTCTCCTAACAATCTTCACCATGACTTTGCATACTAAACATGTCAGTGACACTGGTCTGTAGTTTAGTGCTTCATGTCTGTCTCCTTTTTTAAAGATTGGGACTACATTTGCTGTCTTCCATGCCTCAGGCAATCTCCCTGTTTCGATAGATGTATTGAATATTGTTGTTAGGGGTACACATAGCGCCTCTGCTCCCTCTGTCAGGACCCATGGAGAGATGTTATCTGACCCCATTGCCTTTGACGTATCTAGCTCACTCAGAAGCCTCTTCACTTCTTCCTCGGTTGTGTGTACTGTGTCCAGCACTTGGAGGTGTACCCCACTTCTCCGTCTTTCTGGAGCCCCTTCTGTCTCCTCTGTGAACACTTCTTTGAATCTCTTGTTGAGTTCCTCACATACTTCATGGTCATTTCTTGTTGTCTCTTCTCCTTCCTTCCTTAGCCTGATTACCTGGTCCTTGACTATTGTTTTCCTTCTGATGTGGCTGTATAACAGCTTCGGGTCAGATTTGGCTTTCGCTGCTATGTCATTTTCATATTGTCGTTGGGCCTCCCTTCTTATCTGTGCCTATTCGTTTCTGGCTCTTCGATTGCTCTCCTTATTCTCCTGGGTCCTTTGCCTTCTATATTTCTTCCATTCCTTAGCACACTTGGTTTTTGCATCCCTGCACCTTTGAGTGAACCATGGGCACATCCTGGGTTTTTCATTATTCCTGTTACCCTTGGGTAGAAACCTCTCCTCAGCCTCCTTGCACATTGTTGTTACATATTTCATCATCTCATTTACTGGCTTCCCTGCCAGTTCTATATCCCACTGAACCCCATTCAGGAAGTTCCTCATTGCCGTGTAGTCCCCTTTCTCATAGCTTGGCTTCATTCGCCCTGGCCTTCCTGCCTCGCCCTCCACTTGTAGCTCTACGGTGTATTCGAAGCTTAAAACCACATGATCACTGGCCCCAAGGGGTCTTTCATATGTAATGTCCTCAATATCTGCACTACTAAAGGTGAATACTAGGTCCAGTCTTGCTGGTTCATCCTCTCCTCTCTCTCTTGTAGTGTCCCTTACGTGTTGGTACATGAAGTTTTCCAGTACCGTCTCCATCATCTTAGCCCTCCATGTACCTTGGCCCCCCATGTGGCTCCAAGTTCTCCCAATCGATTTCCTTGTGGTTAAAGTCACCCATGACCAGGAGCTTTGCCCTGCATGTATGAGCTCTTCTGGCCACTGCAGCCAGTGTGCCAACCATCACTCTTTTGCTTGCATCATACTCTTGCCTTGGCCTCCTGCTTGTCTGTGGTGGGTTATACATCACTGCAATTACCACTTTGGGACCTCCCGAGTGAAGCGTTCCCGCTATGTAATCGCTTGCTTCTCCGCTGTCTTCTCTCTCCAGCTCATCAAAATTCCATCGGTTTTTGATCAGCAGTGCCTCTCCTCCACCCCCTGTTCCCTCTGTCTTTCTTCAGGATCTGGTATCCCGTTGGAAAGATGGCATCTGTTATCATCCGTGTGAGCTTGGTTTCTGTGAGAGCTATGATGTCCGGTGATGCCTCTTTGACTCTTTCGTGCCACTCCTCCCACTTATTTGTTATTCCATCAGCGTTTGTGTACCATACATGTGTGTGTGTGTTTGTTTGTGTGTGTGTGTGTGTGTGTGTGTGTGTGTGTGTGTGTGTGTGTGTGTGTGTGTGTGTGTGTGTGTGTGTGTGTGTATGTGTGTTTGTGTGTGTGTCGTGCCGAACAGGTAAAATTGGTCAATTAACAAGTACTCACTTAAAATTAAGACGTGTCTGAAAAAAAAAATCATATATATTTGAGATACAATTTTAGAAAGAATTAATTTTAAGTGAGCTCATGGTAAATGACCAATTTTAGCTAGTTGGCTAGACATACATATGAGAGAGAGAGAGAGAGAGAGAGAGAGAGAGAGAGAGAGAGGAGAGAGAGAGAGAGAGAGATCAGTCAGCTGGACTCAATCTGACAACAAGGAGACGGGCGATGTTCCCAAGTGACGCTCTTATCCACTCAGCCACAAATGCCTCAAAAGCTGGGCAGCCTGGTTCACAAGCCAGGTTTCTTCCTGGGCACATCAATGGGTCTCTAGCATGGATTCGAGGTATTTCAATCTCCTGTATATTCTGATCTTACAAGCCATTTTTTTTGGAGTGTATGTATAGAGCATCCACTGTGGAAAAGTTGTGAACTTTCAAGCACTTTCGTGATATCTCACATCATCAAGGAACTGTGAAGATAATAAAGCAGCAGAAGGTATATGAGTGCGAATTTACACATCGCAATTATATAATAAATATAAAATTAATTGTATAAATTACTGCAATATTATGTTACCTATTTATTCAAAATAATTATATCAAAATTTCATATCCATTATTATACAGAAGCGATTTTTGAAAAACAAAACATTTACTCAAACCTGATTTTCCATAAAAAAATAAAAGCCATAAGAAGGCAGACGGTCTAGCGGTGGTCCGGGACACTGAGCGACTCATAAACCAGCAATATTAACCAAACTTTTGCAATCTTCTCTAGCTGTTTGAGAGTCACTGGAAGAGTAGCTACTGTTTGTCCAGTAGTCAGGACACGATGGTTGTCACTGGAAGAGTAGCTACTGTTTGTCCAGTAGTCAGGACACGATGGTAGTCACTGGACAGAGTAGCTACTGTTTGTCCAGTAGTCAGGACACGATGGTAGTCACTGGACAGAGTAGCTACTGTTTGTCCAGTAGTCAGGACACGATGGTAGTCACTGGACAGAGTAGCTACTGTTTGTCCAGTAGTCAGGACACGATGGTAGTCACTGGAAGAGTAGCTACTGTTTGTCCAGTAGTCAGGACACGATGGTAGTCACTGGAGGAGTAGCTACTGTTTGTCCAGTAGTCAGGACACGATGGTAGTCACTGGAAGAGTAGCTACTGTTTGTCCAGTAGTCAGGACACGATGGTAGTCACTGGAAGAGTAGCTACTGTTTGTCCAGTAGTCAGGACACGATGGTAGTCACTGGAAGAGTAGCTACTGTTTGTCCAGTAGTCAGGACACGATGGTAGTCACTGGACAGAGTAGCTACTGTTTGTCCAGTAGTCAGGACACGATGGTAGTCACTGGAAGAGTAGCTACTGTTTGTCCAGTAGTCAGGACACGATGGTAGTCACTGGAAGAGTAGCTACTGTTTGTCCAGTAGTCAGGACACGATGGTAGTCACTGGAAGAGTAGCTACTGTTTGTCCAGTAGTCAGGACACGATGGTAGTCACTGGAAGAGTAGCTACTGTTTGTCCAGTAGTCAGGACACGATGGTAGTCACTGGAAGAGTAGCTACTGTTTGTCCAGTAGTCAGGACACGATGGTAGTCACTGGAAGAGTAGCTACTGTTTGTCCAGTAGTCAGGACACGATGGTAGTCATTGGACAGAGTAGCTACTGTTTGTCCAGTAGTCAGGAAACGATGGTAGTCACTGGAAGAGTAGCTACTGTTTGTCCTGTAGTCAGGACACGGATGGTAGTCACTGGACAGAGTAGCTACTGTTTGTCCTGTAGTCAGGACACGATGGTAGTCACTGGACAGAGTAGCTACTGTTTGCCCAGTAGTCAGGACACGATGTTAGTCACTGGACAGAGTAGCTACTGTTTGTCCAGTAGTCAGGACACGATGGTAGTCACTGGACAGAGTAGCTACTGTTTGTCCAGTAGTCAGGACACGATGGTAGTCACTGGACAGAGTAGCTACTGTTTGTCCAGAACTCAGGACACGATGGTAGTCACTGGACAGAGTAGCTACTGTTTGTCCAGTAGCCAGGCCACGATGGTAGTCACTGGACAGAGTAGCTACTGTTTGTCCAGTAGTCAGGACACGATGGTAGTCACTGGACAGAGTAGCTACTGTTTGTCCAGTAGTCAGGACACGATGGTAGTCACTGGACAGAGTAGCTACTGTTTGTCCAGAAATCAGGACACGATGGTAGTCACTGGAAGAGTAGCTACTGTTTGTCCAGTAGTCAGGACACGATGTTAGTCACTGGACAGAGTAGCTACTGTTTGTCCAGTAGTCAGGACACGATGGTAGTCACTGGAAGAGTAGCTACTGTTTGTCCAGTAGTCAGGACACGATGGTAGTCACTGGAAGAGTAGCTACTGTTTGTCCAGTAGTCAGGACACGATGGTAGTCACTGGACAGAGTAGCTACTGTTTGTCCAGTAGTCAGGACACTATGGTAGTCACTAGACATAGTAGCTACTGTTTGTCCAGTAGTCAGGACACGATTGTAGTCACTGGACAGAGTAGCTACTGTTTGTCTAGTAGTCAGGACACGATGGTAGTCACTAGACAGAGTAGCTACTGTTTGTCCAGTAGTCAGGATACTATGGTAGTCACTAGACAGAGTAGCTACTGTTTGTCCAGTAGTCAGGACACGATGGTAGTCACTAGACAGTGTAGCTACTGTTTGTCTAGTAGTCAGGACACGATGGTAGTCACTAGACAGAGTAGTTACTGTTTGTCCAGTAGTCAAGACTCGTTGGTAGTTACAGAGTCGCTACTGTTGTAGTGTCTAGTATTCAGGGCAGAAAACACTTCTCAGTATCACTTAAACTCAGTTTAATTAGTAAAACTTCTTGTTTAATAGCGGAGAGAAGTTTCCTCTCAAAAGCTCTGTGTTGATGCTAAATAGCATAGTAGATACAGTCTTGAAAAACTAAAAAAAAAAAAAATGTAAGATATGTATGTATATATGTATGAATGTAAGTACTTATGTATGTATGTACGTATTCATGTATACACGTATGTATGTATGTATTCATGTATGCACGTATGTATGCTTGCATGCATGAAATTCCCGTTTCATATATTTATGATTGCAGTATTTAAGTCTAAGCGGCTGGTATTGCCTCCTAAACTGCTGATACCAAAATATCGATTTAAAATTATTTGCTGATACTGAAGCACTGAAATAGATTGTGGGACTTGCTCTCTCCTAGCCTCGTAGTCCCTGTCGCACTTAGTCCTAGAACTTCATATAGAGGCTTCCTCCACTATTTTTTCGTCCTGGTCATTTCACTGCTTGGACACCCTGCGGCTGAAGAAATTATTCCTGACATTCGTGTAACTCCCTTGTGTACTTAACGTCAATTAAGTACACAATAAGACACGAGAGTAACTGAACACATCCACTCCCGGCTGAGGGACTGATTACTTTTTTCTCATTTTTCACTGTTTTTCTCTTTATTAGACTGAAGACGTCATTACTGCCGAAACGTTTCTTTAATAAACTTTTGAAAACATTGCACAAGTGTCTCAGTCGTCAACTATTGAGTTTCCAAAACCATCACATGACCACCATGAGCTTAGATAAACATTTATAATTCATTATTCCACAGTTTACCGACATTTTTAATAGACTAAATTAAATATTTGTTTATCAAAGAACAGAAAAAAATAGTATCCTAAGGATCAACCGAGCACTCTCAACCATCCTCAAGCACCCCATGAATCTCATGTAGATCATCCCACCATGCACTCTCAACCATCCTCAAGCACCCCATGAATCTCATGTAGATCATCCCACCATGCACTCTCAAGCATCCTCAAGCACTCCATGAATCTCATGTAGATCATCCCACCATGCACTCTCAACCATCCTCAAGCACTCCATGAATCTCAGGTAGATCATCCCACCATGCACTCTCAACCATCCTCAAGCACTCCATGAATCTCAGGTAGATCATCCCACCATGCACTCCCAACCGTCCTCAAAGGCTCCATGAATCTCAGGTAGATCATCCCACCATGCACTCCCAACAGTCCTCAAGGGTTCCATGAATCTCATGTAGATCATCCCACCATGCACTCTCAACCATCCTCAAGCACTCCATGAATCTCATGTAGATCATCCCACCATGCACTCCCAACCCTCCTCAAGCACTCCATGAATCTCATGTAGATCATCCCACCATGCACTCTCAACCGTCCTCAAGCACTCCATGAATCTCATGTAGATCATCCCACCATGCACTCCCAACCCTCCTCAAGCACTCCATGAATCTCAGGTAGATCATCCCACCATGCACTCCCAACCGTCCTCAAGAACTCAATGAATCTCATGTAGATCATCCCACCATGCACTCCCAACCGTCCTCGAGGGTTCCATGAATCTCAGGTAGATCATCCCACCATGCACTCCCAACCGTCCTCAAGAGTTCCATTAATCTCAGGTAGATCATCCCACTATGCACTCCCAACCGTCCTCAAGAGTTCCATGAATCTCAGGTAGATCATCCCACTATGCACTCCCAACCGTCCTCAAGAACTCCATGACTCTCAGGTAGCTCATCCCACCATGCACTTACAACCATCATAGACTCATCTGCTGAGACGTCCAATCCTAAATATCTGAATACATTCACCTCGTCCATACTCTCTCTCTCTCTCCAATCTGTTATCCAATCTTTCATTACCTAATTTTTGTTATTATCCTGATCACGTTACTCTTTCCTTTATTCACTTTTAATTTTCTTCTTTCACAAAACTTCAAAATTCATCCACCAGCCTATGCAACTTCTCTTCAGAATCTCCGAAAAGCACAGTGTCATCAGCAAAGAGCAACTGCAAGAACTTCTACTATGTTTTAGATTCTTTATCTTTTAACCCCATACCTCTTGCCAGTAACAACACTGCACTAGCGAAGGAGTCGAACCCGTGCTGTTTTGTGAGAGAAAACTCATGGTTTAAAGCGTCATGCATTTTCTCTCACGAAAACAGCATGGGGTCGACTCCTTGGCTATAGTGCAGTGTTGTTATTGATCAATGCCACTCGTTTCGTCGGTACAGTAATATATATATATATATATATATATATATATATATATATTATATATATATATATATATATATATATATATATATATTTTTTTTTTTTCAACAAGTCGGCCGTCTCCCACCGAGGCAGGGTGACCCAAAAAAGAAAGAAAATCCCCAAAAAGAAAATACTTTCATCATCATTCAACACTTTCACCACACTTGCACATTATCACTGTTTTTGCAGAGGTGCTCAGAATACAACAGTCTAGAAGCATACACATATAAAGATACACAACATATCCTCCAAACTGCCAATATCCCAAACCCCTCCTTTAAAGTGCAGGCATTGTACTTCCCATTTCCAGGACTCAAGTCCGACTATATGAAAATAACCGGTTTCCCTGAATCCCTTCACTAAATATTACCCTGCTCACACTCCAACAGATCGTCAGGTCCCAAGTACCATTCGTCTCCATTCACTCCTATCTAACACGCTCACGCACGCTTGCTGGAAGTCCAAGCCCCTCGCCCACAAAACCTCCTTTACCCCCTCTCTCCAACCCTTTCGAGGACGACCCCTACCCCGCCTTCCTTCCCCTATAGATTTATATGCTTTCCATGTCATTCTACTTTGATCCATTCTCTCTAAATGACCAAACCACCTCAACAACCCCTCTTCTGCCCTCTGACTAATACTTTTATTAACTCCACACCTTCTCCTAATTTCCACACTCCGAATTTTCTGCATAATATTTACACCACACATTGCCCTTAAACAGGACATCTCCACTGCCTCCAACCGTCTCCTCGCTGCTGCATTTACCACCCAAGCTTCACACCCATATAAAAGTGTTGGTACTACTATACTTTCATATATATATATATATATACATATATATTATATATATATATATATATATATATATATATATATATATATATATGTCGTGCCGAATATGTAAAACTGGTCAATTAGCAAGAACTCATTTAAAATTAAGCCCTTTCTGAAATTTTCTCCTATACGTTTAAAGATATATTTTTTCATTAATGTTAATGTAAAAATTTTTAATTTTGCACCAAAAGAATCTTAGAAAACTTACCTAACCGTATTATAACAAGAACAATTTATTTTAGCCAAACCCAACTAAATATATTTTAAATGCGTTTACAACAATTTAGTACTAAGCAACCACAATCAAATATATTTTTTTCGTTAGGTTCAGAATGATTTTGGCGAAATTATTGCATACACAAATTTTCACTTGTCCTATATGGCAAGATGAGCGTTGCTATTTAAGCCAAGATAGCAAGTTCTGCCTATTCGGCACGACATATATATATATATATATATATATATATATATATATATATATATATATATATATATATATATATATATATATATATATATATATGTATATATATTATATATATATGTATATATATATATATATATATATATATATATATATATATATATATATATATATATATATATATATATATATATATATATATATATATATAAATACATATTTTTTTTTTCAACAAGTCGGCCGTCTCCCACCGAGGCAGGGTGACCCAAAAAAAGAAAGAAAATCCCCAAAAAAGAAAATACTTTCATCATCATTCAACACTTTCACCTCACTCACATATTATCACTGTTTTTGCAGAGGTGCTCAGAATACAACAGTTTAGAAGCATATACGTATAAAGATACACAACATATCCCTCCAAACTGCCAATATCCCAAATCCCCTCCTTTAAAGTGCAGGCATTGTACTTCCCATTTCCAGGACTCAATTCCGACTATATGAAAATAACCGGTTTCCCTGAATCCCTTCACTAAATATTACCCTGCTCACACTCCAACAGATCGTCAGGTCCCAACTACCATTCGTCTCCATTCACTCCTATCTAACACGCTCACGCACGCTTGCTGGAAGTTCAAGCCCCTCGCCCACAAAACTTCCTTTACCCCCTCTCTCCAACCCTTTCGAGAACGATCCCTACCCCGCCTTCCTTCCCCTATAGATTTATATGCTTTCCATGTCATTCTACTTTGATCCATTATCTCTAAATGACCAAACCACCTCAACAACCCCTCTTCAGCCCTCTGACTAATACTTTTATTAACTCCACACCTTTTCCTAATTTCCACACTCCGAA
>NC_069434.1:4354355-4389355 GCF_026875155.1 Cherax quadricarinatus | reverse complement strand
TAAACAACAACAACAGTAACACTAACATAAAACAACAGCAACAGTAACACTAACATAAAACAACAACAACAGTAACACTAACATAAAACAACAACAACAGTAACACTAACATATAAACAACAACAACAGTAACACTAACATAAAACAACAGCAACAGTAACACTAACATAAAACAACAACAACAATAACACTAACATAAAACAACAACAACAGTAACACTAACATAAAACAACAACAACAGTAACACTAACATAAAACAACAACAACAATAACACTAACATAAAACAACAACAACAGTAACACTAACATAAAACAACAACAACAGTAACACTAACATAAAACAACAGCAACAGTAACACTAACGCATCAACAATAACATCAGTAACATTAACATAACAACATCAGAAATACTAACATATTATCAACAACAACAACAACAACAACAGTAACATTGACATATTAACAACAGCAACAACAACAGTAACACTGATACATTAACAACAGCAGAGTAACGTATCAACATGTATAGGCATACCACTTACATATAAGAATCAGTACCAAAATTTTTAACAACAAACCAACAATAACAACAGCAGCAACAACAACAGCATCAAAAGTATCTGCAACAACAACAACAACAAGGAATTGCAAAAGATTCTCAAGAAAAGATTAATGGGAAAAAAATGTTTAAGTCTGATGGTCGTAGGCCTAAATGAAAACTAATGAATTCTCCGACTTTAAGCAAGAAATATGTCTGGCCTGAGCTGCCACCTAATCTAAATATTTCAATATCTATATATGTAAACACCTCAATATCTAAAATTCTAAATACCTCAATATCAAAATATCTAAATGCTTCAATACCTCAATATCTAAATACCTGAATATCAAAATGGTATACAGTACCGACAGATTGGTAGGTAAGACACAGAGACAAGAGTTAGGCAACTTTATTCCGGAACGTTTCGCCTACACAGTAGGCTTCTTCAGTCGAATACAGAAAGTAGGCGGGAGCAGTAGAGATGTGAAGACGATGTAATCAGTCCATCACCCTTGAAGTCGTAGATTTGAGGCTGTCAGTCCCTCAGCCTGGAGAAGTTCAGTTCCATAGTCAGGAACTATCTGAAGATCAAGCGAGAGTGTTGAGACTTAAATACTGTCGGAAGGAGAGGTGCAGAGGAGTAGGTAATTGTTTCATTCCACAGGTAATTGTTTCATTCCACTAACAACTGTCTCATTCCACAGGTAACTGTCTCATTCCACAGGTAACTGTTTCATTCCACAGGCAACTATCTCATGCCACAAGTAACAATCTCATTCCACAGGTAGCTGTTTCATTCCACAGGTAACTCTCATTCCACAGGTAACTATCTCATTCCACAGGGAGCTGTTTCATTCCACAGGTAACTATCTCATTCCACAGGTAACAATCTCATTCCACAGGTAGCTGTTTTATTCCACAGGCAATTATCTCATTCCACAGGTAGCTGTTTCATTCCACAGGAAATTATATCATTCCACAGTAATTAACTCATTCCACAGGTAACTATCTGATTCCAAAGGTAGCTGTTTCATTCCACAGGTAACTATCTCATTCCACACGTAATTATCTCATTCCACAGGTAGCTGTTTCATTCCATAGGTAACTGTTTCATTTCACAGGTAACTGTTTCATTCCACAAGTAATTGTTTCATTCCACAGGTAACTGTCACATTCCACAGGTAACTATCTCATTAAACAGGTAGCTGCTTCATTCCACAGGTAACTATCTCATTCCACAGGTAACAATTTCATTCCACAGGTAGCTGTTTCATTCCACAGGTAATTATCTCATTCCACAAGTAACTGCTTCATTCCACAGACAACTATCTCATTCCACAGGTAACTATCTCATTCCACAGGTAGCTGTTTCATTCCACAGGTAACTATCTCATTCCACACGTAACTATCTCATTCCACAAGTAACTATCTCATTCAACAAGTAACTGTTTCATTCCACAGGCAACTCTCATTCCACAGGTAGCTGTTTCATTCCACAGGTAACTGTTTCATTCCACCGGTAACTGTTTCATTCCACAGGTAACTGTTTCATTCCACAGGTAGCTGTTTCATTCCACAGGTAACCGTCTCATTCCACAGGTAACTGTTTCATTCCACAGGTAACTGTCTCATTCCACAGGTAACTGTTTCATTCCACAGGTAACTGTCTCATTCCACAGGTAACTGCCTCATTCCACAGGTAACTGTCTCATTCCACAGGTAACTATTTCATTCCACAAGTAACTGTCTAATTCCACAGGTAACTGTCTCATTCCACAGGTAACTATTTCATTCCACAGGTAACTGTCTCATTCCACAGGTAACTGTTTCATTCCACAGGTAGCAGTTTCATTCCACAGGTAACTGTTTCATTCCATAGGTAACTGTTTCATTCCACAGGTAACTGTCTCATTCCACAGGTAACTGTTTCATTCCACAGGTAGCTGTTTCATTCCACAGGTAGCTGTTTCATTCCACAGGTAACTGTTTCATTCCACAGGTAACTGTTTCATTCCACAGGTAACTGTCTCATTCCACAGGTAACTGTTTCATTCCACAGGTAACTATTTCATTTCTCCAACACAACACATTCACTAATTAGTTGACCAGCTTAAGCTCGTCTGTTATCCTGCAGTTTATAATTATAAAACTTGTTAACAAATATTCTTATGGTTTTCTTTTACGTGAAGTGTTTTGCCAAGTTTGTTACCGCCTCTGTGTTATAATTCATCATCATTTACACTGTCTTGTAAATATTTTTTTTAACCATATTCTTCCTAGCCATTAAATCAGTTTTGTCATTACCCAGTAATAACTTTATTATCATAGAACTGTAAGGACTAGAACCCATGGCAAGTAAGTCCTAAATCTCACAGGTCAGTGTGTTAACCACTTGGCCAGTTGGCTCTAATAAGATTCATTAAATTAGGTATATTTATATACACCATAGGGAGATCAGTATGGGCCACCACTGTGACCACAAATGCAGGTTTTTATAGTTAAATACTACATCAGCGCGGCTGTGTTGTGCTCTAGCTCAAGTCTCTTCGAAGCCATCATGATTGCAAACAAATTTGTAATTGCAATATTACGATTTCGTGAGTAAAGTTCGTTATCTCACTGAGGAATCTCTGATACATTTAAGTGAAGTTCTGCTATTTATTCATGAATAAAGAACCTTAAAGAAAGCTTTTTAGTACCAGGTTTTAATTCTTGACACTGAGGACGGGTCGGATGATCCTGGAAATTACACTGTGGTGAGTTTCGACGACCTACAAATTGGAGACTGGCTGCCACCAATAACCTGATCGTTCAAGCCAGAATCCAGAAACCCGTGGAGGCGGGTGACCTCCCAGAAATGAAGGCAGGAAGCCTGTAATTGGGACCTTGTTCATTAGTTATAGGAGGGAACAAAGTCACAAGACAGATATTATTCTTCAGTAAAATCAGCGGAATGTTGGCTCTTGTCTTCTCGCGCAACTTAACGGGATCACATAACAGATTTCTCAACAAAATAAAGAAAAAAACAGAATTTTATGTCATACATAATTCCAATATAGCATAGCTTGTCATCACCGTGCTATGGCAGTGATGTAACAGTGTGTGGCAGTGATGTAGCAGTGTGTGGCAGTGATGTAACAGTGTGTGGCAGTGATGTAACAGTGTGTGGCAGTGATGTAACAGTGTGTGGCAGTGATGTAACAGTGTGTGGCAGTGATGTAACAGTGTGTTCGGTTTATGTAACAGTGTTTGCCGTGATGTAAAAGTGTGTTCAGTGATGTAACAGTGTGTGGCGTTATGTAACAGTGTGTATCAGTGAGTAACAGTGTGTGGAAGTGATGCACAGTGTGCATCGGTGATGTAACAGTGTGTGCAGTACGTAACAGTGTGTGGCAGTGATAAACAGTGTGTGTCAGTGATGCAAAAGTGTGTGGCATGTATGTAACAGTGTGTGGCACTGATGTAACAGTGTGTGGCAGTTATATAACAGTGTGTGGGATGATGTAAACAGTGTGTGGCAGTGAAGTAGCAAGTGTTGTGGCAGTGTGTAAACAGTGTGTGGTAGTGATGTAGTGTGTGACTGTGATGTAAGTGTGTGGCAGTGATGTAACAGTGTGTGGCAGTTATGTAAACTGTGTGTGTCACTGATGTAACATGTGTGGCAGTGATGTAACATGTGTGGAAGTGATGTGCATGTGTGCAGTGATGTAACAGTGTGTGGCAGTTATGAAAACAGTGTGTATCATGATGCAACATGTGTGGCAGTGATATAACAGTGTGTGGTAATTGATGTAACATGTGTGGCTCATATTAACATTGTGCGGCAGTGATATAACAGTGTGTGGAATATGTGAACAGTGTGGGCACTGATGTAACATTGTGGGCAGTGATATAACAGTGTGTGGCAGTGATGTAACAGTGTGTATCATGATGTAACATGTGTGGCAGTGATATAACAGTGTGTGGTATGATGTAACAGTGTGTGTCACATGATGTAACATGTGTGTGGCAGTGATGTAACAGTGTGTGGCAGTGATTATAACAGGTGTGGCAGTGATGTAACAGTGTGTGGCAGTGATGTAACATGGTGGGTAATGATGTAACAGTGTGTGGCAGTATATTAAAACTGTGTGCAGTGATGTAACAGTGTGTGGCAGTGATGTAACAGTGTGTATCAGGTGATATGAACAGGTGTGGCAGTGATAACAGTGTATGGAAGTGATGCAACAGTGTGTATCGGTGATGTAACAATGTGTGGCAGTGATGTAACAGTGTGTGGCAGTGATGTAACAGTGTGTATCAGTGACGTAACAGTGTGTGGCAATGATATAACAGTGTGTGTCAGTGATGCAAAAGTGTGTGGCAGTGATGTAACAGTGTGTGTCACTAATGTAACATTGTGTGGCAGTGATGTAACTGTGTGGCAGTGATGTAACAGTGTGTATCGGTGATGTAACAGTGTTTGCAGTGATGTAAAAGTGTGTATCAGTGATGTAACAGTGTGTGGCAGTTATGTAACAGTGTGTATCAGTGATGTAACAGTGTGTGGAAGTGATGCAACAGTGTGCATCGGTGATGTAACAGTGTGTGCAGTGACGTAACAGTGTGTGGCAGTGATATAACAGTGTGTGTCAGTGATGCAAAAGTGTGTGGCAGTGATGTAACAGTGTGTGGCACTGATGTAACAGTGTGTGGCAGTTATATAACAGTGTGTGGCAGTGATGTAACAGTGTGTGGCAGTGAAGTAGCAGTGTGTGGCAGTGGTGTAACAGTGTGTGGTAGTGATGTAAGTGTGTGACTGTGATGTAAGTGTGTGGCAGTGATGTAACAGTGTGTGGCAGTTATGAAACTGTGTGTGTCACTGATGTAACATTGTGTGGCAGTGATGTAACTGTGTGGAAGTGATGTAGCAGTGTGTGGCAGTGATGTAACAGTGTGTGGCAGTTATGAAACAGTGTGTATCACTGATGCAACATTGTGTGGCAGTGATATAACAGTGTGTGGTAATGATGTAACAGTGTGTGGCTCCAATATAACATTGTGCGGCAGTGATATAACAGTGTGTGGAAATGATGTAACAGTGTGGGGCACTGATGTAACATTGTGCGGCAGTGATATAACAGTGTGTGGCAGTGATGTAACAGTGTGTATCACTGATGTAACATTGTGTGGCAGTGATATAACAGTGTGTGGTAATGATGTAACAGTGTGTGTCACAGATGTAACATTGTGTGGCAGTGATGTAACAGTGTGTGGCAGTGATATAACAGTGTGTGGTAGTGATGTAACAGTGTGTGGCAGTGATATAACAGTGTGTGGTAGTGATGTAACAGTGTGTGGCAGTGATATAACACTGTGTGGCAGTGATGTGACAGTGTGTGGCAGTGATGTAACAGTGTGTGGCAGTGATATGACAGTGTGTGGCAGTGATATAACAGTGTGTGACAGTGATGTAACAGTGTGTGGCAGTGATATAACAGTGTGTGGCAGTGATATAACAGTGTGTGGCAGTGATGTAACAGTGTGTGGCAGTATATACAGTGGTGGCAGTGATTAACAGTGTGTGGCAGTGATTATAAAAAGTTTTGTGGCAGTGATGTGACAGTGTGTGGCAGTGATGTAACAGTGTGTTGGGAGTGATGTAACAGTGTGTGGCAGTGATATAACAGTGTGTGTGGCAGTGATGTAACAGTGTGTGGCAGTGATGTAACAGTGTGTGGCAGTGATATAACCGTGTGTGTGGCAGTGATGTAACAGTGTGTGGCAGTGTATTACTGATAACTGGAAGAAAAATGTGTGTTCTCAAACTGTTTTATCTCAAATCAGACTCAAGTGATACACGAGAAGACATATAAATATTAAGAACGACGTTGCAGGGGAAGATGTAGATTCCAGAATGGACTTGAAAAATGTAGAGATATTTTACGGTTTCCTATTGGAAGTTTTGTGAATATAAATCAAATCCGAGAAATATATTTAGTATGAATCAGATGCGGAGCGAAAACGGAGAAAGGAGATAACGAAGAAAGTTTTAGATAATGCACAATATATATACATTTTTGTGTGAGATAGTGTAAGAGTGTGTGTAAGATGATTCACAAACTGGGCGACGTCGCATTCCATTTCCTTTTTAATTATTCGTGATTTAAACATTCTACACGATAAACCTCCAGTACGTTAGTAATTGCGAAATACCTGGAGTTTACCTGGAGAGAGTTCTGGGGGTCAACGCCCCCGCGGACCGGTCTGTGACCAGCCCTCATTGTGCATCAGGGCCTGATCAACCAGGCTGTTACTGCTCACTACACGCAATCCAATGTACGATCCACAGCCCGGCTGGTCAGGTACCGATTTTAGGTGCTTGTCCACTGCCTGCTTGAAGACAGCCACGGGTCTGTTGGTAACCCCACTTATGTATCTGTTAAGTGAAGATATCTCCAGAGAACACCAGGTCAGCTTACTGATCCTCCCTCTAGCATCTGACCTGTTACCAGGTCAGCTTATTGATCCTTCCTTTAGCTTCTGACCTGTTACCATTTCAGTTTTTATGAATGGTTTGAAAAACCGACAAGTTAAAGATTGAGACACTTATGCAGCATATGGGAATCTTTATTCAGGAAACGTTTCGCCACACAGTGGCTTCTTCAGTCCAATACAAAGAGGAAGGCGTAAGAAGAGGAGGAGAATGAGGTAATCAGTCCCTCAGCCTGGAGTCGATGTGTTCAGTCCATCAATCTTGTAGAATGTACAGCATAGGGCCGTAGACGTGGCTTATATACTGTAGTGAGGTGAGGTGAAGCATGCGGAGGCGGGGTCATAGTGGTACCATCCACTAGTCAGACACTGCAGCATCATGCGATCTTAAGAACATAAGAACATAAGAAAGGAGGAACACTGCAGAAGGCCTGTTGGCCTATACTAGGCAGGTCCTTTACAATTCATCCCACTAACAAAACATTTGCCCAACTCAATTTTCAATGCCACCCAAGAAACAAGCTCCGATGTGCAAGTCCCACTCAAATCCAACCCCTCCCACTCATGTACTTATCCAACCTAAATTTGAAACTACCCAAAGTCCTAGCCTCAATAACCCAACTAGGTAGACTGTTCCACTCATCAACTACCCTATTTCCAACCAATACTTTCCTATGTCCTTCCTAAATCTAAACTTATCTAATTTAAATCCATTACTGCGGGTTCTCTCTTGGAGAGATATCCTCAAGACCTTGTTAATATCCCCTTTAAATTAATACCTATCTTCCACTTATACACTTCGATCAGGTCTCCCCTCATTCTTCGTCTAACAAGTGAATGTAACTTAAGAGTCTTCAATCTTTCTTCATAAGGAAGATTTCTAATGCTATGTATTAATTTAGTCATCCTACGCTGAATGTTTTCTAACGAATTTATGTCCATTCTGTAATATGGAGACCAGAATTGAGCTGCATAATCTAGGTGAGGCCTTACTAATGATGTATAAAGCTGCAGTATGACCTCTGGACTTCTGTTGCTTACACTTCTTGATATAAATCCCAGTAATCTATTTGCCTTATTACGTACGCTTAGGCATTGCTGTCTTGGTTTAAGGTTGCTGCTTACCATAACCCCCAAGTCCTTTTCGCAATCTGTATGGCTAAGTTCTACATTATTTAACTTATAAGTGCTAGGTTAAGGGCACTCCCGAGCTTCAGAACCTTGCATTTATCTACATTGAACTGCATCTGCCACTTTTCTGACCAAGAATAGAGTTTGTCTAAATCCTCCTGAAGTTCCCTAACATCTACGTTTGAATCAATTATCCTACCTATCTTCGTGTCATCGGCGAATTTGCTCATAATCACTAGCAATTCCTTCATCAAGATCATTGATATATATTATAAACAACAACGGGCCCAAGACTGATCCCTGTGGAACGCCACTTGTTACTGATCCCCACTCGGATTTAACCCCATTTATGGACACTCTCTGCTTCCTGTCTGTGAGCCATGATTCGATCCACGAGAGCACCCTTCCCCCAATGCCATGAGCTGCTACTTTCTTCAACAGTCTTTGTGCGGAACTCTATCAAATGCCTTACTAAAATCTAAGTAAACAATATCAAATTCTTTATCGTGGTCAACAGCCTCAAAAGCTTTACTGAAGAAAGTTAATAAATTAGTTAGACAAGACCGGCCTCTTGTGAATCCATGCTGAGTATCATTAATCAAGCTATGCTTATCAAGATGGCTTCTTATAATCTCAGCTATAATTGACTCTAGCAACTTGCCTACAATTGAGGTCAGGCTTATTGGGCGGTAATTTGACGGTAACGACTTGTCCCCTGTTTTAAAAATAGGAATTACATTAGCCATCTTCCACATATCAGACACTACACCTGTTTGAAGAGATAAATTAAAAATATTAGTTAATGGTTCACAGACTTCCATTTTGCATTCCTTAAGAACCCTTGAAAAAACCTCATCAGGACCCGGCGACTTATTTTGCTTCAGTCGGTCTATCTGCTTCACAACCATTTCACTAGTGACTATGATGTTACATAATTTATCTTCTTCTGATCCACTATAAAAATTAATTACCGGGAAAATTATTAGTGTCTTCCTGTGTAAAAACCGAGAGAAAATAATTATTTAAAATCGAGACATTTCATTCTCTTTGTCAGTAAGATGCCCATAGTTATTTTTTAAGGGGACCTATCTTATCTCTGACTTTTGTTCTATATACCTGGAAAAAACTTTTTGGATTAGTTTTAGAATCCCTAGCAACTTTAATTTCATAGTCCCTTTTAGCTTTTCTTATCCCCTTTTTAATGTCCCTCTTAATGTCAATATACTGATTCATAAGATGACCCTCGCCTCTTTTGATACGCCTATAAATTCCTTTCTTATGCCCTAGTAGATATTTCAGCCTATTATTCATCCATTTTGGGTCATTTCTATTTGATCTAATTTCCTTATAAGGGATAAACGTTCTTTGAGCAGCATGTATTGTGTTTAGAAAACTGTCATATTGATAGCTCTCTTCGTTACCCCAGTCAACAGATGATAAGTGTTCTCTAAGCCCATCGTAATCTGCTAAGCGAAAATCTGGGACTGTTTACTGAGTTATCCCTACTATCATACTTCCATTCAATTCTAAATGTAATTGATTTGTGGTCGCTAGCACCCAGTTCCTCTGAAACTTTTAAATTATTAACAAGGGATTCATTGTTTGCCAGAACTAAGTCAAGCAGGTTATTTCCCCTTGTAGGTTCTGTCACAAACTGCTTCAAAAAACAATCCTGAACTACTTCTAAGAAATCGTATGATTCTAAATTTCCCGTCAAGAAATTCCAATCAATATGACTAAAGTTAAAGTCTCCTAGAATTACTACATTATCGTGCCTTGTGGCCCTAACAATTTCCTCCCATAGTAGTCTCCCTTGGTCCCTATCTAAGTTTGGGGGGACGGTATATCACACCTAAAATTAATTTTTCATTTCCCCCCTGAAAATTCTATCCAAACAGACTCTGTATGTGTTACTTCAGACTTATACCCGTTTTTATGCAACAGTTCAAGCGATCTCGGACATACAATGCCACCCCACCCCCCTTCCCGATACTTCTATCTACTTGGAACAATTTAAAACCCTGAATGTGACATTCTGCAGGCATGTCCCGACTTTTGGAATTAAACACGTCTCAGTAATGGCAAATACATCTATGTCACCCGCACTAGCAACTAGTCTCAACTCGCCCATCTTATTCCTAGCACTGCGACTATTTGTGTAATAAACTTTTAATGACCTCCTCTCTCTTTACCCTTCCTGCTTTTTTCTATTATTCCACTAAACCTATTACTGTCCTTGTCAATTAGTGCCACTGGCTTTCCAATATCCACCTCATTTTGCCTATTACTAGTTCTCCTAGTACTCATATTACTACCCTGCGACTTCACAGTTTTCCTGCATAAACCCATACCTCTAACTAATCCTAGTTTAAAGTCCTAACAACCCCCTCAACTGAGTTAGCAAGAAAACCCACACCTGCCCTGGATAAGTGAACCCCATCCCTGGCATACATTAATTTCGGCCATAGAAGTTGTCCCAGTTGTCAATGAATGGTACTGCATTATCCTTACAGTGTTTATCCAGGCAACAATTAATACCAATTGCTCTGGACAACCATTCATTACCAACACCTCTTCTTGGCAAAATGCCACATATAACAGGGCGCCCCCCCTTCTTCCTAATCATGTCTATAGCTGTCCCGAACTTTCTAACTAAATCCTCACTTCTACGCTTGCCAACATCATTGCCTCCAGCACTGAGGCAAATAATAGGATTGATCCCATTACCGTTCATGATGTTGTCAAGCCGGCTAACAATGTCCTCCATCCCAGCCCCAGGAAAGCATACCTTTGTTCCTACTCCTGTCCTTCAAGCAGAATGCCCTATCCATGTATCTAACCTGGCTATCCCCAACAACAACAATATTCTTACCTTCCTTGTTGTCGTTCGTCGTGACGATCCCAGTAGTAAACTCACATCGTCGGGTAGCACCGAGAATGCGTTGGAGGTTTCCACGGGAGTTTCCACAGCAGTCTCTTTCTTCTTCATCGTTTCTGGCTTTCCATTCGTCTTCTTGATCGTCAACTTCGTCGTCCCCTGCTGTCCAGCCACTGACCACGATCCCTTCTTGACCTGAGGACTCGAAACAGGGGGACTACTACGAATCCTCTTGTTTTCTTCGGTCAGTCGCCGTATCTCCATCTTCGCTGCCCTCAATTCTTCCTTAAGTTGCTGGTAAAGTTGCTCGATGGAGGGCATCTTGGTTCAGTCCACGGGAGCAAACAAGACACTTCTTCACAGAGTTAAGTACAGGTCAGCACTCAAAGTACAGGTCACCACTCAAGAGCACACAAACAGGTCTTCACAGAGCTAAGTACACGTCACCACTGAGCTAAGTACACGTCACCACTCGAAGCTAAGTACACGTCACCACTGAGCTAAGTACACGTCACCACTGAGCTAAGTACACGTCACCACGTGAGCTAAGTACACGTCACCACCAGCTAAGTACACGTCACTTGTTCAACCTTTGGACGAAGACCTACTTCGACTAGTGGATGGTACCACTATGACCTCGCCTCCGCATGCTTCACCTCAATTCACTACAGTATATAAGCCACGTCTACGGCCCTATGCTGTACATTCTACATGATTGATGGACTGAACACTTCGACTCCAGGCTGAGGGGCTGATTACCTAATTCTCCTCCTCTCCTTACGCCTTCCTCTTTGTATTGGACTGATGAAGCCACTGTGTTGCGAAACGTTTCCTGAATAAAGATTCCCATATGCTGCATAAGTGTCTCAATCTTCAACTTGTCGGTTTTTCAAACCATTCATCACAACTGTCAGACACTGCAGCATCATGGGATCTTGTTACAAAGAATTCTTCAACACTTGTTCAACCTTTGGACGAAGACCTACTTCGATTAGTGGATGGTACCACTATGACCCCGCCTCCGCCTGCTTCACCTCACCTCACTACAGTATATAAGCCACGTCTACGGCCCTATGCTGTACATTCTACATGATTGATGGACTGAACACATCGACTCCAGGCGGAGGGGCTGAGTACCTCATTCTCCTCCTCTCCTTACGCCTTCCTCTTTGTATTGGACTGATGAAGCCACTGTGTGGCGAAACGTTTCCTTAATAAAGATTCCCATATGCTGCATAAGTGTCTCAATCTTCACCAGGTCAGTTTATTGATCCTCCCTCTAGCATCTGACCTGTTACCAGGTCAGCTTATTGATCCTCCCTCTAGCATCTGACCTGTTACAAGGTCAGCTTATTGATCCTTCCTCTAGCTTCTGACCTGTTACCAGGTCAGTTTATTGATACTCCTCTAACATCTGACCTGTTACCAAGTCAGCTTATTGATCCTCCTCTAGCATCTGGCCTGTTACCAGGTCAATTTATTGATCCTCCTCTAGCATTTGACCTGTTACCAAGTCAGCTTATTGATCCTTCTCTAGCATCTGACCTGTTACCAGGTCAGTTTATTGATCCTCCTCTAGCATCTGACCTTTCACCAGATCAGCTTAATGATCCTCCCTCTAGCATCTGATCTGTTACCAGGTCAGCTTATTGATCCTTCTCTAGCATCTGAACTGTTATCAGGACAGATGTTAGAGTGGGTCAATAAGCTGACCTGGTAACATGTCAGATGCTAGAGGGAGGATCAGTAAGCTGACCTGGTGTTCTCTGGAGATATCTTCACTTAACAGATACATAAGTGGGGTTACCAACAGACCCGTGGCTGTCTTCAAGCAGGCACTGGACAAGCACCTAAAATCGGTACCTGACCAGCAGGGCTGTGGATCGTACATTGGATTGCGTGTAGTGAGCAGTAACAGCCTGGTTGATCAGGCCCTGATGCACAATGGGGGCTGGTCACAGACCGGTCCGCGGGGGCGTTGACCCCCAGAACTCTCTCCAGGTAAACTCCAGGTATTTCGCAATTACTAACGTACTGGAGGTTTATCGTGTTGAATGTTTAAATCACGAATAATTAAAAAGGAAAGTGGATGCGACGTCGCCCAGTTTGTGAATCATCTTACACACACTCTTACACTATCTCACACAAAAATGTACATATATTGTGCATTATCTAAAACAAAATGTGGTTACCACCTTTTTCGTTATCTCCTTTCTCCGCTTTCGCTCCGCATCTGATTCATACTAAATATATTTCTCGGATTTGATTTATAATCACAAAACTTCCAATAGGAAACCGTAAAATATCTCTACATTTTTCAAGTCCATTCTGCAATCTACATCTTCCCCTGCAACGTCGTTCTTAATATTTATATGTCTTCTCGTGTATCACTTGAGTCTCATTTGAGATAAAACAGTTTGAGAAAAACACATTTTTCTTCCAGTTATCAGTAATACACTGCCACACACTGTTACATCACTGCCACACACTGTTACATCACTGCCACACACTTACATCACTACCACACACTTACATCACTGCCACACACTGTTATATCACTGCTGCACACTGTTACATCACTGCCACACACTGTTATATCACTGCCACACACTGTTACATCACTGCCACACCACTGTTACATCACTGCCACACACTGTTTCTATCACTGCCACACACTGTTATAATCACTGCCGCAGAATGTTACAATTGGAGCCACACACTGTTACATCATTACCACACACTGTTATATCACTGCCACACACTGTTACATCACTGCCACACACTGTTATATCACTGCCGCACAATGTTACATCAGTGCCACACACTTTTACATCACTACCACACACTGTTACATCACTACCAAACACTGTTACATCATTACCACACACTGTTATATCACTGTCACACAATGTTAGATCAGTGACACACACTGTTTCATAACTGCCACACACTGTTACATCACTGCCACACACTTACATCACTGCCACACACTTACATCACTGCCACACATTGTTACACCAATGCCACATACTGTTACATCCCTGTCACACACATCACAGTCAAACACTTACATCAGGGCTACACACCGTTACATAACTGTCACTCACTGTTACATCACTGCTACACACCGTTACATCATTGCAAACACTGATACATCAGTGTCACACACTGTTGGATCACTGCCACACACTGCTGCATCACTGACACACACTGTTACATCAGTGTCACACACTGTTACATAACTGCCACACACTTTTGCATCACTGCTCCACACTGTTACATCACTGCCACACACTGTTATATCACTGCCACAAACTGTCACATAATTTTCACACACTATTTCATAATTGCCACACACTGTTGCATCATTGCCACACACTGTTTCATCACTGTCACACACTGTTTTATCACTGTCACACACTGTTACATCACTGTCACACACTGTTACATCACAGGCACAAAGTGCGACATCACTGCCACACACTGTTACATCACTGCCACAAGCTGTTACATCACAGCCACATAATGTTACATCACTGCCACACACTGTTACATCTGTCTCGTACTGTTAGATCACTGCCATATACTGTTACATCACTGCCACACACTGTTATATCACTGTCACACACTGTTACATCACTGCCACACACTGCAACATCACTGCCACACACTGTTACATCACAGCCACACACTGCTACATCACTCCCAAACACTGTTACATCACTTCCACTGTTACATCACTGATACACACTATTACATCACTACCGCACACTGTTATATCACTGATACACACTGTTACATCACTGCCACACATTGGTTCATCACTTCCACACACTGTTACATCACTGATACTCACTGTTACATCAGTGGCACACACTGTTACATCACTGATACACACTGTTACATCACTGCCACACACTGGTACATCACTTCCACACACTGTTTTATCATTGTCAGACACTGTTATATCACTGTCACACACTGTTACATTACTGGCAAAAACTGCTACATCACTGCCACACACTGTTACATCACTGCCACATACTGTTACATCGCTGCCAAAACACTGTTACATCACTGTCTCATACTGTTACATCACTGCCACACACTGTTACATCACTGCCACACACTGTTACATCACTGCCACACACATCACAGTCACACACGTACATCACTGCCACACACTTCTACATCACTGTCACACACTGTTACATCACTGCTACACACCGTTACATCATTGCACACACTGTTACATCAGTGTCACTCACTGTTATATCAGCGTCACACACTGTTACATAACGGCCACACACTTTTGAATCACTGCTACACACTGTTACATCACTGCCACATGCTGTTACATCACTGCCACACACTGTTATATCACTGCCACACACTGTCACATAACTGCCACACACTGTTGCATCATTGCTACACACTGTCTCATCACTGTCACACACTGTTTTATCACTGTCAGACACTGTTACATCACTGTCACACACTGTTGCATCACTGCCACAAGCTGTTACATCACTTCCACATAATGTTACATCACTGCCTCACTGTTACATCACTGCCACACACTGTTACATCACCGATATGCACTGTTACATCACTGACACACACTGTTACATCACTGATACACACTGTTACATCACTGCTACACCCTGGTACATCACTTCCACACACTGTTACATCACTGATACACACTGTTACATCACTGATACACACTGTTACATCACTGTTACACACTGTTGCATCATTGTCACGCACTGTTTCATCACTGTCACACACTGTTTTATCATTGTCAGACACTGTTACATCACTGCCACACACTGTTACATCACTGTCTCTTACTGTTACATCACTGCCACACACTGTTACATCACTGCCTCACACTGTTACATCACTGCCACACACTGTTACATCACTGTCTCTTACTGTTACATCACTGCCACACACTGCTACATCACTGCCACACACTGTTACATAACTGATACACACTGTTACATCACTGCCACACACTGTTACATCACTGATACAGATAAAAACTGTTACATCACTGCCACACCCTGTTACGTCAAAAATACACACTGTAACATCACTTCAAACCTGTTACATCATGATACACACTGTTACATCACGCCACACACTGTTACATCACCTGATTTCCCCACTGTTTCATCACTTCCACACATGTTAATCTCTGATAACACGGGTTACATCACTGCCACCACTGTTACATCACCAACACACGTTACATCCTTTTCCACACACTGTTTTTTTCCATTTGCCAACACTTTTAACACCCACGGGCCCCCCACGCATTTTCCCCCCTGCCACACACATCCAGTAAACACACATCACTGCCACAATGTACACACTGCCACCCACTGTTACATCACTCCCCAAAAAACAACTTAAACTGCCACACACGCAACATAACTGCACAAAACCTGTTACATTACTCCCAAACCACGCAAATAATTGCCAAAACCCTGTTTAACATAAACTGCCACACCTTTTAACTTTACGGGCCACACACTGCAAAAATCCGCCAAAACATTTTTTTCACACCGATACAAAAAATTTTTTACATCACTGCCACAACACTGATACATCACTGCCAAAACTGCTACATCACTGCCCACACAGCACATCACTGCCACACACTGTTACTCACTGACACACACTGCTACATAATTGCCACCCCTGTTATATCACTGCCCCCGATCTATTTATGGAAAGGGGGGTTCTTAAATGGAGATATGGGGGGTTTGAAGGTGACCCCCCTTTTTGGGAAATGGAAAACAAAAAAATTTTGTCAGCTGTGATGATGAATGGGGAGCCCCCCTCTGCCTGTCTTCCCCCTGTAGGTTTAGCCGACGGGAGAGGGAGGAAAGAGGTACGAGCCTAACATGCGTTTTTCCCTTGCCCGTCACACAAATCACGGGCCTAAAAGGGGAAAATCTGGGTATCAAAAAAAAAGGCCACATGGACGTTTCTAAAAAGGCTATTCTATATAACACGGGATCAGAAACCTATCCCGACACCCTGGTTTATTTTTCGTATGTCGTCTCGAATACACTACTATTTTGGGCCCTGAACGGCGGGGCCGTTCGGGGCTGATTCTAAACAATAACAAATTCATAATAACTTAGAACTAAGGGAAAGGAAACAAAAGGGAGGTTACAACAAGTTTTCCGTAATGAGTTAAAAAAACTATAAGAACAAATCTTTGTACAACTTTTGGAGGGAAAAAATTGATCGATCGATCTTTTTAAAGCACTCAAACGGATTTAGGAAAAAAAAATTAAAAATATAAAGGGTGAAATTTAAACAGAAAAAAAGCTTTCTGGTGAAAACTAGATATTACGGGTCAAATTTCAGAATACGGGGGGAACGTAAATTTACGAAAATTTCAAAACAACTGATCAGCTAATGACAAAAAAACACAGTTGTTTAATTTCATTAAACTGGGAATCTAATTATGCGGGCTGTTTACACTTAAACTCAATTCTGCGGGGGTTTAAGGGTTTTTACGTATCCCAAAGGAAAACCCCCGGGGGGATCAAATTTCCTCTGCAATGGCTAAACACTGCCTTGACTGGGACATTTCTGAACGGGAATCTACAAAAAAATTACAGTTACAATACTAGTCACGTGGAATTATTTAACTCGTCTGCAGGGTACTCAATGGGAAATTCGATACGGAATTTTTGGGCTAAATTACAAAGTCACTAAGGGGTTGCTGGGGGTTTTCACAGGAATAAGGTCTTCCTGGAGCAGGAAGGGAATCACCCCAAAGAACACAAGGATGGGTTTCTTTCTTACTGGAGGAAATGAACAAACTCGGGGGGATGGTTTGACCCCCCCCGGTTAAAAAAGTTAACGCTTTAACACGAAATTTAATGGAAAGGGAGAACAAATTTACTATCTAAAACGCCAGCAAAGGGAAAAGGAAATGAATACGGTCAACAAGGCTAAATTTAAATTCCGATTCGCACACATTTACACAAAGGTATCAGCTTAAAAAAATACACTTACAAAACGTTAACATGTGAAATTTTAATTTTGAGAAATAACTTCTTACAATGCCACTGATTACTGTAAAACAAGGATGGGATCCCCAATCAAAAAACACAAGGGCCCAAAAAACAACACTCAATGGGACACTACCACAGAAAGTCTTTCGCAACGGCTTGTGGGCATCACAAAAAGAGGCATAACTCTTGAAAAGTAAAGTTCTTCTAAAAGGGGCCCTGGGAAGGAACGAGAAATTGAAAAAGGTCCCCAATCCCCGGGAAATATTTGTCTCAGCACTATCCTGAAATGCATGATATTGTGGCTGGGTCCAGACAGGAGTGCATTATTACTAGTTCCTGATGGGCTGACAACGAAAAAAAGGGTAATTAAAGGATCCATAGGAATTTAAATTTCTGAATTTTTCCACATTTCGCAGCATTTTAAACAAATCCCGGATACAACTATGAAAAACAAAACATTGCCAAGGGTAGGTTTTTTGTCTTTCAGCGAAAGGGAAAAATTGTTGGAAACTGTGGACTGATTCATTTAAATTTGATTGGCATGTACACAAAATTTGAAGTTCAAAAGTGACGGGGGAAAATCTTCTCAGGAAATTACTAAAGGGGCCATAAGCCCAAAAAAAAATAGAAAAAAATTAACACAATAAGTTTAAAAAAAGGGGAAGAAAAATACTTAAGGACTCCCCTAAGAAATTTAAAAAAATTAAACGGGTTACACGGGAAAACCCAAAGAAACCGCACAAAAAAAAAAATTAGGGCCAATTTGAAATGAACAACAAAATAATCAAGAGAACTTGTTACTTTAAAAATTCCCTTAATTTGCTCAATTTTTCCCTTTAATTGAAAAAAGGGCCCACAGTGAGTGTCTTTACTTTAATGCAACAGGGAAATACACAATAAATGTTTTAAAAGGGAAACTCAAAAAAAAAACTTATGCAAAAATGAAAAGGGGCAAAATTTCACTGAAATAAAAAAAAATGACCAGCCAGAATAAAATATTATGCACGGGAACAGAGCATAAGAAACTGACTGAAAAAAACGTAGAAATATTGAAAAATAATTGCTAAAAAAAAAAAAACACTGCTTAAACCTCGCAAAAAAAACTTTAGGGGCCCAACCCACAATATTTGCAAAAGAATTATTCCCAAAATGGTCAATGGCAATAATAAAAATTATTACACAGCAAGAAAAGAAAATATCAAAAAAAATGAACATTTTAAAACTCTTAACTGCAACTTAAAAAAACACTTAACAAGAAAAAAGAACAATTTCCCTTAAAAGAAAAATTTAAAAAAAATTGCACAAAAGAGTAAAATTTTGTTAATGAAACATGAAAAAAAAAGGTCCCAAAAAAACCAAAATAACAAAAATTTTTGAACACTTACAGTGATGCAGAACAAAAACACTTAAAGGGGTTTGCAGAACACAACACTTACAGTGATGAAAGAAAACAACACTTACAGTGGTGCGGGAAAACAAAAATTTTACAGTGGGGGCAGAACACAACACTTACAGGGGTGAAAGAACACAACATTCCCAGTATCCCAGAAAAAAAACATTTAAACAGTGGTGCGAACCAACACTTACAGTGATGCAAAACCCAAACACTTACAGTGATCCCAAAAACACAACAATCAAAAAAACAAAATTTACTAGAATTTTCGGGCAATGAAATTTGATGTGTAAAAAAATTTTTGTAAAAAGATTTCTTGTTTGCCCCAAAAAATGGCATATTGTCTGTGGAAATAAGACAAAAAAACCCACTGGCTAAATGAAAAAATTAAACCCACAAGAATGTTCAAACCCAGGGAAAAAAACAAAAAAAACAAAAAAAATTTGGGAAGAAAAAAAAAATAACAGAAAAACCATTTGGTTTTGTGGATGCAGAAAAATGATAAAAATTTTAAACTAAAATATTTTCACGGGAAAATATGAAAAACCCCGGGTTTGTTTTTTAAAGGTAAACAAAAATTTCCTTTTCCCTGCTCAAAATGTTCACACACCCCAAAGGGAAAAAAGGGAATAAGAAACTTATTTCCCAAGTGTTTAAAAAGCCCAACAAACAAAAACAGCCATAAAAAATGCAGGGAAAATTAAACGAATTAAGGAGTTTTAAAAAAAAATTTAAAATGCAATCATACATGAAAAAAACCTGAGCTGTTAAAGAGTCACTAAAAAGGTCACTAAGAGAAAACTCACGGGGGAAACACAAAAAAAAATGTCCCCAAACACTCGCAAAATTTGTCTCTTGAAAAAAAAAATATTATGGGTTTGTAACGACTTGGTGAAGAATGGGGTGATAGTAGTGGAGATAGGATTGTTTATGTGGTCTTGCGGGTGTCCTCTGCGGGGGGAAAACTTTAAAAAAATTGCGCGTAAAAACCCCGATGATAAAATTTCACACAGGGGGCTTTTAAAGGGTGGGCCCACTGTCGAAGACCCCACTCAGCTCTTGACCCCCTAGGGGGTCCAAAAAATAGGGTCCCTACACCCTTAGTAGCTTCCCAAAAACACTGAAGAAGTTAGGTGAGTGGGGGAATGGCTGAGTGAGGCGTCTGAAAGGGCCCCGTGGTGGTGTAGTTGGGGGTTTTTTGGGTTAACAGGGCTGAGGGCCCCGGGAAAGGTGAGACCCCCCGTGGTCGTGGGGGCCCGGGCCTTATGGGGGGGGGAAAGGGGGGAAAACCCACTGAGAACAAAAACCCCAGCCGCGAAAAATTTCTAAAACCGACTGGCTTTTAAAAAAACAAACCCCGAAATACTACAACACCAAAAAGGTTTAAAAAGAGCCCCTCAGAATGCTTGGAGCTTGAATCACAAGCGAAAGAAGACTACTCACGGGCTTGCCGAGTATGGGGGAAAACAAACCCGGGTTTTGTTGCTAGTGGCTGGCTTATTTTACCCTTCACACGAAACTTTTAAAAACTTCCCGATGAAACACCAGGGGTGGAAAGCCCGGTTTTTTGGGAGACAAAAGGGAATGGGGGGGGTGAAAGGCTGAAATGGGCTTCCTCACCAAAAGACTGGAAGTTGGTTTTTTTGCAAACCCCCGGGGGCAACCCCCCTTGGGGTTTATCAAATTTAAACAGAACACAAAACAAAAAAGATGACCAGGGGGATGGGTTTTTAAACGGTAGGAGCTTGGGGTGATAGCGGGCTTAGGTTCCCGGCCTGGTCGGCCCCACTGGTGACACGAAATGGCCGTTTTTGGGTGGTCGAAATTTATCTCCAGAAAACGCTGTAATTTGTCGAAAATTAAAAGGCCCTCCGCTGCCACCATTTATCGTAAAGGGGGTTTTTAAATGGAGATAACGAGGGTTGGGAAGGGAAAACAAATTTTTTGGATGGTAAAATATATTTTTGTCCGACTGTGTTTTATTTAATTTTGGAGCCCAGCCTCTGCCTGTCCCTTTGCCGGGAGGGCTACGCCCACTGAGAGGGAGGCAGAAAGGGACGAAAAACCTACACTGCCCTCCCGTTGACGTCACCCCAAAGTCACAGGCCCCAAAGGGGGTCTCGATTCCCAAAGCCCCCTGGACGATCTAAAATGCTATGATATTTTAACAAGGAATCACAACTAGGGTGACACTTCACAAATGCCCCCCACACTGGAAAATCACTTTCCACACACCCGCTACCTTTACTGCAAAACACCACATCCACGACACACTGGGTACATCACTGCCCCACACTGTTACATCACCATACACATGTTTCTTTCACACTTGCACACCCCTGGTTTCATCACTGTACAAAACTGGTTTTCATAACTGCCAACACACTGTTTTTCATCTTTTTATACACACGTTTAAAAACAGGGCCCCCACACTGCTACAAACACTGCCCCACACTGTTACCTCATGATACACAAATGTTACATCACTGCCACCAAAAGGTAATCACGGGAAACAAATGTTGCATCACTGTCCCCAAATGTTATATCACTGCTTTCCCACTGTTATATAACTGCCCCCCCAAATGTTAATAACGGGCCCCACCCCTGTTTCATCACTGATTCTGATAAAAACACCCGCAATCACTGCCACACACTGTCCCCATCACTGCCCCAAACCCCGTTTCATTTATGCCCAAAAAACCCCTGTTACATCACTGCCAAAACCTGCTGCATCACTGCCCAAACCCCAATCATGCCCACACGGGTACTTTGGGCTGCCACACACTTTTTTTCCCTGCCAACCTGCTAAAAATTTCTGCCACACACTGCCATCACGCCCCCACAAATGTTTTAAAACGCCGCAAAAACCCCCCCTACAAACATGCCACACCTTTCTAAATCACTGCCACCCACGTTACAAACAACTGTCACACACACTGTTTTCCTCACTGCCCCACCATTTACATCACTGCCCCACACCTTACATCACTGGGCCAAAACATGTTACACACTGATTTGAACACACTGTTAAAATCACCCGCCCCCCCTGTTACATCCCTTATGTAAAATACCACTTTTACATCAAATGCCACACAATGGTACAACAAAACCCCCACCTGTTACGACTGCCACAAAACTCTGCATCACGTCCACATTGCTTTAAAGAAATGCCCCCCAAAAGTGCTACTCAATGCACACCCTGTTTCATTTTCCCGCCCCCACAATGTTACATCAAAACCACACACTGCCGCATCACTGCCCCCACTGCTTTACACGCCACACCTGTTACCCACTGCCACACATTTGGTTTACAACAAAGCCCCCTTGCGCATCACTGCCACATTTCTGGGTACATGAAATGCCCACACTGCTACATCACGCCACACACTGTTACCCTCACTGGGTACACACGCTACATCACTGCCACCCTGTACAACAGCCACACACTGTTACATCACTGTCCACACTGTTACATCCCCTGCCACAACGTTAAAAATCACTGCCCCACACCTTAATTTACTGAACCCCACTGTTACAACCAGAAAATGAAACCCCACGTTTTCATTTACTGGGCCCCACACCCGTTACATCACGATACTGATCACAGGGTTTCCCCACTGCCCCCACACGTTACAAACACTGCCACACACTTTTACTTTACGCCCCCATGTTACAAAGACGCCACACATTGTTACAAACACTGCCATAAAATGTACATTACTGCCACACACTGGCTAAAATTTTACTTCCACCAAAAACTGGTTTTAAAATCACGACACACACTGTTACATCACTGCCACCAAAGGTACATCACTGCCACACCGTTTACATCACGGGCCAAAACCCCCTGTTAAAAACACTGCCAAACACTGTTTCAAACACTTTCCCCGCACTGCCCCAATCATTTCCATAGCCCGTTGGGTGACAAGCTATGCATATTGGTATTAAGTATGGATGAAAGACCCAAATGCCAACCCTTCCCGGGGATTTTTTCTGGAAAAAAATATCTGTCTTGGTTGGGCTTTGTTCCCCCCCCAAAAACTAATGAAAACGGTCCCAATTAAAAGGCTTTCCCGCCCCCTTTTATTTCTGGGGGGGGGCCCCCCCCCCAGGGTTTTTTGGATTCTGGGTTGAACGATCAGGTTATTTGGGGGGCGCCCGGGTTTCCCAAATTTTTAGGTCCCCCGAAACCACCACAGTGTAATTTCCAGGATTTAAACCCACGGGCCTCAGTCCCAAAAATTAAAACCTGCTGCCAAAAAGCTTTCTTTAAAAGGTTTTTTATTTTATGGAATAATAAACAGAACTTCCCCCAAAAGTAAACAAGATTCCCCAGTGAGATAACGAACTTTCCCCACGAAATCGAAATTGCAATTACCCAAAATTTTTTTGCAATCATGTGGTTCGAAAGAGATTGATAGAGCACAAACAGCCCGCTGATGTTGTTTTAACTGTAAAAACCTGCATTTGTGGTCACAGTGATGGGCCAAAAAAGATCCCCAAAGGTATAAATAAATATAAACCCAAAATTTGGAAAGAATCTTACAAGACCAACGGCCAAGTTTGGTTAAAACACTGACCCGTGGATTTAGGACTTAATTGGGCCCCTGGGTTTTTGTCCTTACCCGTTCTATGATAATAAAAATTTTTTACTGGGGGGAATGACAAAAAATGATTTAATGGCTTTTAAGAAATTGGGTTTAAAAAAAAAATTTAAAGGGGGGTTTTAAATGTGATGAATTTAAAAACCCGAGGGGGGGGGGGTAACAAACTTGGGGAAAACCTTCACGTAAAAGAAAACCAAAAGAATATTTGTTAACGAGTTTTGTTTAATTTTAAACGGCCGGAAAAAAGAGGGCAAAGCTGGTCAATAATTAGTTGGGAAAGGTTTTTGGGTTGGGGGAAATGAAACAGTTTTCCTTTTGGAATGAAACGTTTTCCTGTGGAATGGGGGACAGTTTTCCTGTGGAATGAAACAGTTACCTGGGAAAAGGACAGTTTACCTGTGGAAAAAGAAACAGCTACCCGTGGAATGAAAAAGTTTTCCTGTGGAATGAAACAGTTACCTGTTGGGGGAAAACAGTTACCTGTGGAAAGGGGACAGTTAAAGTGGAAAAAAACAGTTCCTGGGAAAAGAGACCGTTACCTGGGGGAATGAAACCCTACCTGGGAATGAAAAAAGTTAACCCGTGGAATGAAACCGTTTTTCCCGTGGAATGAAAAAGTTACCGTGGAAAGAAAACTACCTGTGGGAAAGAAAGTTTCCTTGGGAATGAAACGTTACCTGTGGAATGAAAACCCCGTTTCCTGTGGGAAAGAGACCGTTACCGGGGGAAAAGAAAAAGTTTCCTGTGGAATTTAAAAAAGGTACCTGTGGAATGGACCGTTACCGTGGAAGAAACAGTTACCTGTGGGAAAGAGACAGTTACCTGTGGAAAGAGGGCCGTTTTCCTGTGGGAAAGAAAAAGTTACCCCTGGAAAAGAAAAAATTTCCCTTTTAATGAAACAGTTCCCCGTGGGAATGAAAAATTTAAACCTTTTGGGGGTGGACATTTACCTGTGGAATGGGAAAAGTTACCGGGGGAATTTAAACCCGGGTTAACCCCGTGAAATTTAAAAAAGCTACCTGAGGGATGAAACAATTACCTGTGGAAAAGAAAAAGTTTAAACCCGTGGAATGAAACAGCCCACCTGTGGAATGAAACCCTTTTCCTGGGAATGAAACAGTTAGCTGGAATTAAACGTTTTCCGTGGAATTTAGACAGTTAAACCCGTGGGAAAGAAAACAGTTACCTTGGAATGAAAAAGCAAACCCTTTTGGGAAAGGGAAAAATTTCCTGTGGAAAAGAGGGCAGTTACCTGTGGAAGGAAAAAAGTTACCCGTGGGAATTTAAAAAGTTTAAAAGTGGGAAAAGAAAAAAGTTACCCGTGGAATGAAAGCTACCTGTTTGGGAAAGAGATAGTTACCCTGGAAAAAGAAGTTCTTTTGGAATGAGATAGTTACATTTGGGAAAGAATTTGTTACCTTTTGGAAAGAAATAGTTACCGTGGGAAAGAAACAGCTACCTTTGGGGAAAAGACATTTAAAACCCCTTAATAAAACAGTTACCTGGGGAAAAAAACCGTTACCTGTGGAAGAGGGGTTTTTCCAGTGGGAAAGAAAAAAATTACCTGGGAATGAAACGGTTACCTGCGGAATGAAACAGTTACCTGTGGAATGAAACAGTTACCTGTGGAATGAAACAGTTACCTATGTAATGAGACAGTTACTTGTGGAATGAAACGGCTACCTGTGGAATGAAACAGTTACCTGTGGAATGAGACAGTTACCTGTGGAATGAAACAACTACCTGTGGAACGAGATAGTTACCTGTCGAATGAGATAGTTACCTGTGGAATGAGATAGTTACCCGTGGAATAAGATAGTTACTTGTGGAATGAGATAGTTACTTGTGGAATGAGATAGTTACTTGTGGAATGAGATAGTTACCTTTGGAATGGAATAGTTACCTGTGGAATGAAACAGCTACCTGTGGAATGAGATAGTTACTTCCGGTATGAGATAGTTACCTGTGGAATGAAGCAGTTACCTGTGGAATGAGATAATTACCTGTGGAATGAGATAATTGCCTGTGGAATGAGATAATTACCTGTGAAACTAAACAGCTACCTGTAGAATTAGATAGATACCTGTGGAATGCGATAGTTACCTGTGGAATGAAACAGCTACCTGTGGAATGAGATTGTTTCCTCTGGAATGAGACAGTTACCTGTGGAATGAAACAGTTACCTGTAGAATGAAACAATTACCTGTGGAATGAAACAGTTTCCTGTGGAATGAAACAGTTGCCTGTGGAATGAGGTAGTTACCTGTGGAATGAAACAGTTGCCTGTGGAACGAAACAGTTACTTGTTTAATTAAACAGTTACCCGTGGAATGAAACAATTACTGGTGAAATGAAACAGTTACTATGAAATAAAACAGTTATGGTGAAATAAAACAGATAGGTTATAATGGAGTTTTCACGAAGTTCTTGTTTAGAATTTTCATGTTGTTTTTGTCTGTAATTTTCATCATGTTTGTCTTTACAAGTTTCATGATGTTCTGAGAATATTTCAAATCCCATTTCCGCCGGTTACCAAAAATTCCGTTTCGCTCGTCTATAATCTATTGTATAGAATTAGTCCATATGAAAAATTGTTTTCAAATGTTTCTTTGTCAAGGTTATGCTTCTCTTGAAGCTTAGTATATCTATATCATTAAAAATACTGGTGACTTATCTTTCTCGTTCCAACACCTGAACACAGATGTCTACTAACCTCTTTATTTTACGTTACTTCTTACTTACTCCTAACATTATCTTACCTTACTTCTTACTCACTCTTTTCATTTATAATTCGAAAATTGTTTGGAAATTTATGGGACCCCTGTGGAAAATTTTGATAATTTTCCCTGTGATTTGTGTAATAATTGAGGGGGATTAATAATGTTTATATAATCTCGTGTAGATGTGAATATTAAATGTGACTTTGGAAAGGTGCTGTAATAAATATTCTCTATAATTTCCTTATATAGTGTAAGGAGCTTATTGAGAAAAAAAATTTGTAACTTAGAGGAAATTAATATTCCAAAAATCAAAATACATTACACACCTGAAGGTGTTATTGAATTAATTGAACAGATGTATTGATACACAAGAAAGGTTCAGAGAGGTAATGGATAATGGCAGAATATGTGCATTAGGCAAATGAGTGTAATAATTAATTGAGGATCAACGGGTTTGATAGGAAAATTATCGACTGTCTGTTATAACGAAAGGAAAAACTAGCCTGTAGTGTATTTGGATAGGTTTGGATATGTGAAATAACTGTCAGACTAATGCTGATATTGATAGAGAAAAGGGACGTTGTGTGTATTGTAAAAGTATGTGTTCGCTTCCCAGTGTGTTTTAATTCTCACACAAGAGATAAGGTAGCTAGGTATTGGTTAATATTAGTTGCATGTCGATAGGGACGAGTTATCATATATTAACCAGACCATAATTTGGTAAGTTATATTTCTTTGCATACTGCATAAAATTTTATTGAACAAACAAATCATGAGTCAAGTTCACAATTATTCTTTAACATATATAGTCCACATTATATACTGCCAGTGTCACCGGCTTGAAATATTTTTACTAATCAATGTTCTAGAATATATGTTCACATTAATTTTAAGATCAAGACGTGAAGTGATGAGATGAGACGGCAGGTACTGAAGGAGCGACAATATTGTGACCTATTGTTCCTAAAGTCCCACATGTCTCCCAGGTACATCAATATCAGTAAGCATAATCTACTTTAGATGTGTCACAGTTCTCCCCAGTTAAGTAGGCAAAAGATTAATTTGAGATTGGACTTGTAAAAATTCATTCAGATAATTTCTCACAGAGTCGTTGGTCTTTCAACCTTGATGTAATTTCTCAAAGTCGTTGATCCTTTAAAACAGGGATGATCTGTTAAGATCAAGTATTTTAAATGAATAAATGTGATATTGTACATTGTGAGACTGAAAAGAGAGTGATTCACAATAAATTTAATCTGAAAATTAGACACAGGTGCAACATCTGGGTATCTTTATTGTAGACTTTTCGTCATCGAGTGGCTTTATCAATACTTTGAATTGATAAAGCCACTGGGTGGCGAAACGTCTAATATAAAGATACCCAGATGTTGCACATGTTTCTGATTTTTATATTGTCGGTATTGTATACATTCATGTACAAATATAATTTTTATCGTGTAATTAATATTATAACTGTGTAATTGTTAAGCCCAGATAGGTCTAGGATTTGTAATTTTAGGCTGGAAACACTGCATAACGAAGAAATGACGATCATCCTAGGTGGCCCTCGTACTGCCAAAATTCTATATATGCGGATAGAACTTGATATCCCGAGCATCAGAGATCTTGTCATTCAAAGAAATGTCCTCATTGCTTTCAATATTCTCAGGCAAGCCATTCAAACTCTAGCACAGAGGCCCTCCAAACTTTCCTCAGCACTGGAGGACACTCCTCCTGATGGATCGTAAAAATTGGGACTGACCTCCGCATAAACTAGATACATGATGTATGTCACCTAAGGCATACATCATGGGATAATATCCCACTTAATTGGATATTACCCCATTCAAAATCACTAACCCTCCCTTTTCCCCAGAAATACTTAAATCCCACCGAAAGCTTCGCCACAGCACACTCTTTCATAAATTATTTATGTGTTCACCAATCCACTGGTGCAGCTGGTAGTGCTGCTGTTGTCGTACAGAGTGATGGCTCTCATCAAGAAATTGGAACACGCATCAATAACTGGGCCTCTACCCTTCAGACAGGACTGTTTGGCTTACTCCTTGCACTAAAATGTGTCCATGTATCTAAGGTTAACACTTTAATTATAATTAATTGTCTATCAACCAAAAATTATCTTAACTCATTAAGTATAAACTATGGCATGTTTGTATAAGAAGCCAGACACAGGTATGGTTGGAGTGTAGATAGAGGAATCGGAGTGTACGTACTGTGTATTCCATCTCATACTGGTCTTCAGATGCCTAATAGAACTTATGAATTGGCTAGGCTATGGGATTTCAAAGAGGGAGTAGACTTCAATCTTAGGCTGTCAGTTAATAGTCTGGGAACAATAACACGAGAAGAACTTCAAGTGGATCTTAAAGTTATGCAGTGGAGCTCACCGGGCATTACGCCGGGTGAGCGCCCCTGCATAATGCCGTGACGAGCACTGTATATAAAATATGTGAATACTACATTATGATTTAAGGGACTGTGGTGGGTGGTAAGTAAAAATAATTAGCCAATACAAAGGGCAAATATTGTACCGAATGAAATTACCGTGATCACTGCTCCAATAATTTGTCCCACTTTAGCAACTGAATAGATATTCTTCCTTACCTAACCTTGTAAATATAACTTCATAGGTTTTTACATTTCTAAATAAAATTAATATTTCATATAACTTTTAATATCACTAAAAGAGTCCGAGAGGAAATGTATAGAGAGGAAATTAAATTATTAAAAGAAAGAACTGTAAAGTTTCAGAAATAAATAAGTTAGTAGATAAGTTGAGGCTATAGTAAGAAGATGACATAATTAGATACAGAGGTAGGCTGCAACATGCTGACATGGGCAAGCATGATAAATATCTTATTACTCAAAGCTCATTATCTGACAACCTTAATTTTTTTAAATACACATAAAATTGTAATTTATGGAGGGGTACAGAATGCTTTGGCTTGTATTAGAAAAACTTTCTAGATTCTACAAGGGTGTCAAAGTGTTAAAAAGTGTAATAAATCTTGTGTAATATGTCTTCGAGTTGACACCAGAACCTACGTATACCCTGAGACTCCACCATTACCAAGGGAACTTGTACATTTGTTAAGACCATTTGATGTAACAGATGTTCACTCCAGTGCTGCAGTTACCTTAACTGGAAATCCAGATGGTGATCCCATGGAAGTGCTTGTTTATTTACCTCTACCGCTACCCAGGCAGTATATTTACAAGCAAACCAGGACTTGTCTGCTGAGCAGTTTATACAACTCCTTCGAAATTTTGCAGCCGTGAGATCCTCTCCAAGAGTAATAATTTCAGATAATATCACCAGTGCAGGCACTGTACGTCCTGGAGATGGGAAGTACAGTGCCTGCACTCTGAAGGAGGGGTGTTAATGTTGCAGTTTAAAAACTGTAGTGTAAAGCACCCTTCTGGCAAGACAGTGATGGAGTGAATGATGGTGAAAGTTTTTCTTTTTCGGGCCACCCTGCCTTGGTGGGAATCGGCCGGTGTGATAATAAAAAAAATAAATCACCAGTTTTGTAGAATGTGCAAAATATTTAATGGAGGTAAAGAGAATATTGAAGTCAAATCTTTGTTATCCCAGCAAGGATGTGTCAAGGATGTGTCAAGGAAGTGTCAAGGATGTGTCAAGGATGTGTCAGGGATGTGTCAAGGATGTGTCAAGGATGTGTCAAGGATGTGTCAAGGATGCATCAAGGAAGTGTCTGGAAATTTATTACTCCCAGAGCTCCTTAGCAAGGTAGGTATTATGACGAATGATAGGAAAAGTAAATAAATGATGAGTAAGATACAAACTGATTCTTTTCCTGTGTAGTTCCTGTTTAAACATGAAAATGGTTTACAATATTGATACATTGATTAGCAAGACACATGTCCAACAGTTAAGTATCTTTATTCTGAAATGTTTCACCTATACAATAGGTTTCTTTAGTCAAGTACAAAAGAGTTGTCAGAAGCAGTAGAGATATGTAGAACAAGTAATCAGTCCATCACCCTTGAAGACATAGTTTTGAGGTGGTCAGTCCCTCACTATGTAATGTGACTTTTAAATGGTTTTGTATCACATGAGAACCAATATTCTCTATAATTTCCTTATATACCGTAAGGAGTAGATTAAGTGCGGGGAATTGTTGTAATTTAGAGTGAATCAATATTCCAATAAAGAAAATGTATTATATGCTTGAAAGTGTTATTGAATTAATTAAATATATGTACTGATACAAGAAAAAGCTTTATGGGGTAATCGAAGACGACTAAAGTTTACATTGGGCTAATGAGTGTAGTAATTAATCGAAAGTCTTCCAGCCCGATAGGAAAATTATCGACCGTTTCTTATAACGAAGGGAAAGAGTAATGCGTAGTGTATCTTGAAAAGGTTCAGATATGTGAGATAACTGTCAGACTAATGCTGATAGTGGTAGAAAAAATGGGACGCGGTGTATATGAATTAGGAATTGTATAACTGTATATATTGTAATAGTGTGGTCTATACGGAACCATTATGATACATCAAGACCACAGTTCGGTAAGATATATTTCTTGTATAATGTATAAAATATTATAGAACAAACAACTCTTTAGTCAAGTTCACAGTATTTTTTCTCAGTTACATACAGTCCACATTAAATATCGCCAGTGTCACCGGCTTGAAATTCTTTTACTAATAAATATTCGAGAAGTATATGCTCATATAAATTTTAAGGTCTAGACGTAAGCTAGGGAGCAGAAACATTGACGGAGGGACAACATAGTTCCTAAAGTGCCACATGTCTACCAGGTACATCACATTCAGTAGTATAATCTGCTTTAGATATGCCAGAGTTCTCCCAAGTTATGTGACTGAAAGGTTAATTCAAGACTGTACTAGTATAATTTATCCATATAATTTATCACAACTCCCTTACTCAAATTAAGTTCTCAGTGTAGTTGAAAATATACTTATTACTGCCCAGGGTAATGCTGACCCCAAGTAATGTCAGCCTTATACACTTATCAGTGCTCTGGGCAAGAATAATAATAATAATAATAATAATAATAATAATAATAATAATAATAATAATAATAATAATAATAATGATATTATTATTATTATTATTATTATTATTATTATTATTATTATTATTATTATTATTATTATTATTATTATTATTAATATTATTTATTATTATTAATTATTATTATTATTATTATTATTATTATTATTATTATTATCATTATATGTATTATGATTATTATTAGTGTTATTATTAATGATATTATTGTTTTAATTATTATTATTATTGTTATTATTTTTATTATTATTATTATTATTATTATTATTATTATTATTATTATTATTAGTATTATTATGATATTATAGTATTATTATTTTAAAAATTCAGTGGAAGATGAAGTAATGAGTCCATGAGTCTAGGATCAGGTGATGAGTACTGTTGTCTTCAAGAATCTTCAAGACACCGAGATGCTGCAGGTGCGTCTTCGTCATCATTTTCACTTACTATTTTTTTCGTGTTTCCTCCAACAAAGAATAATGGGCTATCACTAAGCCTTAAAAAAAAGAGACTCCGATGCATTTATATGATCCCTTTGACGGCTGCATTTTTTGTAAAAAAAAAAAAATCTCCATTGATTCTGACTAATAACCATTAAATGTTTTAGGAGCGAAATAATATAAATATTTGGCTGTTTTACATTTTTGTTTTAGTTTCCCGAAGAATCATTATAATCAAAAAATCACTTTGATATTTGATGTTGCTAATTTAATTAAAAAAATATTTTTATGCAGATAAAAAAAATGAAAAAAAAAATGGAACTATATTTATCCAGAAAATAAATAGCAGTTTCCTCAAAGTCGTTAAACAACCGTACAACTTCATTACAGAATTTATATATAACCAATAACCAACTTCATTCATTTAATATCTCCAAAGATTAACTAAGACAACTATTTCCTAGAAAGCTCTCATTCCTTCCAGAGGTTATCCAAGAACCCATATCCACCCTGAGTATATCTCATACAGCAAATTTCCCTGACAATACACTTCCAGAGATAATCATAACCCTCACACATCCAGGGAGCTTCCAACACACTAACACACACAGAGTTCCTCACAAGAGATTAGTGCAAAAGCTACGGGATTAAGCACACATAACAAGAAAGGTACTGCAATGGATCATAGAATACCTGACAGAGAGGCAACAATGAGTCATGGCACGGGACGAGGTGTCAGAGTGGGCGCCTGTGATCCACAGGGGTCAGTCCTAGGACTAGTGTGGTTTTTGGTATAATTGAATGACATGACAGAAAGGATAGACTCAGAAGTGTCCCTGTTTGCAGATAATGTGAAGTTAATGAGGAGAATTAAATCAGAAGAGGATCAGGCAGGACTGCAAAGAGATCTGGACAGGTTGAAAGCCTGGTCCAGCAACTGGCTTCTTGAATTTAACCCAGCCAAATGAAAAGTCATGAAAATCGGGGAAGGTCAAAGAAGACTGCTACGTGGCCAAAGACTGTAAACCTCACTCAAGGAAAAGGATCATGGGTGAGTATAATACAGAGCACATCTCCTGAGGCGCACATCAACCAGATAACTGCTACAACATATGGGCGCCTGACAAACCTGAGAATAGCGTTCCGATACCTCAGTAAGGAATCGTTCAAGATTGTGCAGAGTGTACGTCAGACCCATACTGGAATATGCAGCTCCAGCTTGGAAGCCACACCTGGTCAAACACGTCAAGAAATTAGAGAAAGTGCAAAGGTTTGCAACAAGACTAGTGCCAGAGCTAAGGGGAATGCCCGGCGAAGGAGTTAAGGGAAATCGGCCTGACGACACTCTAGGATAGGAGGGTTAGGGAAAACATGATAACGACATACAAAATACTGCGAGGAATTGACAGGGTGGACAGAGATATGATGATCCAGAGATGGGACACAGAAACAAGGGGCCACAAATGGAAGTTAGGGACTTAGATGAGTGAAAGAGATGTTAGGAAGTATTTCTTTACTCATAGAATTATCAAGAAGTGGAATATTCTGGTAAGTGACGCAGTGGAGGCAGGAACCATACATAGTTTTAAGACGAAGTATGACACAGCTCATGGAGCAGGGAGAGAGAGAACCCATTGACGATCAGTGAAGAGACGAGTCCAGGAGATATGAATCGACCCCTGTAATCACAAACAGGTGAGTACAAACACAGCTATGAATCGACCCCTGCAACCACAATTAGGTGAGTACAATTAGGTAATTACACACACACACACACACACACAAACACACACACACACACACACACACACACACACACACACACACACACACACACACACACACACACACACACGCACACATACACACACACACACACACACACACACACACACACGCACACATACACACACACACACACACACACACACACACACACACACACACCTCATGCATCAGCACGTTAGGGACACTACCAGTGAGAGAAGAGAAAACGACCCAGCAAGAGTGGACCTAGTTTTCACCTTAACTAGTGCAGATATTGAGGACATCACATATGAAAGACCCCTCCGAGCTAGTAATCATGTGGTTCTGAGCTTCAAATGCATAGTAGTGTTAATAGTGGAGAGGGAAGCAGGACGGGCAGAGCTGATTAAGCCAAATTACAAGAGAGGGGACTACACAGGCTTCAGGAACTTCCTGCACGAGGTTCAGTGGGACAGAGAACTGGCAGGAAAATCAGTCAATGACATGATGGAATATGTGACAGCAATATGCAATGCAGCAGAGGAGAAATTATGAGAAGTCCAGAACGAGCCTTTGGTTCACCCAGAGGTGTACAAAGGCCATAACTAAATGCGCTAGAGAATGAATGCAAAAGACCCAGGAGAAGAAGGGGAGTATTCGAAGATCCAGAAATGAATATGCTCAGGTAAGGAGGGAGGCCCAACTACAATACGAAAATGACATAGCGGCGAAAGCCAAGACCAACCCAAAGCTGTTGTACAGTCACATCAGGAGGAAAACAACAGTCAAGAACCAGGTAATCAGGCTGAGGAAAGAAATGACCGAGAGGTATATGAGGAGCTCAACATGAGATTTAAAGAAGTATTCACAATGGAAACACGGAGAGGTGGGGTGCACCACCAAGTGCTAGACACAAATCATACAACCGAGGAAGATGAAGTGG
>NC_069434.1:4231855-4346855 GCF_026875155.1 Cherax quadricarinatus | reverse complement strand
ACAAATACAACACATCTAATAGATCATAAAGGAACGGATAGGAGGGCTGGGGGGGGGGTCCTTTAAAATTTCATAAACCAGCTGCAGCTGACTTTTAACATACGTATGATTTATGTGTCAATTTGAGATTTTAGTATGGTTTTTTGTTAAGATACATTAGCAGTGTTCCGGCGAAGCCTGGTCACGGACCGGGCCGGCGGGGGACGATTGAATCACCGGAAGTCTACCTTCCAGGTAACTCCCAGGTAACAATTTAGTAAAGCATTATGTACTGTATAGAAATAAATATTAATATTATAATTATTATATATTATTTATTATCATTAGTAAGTGGAGAAATTGGATGATGATGGTTGATGATGATGATGGTGATCGATGATGATGATGATGAGATGGTGATGATGAGGATGATGATGATGAGGTGATGATGATGATTGATGGAGATGGTGATGATGATGAATGCTGGTGATGATGATGTGATGGTGATGATGATGAAGATGAATGATGATGATGATGGTGATGATGATGAAGATGATGATGGTGATGATGATGAATGACTGAGTTGAGATGATGATGAAGATGATGATGATGAATGATGAATGTGATGGTGATGGTGATGGTGATGATGATGAAGAAGATGATGATGTGAATGATTGATGCAGAGGGTGAGATGATGATATGAGGATAATGATTGATGAAATGAATGGTGATGATATTGATGATGCTGATGAAGATGAGAGATGATGGTGATGTTAGATGGTGATGGTCGCTGACATGAAGATGAAATGATGAATGAATGATGAGGATGATGGTGGAATGATGATGATGGTGATGATGATGATGAATGATGAGATGATGATGATGATGATGATGATGGTGATGATGATGATGAGATGATGATGATGATGATGATGATGATAATGATGGTGATGTGATGGTGATGATGCATGATGATGATGATGATGATGATGGTGATGATGATGATGAAATGGTGAGGATGGGGTGAGATGATGATGATGGTGATAGGTGATGGAAGATGATGATGATGATGTATGAAGATGATGGGAAAGATGATGATATGGTGATGCTGATGACGATGATGATGATGATGAATGGAGATGGTGATGGTACATGGTGTATGACTGATGTATGCAGGGGGGGGGGGTAGATGATGAATGATGATGATGATGGTGAGATGATGATGATGGTGGATGAAAGCTGATGAGGATGATGATGATGATATGATGATGATGGTGATGATGATGATGATGATGATGAATGATGATGGTGATGGTGATGGTGAGGTGATGATGATGATGCTGATGATGATGATGGATGATGCTGATTGAAGGGCTGATGCTGCTGACAATGACAAGATGATCGGTGCTGATGATGCATGAGAAGAATGAAGACTGAAATTATGGTGATGGTGCTTCGGTGATGATGATGAAGAAAGAGAGGATATGGTGATATGATGATGGTGACTGAGGTGATGAAGAATATGATGATGGTGCTGCATGATGATGCTGATGATGATGATGATGGTGATGATGAAGATGATGAATGATGACTGATGAATTGCTGATGATGATGATGATATAGATGATGATGAAGGTGCATGAAGAATGATGATGCACTGCTGAGATGATGATGATGACAAATGAAGGTGATGATGAACAAGATGCATGATGAATGATGAAGTGATGATGATGATGGAAGATGATGATGATGATGGTGATGATGAAGATTGAAGAATGATGATGACTGATGATGAAGATGATGGTGATGATGACGATTGATGTGATATGATGAAGACTAGGATGAATGATGAGGATGAAGATGGATGATGATATGATGATGATGATGGAGATGATGGGTGATGATGATGATGATGAATGATGATGATGAAGATGATGATGAATGGTGATGATGAGATGATGTGATTATGAATGATGATGATGATTGAATGATGATGATGATGTGAAGATAGATGATGATTGATGGATGAATGATGATGATGATGCGTGTGATGAAGAGATGAAGAATGATGAGATGATGATGATGGTGCACATGCTGTCATGCAGATGATGAAGATGAAGATAGATGATGAATGATGTGATGATGAGAGGATGATGATATGATGATGATGATGAATGGTGATGACAGATGCATGATGATGAGCTGAAGATGGAGATGTGATGATGATGGTGATGAGATTGAAATGATGATGGTGATGATGATGAGGATGATATGGTGATGAGATGATGGTGAGAGATGATGGGGGAGGAGGGGATGACGAGATGATGATGAGAGTGAGGATGATGATGATGATGATGATGATGATGATGAATGATTGATGATGATGATGGTAGATGATGATGAGATGGTGATGATGAGGAATGAATGGGATGATGATAATGATGATGATATGATGATGATGATGATTGATGATGATGGGACATGATGATGATGTTGGGTGATGATGGTAAAAATTATGATGATGTCATGAATGATGCATGAATGTATGATGATGAAATAGATGATGATATTGATGATGAATGATGAATAGATATTGGATGGGATGATATGATGTGATGATGATGATGATGAAATGAATGAATGATGATGGTGCTGAAGATGATGATGAAGATGATGTACTAATGATGATGATGTGATGATGATATGATGATGATGGTGAAATGATATGATGCATGGTGATGAAGATGATGATGATGATGATGAGATGAAGATGGTGATGATGAATGAATGAAAGATGATGATGAATATGATGATAGATGATGGTGATATGATGATGAAGATGATGATGATGAGACGAAGATGAAGATGATCGATGATGATGATCGGTGATGATTGACACACACACATGATAGAAGTATATGATGATGAGAATGAGGTAGATGATGAAGATGATGATGATGATGATGAAGGTGATGATGACATGATGGAGCAGATGCAGAAGTGTAGATGACTGAAGATGAAAGATGCACTTATGGTGATGATGATGATGATGATGCATGTGCAGGCTATGGCTGATGCTGAGATGAGATGGTGATGATGAAAGCTGGACCCAGCTAATGGATGAAGATAGGTAGACTGCTGAATGCTGCAGAGCTGCTGACTGCTGCTGCTTGCTGAAGTCTGGTGATAGATGCATGCTGCATGAAGATGGCATGATGCTGATGAAGATAGAGATGAAGAAAGAGAAGGAAGACGATCGATGTGCTGCTGAATGGTGATGATGAATCGAAAGATGGAGAGATGATGTATGATATGATATGGTGATTGATGATGGATGATGGTGATGAATGATGATGATGATGTGATATGTCGATGATAGAGAAGAAGAAGATTAGATGATGATGATGATGGTGATGATGATGATGATGGAAGATGATGATGATGTGAAGGATGATGATGTAGATGATGCGTGATGATGATGATGAGATGGTGATGATAGATGATGAATGAGATGATGATGGTGATGAAATGAGGATGAGGATGGTGATGATGATGGTGATGATGCTGATGTTCAGGATGTAGAATGAAGAATGATTATGATGATGATGATGGTGATGATGATGATGATGATGATGAATGATGGTGATAGAAGAATGATGATTGATGGTGATGATGATGATGATGATGGTGATGAAGAATGATGATGATGACACGATATGGTGATGGATGCATGATGGATGAAGAGGTGATGATGTTGGTGATGAATGATGATGATATTAATGATGGTGATGATGATGAATGATGGTGATGATGATGATGATGAGATGGTCAGATGAGATGATGATGATTATGGTGATGATGGATGATGATTGATGGTGATGATGATGATGATGATGATGATGATGGTGAAGAATGGTAGATGATGCTGATGATTGATGATGAGAGATGATGATGGATGATGAAGCTGAAGATGACGATGATGATGATAGATGATGATGATGGTGCTGATGATGATGATGATGATGAGATCAAGGTGCGAGGATGAGATGATGATTGATGATGATGGTGCTGACTGAAGCCAAGCTGGTGCTGCATGCTGCTGAGAGATGAATGCTGATGAGGCAGCAGCTAATGATGATGGAGATGATGATGAAGAAAGATGATTGGTGATGCTGAAGCTGATGCTGAAGGAGCAAGGCAGCAGCCTGGATGCTACTGGATGCACAGGCAGGAGATGATGATGATTATGCACTGCAGCAGCCAGCTGCAGCTGCTGCAGGAGCTAGCCAGCAGCAGCTGCAGAAACAGATGCGAAGCTGACAGCAGCTGCAGATGCAGGTGGCAGTCAGACAGCTGTCCTATCAGCAATCGCAGTGCATGCAGCAAGCTGCAGGAGCTGCAGCTGCAGCAGCAGATAAAGGAGCTGCTGATGCAGCTGGAGATGACTGCAGCTGCTGCTGCTGCAGCAGCAGGTAGAAAGCAAGCTGAGCTAACAGCTGCTGCAGCTAGCAGAGCTAGCGCAGATTGCTGACATGTGACGCTGCTAGCTGGAGCAGAGCTGCGGCTTGGAGCTGCAGCAGCAAGGTAGTGCTGGAGCAGCATGCTGCTGCAGCTTGGAGCAGCTGCAGCATGCTGTGCAGCAGGCGGAGCTGCCTGCAGCAGCAGCCGAGCACGGAGCGCTGCAGGTGATGCAGCAGCAGTAGCTGCAGGATGCAGCTCGCTCAGCAGCTCAGCAGGCTGCTGGATGCAGGAGCTGCTGCAGCAGCAGACAGCCTGCAGGAGCAAGCAGCAGCAGATGAGAAGCTGGTGCTGAGAGGTTGATTTGGGAGGGGTGGTGTTTGGGCGTAGAGAGGGGGGGGTTGGGGTGGGGGGGGTGGCTGCTGCTAGAAGATGCATGCACTGCTGCAGGAGCTGCACGCGCTGCTGATGCAGAGATGCAGCTGGTGAGCAGCAGAAGACGAAGATGCAGACTGCTGTGCAGCAGCAGATGCTGGTGCAGCCGAAAGCTGCTGCTGAGCTGGCCAGCAGCAGCATGCAGATGGTGCTAGCTGCTGCATAGCATATGCGTCCGGAGCAGCTGCTGAAGCTTCAGCAGCTGGAGCATCAGGGAGCAGACAGCAGCAGCAGCAGCTGTCTGGAGCAGCAGCGTGCAGCAGTAGCTGCTGACAGGAGCAGATGCTGCAGCTCTGCCGGATCACAGCAGCATCCGCAGATGCGGGCAGAAGCAGCAGCCTGTGCTGCCAGCTTGAGCCGCAGCAGGAGCAGCGCAGCATGCAGCTTCTGCAGACAGCCAGCAGCTGCTGCAGCTGACTTCAGCTGCAGAAGCAGCAGCTCGAGCATCAGGGAGCTCAGCAGGTGTCAGCAGCAGGAGCCAGCAGCAGCAGCAGCAGCAGCAACACGGAGGAGCAGCAGCAGCTCGCTGCACCGGTGGCAGGCAGCAAACTGCAGCAGCAGCCTGCAGCAGCTGGCTGAATGACAGCTGCATCAGCCGACACGCAGGAGCAGTGCAGCTGCTACAGTGCTGGAAGCCAGCAGCAGGTGCAGCTCGCAAGCAGCTGCTTGTGAGCAGCATGCATCAGAAGCAGCAGGAGGCATCCTCAGCAGCTGAGCAGCTGCAGCAGCAGCAGCCAGCTGGAGCATGCTGCATCAGCAGCAGCTGCAGGATGCAGCAGCAGGAGCACGCAGCAGCAGCTTCAGCAGCACACAGAGCATCGCAGCAGCAGCAGCAGTCGCAGGCAGCAGCAGCAGCAGAGCCATGCAGCAGCTGAGCAGCCAGCAGCAGCATCAGCAGCAGCAGCAGCAGCAGTGAGCAGCATCAGCACTTGAGCCCCAGCAGCAGCAGACTCAGCAGCTGGTGCAGCATCAAGCTGCAGTAGCAGCAGCCAGCAAGACGCAAGCAGCTTCACAGCACCAGGAAGCTTGCAGCATGTCAGCAGTCACGGCAGTGCAGCAGTGGTATCTTCTGCAGGCGGGAGTGCATGCAGCTGCAGCAGCAGCAGCAGCAGGGAGGGTCAGCAGTGCATTCAGCAGCTATCAGGATCACAGCAAGCAGCAGCAGAGGAGTCATGCCAGCAATGCAGCATGCAGCCTGCTAGATCAGAAGCTCGCAGCAGCTGGCGGCAGTGAGCAGCAGCAGGGCTGCGAGCAGCAGCAGCATGCAGCAGGAGTCGAGCTGCAGCAGATGAGTGCAGCAGCGAGCAGCAAGCCATTATGTCAGCAGTCAGCCAGCAGCAGCAGGAGCAGCAGCAGCAGCTTCAGTAGCAGCAGCAGCTGCAGCATCCGAATGCATGCAGCAAGCATGAGCAGCATGTGCATCATGCTGCAGCTGCATGCTGCAGCAGGCCAGCATCAGCAGGTAGCTGCAGGCATAGCTGCCAGCCAGTCCGCGCCATCGCTTCAGCCTGGAGAAGCTGCAGCAGCAGCTGCGCTGCTGCAGGCGTGGGGAGGGTGGGGGGGGGGGGGGGGTGGGGGGAAAGCAGCAGCTGGGAACAGCAGATCAGCATCTCAGCCACAGAGCATCAGCAGCTTCACGCAGCAGTAGCAGCATCCATCAGCAGCATGTGAGCGCAGTCAGCAGCAGCAGCGCGCACAGCAGCAGTGAGCAGCAGCAGCAGCAGCAGCAGCAAGCAAGCAGGAGCAGCATCAGCAGCAGCAAAGCAGCAGCAGCTGCACGCAGCTGCAGGATCAGCAGCAGCATCAGCAGCAGGAGCAGCAGCTACGCAGCAGCAGACAGCGTTAGGTATGTGAGGGAGCAGCGCAGCTGCTGCTGCAGTCAGCTGCAGCAGTCATGCAAGCAGCAGCATCAGGTCGGACATCAGCAGCAAGCTGCAGCTGGAGTCGCGCAGCAGCTGCAGCAGACAGCAGCACATGCAGCACAGCAGCAGACTGGTGCAGAAGTCTGCAGGTTGCAACATGTGCTGGCCTGCAGAGCCAGCCAGTGTCAGCGTCAGCAGCAGCTGCTCAGCGGGGGAAATTGCGGGAGGGGCTGCCTGCAAGGTAAGGCCCAGCGGCTGCAGCAGCAGCAGGAGCAGCAGTCATGTGCAGCAGCATCAGCAGCTGAGCAGCGTAGCTGCTGCAGCCTGCAGAGCTGCCAGCAGACAGCAGCAGCAGCAGCAGCAGCAGACTCAGTGCAGCACCTGCAAGCTCGCGATGCTGGAGCACGCAGCAGCACGCCTGCTGCAGTTGCTGCAGTCATTAGCATCAATCAGCAGCAGCATAGTGCTGCAGCAGCAGCTGGCCAGTGTGCAGCAGCAGCAGCAGCAGAGCAGCTGCAGCAGCAGCAGCACTAGCAGCACGCATGCAGTGCAGCAGCAGAGAGGCAGCAACAGCAGCTTCATCGGCAGGAGCTGCGCAGCGATGGGCAGGGGGGGGGGTTGGGGGGAGGGGTGATGGTAGATGCAGCAGCTGCTGCAAAGACGTGGAGCAGCTGCAGCATGCTGCAGCTGGGAGGCAGCGCTCAGCACGGAGCAGCCAGCTGCAGCACGCAGCAGCAGCAGCATGGAGCAGCAGCAGCGCACGCAGCAGCATCAGCTGCAGCAGCAGCAGGAGCAGAGCAGCTCCAGCCAATGCAGCAGCAGCAGCGCAGAACAGGAGCAGCAGCAGAGCATGCAGCAGCCTGCATCAAGCAGCATGCTTCTGCTAGCCGCAGCAGCAAGCACCAGCAGTAGCAGCAGCAGCAGCAGCAGCAGCAGCAGCAGCAGCAGCAGCTGGAGCAGCAGCTTTGAGCAGGCAGCAGCATCGGCAGGAGCAGCAGCAGCAGCAAGCAGCAGCAGCAGCAGAGAGCATGTCAGCAGCAGCATCATCACTGATCTTGCACGGTAGCCAGATCATGCAGCTGCAGCAGCGAGCAGCAGCCAGCAGCAGGTGCAGCTTCTGCAGCAGGATTGCAGAAGCATGCTTCATCAGCAGAGCAGAGCAGCAGAGCTAGCATGCAGCGCCAGTGAGCAGCTGCAGACCTCAGCCTAGTGAAGCAGGCCAAGCAAGTCAGCAAGCATCAGCACGCAGTGATCCAGCAGCCAGCCGCAGCAGCATCAGCTTTTCCAATCATCACCAGCATCAGCTGCCAGCAGTGAGCAGCAGCATCCGCTGCTGATGCACGAGCTGCTGCAGCTGCAGTCAGCAGCAGCAGCATGCCAGCAATGCAGCTGCGGAGCAGCAGCAGCAAGCAGCAGAGACTCAGCAAGCTCGTGCAGCAGGTGCAGCAGCAGCAGCAAGCAGCAGCAGCAGGATGCAGCAGCAGCAGCAGCAGCATTGATGCAGCGCAGAGGAGTCTTGCAGCTTCAGCAAGCGCAAGCAAGAGCAGCAGCAGCTGCCAGAGAGGCAGCACAGCAGACATCAGGACCAGCTTGTCAGCAGCAAGCTGCAGGTAGCTGCAGCGGCAGCAGGATGCTGCTAGCAAGGCAGCAGCAGCAGCAGCAGCATTGAGCCAGCTGCACGCAGTGCATCAGCAGCAGCGCTGCAGCAGCAGCAGCAGCAGCCAAGCCTTCAGCAGCAGAATCAGGAGCAGCCAGCAGGAGCAGCAGCAGCACATCAGCAGCGCTGCAGGCTTGTGCAGCGCAAGCAGGAGCACACAGGAGCAGCTGCAGCAGCAGCAGCAAGCGGCAGCATAGCATCCTGCGCAGGAGAGTGCAGACATCGCCTCAAAGCTTGCTGTCAACGGAGCATCAAGCAGCACAGCAGCAGCAGCAGCAGCAGCGCCTCAGCAGCATCAGGTCAGCAGGAGACAGCAGCAGCATCAGCAGCAGGAGCAGCAGCTGCGCCAGGTCTGCAGTCAGCAGCATGCAGCAACCAAGAGAGCAGCAGCCTGCAGCGTAGCACAAGCAGCACCAGCAGCAGCAGCAGCAGCATCGAGCAGCAGCAGCAGCTGCAGCAGAAGCAGAGGAGCAGCAGCTGCTAGCATGATGCTGGAGGGAAGTGTTCGGCTGCAGCAGGATGCTGCAGTTGCGAGCAGTCGAGCAGCATCTGCAGCAGGCTTATGCAGGCAGCAGCAGCCAGCAGCAGCAGCAGCAGGAGCAGCAGGAGCTGCAGCAGCTGCAGCAGGTGCAGCAGACAGCAGCTTCAGACAAGCCAGCATCAGCAGGTAGCCGAGCGCAGCTGCTGCTGCAGCAGAGCAGCAGCAGGAGAGCAGCAGCATCAGTAATAAGCGGAGCAGCGCAGCATCTGGTGAGCTCAGCAGCAGTCAGGCATCAGCAGTGCAGCAGCTGTGAGCAGCGCAGCTTCAGCCAGCATGAGCAGCAGCTGGATCAGCAGCAGCTAGCACTGCAGCAGCAGACAGTAGCAGCAGCAGCAGCTGCATGAGCCCGCCATGCATCAGCAGCAGCTGCCTGCAGCAAGCTGCAGGATCCAGTCAGCAGCCAGCAGCTGAAGCATGCAGCAGGAGCAGCTGCTAGCAGCCAGCAGGAGCAGCTATGCAGCAGCAGCCAGCTGCTGCAGAGTCAGCAGCATGCAGCTGCAGCAGGAGCTGCCGCATGAAGCATGCAGTCAGCATCATGCAGTCAGTCATCACAGAGAAGCACAGCACCAGGATGCAGCAGCAAGCTGCTTAGCAGCAGCAATCAGTCAGCAGCAGCATCAGCAGCAGTGTGCAGCAGCATGCAAGAACAGTCAGCAGACCGCAGGAGCTGCAGCTGCAGCAGCAGCAGCGCAGCTGCCAGCAGCAGCACAGCCAGAGGAGCAGCAGCAGCAGCAGGAGCTCCCCACATGCAGCAGCAGTGCTGCAGGGCAGCAGCAGGCCGGAGCGCAGCCCAGCTGAGCAGCCGTCTGCAGCGGAGAGCATCATCTAGCGCTGCAGCAGGATGTCAGCCAGCAGTGAGCAGCAGCTGCCAGCAAGCGCTTCATGCAGCTGCAGCTGCATGCTGCTGCCAGCTGCTGTGATTTGCAGCATGCTGACAGCAGCAGCAGCCTTCAGCATGCAGCATTCCTTATGCAGCATGCAGCAGCAGCAGCTGGGGGGTTGGTTGGTGGGGGGTGTGGGGGGGGCGGGGAGTGCAGCCAGTGACATGCTAGCAGCTAGCAGCAGCAGGAGCAGCAGCAGCTGGAGCAGCATCCAGACAGCAGCAGCAGTCGTGCTGTCAGCAGCAAGCAGCTCAAGCAGCAGCTGGATGCTGCATGCCGCAGCATGCAGCAGCAGCCGCAGGAGCACTTCAGCACGCAGCAGCGCACCTAACAGACCACTACAACAGACATCTACAACCAACAACTACAACAACAACCCAACAAACAACAACTTACATCTGACCACGATCTAATTATGATCATACCCCCACGAGGCCGAGTAAACCCCCCCAGCCGGGAGGCCCGCCCCCGCACCCATATACTCCTATCATATCCGAGTATCCCTCATTGATCATGCCAGACGGGTGCATAACCCCTCCCGAACTCCCCCCAGCACCCATCCCCCCCACCTATACCGAGTGCCAGCCACAAACCTGACCCTCACCCGTCCACCCCGTACGGCCAGGCGGTTTACCCAGAATCCCATCATTAATGTTACCTACTGACTCCCCTCCAACAGTACGTCAAGCAGCCTTGTGAGGAAGTCCACGCCCCTCGAGCACTGTCTAGGCGTTCCCAACCCCCTCCTTTAACCACCTGCCCACGCACCCTTTCTATCGGCCAGCCCCTACCAACGTCTTCCACCTACTACAGTTATCATACACGCCTCGAACTCATTCTCATTACGTTCCAAACCATCTCTTCATGCCGAACCACCTCATCAACCTCCCATCCTACGGCTCCTGGTAATACTTTAGGTAACCCTGCACCCCTTCTAATTTCCAAATTCCAGATTCAACTGCATTTTATATTCCACCACCGATGGAACAGTGCCTCAATGAGATCATCTCCACTGCCATTCAGCCTCTTATCTTGCGTTGCAACATTTACCACCCAATGTTTTATAAACACTACCCATATAAGAGCGTATGTGTATAACTATTCTCATCACACTAATCTCCTCTTTGCAATAAGCACAAAGTTTCATTCATAGTCTCTCACAGAACTCCTAAGTGCATCACTTACAACCTTCCTATCCTCGTCATTCTATGATTCAACTCAACTTTCATCTAGACCATCCGCTGAAACAATTTTTACCCTTGTGTAAAATTCTATTCACCTTCATTTTCAATGTAAACACTTAGTCTAATCATACATTTCCCTACCTTTTCCTAAGCCTCCTTGTTTCATCTGCTATCCTCTGTCCTCCGTACTTACTCTAAATTCTTTCAACTACTAACTCTAACAATGCACTAACAACACAGAATACTCAACAGACTTATATTTCCCTTTATAATTTTTACACTCTCTTTTTGTCCACGCTATACCTTTATACAAAGGAACTATGCATGCTCTCTGTCAGTTCCTAGTACCTTACCCTCTTCCATACATTTCTTAAAACGAATGTACTAAACCTCTCAAAAAACTATAATCCTCCACTTGCATTTTAACATTTCTATCTTTAAATTCCCATCAATCCCAGCTACTGAACTCTCGATTCAATTCTAACCTACTGCGCCTCATGAACTTCCCCCACACTCACAACTGCTGCATACTCACATTCCTACAAGAAGGTTATTTTCCCTCTGGCCCTATATAAGAAATCACAGCTTCCCTACATACACATTAAAAATAAATCCTCAAAAATAATCCCATCCATCTTCCCATACCACTACTTCTCCATTAATAACCTCCTCCACTATTTTATTAACTTAAATCCATATACGTTCCCTATGCTTTATCTTCATAAGTATTATTTTTTAATATTATTTATTATTATTAATATAATTATTATTATTATGATTATTATTATTATTATTATATTATTAATTATTGTGTTGTTTATTATTATTTTCATGAGATTAAATGTATTATTTTTGTTATTAATATATTATTATTATTACTATTAATTAATATTATTTTACATATTATTATTAATTATTATTAATAATTATTATTATTATTATTATTCATATATTATTCATTATTACTATGTAGTATAGATATAGCATTGTCTTTTATTAATATAATTATTATTATTCCTTTTTTAATTATTACTTTCACACTGGCAGATATCCATCCAAGGCAGGTGCGCCCGAAAAAGAGAAAACTTTCAACCATCATTCACTCCCATCACTGTTCCCTTGCCAGAAGGGGGCGCCTTTTTAAACAACTACAGGTATTTCTATAGGGGGTGAGGGGGGGGGGGGGGTGGGGCAACATTAACACCCATCCACCTCCTCCAGAGTGCAGGCACTGTACTTCCCATCTCCAAGGACTCAAGTCCCGTGCCTGCCGGTAATTCCCTGAACCCCTCATAAATGTTACTTTGCTCACAACTCCAACAGCACGTCAAGTAATGTAAAACCCATTTGTCTCCATTGCACGGAATATCCTATCATAAACACGCTCAGGCATTGCCTGCGGGAAGTCCAAGCCCCTCGCTAACACAAACCTTCTTTACCCCCCCCTCCAACCTTGCCTAGGCCGACCCCAAACCCCGCTTCCTTCCACAACAGATGATACACTCTGTGAAGTTATTCCTGTTTCCTGCCATTCTCATCCCACATGTCCCGAACCACCTCAACAACCCTGCCTCACCCTGGACAAATTTTTGGTTATGCCGCACCTCCTCCTAACTTCCAACTACGAATTCCTTCTGCATTATAACCTCACCACACCAATTATTGACTACTACAGACATGAACATCTCCACAGCCATCCAGGCCTTCTCGCTCGCTGTTCCAACAGGGGGGGGGGGGGGTGGGGGGGGGGGGGGGGGGGGGGTGCATATCACCCATGATTCACACCATATAAGAGCGTTGGTAAAACTATACTCTCATAAATCCCCTCTGTGCACTCCCAGGAAAAAGTTCTTGTCTCTACACAGACTCTCCTAAGTTTCACCACTCACGTCATAACTTTTTCCCCTCACAATTTCGATTATTCACCCATCGTTTCCATACACCCCATCCGCTGACAACGTCCACTCTCCCAAAATCTGATATACATTCAACACTCCTCCATACTCTCTTCCCTCCAATCAGATATTCCAATCTTTCATCACCTAATCTTTTTTTATTCCTCATAACCTTACTCTTTCACTGTTATTTCACATTATCAATTTATCTTCCTTTTGACACAACCTAACAAATTCATTTCCACCAATCTCTGCAACTTCTCTTCAGAATCTCCCAAGAGCACAGTGTCTCAGCAAAGATGCCAACTGTGACAACTCCCCTTTATGTGTGATTTCTTTAAAACTTTTGGGGGGAGGTGGCCGGGGGGGGGGGGGGGGGGGGGGAGGGCGTTCTTTTGCCAACACCCTCGCATTTAACTTCTCTAGCATCCCCATCTATAAATAATATTAAAACAACCACGGTGACAATCACACATCCTTGTCTAAGGGCCTACTTTACTGGAAATAATTTCCTCTTTCCCTACATACTCTAAACTTGAGCCTCACTATCCTCGGTAAAAACTCTCACTGTTTTTTTTTTCTTTCTCAGTAACCTACCCATAGCACCATACACCTGCAACATCCGTCCACATTTACCCCCCTATCCACCCGTCCATAGGGGGGGGGGCGGGTCGGGGGCGGCGGTTATTCCCTCTCCATAAATGACCACATAAGACCTCTTTAGAAAGTATAAGCCCTTACTAAATACTGTTCAACTTTATTATGTTCAACTGTAAACACAACATGGATCACAAAACACAACCCCCACACACTGTTCCTTTGAGGGAACGGGTGATGGGTTCATAGCTGCTATCCTATTCCCTACCGTCTTACCTATACAATTCTTTCAATAATAACTCTTACCATATACACTTGACCAGGTATACTCAACAGACTTATCCCCCTATAATTTTTGCACTCCGCTTTTCCCGCATTCCCCTTTTGTCTTTATACAAAGGAACTAAGGCATGCTCCTCTGCCAACACCCCCTAGGTACCTTACCCTCTTACCATATAGTTATTAAATAAGTTGCACCAACCAACTAATAACATTTCCAAACTAGATCCCCACCTGCTTTTAAAACATTTCTAATACTTTATTCCCATCAATCACGGCACTGCCTTACTCTAACCCTCCCCTTTCCATTTTACCTACTGCCTCACGAACTTCCCCCAACACACACAAACTGGCTCTTCCTCACTCGAGAAAACTATCCTACAAGATGTTTGTTCACTCCTTCATTGCCCTATACAACGAACTCCAAGCTTCCTATCTCATCAAACATTTTAACAATTTCCTCATCAAATAAATCCTCCATCTCCCGCAGCATTCACTAGCACTTATTTATGAAAAGTGATATGAACCTTCAAAGACAGTCAGGATCAACCAGAAAAATCCCTGACGTATTATCTTAATGTTTTTTCCCAGAGATACGTTGACCATATCTCATTGAAGAAGACTGGATTACAGCAGGTAACTAAAACGGTAAGATGGGGTAATAAAGCCTTCTCGGGAAAAGTCATTTGGATCGTTTAAAGAAAAGAAATCCTAAACCCATGAGAGAAGGCCACTATTTGGAAGCAAGATCATAACATACTTGGAGGAAGGTCACCACAGGAGGTGACAGTCAGTGCTGAAACAAGTTCTAACCTGAACTCATCCACATGGTAGAACAAGATATATCCAAGGGAGAACATTTAATAATAATAATATTATTAATATTAATAATAATAATAATCATAAATAATAATAATAAGAATAATAATAATAATAATCATAATAATAATAATAATAATAATAATAAAAATAATAATAATAATAAGAAGAATAAGAAGAAGAAGAAGAAGAAGAAGAAGAAGAAGAAGAAGAAGAAGAAGAAAAAAAGGGGGAAAGAAAGAAGAAGAAGAAGAGAAGAAGAAGAAGAAGAAGAAGAAGAAGAGTGAAAACAATACCAGACACAACACAAGAAACAAGAACCTATTTGACACAGTACATTAGTGTGCATATTAATTGGGACAGTGTTGCAATAAGACATTATTTGGAACAAAATAATGTTTATCTCCAAAAATACATGGCAATGATGATACCAGATAATTGATTTAATAAGAGATAAGACTAACATTTATTTTTATAAACATTACTACACACTTTGGTATAGAGTCGACCAATGTTGAACACATTTTAGTTATTTCTTCAACGTGGCAGCAGGTGGTAATAACAGAAGCAATTAGCTACTCCACAGTGGAACCGTTCTGTTTCCTATTCCCAGGGTGTGATTATTGACCATAGATCTCAAATGGGTTGAGGTATCAAGAAAGTTCCAGACCAATTTACAACGCTTCGAGAGCCCCGCCATCATCTACAATGAGTCAGCATTTTTCTGGAAGTGTGACATGTGGCTGGAAATTACCAATCTCCATTAGAAACGCCCCACCATAGTGGAAAGCAATAAGTTTTTGCCAGGATTGCCTAATATTTGTCAACCGTTATCGTTTCCCCAGATCACAATAAACAACCGTCCATAGTCCCTTTAGGAGCAATAAAACCGCCCTAAAATAACTCTTTCAGTCTGTGCATTGGACGATTGTTATGTGGCTCATTTTGGATGAGGTTTGCCATGCTCCGTCTCACTACCACATACCACTGATCTGTAACCCATGTAACTTCAAAATGCGCCTCATCAGAAAAATAACTGTTTCTTCATATCATCATCGACAATAATTGTTCTTTACTGGCTTGCTAGACATCTCTTAAATTTTCAGCTATTCTGATAGTCGGATCAACATTCTTTCTATGAGATACAAGATTTTTCCACGCTTCCTAGGTGAGCATCCATCATGAATTACAGCAGGAATCATGAACTGGAGGCGGGAATTTGGAGAAACCACATTCCCCAACTCACCGAGCACGCCTTGCAGGCATAGCCTTACAGAAACAACAAGCTGGTGTAACACTGACTAAGAGTCCAGGGCAGCATCACAGCTAGACGGTTGCCAGACGTCGGTAGTAAAATCTTCTGAAAAAAGACAAAAATCACCAAACTACATTGAATAAACTGGAGACTAAGATCATCAAGATAATCTCACAAAATTTACCTCATGTAAGTTGTGCCACTCAACCTAAATCGAAGAACTGCAATACGAATAAAAGGATCCTAGAATCTGGGAACTCCCAGACACTATTACATAAGTGTCCCATCCCACACTAACTTCAAATTATTTTGTTGACATAAATCCCCCTCCTACAACTACAGACCTAAATTCTAGATACACCTAAAAGGCGCATAACCCCCCATTTACCAACAGTACCGTGATATCCATAGTATATTAGATATCGTTGCTGTATTTCGTAGCCTACATTACCAGTTTATTTAACATCTATATTTACCCACTACCGTAAACATCAATATGTTAAGATTGGTCTAAATTAAAAAAAAGCGAAGACATAGAACAAATACAACACATCTAATAGATCATAAAGGAACGGATAGGAGGGCTGGGGGGGGGGTCCTTTAAAATTTCATAAACCAGCTGCAGCTGACTTTTAACATACGTATGATTTATGTGTCAATTTGAGATTTTAGTATGGTTTTTTGTTAAGATACATTAGCAGTGTTCCGGCGAAGCCTGGTCACGGACCGGGCCGGCGGGGGACGATTGAATCACCGGAAGTCTACCTTCCAGGTAACTCCCAGGTAACAATTTAGTAAAGCATTATGTACTGTATAGAAATAAATATTAATATTATAATTATTATATATTATTTATTATCATTAGTAAGTGGAGAAATTGGATGATGATGGTTGATGATGATGATGGTGATCGATGATGATGATGATGAGATGGTGATGATGAGGATGATGATGATGAGGTGATGATGCATTTTCCAATCCATTAAATGCCACAAAGACTCTTTAGCTTATCTAAATACTGTTCACTTATATGTTTCACTGTAAACACCTGGTCCACACACCCCCTACCTTTCCTAAAGCCTCCTTGTTCATCTGCTATCCTATTCCCCGTCTTTACTCTTAATTCTTTCAATAATAACTCTACCATACACTTTACCAGGTATACTCAACAGACTTATCCCCCTATAATTTTTGCACTCTCTTTTATCCCCTTTGCCTTTATACAAAGGAACTATGCATGCTCTCTGCCAATCCCTAGGTACCTTACCCTCTTCCATATATTTATTAAATAATTGCACCAACCACTCCAAAACTATATCCCCACCTGCTTTTAACATTTCTATCTTTATCCCATCAATCACGGCTGCCTTACCCCCTTTCATTTTACCTACTGCCTCACGAACTTCCCCAACACTCACAACTGGCTCTTCCTCACTCCTACAAGATGTTGTTCCTCCTTGCCCTATACACGAAATCACAGCTTCCCTATCTTCATCAACATTTAACAATTCCTCAAAATATTCCCTCCATCTTCCCAATACCTCTAACTCTTCATTTAATAACTCTCCTCTCCTATTTTTAACTGACAAATCCATTTGTTCTCTAGGCTTTCTTAACTTGTTAATCTCACTCCAAAACTTTTTCTTATTTTCAACAAAATTTGTTGATAACATCTCACCCACTCTCTCATTTGCTCTCTTTTTACATTGCTTCACCACTCTCTTAACCTCTCTCTTTTTCTCCATATACTCTTCCCTCCTTTCATCACTTCTACTTTGTAAAAACTTCTCATATGCTAACTTTTTCTCCCTTACTACTCTCTTTACATCATCATTCCACCAATCGCTCCTCTTCCCTCCCGCACCCACTTTCCTGTAACCACAAACTTCTGCTGAACACTCTAGCACAACATTTTTAAACCTACCCCATACCTCTTCGACCCCATTGCCTATGCTCTCATTAGCCCATCTATCCTCCAATAGCTGTTTATATCTTACCCTAACTGCCTCCTCTTTCAGTTTATTATTATTATTATTATTATTATTATTATTATTATTATTATTATTATTATTATTATTATTATTATTTCCATTTTGGTTCTCATAGTTCACCTTCATTTATATTTTTATTGAACTAAAGTAACAGTGTTAATGAAATATGTATATTCCATCACGGAACTACAGGCAGTGTTTTGATCTAATTTAAATTCTTCATAACATAAACAAAAATTCTCACTCTGTTATCAATGATATTCTATTTGGTTACCTTTGTTAACTAGATACAACTAAATGTTTCTTTTAGAAGAGCAGCGTTTTCGCTTGCAGTTTTTACTGATGACTGCTTTCCAAGTTAACACTTCCCAATGTTGTTTGTCGATTTTGTATGTTCATTATGCTTTGTGTAATCACACAGTTTTGTATCTCCATAGAACTTTGTATATCCATAGAGCTTTGTATACTCATACAGTTTTGTATAACCATAATGCCTGAGGTTTTATAGATCGTAAGCTCGTACCAGAACATCAATATGTTAACAAGGCAAGTACGTAAGTTAGAGGAGATGTATACACAGTAATGAGGCCTTCCTTTCCTGAGGACTAATAAGCAGAATCATCAAGTAGGCTGAACTACCCAAAAATTTAATTTTTCCCTCCTCTCTCTTCTCTCTCCCCTCTCTCTCTCTCTCTCTCTCTCTTTTCCTTTCCTCTCTCTCTCTCTCTCTCTCTCTCTCTCTTCTCTCTCTCTCTCTCTCTTTTCTCCCCTCTCTCTCTCTCTCTTCTCTCTCCTCTCTTTCGTGGAGTGTACTTGTTGAGGGGTACGGTACTTGCTCTTGGGACGTGTACTTAGTCAGTGGTGACGTGTATTAGCTCAGTGGGAGTGTACTTAGTCAGTGGTGACGTGTACTTAGCACGTGGTGACGTGTATTACTGAGTGGGGGACGTGTACTTAGCGAGTGGTGACGTGTATTTAGCTTGAGGGGTGACGTTTTACTTAGCTCGGTGGTGAGTGTTTGTCAGTGGTGTGTGTACTTAGCTCATGGTGAGTGTTCTTACTCAGTGGTGACGTGTATTTAGCTCTGTAAAGCCCTGTTTGTGTCTCTCTGTGAATCTGAACGGGATCCCTCTCTTGAGCACCTTTTACCAGCGCTGAAGAAGAATCAGAGTTGCTAAATGGAAAACGGCGATTAACGGGGGGGAACAAGAGGATTCGTAGTAATCCACCTGTTTGAGTCCCCGGGTTTAAGAAGGGAGTTTTGGTCAGTGGTCAGGCAACAGGGAAACAAGCTGAAGATTAAGAAAACGGTTGGAGAGGCAAAGAAACAACGAGAAACCAGAAGACTGCCGTGGAAACTTCCAACTCATTCTCGGTGCTACCTGACGAATGTGAGTGTTCTACTGGGAATGCCACAACGAGCACCAAGGAAGCATTGGCAGACGTGAGTGAGACATCCCTAGAAACCCCAACGAAGACCATCGAGAACGTCATGACGAATTCTACAAGTGGTGTAATGCTACCTGGGGAATGTGAGTCGACTACTCGGAGCATCACTACGGACGACGCCAAGGAAGGTAAAAACATTGTTGTGTTGGGGAAGCCAGATTAGGTATATGGATAGGGCTTTCTGTTTGAAGGATAGGAGTAGGAGGCAGAGAGTATGTTTTCCTGGGGCTGGGATGAAGGATATTGCTAGCCGTCTGGATGACATCATGAGAGGTAATGGGAGCAATCCTATTATCTGTCTCAGTGCTGGAGGCAACGATGTTGGCAGACGTAGGAGTGAGGACCTAATTAGCAGGTATAGGTCAGCAATAGAGATAATTAGGAAGAAGGGTGGCAAACCTGTCATATGTGGCATTTTGCCAAGGAGAGGAGTTGGAAATGAATGGTTGTCCAGAGCAATTGGTGTCAATTGCTGGCTGGACAAATACTGTAAGGAAAATGCGGTAACATTCATTGACAACTGGGACCTCTTCTATAGTAGAAATGACATGTATGCCAGGGATGGGGTTCACTTGTCTAGGTGTGGGGTGGGAGCACTGGCCAACGCAGTGGAGGGAGCTGTTAGGTCTTTAAACTAGGAATAGTTAGTGGTATGGGTTTTGGCGGGAAAACTGTGAAGTCGCAGGGTAGTAACATGAGTACTAGGACAACTAGTAATAGGCAAAATGAGGAGGATATTGGAAAGCCAGTGGCATTAATTGACAATGACAGTAATAGGTTTAGTGGAATAACAGAAAGGAGCAGGAAGGGTAAAGAGATAGGAGGGTCATTAAATATTTATTACACAAATAGTCGCAGTGCTAGGAATAAGATGGACGAGTTGAGACTAGTTGCTAGTGCAGGTAACATAGATGTATTTGCCATTACTGAGACGTGGTTTAATTCAAAAAGTCGGGACATAAATAAATAACAAAAAGGCACAATACCGTGACTGGAACGATACACAAATAACCCGCACATAAAAGACAGAAGCTTACGACGACGTTTCGGTCCGACTTGGACCATTGACAAAGTCACACTAACAGAGGAGGAGCAGGACGGCTATATATAGGCAGGAAGAGGTGGAGGTAGTAGTAGTGGTAGTAGTAGTGGTGGTAGTAGTACAAGAATTGTATATAATACCGACAGGATGAAATGACACATGCACAACACCCGGGCCCCCACCGTAGACGTTTCGCCATCCAGCCAGCCACTGGATGGCAAAAACGTCCACAACAAAGACAACCAGACGCCGCACATGTGTCTAATTTCATCAGTAGATGTAGTAGAAGAAGAAGAGGTAGTAGTAGTGGTAGGGGTTTAGAAGTGGGAAATAAGGAAGACGAGCCAGTCAAATAAAGGAAGGGGAGCACTGCAAGAGAGCTAGAAACCCACAGAGGGAGAGCAAGCGCACCGAGGTGCGTGAAAGGGGATAAGAAAGGAACATGCCTGCAGAATGTCACATTCAGGGTTTTAAATTGTTCCAAGTAGATAGAAGTATCGGGAAGGGGGGTGGGGTTTGGGATTTTATGTCCCAGATCGCTTGAACTGTTGCATAAAAAAAAGGTATTAAGTCTGAAGTAACACATACAGAGTCTGTTTGGATAGAATTTTCAGAGGGGCATGAAAAATTAATTTTAGGTGTGATATACCGTCCCCCAAATTTAGATAGGGACCAGGGGAGACTGCTATGGGAGGAAATTGTTAGGGCCACAAGGCACGATAATGTAGTAATTCTAGGAGACTTTAACTTTAGTCATATTGATTGGAATTTCTTAAATGGGAATTTAGAATCATACGATTTCTTAGAAGTAGTTCGGGATTGTTTTTTGAAGCAGTTTGTGACAGAACTACAAGGGGTAATAACCCGCTTGACTTAGTTCTGGCAAACAATGAATCCCTTGTTAATAATTTAGAAGTTTTTAGAGGGAAAATGGGTGCCAGCGACCACAAATCAATTACATGTAGAATTGAATGGAAGTATGATAGTAGGGATAACTCAGTAACAGTCCCGATTTTCGCTTAGCAGATTACGTTTTGGGCTTAGAGAACACTTTCATCTGTTGACTGGGGTAACGAAGAGAGCTATAAATATGACAGTTTTCTGAACACAATACATGCTGCTCAAAAAAACGTTTACCCCTTATAAGGAAATTAGATCAAATAGAAATGACCCAAAATGGATGAATAATGGGCTTGAAATATCTACTAGGGCATAAGAAAGGAATTTATGGGCGTATCAAAAGAGGCGGGGGTCATCTTATGAATCAGTATATTGACATTAAGAGGGACATTAAAAAGGGGATAAGAAAAGCTAAAAGGGACTATGAAATTAAAGTTGCTAGGGATTCTAAAACAAACTCAAAAGTTTTTCCAGGTCTATAGAACAAAAGTCAGAGATAAGATAGGTCCCCTTAAAATAACTATGGGCATCTTACTGACAAAGAGAATGAAATGTGCTCGATTTTAAATAATTATTTTCTCTCGGTTTTTACACAGGAAGACACTAATAATATTCCGGTAATTAATTTTTATAGTGGATCAGAAGAAGATAAATTATGTAACATCACAGTCACTAGTGAAATGGTTGTGAAGCAGATAGACAGACTGAAGCAAAATAAGTCACCGGGTCCTGATGAGGTTTTTTCAAGGGTTCTAAAGGAATGCAAAATGGAAGTCTGTGAACCATTAACTAATATTTTTAATAGGTGCAGTGTCTGATATGTGGAAGATGGCTAATGTAATTCCTATTTTTAAAACAGGGGACAAGTCGTTACCGTCAAATTACCGCCCAATAAGCCTGACCTCAATTGTAGGCAAATTACTAGAGTCAATTATAGCTGAGATTATAAGAAGCCATCTCGATAAGCATAGCTTGATTAATGATACTCAGCGTGGATTCACAAGAGGCCGGTCTTGTCTAACTAATTTATTAACTTTCTTCAGTAAAGCTTTTGAGGCTGTTGACCACGATAAAGAATTTGATATTATTTACTTAGATTTTAGTAAGGCATTTGATAGAGTTCCGCACCAAAGACTGTTGAAGAAAGTAGCAGCTCATGGAATTGGGGGAAGGGTGCTCTCGTGGATAGAATCATGGTCACAGACAGGAAGCACAAGAGTGTCCATAAATGGGGTTAAATCCGAGTGGGGATCAGTAACAAGTGGCGTTCCACAGGGATCAGTCTTGGGCCCTTTGTTGTTTATAATATAATCAATGATCTTGATGAAGGAATTACTAGTGTTTTGAGCAAATTCGCCGATGACACGAAGATAGGTAGGGATAATTGATTCAAACGTAGATGTTGGGGAACTTCAGGAGGAATTTAGACAAACTCTACTCTTGGTCAGAAAAGTGGCAGATGCAGTTCAATGTAGATAAATGCAAGGTTCTGAAGCTCGGGAGTGTCCATAACCCTAGCACTTATAAGTTAAATAATGTAGAACTTAACCATACAGATTGCGAAAAGGACTTGGGGGTTATGGTAAGCAGCAACCTTAAACCAAGAAGCAATGCCTAAGCGTACGAAATAAGGCAAATAGATTACTGGGATTTATATCAAGAAGTGTAAGCAACAGAAGTCCAGAGGTCATACTGCAGCTTTATACATCATTAGTAAGGGCCTCACCTAGATTATGCAGTTCAAAATTTTGGTCTCCATATTACAGAATGGACATAAATTCGTTAGAAAACATTTAGCGTAGGATGACTAAATTAATACATAGCATTAGAAATCTTCCTTATGAAGAAAGATTGAAGACTCTTAAGTTACATTCACTTGTTAGACGAAGAATGAGGGGAGACCTGATCGAAGTGTATAAGTGGAAGATAGGCATTAATAAAGGGGTTATTAACAAGGTCTTTAGGGAAAATCTCTCCAAGAGAGAACCCGCAGTAATGGATTTAAAATTTGATAAGTTTAGATTAGAAAGGACATAGGAAAGTATTGGTTTGGAAATAGGGTAGTAGATGAGTGGAACAGTCTACCTAGTTGGGTTGTTGAGGCTAGGACTTTGGGTAGTTTCAAATTTAGGTTGGATAAATACATGAGTGGGATGGGTTGGATTTGAGTGGGACTTGCACATCAGAGCTTATTTCTTGGGTAGCATTGAAAATTGGGTAGGTCAAATGTTTGTTAGTGGGGATGAATTGTAAAGGACCTGCCTAGTATGGGCCAACAGGCCTGCTGCAGTGTTCCTCCTTTCTTATGTTCTTAAATTAACTTTAGGTGTGATATACCGTCCCCCAAATTTAGATAGGGACCAGGGAAGACTACTATGGGAGGAAATTGTTAGGGCCACAAGGCACGATAATGTAGTAATTCTAGGAGACTTTAACTTTAGTCATATTGATTGGAATTTCTTGACTGGGAATTTAGAATCATACGACTTCTTAGAAGTAGTTCAGATTGTTTTCTGAAGCAGTTTGTGGGCAGAACCTACAAGGGGTAATAACCTGCTTGACTTAGTTCTGGCAAACAATGAATCCCTTGTTAAAAAATTTAGAAGTTTCAGAAGAAAAATGGGTGCTAGCGACCACAAATCAATTACATTTAGAATTGAATGGAAGTATGATAGTAGGGATAACTCAGTAACATTCCCAGATTTTCGCTTACCAGATTACGAAAGGGCTTAGAGAACATTATCATCTGTTGACTGGGGTAACGAAGAGAGCTATCAATATGACAGTTTTCTGAAACACAAAACATGCTGCTCAAAGAACATTTATCCCTTATAAAGAAATTAGATCAAATAGAAATGACCCAAAATGGATGAATAATAGGCTGAAATATCTACTAGGGCATAAGAAAGGAATTCATAGGCGTATCAAAAGAGGCGAGGGTCATCTTATGAATCAGTATATTGACATAAGAGGGACATTAAAAAGGGGATAAGAAAAGCTAAAAGGGACTAGGGAAATTAAAGTTGCTAGGGATTCTAAAACAAACCCCAAAAAAGTTTTTCCAGGTATATAGAACAAAGTCAGAGATAAGATAGGTCCCCTTAAAAAAAAAACTATGGGCATCTTACTGACAAAGAGAATGAAATGTGTCGATTTTAAATAATTATTTTCTCTCGGTTTTTACACAGGAAGACACTAATAATATTCCGGTAATTAATTTTTATAGTGGGCCAGAAAAGTAAATTATGTAACATCATAGTCACTAGTGAAATGGTTGTGAGGCAGATGGGACCGACTGAAGCAAAATAAGTCACCGGGCCCTGATGAGGTTTTTTCAAGGGTTCTAAAGGAATGCAAAATGGAAGTCTGTGAACCATTAACTAATATTTTAATTTATCTCTTAAAAACAGGTTTTGTGTTTTGATATGTGGAAGATGGCTAATGTAATTCCTATTTTTAAAACAGGGGACAAGTCGTTACCGTCAAATTACCCCCCAATAAGCCTGACCTCAATTGTAGGCCAATTACTAGATTTCAATTATAGCTCAAATTATAAGAAGCCATCTCGATAAGATAGCTTGATTAATGATACTCGCATGGATTCCAAGAGGCCGGTCTTGTCTAACAAATTTATTAACTTTTTTCAGTAAAGCTTTTGAGGCTGTTGACCCCGATAAGAATTTGATATTATTTACTTAGATTTTAGTAAGGCATTTGATAGAGTTCCCCACCAAAGACTGCTGAAGAAAGTAGCAGCTCATGGCATTGGGGGAAAAGTGCTCTCGTGGATTTGAATCATGGCTCACAGAAAGGAAGCAGAGAGTGCCATCAATGGGGTTAAATCCGAGTGGGGATCAGTAACAAGTGGCGTTCCACAGGGATCATCTTGGGCCCGTTGTTGTTTATAATATTATCAAAGATCTTGATGAAGGAATTACTAGTGAATGAGCAAATTCGCCGATGACACGAAGATAGGTAGGATAATTTGGGATTCAAACGAAGATGTTACGGAACTTCAGGAGGATTTAGACAAACTCTACTCTTGGTCAGAAAAGTGGCAGATGCAGTTCAATGTAGATAAATGCAAGGTTTGAAGTCGGGAGTGTCCATAATCCTAGCACTTATAAGTTAAATAATGTAGAACTTACCCATACAGATTGCGAAAAGGATTTGGGGGGTTTAAATGGTTAGCAGCAACCTTAAACCAAGACAGCAATGCCTAAGCGTACGAAAATAAGGCAAATAGATTACTGGGATTTATATCAAGAAGTGTAAGCAACAGAAGTCCAGAGGTCATTACTGCAGCTTTTACATCATTAGTAAGGCCTCCTAGATTATGCAGCTCAATTCTGGTCTCCATATTACAGAATGGACTAAATTCGTTAGAAAACATTCAGCGTAGGATGACTAAATTAATACATAGCATTAAAAAATCTTCCTTATGAAGAAAGATTGAAGACTTTAAGTTACATTCACTTGTTAGACGAAGAATGAGGGGAGACCTGATCGAAGTTTTATAAGTGGAAGATAGGTATTAATAAGGGGATATTAAACAAGGTCTTGAGGATATTCTCCAGGAGAGAACCCGCAGAAATGGATTTTAAATTAGATAAGTTTAGATTAGAAAGGACATGGGAAAAGTATTGGTTTGGAAATAGGGTAGTTGATGAGTGGAACAGTCTACCTAGTTGGGTTATTGAGGCTAGGACTTTGGGTAGTTTCAAATTTAGGTTGGATAAGTACATGAGTGGGAGGGGTTGGATTTGAGTGGGACTTGCACATCAGAGCTTATTTCTTGGGTAGCATTGAAAATTGGGTTGGTCAAATGTTTGTTAGTGGGATGAATTGTAAAGGACCTGCCTAGTATGGGCCAACAGGCCTGCTGCAGTGTTCCTCCTTTCTTATGTTCTTGTCCCTGTGTCCCCTCTCTGGAACATCCTATCTCTGTCCACCTTGTCTATTCCCCGCAGTATCTTGTATGTCGTTATCATGTCTCCCCTGACCCATCTGTCCTCCAGTGTCGTCAGTCCGATTTCCCTTAACCTTTCCTCGTACGACATTCCCTTGAGCTCTGGGACTGGCCTTGTTGCAAACTTTTGTACTTTCTCTAACTTCTTGACGTGCTTGACCAGGTGTGGGTTCCAGACTGGTGCTGCATACTCCAGTATGGGCCTAACATACACAGTGTACAGTGTCTTGAACGTTTCCTTATTAAGGTATCGGAACGCTATTCTCAGGTTTGCCAGGCGCCCGTATGCTGCAGCGGTTATTCGGTTGATGTGTGCCTCCGGTGATGTGCTCGGTGTTATGGTCACCCCAAGGTCTTTCTCCCTGAGTGAGGTCTGTAGTCTTTGTCCACCTAGCCTATACTCTGTCTGCGGTCTTCTTTGCCCCTCCCCAATCTTCATGACTTTGCATTTCGCTGGATTGAATTCGAGAAGCCAGTTACTGGACCACATGTGTGTGTGTGTGCGTGTGTGTGTGTGAGTGTGCGCCTGTATGTGTGCCTGTGTGTGTGCCTGCGTGTGTGTGTACTCACCTATTTGTACTCACCTATTTGTGGTTGCAGGGGTCGAGTCCTAGCTCCTGGCCCCGCCTCTTCACCGGTTGCTACTAGACCCTCTCTCTCCCCGCTCCATGAGCTTTATCAAACCTCGTCTTAAAACTGTGTATGGTTCCTGCCTCCACTACGTCATTTTCTAGGCTATTCCACTGCCTTACAACTCTATGACTGAAGAAATACTTCCTACTATCTCTCTGACTCATTTGTGTCTTCAACTTCCCAAATTTTGGCCTCTTGTTTCTGTGTCCCCTCCCTGGAACATCCCGTCCTTGTCCACCCTTTTCTATTCCAGCAGTATTTTATAAGTCGTTATCATGTCTCCCCTGACCCTCTGTCCTCCAGTGTCGTCAGGCCGATTTCCCCTTTAAACTTTCTTCATAGGACATTTTCCCTTAGCTCTGGAACTAACCTTGTTGCAAACCTTTGTACTTTCTCTAGTTTCTTGACGTGCTTTATCAAGTGCGGGTTCCAAACAGGTGCTGCCTACTCCAGTTTTGGGCCTGACATACACGGTGTACAGTGTCTTGAATGATTCCTTACTAAGGTGTCGGAATGCTGTTCTCCCGGTTTGCCAGGCGCCCATATGCTGCAGCAGTTATCTGATTGTGTGTGCTTCCGGGAAAATGCTCGGTGTTATACTCACCCAAGATCTTTCTCCTTGAGTGAGGTTTGCAGTCTTTGGCCACCTAGCCTATACTCTGTCTGTGGTCTTCTGTGCCCCTTTCCCCCATCTTCATGACTTTGCATTTGGCAGGTTTTAAATTCGAGAAGCCATTTGCTGGACCAGGTGTCCAGTCTGTCCAGGTCTCTTTGAAGTCCTGCTGGTCCTCATCAGATTTAATTCTCCTCATTAACTTCACATCATCTGCAAACAGGGACACTTTTGAGTCTAACCCTTCCGTCATGTCGTTCACATATACCAAAAAATAGCATGGTCCTAGGACCGACCCCTGTGGGACCCCGCTCGTCACAGGTGCCCACTGTGATACATCATTACGTACCATGACTCGTTGTTGCCTCCCCGTCAGGTATTCTCTGATCCATTGCAGTGTCTTCCTGTTATATGCGCCTGATGCTCTAGCTTCTGCACTAATCTCTTGTGAGGAACTGTGTCAAAGGCCTTCTTGCAGTCCAAGAAGATGCAAACAACCCACCCCTCTCTCTCTTGTCTTACTTCTGTTATTTTATCTTAAAACTTTCCCGAAGGTTTGTGACACAGGATTTGCCTTCCGTGAATCCGTGTGGTTGGCATTTATACTCCTGTTCCGTTCCCCGGTGCTCCACCATCTCCTCCTGATAATCTTCTCCATAATTTTGATACTATACACGTCAATGACACAGGTCTATAGTTTAGTGCCCCTTTTCTGTCTCCTTTTTTGAAAATGGGAAACTACATTTGCCGTCTTCCATACCTCAGGTAGTTGCCCAGTTTCCAGGGATGTGTTGAAGATTGTGGTAAGTGGTACGCACAACATATCTGCTCCCTCTCTAAGGACCCATGGAGAGATGTTGTCCGGTCCCATTGCCTTTGAGGTATCGATGTCCCTTAGCAGTTTCTTCACCTCCTCCTCATCTGTATGTATGTCGTCCAACACTTGTTGGTGTATTCCTTGTTGGTGTCCCCATCTGGTCTGTCCCCCCAGAGTCCTTCCTGTCTCTACTGTAAATACTTCCTTAAATCTCGTGTTGAGCTCCTCACATACCTCTTGATCGTTTCTTGTGAGTTCTCCACCTTCTTTCCTCAGCCTTATCACCTGGTCCTTGACTGCTGTCTTCCTCCTAATGTGGCTATACAGCAGTTTCGGGTCAGATTTGACTTTCGATGCTATGTCGTTTTCATACTGTCGCTGGGCCTCCCTCCTTATCTGCGCATACTCGTTCTGGCTCTTCTACTAATCTCTTGTTTTCCTGGGTCCTATGCCTCCTGTACCTTTTCCATTCTCTGTTGCACTTAGTTTTTGCCTCCCTACACCTTCGGGTAAACCAAGGACTCGTTTTGGTCTTCCTATTATTTCTGTTTCCCTTGGGAACAAAACTTTCCTCTTGCCTCCTTGCACTTTGTTGCCACATATTCCATCATCTCGTTTACTGTTTTTCCTACCATTTCTCTGTCCCACTGAACCTCCTGCAGGAAGTTTCTCATACCTGTGTAGTCCCCCCTTTTATAGTTTGGCCTGTCCCTTCAGTTCCTGTTACCTTCTCCACTTGTAACTTACTATATAGTCAAACTCAGAACCACATGATCGCTAGCTCCAAGGGGCCTCTCGTAAGTGATGTCCTCGATGTCTGAACTGCTCAGGGTGAACACAAGATCAGTCTTGCTGGCTCATCCTCCCCTCTCTCTCTGGTTGTGTCCTGACATGTTGATGCATGAGGTTTTCAAGTACCACATCCATCATCTTGGCTCTCCATGTTTCGGGACCCCCATGTGGCTCCAAGTTTTCCCAGTCGATCTCCCTGTGGTTGAAATCGCCCATTACCAGTAACTTTGCTCTGCTCGAGTGAGCTCTTCTTGCCACCTCAGGCAGTGTGTCCACCATCACCCTGTTGTTTTCTTCGTACTCCTCCTCTTGGCTCCTGCAGTTCTGTGGTGGTTATACATCACTCCAATGACTACTGTATGTTCTCCGGACTGAATTGTACCTACCAATGTAGTCTCTTTCTCCAAATCATAGTCCAGCCTTCCATTGCCTCAAATCCCCATTGGTGTTTTAATGAGCAGTTGCAACCCTCCTCCCCCTTACTCCTTTCTATCTTTCCTCAGGATCTGATATTCCTGTTGGGAAGATTGTGTCTGTATTGTCTCAGCGAGTTTTGTTTCTGTGATGCTATGATGTCGGGGATTTTCACTGATTTCTTTCATTACACCTTAATGTTTATTCGTTAATTCCATCGCGTTTGTGTACCAAACCTTTAGTTTCTTTTCTATCATTGTGGCAATGTAAGTAATTGGGGGTGGGGGGAGCGAGGAGCCTTGTGGGGGCCTATATGGGCTGTGGTGTAGGTGGGGTTATGATGTTGGTGGGTGTGGGGTCAGAATGCCCATAGGGGACAGCTGTGGGGTGAGGTTTGTGATATGGGGGTTGGTGGCAGAGGGAAAAACAGTGAGTGGGTTGTAGTATAGGTTGCTCAGTTGCGTTGGGAATGTCGCGGGTGGGGTCTTTTGGTGGGAGATTCTGTGGGGTGTGTTTTGCCCTTCCTCCTGTGTCTGGGTCCTGCTCATTTCATTGCTTCTCGTGTGAGTGTGTGTGTGTGTGTGTGTGTGGTGTGGTGTGTGTGTGTGTGTGTGTGAGTGTGTGTGTGTGTGTGTGTGTGTGGTGTGTGTTTGTGTACTCACCTAATTGCTCACCTAATTGTGGTTGCAGGGATCGAGACTCACCTCCTAGCCCGGCCTCTTCACTGATCGCTACTAGGTCCTTTCCCTCTCTGCTTCCTGAGCTTTGTCATACCTCTTCTGAAAACTATGTATGGTTCGTGCCTCAACCACTTCACTTACTAGGCTATTCCACTTCCTGACGACTCTATGACTGAAGAATTACTTCCTAACGTCCCTGTGACTCGTCTGAGTCTTCAGCTTCCAATTGTGACCCCATGTTTCTCTGTCCCCTCACTGGAACATCCTGCCTCTGTCCACCTTGTCTATTCTCCGCAGTATCTCGTATGTCTTTATCATGTCTCCCCTGACCCTTCTGTCCTCCAGTGGCGTCAGTCCGATTTCCCTCAACCTTTCCTCGTACGACATTCCCCTGAACTTTGGAACTAGCCTTGTTGCAAACCTTTGTACTTTCTTTAACTTCTTGACGTGCTTGACCAGGTGTGGGTTCCAGACTGGTGCTGCATACTCCAGTATGGGCCTAACATACACAGTGTACAGTGTCTTGAACGATTCCTTATTAAGGTATCGGAACGCTTTCCAGGTTTCCCAGGCGCCCATATGCTGCAGCAGTTATTTGGTTGATGTGTGCCTTCGGTGACGTGCTCGGTGTTATGGTCACCCCAAGATCTTTCTCCCTGAGTGAGGTCTGTAATCTTTGTTCACCTAGCTATACTCTATCGCGGTCTTCTTTGCCCCTCCCCAATCTTCATGGGGCTTTGCATTTGGGCAGGGTTAATTCGAGAAGCAGTTTGGACCACGTGTCCAGCTGTCAGGTCTCTTTGCGGGTCCTGCCATCCTCATCCGATTTAATTCTTCTCATCAGCTCACATATCTGCGAATAGGGAACTTCAAATTTTCTTCATCATGTCGTTCGATAATATTCAAAAATAGCACGGCCTATAACTGACCCCTTGGACCCGCTCTACAGGGCCACTGTGATACTCTTCACGTACATGACTCGTTGTTGCTCCTGTCAGTGTTCCTGACCCATTAAGTGCCCTCCTGTATTTGCGCTGATCCCAAATTTTTAGGGCGTAATCTCTTGTGAGGAACTGTGTCAAAGGCCTTCCTGCAGTCCAGGAAAATGCAATCAACCCACCCCTCTCTCTCATGTCTTACGTCTTTACCTTGTCATAAAACTCCAGAAGGTTTGTGACACAGGATTTGCCTTCCATGAACCATGTGGTTTTCATTTATAATCTTGTTCCTTTCCAGGTGTTCCACCCCTCTCCTCCTGATAATCTTCTCCATGACTTTGCATACTATACAAGTCAGAGACACAGGTCTGTAGTTTAGTGCCTCGTTTCTGTTTCCTTTCTTAAATACGGGAACTACATTTGCTGTCTTCCATTTCTCAGGTAGTTGCCCAGTTTCAAGGGACGCGTTGAAGATTGTAGTTAGGGGCATGCACAGAATCCCTGCTCCTTCTCTAAGGACCCATGGGGAGATGTTGTCCGGTCCCATCGCCTTTGAGGTATCAAGGTCACTTAGCAGCTTCTGCACCTCCTGCTCGGTCGTTCGTATGTCATCCAACACTTGTTGGTATATTCCCTCTTGATGTTCCCTTCTGTGCTGTCTTCCCAGAGCTCTTCCTTTCTCTACTGTAAAAACTTCCTTAAATCTCCTGTTTAGCTCCTCACATACCTCCTGATCATTTCTTATGAGTTGTCCACCTTCTGTCCTCAGTCTGATCATCTGGTCTTTGACTGTTGTCTTCCTCCTGATGTGGCTATACAACAGTTTCGGGTCAGTCCCTTTACTTTCGATGCATGTTATTTTTTATACTGTCATTGGGCCTCTCTCCTTACCTGTGCATACTCGTTCCTAGCTCCCGCGATAAACTCCCCATTTTCATGTGTTCTCTGCCTTCTGTACTTTTTCCATTCTCTATTGCACTTTGTTTTTGCCTCCTTACACCGTCGGGTAAACCATGGGCTCGTTCTGGTCTTCCATTTGTTTCTGTTGCCCTTGGGAATAAACCTTTCCACTGCCTCCTTGCATTTTGTTGTTACATATTCCATCATTTCATTTACTGGCTTTCCTGCCAGTTCTCTCTCCCATGGAACCTCCTGCAGGAAGTTTCTCAAACCTATGTAGTCCCCTCTTTTATAGTCTGGCTTTTCCCATTCAACTCCTGTTGCTCTTTCCACTTGCAACTCTATTAAGTATTCAAAGCACAGAACCACGTGGTCACTAGCTCCTAGGGAACTCTCACATGTGATGTCCTCAATCTCTGAACTGCCCAGGGTAAACTTAAGGTCAAATCTTGCTGGTTCATCCTCCCCTCTCACTCTGGTAGTGTCCTTAACTTGTTGGTGCATGAGGTTTTCCAGCACCACATCCAACATCTTGGCTCTCCATGTTTCGGGACCCCCATGTGGCTCCAGGTTTTCCCAGTCAGTCACCCTGTGGTTGAAATTACCCATAACCAGCAACTTTGCTCTGCTGGAGTGAGCTCTTCTTGCCACTTCAGCAAGTGTGTCCACCATTGCTCTGTTGCTCTCTTCATATTCATCTCTTGGCCTCCTGCAGTTCTGTGATGGATTATATATCACTGCAACGACCACCTTGTGCTCCCCAGACTGAAGTGTACCTACTGTGTAGTCCCTTTCTCCTGCCTCGTCTATGCCTCCCATTTTCTCAAATTTCCATCGGTTTTTTACAAGCAGAGCAACCCCTCCTCCCCATCTGCCCCTTCTATCTTTCCTCATGATCTGGTATCCTGGTGGGAAGATTGCATCTTTTATTGTCTCCGTGAGTTTTGTTTCTGTAACTGCTATGATGTCTGGGACTTCTGATTGGTTCTTTCTTGCCATTCCTCATATTTATTCGTTAATCCATCCGCATTTGTGTACCAAACCTTCTCTGTTCTAATACTGTAACTGTGGTCCTGGGGAAATACTGGGGTTAGAAGAGCAGGAGCCCTGGTGGGGGCCTGTGGGGGCATGCAGTGGAGGTGGAGGAAGAGCTCCCTTAGGGGGTTGCTGTAGGGGTAGGGTTCGTGGTGCAGGGGGTGGGAACAGAGGGATCAGTGTGTGATTGTTGGTTTAGATTGTTCAGTTGCCTTGGGGGTGTTGTGGTTGGAGTCCTTCTGCAGGTGTTTCTGGGGGGTGTGCTTGCCCTTCCACCTGTGCCTGGATTATTCTGCTCTTCTTTGTCATTTCCTCCCATTCCTCCTTTCGTTTTTGCACTCTCTCTTTCAGTATCATCCTTTCCTCCTGTGTTCTGTCTCAACAGAGGTACACACTCTTGAACTCCTGTTTGCCGTTCAGCCGTGCTTTCTCCTGCAGGATCATGGTTCGAGTTGATTCTGCCTTGAAAATTACTTTGAGAGGCTGTTTCCTTCTCTCTGTAAACCACCCGCTTCTCCGAAAATTTGCCACCTGGGTCATGTCTCCCTCGCCTATCACCTTTATGATACCTTCAATCACTTTTTTCTCCTCCTGTTTTCTTTCATCATAAGTTTCCCCTTCAGCTTCGTCTAGCCTATAGACAAAAACTGATCTTTCCCTTTCTGCCTCCTACTGCATCCTCTGAGGTGTTTTAGTTCCTTCCCATGGAGTGCTCCTTCCTTCAATCCCTTCCCTAGCTCTGGCCCCTATGCTCATTGGTTTGTCCTTCCTGCTCACCTGTTTCTGGCCCACACAAGTGTCTGGTAAGGTCCCTGCACATGTCCTAGTTCCTTCAATGTCTTCCAACCTCTCATGCTGTCCTAGTGTGCTCCCTGTCTTTGTTTTGGCCCCATGTGGGATTGACAGAATCTCTGCATGCATTTTAGCTTCCATGCTCCCTTCAGACCCTTTGTGTGTCTGATGTAAACATTACTGATGCTACTTCTGTATTATCTTTATCTCTAGGCTGTTTCAGATTTCTCAGCTCCTCTTCTAATCTCTGTATCTTGGTTTCTGCTACTGCGGCATGTTGTTCCCACTTTCTGCACTCTGCTGCTAACCTCTCCTCCATCATCCTTGCAAGCTCATCCAGCCTCCTTCCCCAGTCTTCCTCCCTTTTTTTGAGCTCTGCCTCCCAGTCCACCCTCGCAGATTCGTCCGTCGGGCCCTTGGCTCTCATCCTAGTTCTAGGTTGCCCCATTGCACCACAGAAGGAAGGGGGAGAGATGGTTAGGGGGAGGGGAATAAATGGTTAGGGGGAGGGGGATGGATGGTTATGGGGAGGGGGAGGATAGTTATTGGAGGGGGAGAGGTGGTTTGGGGAGGGGGATAGACGGTTCGGGAGAGGGGGTTAGATGGTTTGGGGAGGGATAGGTTGCTAGGGGGAGGGGGAGAGGTGGTTAGGGGAAGGGGGAGTAAGTGTATGTGTCAAGTGTATGTGTGCTTGCGTATGTGTGTGTTCATGTGTGGGAGAGAGAGGGATGGAATTAAGGGGGGGAGGGCGAGAGAAGGAAGAGGGTAGAGTGACCCCTAGAAACCGAGGTGTGTGTGTGTGTGTGTGTGTGTGTGTGTGTGTGAGTGAGTAACGGTAAGTAAATCCCGAATGAAAACAAGAGGAAGCCAGTAGAGCACCTTAATGGAAAGCAGGTGAGAAACATGTAAATTCCATATGATGAAATAAAAACCAGTTTTTTTTTTGTTTTTTTTTTTTTTACACAGGGTTTGACAAGGTTAAGGATCCCTAGCTTTATTGACAAGCTATTTACAGGTTAAGGATTCCTAACTTTATAGGCAAGCTAAGAGCTGTTACCTACATCAGCTCATTTGAGAGCATTTTTATTGTTATGAGACACACAAGTAGGGAACAGGATGAAGTTGGAGCCATCTGTGGGCCAGCATTTTCATTTGATCAACTGACTTTGTCTCATTGACATCATTATGCTTTACGAATGTGTTCAATACTCGAGTCATCATGGGTATATAGGATCTCAGATGGAGTGAAGTTCAGGAGAAGGGTACAGCCAGAGTGAAATTGCTGCTTTCTGAAATTCAGAATCTCCACGACTACGGTGCTCTTCGCACCTACTCCTAGGTTGAGGGACTGATTACCTCATCTTCTGTACATAGATCTACTATCTTCAAGTTATGTCCTGGAATTTGTATTGATAAAGCCACTGGATGGCGAAACGTCTACAATAAAGATACCCAGATGTAGCACATGTGTCTTAATTTCATCTTGTCGGTATTGTATACCATTCTTGTACAAAGATGCGTTTGTCTGTGTATGATGATGTTGTTCCCTCAGATGCTGTAGTGTAGGTTGCTTTTGTCTGTGTATTATGATGTTGTTCCCTCAGATGCTGTAGCGAAGGTTGCTTTTGTCTGTGTATTATGATGTTGTTCCCTCAAATGCTGTAATGAAGGATGCCTTTGTCTGTGTATTATGATGTTGTTCCCTCTGATGCTGTAGTGAAGGTTTCTTTTGTCTGTGTATCATGATGTTATTCCGTCAGATGCTGTATTGAAGGTTACTTTTGTCTGTGTATTATGATGTTGTTCCCTCAGATGCTGTAGTGAAGGTTGCTTTTGTCTGTGTCTTATGGTGATGGTCCCTCAGATGCCGTAGTGAAGGTTGCTTTTGTCTGTATATTATGTTGTTGTTCCCTAAGATGCTGTAGTGAAGTTTGCTTTTGTTTGTGTATTATGATGTTGTTCCCTCAGATGCTGTAGTGCAGGTTGCTTTTGTCTGTGAATTATGATGTTATTCCCTCATATGCTGTACCGAAGGTTGCTTTTCTCAGTGTATTATGATGCTGACCCCTCAGATGCTGTAGTGAATGTTGCTTTTGTCAATGTATTATGATGTTGTTCCCTCAGATGCTGTTGGGATGGTTGGTTTTGTCTGTGTATTATGATATTGGTCCCTCCGATGGTGTAGTGAAGGTTGCTTTCGTAAGTGTATGATGATGTTGGTCCCTCAGATGCTGTAAGAACGTAACAACATAAGAAAGAAGGAACACTGCAACAGGCCTAATGACCCATGCAGAGCAGGTCCATGTCCCCCCTCCGGTTTAGACCAATGACCCCCCCCCCGGATTAGCCCAATGACCCACCCAGTCTGGTCACCTCCACTCAAGAATGGAGCACTGCACCAGACCCAGCAGCATAAGCTAGTCAGGTTCAACTCACACCCACCCACACCCATTCATGTATTTATCTAACCTATTTTTAAAACTACGCAACGTTTTAGCCTGAATAAATGTACTCGGGAGTCTGTTCCACTCATCCACAACTCTATTACTTAACCAGTGCTTTCCTATATCCCTCATGTATCTGAATTTTTCCAACTTGAAACCATTCCTGCGAGTCCTTTCTTGGCTGGAAATTTTCAGCACGCTATTTACATCCCCTTTATTTATTCCTGTTTTCCATTTATACACTTCGATCATATCCCCCCCTAATTCTACGCCTTTCGAGAGAGTGCAAATTCAGGGCCCTCAGTCTGTCCTCAGAGGGAAGATTTTTCATACACGGGATCATCTTTGTCATTCTCCTCTGTACGTTTTCCAGGGCATTTATATCCATTCTGTAATACGCTGACCAGAACTGAGCAGCATAATCTAAATGAGGCCTAGCCAAGGATATTTAGAGTTGAAGAACAACCTGAGGACTTCTATTATTTATACTTCTAGATATAAAGCCAATAATTCTGTTAGCTTTATTGCGAACACTAATGCGCTGTTGTCTTTGTTTTAGATTACTGCTAACCAGAACTCCTAAATCCTTTTTGCAATCAGTAGTATTAAGATCTACATTATTTGTCAATATTAAAGTGCATCTGCCACTTCTCCGACCATTGCATCAGTTTATTCAAATCATCCTGGAGTGCTCTAGTGTCCACATTAGAATGAATTGGCCTGCCCATTTGGTGTCATCAGCAAATTTTAGTTATGTAGCTATTTATTTCCTCATCTATGTCGTTTATGTAAATTGTTTATGTAAAACCGTGTTGACATTCATTTATCAATCTGTGCCTGTCAAGATGGCTACGGATTGCTTGGGCAATTATTGATTCCATAAATTTTCCCACTACGGAGGTAAGGCTTATTGGTCTATAGTTCAAAGCCAAGGACCTGTCACCTGCCTTGTAAATAGGTATTACATTTGCCATTTTCCACTTATCAAGCACTATGCCAGTTTGTAGTGATGTGTTAAAAAAATTAGCCAGAGGTATGCTAAGTTCCTCTTTACATTCCTTTAACACCCTTGCAAACAGTTCATCAGGACCTGGGAATTTGTTAGGTTTTAGTTTCTCTATTTGTCTGAGGACCATGTCACTAGTTACCGCAATCGTACATAGTTTATTATCATCCTGTTCTACATAATTTATTATTTCAGGAATATCGCTAGTATTTTCCTGGGTGAAAACTGATAGGAAGTAGGTATTAAGAATTTCACACCTATCCTTATCTCTGTCAGTGAACTGACCAGAGTTACTCTTAAGTGGGCCAATCTTGTCCATAATCTTTCTTCTGTATACCTGAAAGAACCCTTTTGGGTTAGTCTTTGAATCCCTTGCGACCTTAGCCTCATGATTCTTTTTTGATTTTCTTATTCCTTTCTTTATTTCTCTCTTTAATTGAATATATTGATTTCTTAACTGCCATCCTCTCTTTTGATACGCCTATATATGCCTCTCTTTTGACCAATGAGATGTTTTAATCTATTGTTTATCCATTTGGGATCATTTTTGTTAGATCTAGTTTCCCTACTCGGAACAAAAGTTGTCTGGGCAGCTAGAACTATGCTCTGAAGAACGTCATATTGGCAGCCAAGATCACCTACCTGACCCAAAATCAGGACATCTCAATTTAGCCCACCCAGGTAATTTTTCAGTCCTATGAAATCGGCCAAGTGAAAATCTGGGACAGAGATTTGATTGCAGTTATCTGGGTAAATTCCATGATATATTGAAACTAAGTGATTTGTGATCACTTTCCCCAAGCTCATCATTAACCTCAAGATTATTAATTAGTGAATCTTTGTTGGCAATAACCAAGTCAAGCAGAATGTTTCCTCTAGTTGGTTCTGTCACAACCTGTTCTAAAAAGCAATCCTGAATCGTATCAAGAAAGTCACTAGACTCAAGATTTCCTGTCATATTGTTCCAATCAATTTGTCTAAACTTAAAATCTCCCATTATCATAACATTTTCATATCTAGATGCCTTATGAATTTTGTCCCATAACAGCTTACTGCCCTCCCTATCAAGGTTTGGGGGCCTATAAATCACACTCAAAATTTATTTGTCACGTGCCTCGATAAACTGAAGCCAAACAGATTCTGTGTTCGATGTTTCTAATCTTATGTCATGTCTAAGACAACAATTTAAATTTTCTCTGACATACATCGCCACACCACCATCCTTCCTGTTGACCCTATCAGTGTGGAATAGTATATAACCCTGTATGTTGCATTCAGAAGGCATTTCTCTATCTTTCAGGTTGAACCAGGTCTCTGTTATAGCAATAATATCTATATTACCTATACTTGCAAGTAATCTTATCTCATCTATCTTATTTCTTAGACTCCTACTATTTGTAGGAGAGCTAGTCACTCGTTGCCCTCTACTATCTCTCTTTGTTTGTTGATCAGTTGATTTGCCATTACTAGCAACTTTATTTTGAATATTGTCTTTTAAACATATCCCTGAGGTATCCCGGTAATAACTGCTGTTTTTAACCCTAATGCTGCAGCCTGATTGTTTCCTACAAACACCCATACCTCTATAATCTATCAGCTTAAATTCCTAGACAAGTCATCAACTACCCTCTCAATTGAATTGGCTAATGCAACCACTCCATCCCCAGAGAGATGAACCCCATCCCTTGCATACATATCGCGTTTGCCAAAGAATAGGTCCCAGTTATCAATGAATGGGATTGCAAGTTCCTTGCACTACCTGTCTAGCCAGCAATTTATACCAATTGCCCTAGACATCTATTCATTGCCCACTCCCTTTCTAGGCAAGATGCTACATATGACTGGGATCCCTCCCTTAGACCTAACTACTTCTATGGCTGACCTGTACTTATTCAGCGGCTCCTCTCTCCTGCCCTTCCCAGTGTCATTACCCCCAGCACTAAGACAGATAATGGGCTTGATCCCATTACCTGCCATAATATTATCCAATCTGCTGACTATGTCACCAACACCAGCTCCAGGAAGACACACTCTCTGTCCGACCTTTCTGTCTCTGTTACAAAATGCACGGTCCATATATCTTACCTGAGAATTGCCTACTATTAAAATATTCTTACCTTGATCAGCAGGGGAATCAGTGGTACCTTCAACTTCACTAACCACTGAAGTACACACGTCTTAGAGAACAGAGAATCGATTTCCTATCTTTACCTCTGCTCTATTAACTCTCCTCATCTCCTTCTTCCTGAACTGTGAACCACTTGCCACTTAAAGCAGCTGCCACTATCACTGCTGGTGACCATTCCTTCCTTACCAGCTAAATCCTTCTCACACTCACTCCCAAACTCATCTATGCGAAGCTTCAGCCTCCTATTTTCTTCCTGAAGTAGTAGAATCTCCTTCTTCAACACTTGAACCTGACATTCTAAAACACTACAACAAGCCATGGTGCTTGGTAACAGGCCATGCTAACTCCCAAGAGCTTAGGCAGGCTTTTGTCTGTGTATTATGATGTTGTTCCCTCAGATGCTGTAGTGAAGGTTGCTTTTGTTTATGTATTATGATGTTGTTCCTTCAGATGCTGTAGTGAAGATTGCTTTTATCAGTGTATTATGATGTTGTTCCTTCAGATGCTGTAGTGAAGGTTGCTTTTGTCAGTGTATTATGATGCTGATCCCTCAAATGCTGCAGTGAAAGTTGCTTTTGTTAGTGTATTATGATGTTGTTACCTCAGATGCTGTAGTGAAGGTTGCTTTTTTCAGTGTATTATGATGCTGATCCCTCAAATGCTGCAGTGAAGGTTGCTTTTGTCAGTTTACTATGATGTTGTTCCCTCAGATGCTGTAGTGAAGGTTGCTTCTGTCAGTGTATTATGATATTGTTCCCTCAGATGCTGTAGAAAGGTTGTTTTTGTCAGTGTATTATGATGTTGTTCCATCAGATGCTGTAGTGAAGGTTGCTTTTGTCTGTGTATGATGAGGTTGTTCCCTCAGATGCTGTAGTGAAGGTTGATTTTGTCAGTGTATTATGATGTTGTTCCCTCAGATGCTGTAGTGAAGGTTGCTTTAGTCAGGGTATTGTGATGTTGTTCCCTCTGATGCTGTGGTGAAGGTTGCTTTTGTCAGTGTATTGTGATGTTGTTCCCTCAGATGCTGTAGTGCAGGTTGCTTTTGTCTGTGTATGATGATGTTGTTCCATCAGATGCTGTAGTGAAGGTTGCTTTTGTCTGTGTATTATGATGTTGTTCCCTCAGATGCTGTAGTGAAGATTGCTTTTGTCTGTGTATTATTATGTTGCTCCCTTTGATGCTGTAGTGAAGGTTGCTTTTGTCTGTGTATTATGATGTTGTTCCCTCAGATGCTGTAGTGAAGGTTGCTTTTGTTTGTGTATTATTATGTTGCTCCCTTTGATGCTATGGTGAAGGTTGCTTTTGTCTGTGTATTATGATGTTGTTCCCTTTGATGCTGTAGTGAAGGTTGCTTTTGTCTGTGTATCATGATGTTGTTCCCTTTGATGCTGTAGTGAAGGTTGCTTTTGTCAGTGTATTATGATGTTGTTCCTTCAGATGCTATAGTGAAGGTTGCTTTTGTCTGTGTATTATAAGAACATAAGAACGATGGAACACTGCAGAAGGCCTACTGGCCCATGCGATGCAGGTCCAAGTCTCCTACCGGCTTAAGCCAATGCACCCAACCTAGTCAGATCAGCTCACATTGACTTAAGGGAGGAACACGGCAACCGACCTGGTAGCACAAGCTATCAGGTCCAACTCACACCCACCCACATCCACTCATGTATTTATCCAACCTATTTTTAAAGCTACACAACGTTCTGGCCTCTATAACTGTACTCGGGAGTTTGTTCCACTCATCCACAACTCTATTACCAAACCAGTACTTTCCTATATCCTTCCTGAATCTGAATTTTTCCAACTTAAAACCATTGCTGCGAGTCCTGTCTAGACTAGATATTTTCAGCACACTATTTACATCCCCTTTATTTATTCCTGTCTTCCATTTATACACCTCAATCATATCCCACCTAATTCTACGTCTTTCTAGAGAGTGCAGATTCAGGGCCCTTAGTCTATCCTCATAGGGAGGGTTTCTGATACATGGGATCAACTTTGTCATCCTCCTTTGTACATTTTCCAGAGAATTTATATCCATTCTGTAATACGGTGACCAAAACTGTGCAGCATAATCTAAATGAGGCCTAACCAAGGATGCATAGAGTTGAAGAACAACCTGAGGACTCCTATTATTTATGCTTCTTGATATGAAGCCAAGGATTCTATTAGCTTTATTGCGAACACTTATGCACTGTTGTCTTGGTTTCAGATTACTGCTAACCAGAACTCCTAAATCTTTTTCGCAATCCGTAATATTAAGATCTACATTATTTAGTTTATATGTGGCATGGTTATTGTCCTGTCCAACATTAGAACTTTGCATTTGTCTATATTAAACTGCATCTGCCACTTCTCCGACCACTGCATCAGTCTATTCAAATCTTCCTGGAGTGCTCGAATGTCCTCGTCAGAATGAATTCGACGGCCTATTTTGGTGTCATCGGCGAACTTGCTGATGTCGCTCTTTATGCCCTCATCTATGTCGTTTATGTAGATTGTGAACAGTAGGGGGCCCAACACTGACCCCTGTGGAACAACCGTCGTGACGCTTCCCCACTCTGATTTCTCCCCATTTATGCAAACTCTCTGCTGCCTATTTGTTAACCATGCCTCTATCCAGGAAAAAATTTCTCCTCCTATTCCATGTGCCTTAATTTTCCTCAATAGTCTCTGATGTGGGACCCTGTCCAAAAGCCTTACTGAAGTCCATATACACAATATCATATTCATTACCATGATCTACCTCCTCAAATACCTAGTGAAAAAAGTTAAATAAATTCGTAAGCAGGAACCCCCCCTTTGTAAAACCATGCTGAGATTCGTTGATTAATTTATGCTTTTCAAGGTGGTACGAACTGCCTCGGCAATTATTGATTCCATAAATTTTCCCACTATGGAGGTTAGGCTTATTGGTCTATAGTTCGAAGCTAAGGACCTGTCACCTGTTTTGAAAATAGGTATCACATTTGCCATTTTCCACTTATCTGGCACCATGCCAGTTTGTAGTGATATGTTGAAAAGATTAGCCAAAGGTGTGCTAAGCTCCTCTTTACATTCCTTTAGAACCCATGCATACAGTTCATCAGGGCCTGGGGATTTGTTAGGTTTTAATTTATCTATTTGCCTAACGACCATGTCACTTGTGACCCTAATCGTGCACAGTTTATTATCGTCCTGTTCTACATAATTTATCATTACTGGAATATCGCTTGTATCCTCCTGTGTAAAAACTGAGAGGAAGTATGTGTTAAGAATTCTACACATTTCCTTATCACTGTCAGTGAGCTGACCCGAGGAACTTTTGAGTGGGCCTATCTTGTCCCTGATCTTACTTCTGTATACCTGAAAGAATCCTTTTGGGTTAGTCTTCGATTCTCTTGCAACTTTAACCTCATAATCTCTTTTTGCTTTTCTAATTCAGTTTTTTATTTCTCTCTTTAACTGAATATATCGATTTCTTAATTGCCCCTCTCCTCTGGAAATAAATGGTATAAAATACCGACACAATGGAAATATAAACACAAATGCAGTATAATGTGATCCTTTATTGACTACGTTTCGCCCACACAGTGGGCTTTTTCAAGTCACAAACAGAACTACCTGGGGTGGAAGGAACGCGAGTATTTATAGTCCGGTTCAGAATGCTGAGGTCAGGTGAAGAATGCTGCATCTGATGATGCACCGAGTGGGGTTATAGAGTCTAAAAACTTGGGCAGCCCGGAAAGGAGATTGGACAAGTTTGTGAGCAGACCTTCTACAGTGTTCTTATGTGGGATAGCGATGAAGAAGTTTCTTGGCAAGTGGTTCAGCTATGTTATAGAAGCCACTATTCTGGTTGAAGTTGTCGGATATAGAAATAAGTGATGATTCCAGGATTCTTCGGTATTGAGTGTTGTCTTCTGTGGCGATAAGTCTTGAGTTTCTGTAGTTTATCAAGTGGTTGTGTGAATTACGGTGTTGTACGCTGGCATTCCTTGTGTCGTCAGACCTGCTTGCGTATTGGTGTTCTGAAATACGTGTTTGGAGGTCCCTTGATGTTTCGCCCACGTATAACTTGTTGCAGTCATTACAAGGGATTATGTATACCCCTGCAGAGGATGGAGGCTTGTCCTGTCTACTACTGGTGATGTCCTTGATGGTCGTGGTTGTGGAGGTAGATACTTGGAATGATTGTTTTGGCAAAGATGTTGGAAACATGTTTGGCAATGGAGTTGGTGGGAAGGACTATGTATCTCTTCTCGGCAGTGTCTTCTCTGGGTGTGTTGAAGATGTTTAATGCCCGCCGTCTGCAGTCTCTGATGAAGTGACGAGGATAGTGGAGTTTAGAAAATATTTGTTCAATTATAGTGCATTCTTCCTCAAGGAACTCGTTGCTGCAGATTCTGAGTGCACGCAGGAAGAAGCCTATAATTACACCACGTTTGGTTTTGGTGTCGTGGTGAGAGTAGAAGTGGAGAAGATCGTTTTGGTTGGTAGGTTTTCGATAGACTTTAAAACGAAGTTCGTGGTCAGCTTTGCAGAGCAGGACATCAAGGAAAGGAAGAGTGTTGTCGACTTCTTCTTCAAGTGTGAACTGGATTGAAGGCTCGACCTGGTTGAGCTTGCCTATATATGCCTCTCTTTTGACCAATCAGATATTTTAATCTATTGTTCATCCATTTAGGATCATTTTTGTTTGATCTGATTTCCCTAATTGGAACATAATTTGACTGAGCAGCTAGAACTATGCCCTGGAAAGCATCATATCGGCAACCATCACCACCTACCTGACCCTTAGTCAGGTCATTCCAGTTCAGCCCACCTAAGTAATTTTTCAGTCCTATGAAATCAGCCAAGCAAAAGTTAGGGACGGAGACTTGATTGCCATTATTAGGGGAATTCCATGATATATATTAAAACTGAGTGATTTGTGATCAGTTTCCCCAAGCTCATCATTGACCTCAAGATTATTAATTAGTGTTTCCCTACTGGCAAGAACCAAGTCAAGGAGGTTATTTCCTCTAGTTGGCTCTGTCACAAACTGTTTTAAAAAACAATCCTGGATCGTATCAAGAAAGTCACCTGACTCTAAATTTCCTGTCAAATTGCTCCAGTCAATCTGTCTATAGTTGAAATCTCCCATTAGCACAACATTTTCGTATGTAGATGCCTTACGAATTTCGTCCCATAGAAGTTTACTGCACTCCCTTTCAAGATTTGGGGCCCTGTAAATCACACCCAAAATTAGTTTTTCTCGGCCTTGGAGAAGCTGTAACCAAACAGATTCAGTGGCTGACGCTTCTACTTTTATATCTTGTCTAACACAACAATTTAAATTGTCTCTGACATACATCGCTACTCCACCACCCTTCCTGTTGACTCTGTCAGTGTGGAATAATTTACAGCCTTGCATGTGACATTCAGAGGGCATCTCTCTTTCAGATTGAGCCAGGTCTCTGTTATAGCAATAATATCTATGTTTCCTGCACTTGCAATTAATCTTAGCTCATCTATCTTATTTCTTACACTCCTGCTGTTAGTATAGTAAACCTTAAGGGAGCTAGTCCCTTGCTGTCCTCTGCTGTCCCCCTTTGTTTGCTGACTTGATCTATTGTCTTTATTTATAACTTCATGCTGAATGCCTTTTATACCTTTACTGATTCCAACCATAGTGTTGCAACCTGCTTGTTTCCCACACACACCCATACCTCTATCTTCTATCAGTTTAAAATCATAGGCATTTCACCAATGGCCTTCTCAATTGAGTTTGCAAGTGCTACCACCCCAGCCCCAGAGAGATGTACCCCATCCCTTGCATACCTATCATGTTTGCCATAAAAGTTGTTCCAGTTGTCAATGAATGGGATTGCAAGTTCCTTGCACTATCTGTCTAACCAGCAATTTACACCAATTGTCCTAGACAACCATTCATTTCCTACTCCCCTTCTAGGCAAGATGCTACATATGATTGGGACCCCTCCCTTAGACTTAATGAAATCTATAGCTGACCTGTACTTACCTAGCAGCTCTTCTCTCCTACCCTTCCCAATATCATTTCCACCAGCACTGAGACAAATAATTGGCTTGTTCCCATTACCTGACATGATATTATCCAGCCTGTTAACTATGTCCCCAACACCAGCTCCAGGGAAGCACACTCTATCTCTCATCTTCTTATTCCTATTACAAAAAGCACGGTCAATATATCTTACCTGAGAGTCACCAACCACAAGAATGCGCTTACCTCTGTTAGCAGGGGCAGTAGTACCCTTACCTTCACTGGCCACTGAAGTACATTCATCCTGAAGAACAGAGAAGCGATTTCCTACCTTCAGATCTTCACTCTTAAATTTCCTTATTCTGATTCTCCTCCCATTAGTGGTTACCACTCGCCACTTGTAGCAGGTGCTGGACTGCACCTCACTGCTGGTAGCCGTTGCTACCTCCCCACCTACAGCCTCCTCACAGCGAGAGACAGACTGCACCTCACTGCTAGAAGCCTCATTCCCCACAACTCCAGCCACCTCACACTCTCTCCCAGACCCATTGAGGTGGACCTTCAGCCTCCTAATCTCCTCCTGGAGAAGCAAGACCTCCTCCTTCAACTCTCCAACCTCAATTATTTTTAAAACACTGCAGAAGCAAGCCATGCTTTGTAACCGTCCACACTAATCCCCAAAGCAGCTCAGGGTCTGTGACCTCACGTGACGACTGACCACTGAACACTGCAGTATTATGATGTTGTTCATTCAGATGCTGTAGTGAAGGTTGCTTTTGTCAGTGTATTATAATGTTCCCTCAGATGCTGTAGTGAAGGTTGCTTTTGTCTGTGTATTATGATATTGTTCCCTCAGATGCTGTAGTGAAGGTTGCTTTTGTCTGTGTATTATGATGTTGTTCCTTTTGATGCTGTAGTGAAGGTTGCTTTTTTCTGTGTATTCTGTCCAGCACATTGTTTGGTTATTGTCTCCAGCACATTGTGTACTGTCTCCAGCACTTTGTGCATTGTCTTCAGCACATTGTGTGTTGTCTGCAGCACTTTATGTGTTGTCTCCAGCACATTGTGAATTGTCTCCAGTATATTGTTTGTTTATTGTCTCCAGCACATTATGTACTGTCTCCAGCACTTTATGTATTGTCTCCAGCACATTGTGTATTGTCTCCAGCACTTTATGTATTGTCTGTAGCACATTGTGTATTGTCTCCAGCACATTGCGTTCTGTCTCCAGCACTTGTGTATTGTCTCCAGCACATTGTGTATTTTCTACAGCCCATTGTTTGTTTTTTGTCTCCAGCACATTGTGTACTGTCTCCAGCACTTTATGTATTGTCTCCAGCACATTGTATATTGTCTCTGTCACATTGTTTTTATATTGTTGAAAGTATAATAATCAGTATAACTATTGTATATTAATGGGTCATTATTTTGGTGGTACTACTGAACTTACTTAAATTCTTAGTTTTTCATGCGAGTGAATATTAAATAAAAATGTTTATGAAACGAAATGTTTTATATTATCCATTTAGACCACGAACAAGTTTGAAACTAGGTTACTTTCATTACTTTCCTTAAATTTAGTTTTCTTTAACGTTTTACGAAACTTACCGACGTCTCCAGCTATTCCTAACATTAACGTAAAGACTTCATTTGTTACTAGTGTGAGACAGAAACCATTATTTATTTCTTGTGAGTTACGAAAGTAAAGTGTTAAGTCATTTGAAGTTATGTGAAAAAGTCTGTAGGAATTTCCAGTGTGTGAAGGAATGTTTTACCCATTCCTTGTGTGTTTGGTCTTCCCGAAGCATTTAATCATTTCCAGTGAACATTCAGGTATTCTCTGAGTCCTAGAAAAGCCATTAGTCATTCCCAGTGTGTGATCGAAGCCTCACATGATTCTCAGTTTAGATATTCCTGGTGTGACTGAACGCTTAAGCAATTCCCAGTGAGTGTCGATCTTCATTAGTCATTCTGAAAGTTCCGACAATCCACTGGTCAACGGTGACCAGACAAGCGCACGCCCAATTGACTACAGGAAGACCAATACCCTGAGCCCGACACTCCATTTTTCCTCTTGTCCATCGCTTCTGGCGCCGTCCCTGGAGCAAACAATGTTCACTTCATCACCTTGTAAACTCCGCCTGCATTCCGACTTACCCTGGCAGGCCATGTCACACCTCGAGCTATGTATCAATATTTGGTCAACTCTTATGTTGGTACTGGGCTGTATTTGCTTTTTCCAGGAGTGGCTGTAGTTGTGCTAAATATTGGAGATGTTTTATTTGTACTGCTGTTGACATGTTCATTATGAAATTTGATTAACTGTTTGTCGTTGCTGTGTTCCTGATAAATCCATTGCTAATTTGGTGACAACCCATATACAAGAGAAATTATTTTATTTTATCTCTAATATATCTTATATGGTCATCAAAATTCCCGTGTTGTCCATCTAGTTCCATCGCATCTCAAAAAAAACAAAAAACAAAATTCTATCAGCATTATCTATTTCACATCACGGGTGGAGTTGGAAGCCATGGTAGGTGAGTCGAACTTGCCATAGGTTCAAGTGCCACTGCTTCTGTGGTTTGTTTGCAATTTTGTTATTACGATTTAGTGAGTTATTATCTACTTTCTTGAGGATCCTGCTAGTGGATGTTATGTCTACACAAATAACCCGCACTTAGGACACTGAAATTCATGACAGCGTTTCGATCCGGACTAGTTAATGGTCCAAGTCGGACGGAAACGTCCACATAAGTTTCTGCCTCTTAAGTGCGGGTTGTTTGTGTGTTGTTCCAGTCACGGTATTGTGCCTTTTTATTCTTCTTTGTTATTATATTTCTTTGGTTATCCAGCGACATAATCAGGAAGACATAACTAGTGAAGATGTTACTGGTTATCGTGACATTTAAGTGCTGGGTTATTCTTTATGCATTTACAGTTTTGTTTTGTATAAGAGATTATACCGTTGAAATCAGTTATATATATTCTCGAGCGTTTTTAACCAGATTTTCTTGATATGTTATTTTTTCATTTACATCATAGAAGTTAGAAATTTTGTATTATGAACAAAATTCCTGAAACCTTTTCATGATTTGGTATTACAAATTGACTTCATCTGTTGATTCATCAAATGTTTGTAAAAGTAGTTTTGTACAATTTAAGGAAAAATAGGTAAAAAGGCATTGTGAAAATCAGGTTTGAGCCTTTTTCGTAATTTTTTTTTTCATTCATCGTCTAGCAGTTCCTGGTTACAAATACAATTTTCATGAACGTAGTTGGGAATACCAACTATCATCGTTCAAATAAAGGAACACTACAAGACATTCCTTATATTTTGTACATAAATTCGTGATCTCTTTCAGGAAATTGTTCCATCTGAATAGAAATATTTCACTTATAGTTCTCTGTACTCACTTCCGGAGCTTTAATTTTCCTCCCAAAAATATATTTTCCTTTGAAAGCTACAAACGTTTCTAAAAAAAAATCCTCATCGAAAGATATCCTCTTCACTCAAATATTTCCATATGTGAGGGAAAAGTTCATTATGACTGAATGAGTGGTGAAGGCGGTGTGACTGGTAGTACGACTGTTCGTCAACAAGGGACCCTTGCTGACGAAGGAGTCACTTGGCTTTCTGCTTTCATCAAGTCTGCAAGTATAGACCTTCACTTTTGATTAGCTATTTCATATTTAGATTTTTTACTTACAAGAGTTCTACTGTTGTTGGGTTTTTGTTTGACCGGACTTTACTATAGTTACATCAATAAGAGTCATCACCATTTCTTTTAAAGGCCATCAGCCCATCATGTGAATGACTTCTTGTTCACTTCCTTTTATTTTTTTCTCAGCTTCTCAGCCTTGTTATATGGCTCAGGTCGCCCGACAGATGCGAGATAAGAAAAGCAACACGATCTGACAATAGATCAGAAACCTGATGTATCATCACTTGGGAACTTTGTTGTTCCTCCACGTTTGGTTAGTGTCTACACGTCTACTTCATTACAAGAACTCTGCTGTTCTACCTCTGTGCAGGTCCACGATCTCTTCAAACGCCTCATCTTGGGAACTGCTGTTCCTTCACCATTGTTTTGGATCTACAATCCATCAATACGAGAACTCTGCTGTTATACTACTGCTGTGCAGGCCAACGATTTCATCAAAAGCCTCATCTTGTAGACGTGGTTTTTCTTATACCACCAGAACAGTGCTGCTATTTATGTAACATTCTACGATTTAGTAATTTGGCCAGTTCCTTGTAACTCTGTTGCCGATTTCCAGTTGTCTACCACTATCGGCAACCAACTCCGTTAGCTAAGTTGCTAGCTGCACACCTTTATTGATACTGTTACCCTCTGGAGGTGGGCTGCACAACAGTCACGACCACCGGTGACCTCACTACTCTAGCTTCCTGTTCCACTCCTGTGAACCTTGCCATACCACCGGCAGACTCAAAACAACATAATTCTGTACATATGAGGCTTGCTTCATTTAATTTATTTAATTTTTTTCCGTCATTTGCTTCAGTTAGGATGAGTTCATATTTAATTTTTTTATATGGGAAGATTTGCTTATATTTAATGAAGTTATTTATCTTCTTTTGTTATTTATTTTTCTGTTTTCTTTTCATAAGTAGTGGGTGCCTTTAAATGTACTTTGAGGGTCTGAATGGCCCCTTACACCTTCACACCACCTCTGACTTAATGATCTTCATGTTTTCAGGCTTATATTCCTTTCACTGTCAAAATATTCACTTTCGTTTGACTGGTAACTTTAACAATATTCTCCTTAACACATTACAAAACCCATGAACATCCAATCAACTCCAAGCATTATTATTTCATTAAAAATTTATAATGTTCAATAAAGCTAAACATTTATTTCCTGCCGATATTCTAAAAATCTGGGATTCACGTTGATTCTTGGGAAGTATTCTAGCCAATTTTAAAGCAGTGCAAAAAAAAGAGATAGAAATGCTGTGGAATATTAAATAACCTGGATGAACCTCATAAGATACATACCAGTAATCTGTAACAAAGATAATTATTCATTGTCAAGTATTATTGAGATATGTAGGAATTTTGGGACATCCTAGGTCGCAAAGAATGTCACCCTTCGAATACTCACTGATCTCATACTCCACAAGTCACTCTGGACCTATGTTAACTTCAAATGTAATAAACACCACCAGTAATTCTGGTACTAAAATTTACATAAATTATATGGACTGTATGTTAAATTGATTTAATAATGAATACATATACATGTTTATATACCAGAAGGGAAATCTATGCTAACACTCAATTTGTCTGGAGATTACTTGGTGTGTCATCCACAACCCCCGCCTAGATATGAGGAAACTACTGGCCAGAATTTCAACATATAAAGACATTACTTATCTGGGGGAATGGTGTTTAACTATTGTACCCTTTTCACATCTAATTTCGGAGTCCTGCCCAGTCGTTGGTTTCTCACATTCTGCAGGACTGTAACTCCGACAATTTCTGCTCCTATTTGAGGGGTTTCAATCACATTTAACCTCCAGAGCTACAAAATATTTTTCCGACTTCACTAACGTTGTCGGCCAGATAGCTAAGCGTTTAACATTTGTCCGTTTTACACGTGTTGGGACGTTTAAGCTTGGCTGAATTGTCTCTACCTGGCTATCCTAAATTTGCCATTACGTGGGAAAAGTTAAGTTTATAGTGACCTTCCGTGTTAACTACAGCAATTCAATTATATAGGAAAGGTAATTACGTGTTGATAATAAAGTTGTCGAGTTAAAATGGTTTGGATTAGCCATCAAATTCATATTTTTCCACTACATGACTACGAAGCCTAAAGTAATGATCATGTGTCCGTACATTCAAGTCAACACAATCTCGAATTTCTGTACCCAGAGAATTCATTAGAAATTCTATGATTAATTTTCGTTATTGTTTGCCCATGGTACATTTGTTAACACGTTATCTGCTTTAGCAATGGGACAACGCATCGATCCTTCGGTTCGCAATGTGTACATTTGCGTTGTAATAAAGTTGGTAGAATTACCGACAATATGTAAAGTAAAAGGACACAAGTGCAACTAATGTGACATTTATTGTGGCAACGTTTCGCTCTCCAGGAGCTTTATCAAGCCATTACAAACAATACATGGACACAGAGGGTATATATAGGCTCAGAGTGAGGTGTAATACTAGTGAGGTAACATTTCGATGTTCACTAGTGGTAGTAGTAGTAGTAGTAGTGACAAAAGTAATACAATATGGTAGAGCAAGTAATTCGTACATGAGTAAAAGGATATAAAAGCTATTACTTGGGTAACATGTATTGTTTGTAATGGCTTGATAAAGCTCCTGGAGAGCGAAACGTTGCCACAAAAAATGTCACATTAGTTGCACTTGTGTCCTTTTACTTTATACATTTACGTTCTTCTAAAATTCAGTAATTAATGATACGAGAAAATGGAGAAAATAACATAATGTTGGCCTGTACACAGTGCTCATATTAAGATATTTATAAAATGTGAGTTTGCTTCTATTTTTTTATATTCTATTAATTTTGCGGTTATCACACGTGTTCCACAGTCACTGAGATGTGCATTGACAAGAGTAGAATCATACAAAGCAAATGTTACTAGTTCATTACTAACTTGTATACACCTAGTACAACTGACGTATGCAAGTGCCATGTGAACAACGTTGTAGGACCCACCTCAGGCATCCTGACTTGGTTCCCATAATGTGTACATCTAAAATTTTCTGAGGTAAACATTCGAATGTTCAAAAATGGTGCCATCTAATTGGAACACAGCGGAGAGTGAAATTCAAGGGTGTAGATCTACGTATGCCTATTTTATATGTGAAATAGTGCGAAATTTTAATTCCCCATTAAACCCGCTAAATATGTTTGAGTTTACCTTTTCTGAATGGTTGCAGTAATTAATAGCTGATGTATCTTACAGCCAAGACAGTTTAATTAGTGAATGGGCAAATCTGCTTTTTTTCGCAAAACTTTAAATCATTGGAATCTGTGCGTTTACTGGAGAATGTTTCTTCTGCTTTGTTGCAGATTTTTAGCTCTAGTGTGCCAAGGTCCCTGTTATTGCTGCAGATTTTCAGCCCTAGTGTGACAAGGTCCGTGTTATTGCTGCAGATTTTCAGCCTTAGTGTGCCAAGATCCGTGTTATTGCTGCAGATTTTCAGCCCTAGTGTGACAAGGTCCGTGTTATTGCTGCAGATTTTCAGCCCTAGTGTGACAAGGGTCGTGTTAGGCTCCATAATCTCCAGTTTTCTAATCCTATAGAATAAATATTTATATTGTTTACCATTTAATAAATTCAGAATCTTTCTAAGTCTCGGCTTCAGAATACTAATGTTGATGCTTTCTCCAAGAAGAGTTAGTGGAGCACTGTGTTATGTTAAGAATACATTACATTTTATTCTGTGTTTGTCACACACCCATAAAGGCATTCACTCTCTACCAGCAAGCCAGATGATAAGAGTATAATGTGTTGTGTCCCCAGTTATGTTACCACCTTGGTTCAATCAGCCAATCACAAGGAAGCCCGCCAAGACTGTGAACCAATATGGTACACTCGTTAATCAACACTGACACACTTACCTCCAAGTGTGGCTGAAGACTGTTCTTACCATGTCTCCTGCTGGCAAAATTGCCTTACTGTATATGTTATATATATATATATATATGTATATATATATATATATATATATATATATATATATATATATATATATATATATATATATATATATATATATTATATATATATATATATATATATATATATATATATATATGTATATAAATTAGATCCATTTATAATTAATAGAATTTGGGAAGAATTTAATAATACATTGGACAAATAATATTTTTTTAAATTTCTTATTTCTTGGGTAGAATAGTTTGTTGGTGGGTTGAGTGAAGGACCTGTCTAGTTCGGCCGGCGCGCCTGCTGTCTCGCGTCAGGTGTTTCTTTATTGTGGGATCTGATAGTGAGGTGTGGGCTACCCCTTTATATACCTTCCTTTGATGCCTTACTTTTATTGTTCCTTGATAATGTGAGTAGTCACGAAAGCTCTTGGAACTTCTCTATTCTTTCACAGTGGTTGTTTTGCATATTTTGAAATCACCTGTTTACTGTGATCTTATTGCATATATATATATATATATATATATATATATATATATATATATATATATATATATATATATATATATATATATATATATATATATATATATATATATATATATATATAGATGCAATATGCTTACTGTTTGGTGAAGGAAATATATAAGTATTTACTCACCGCTGTCTTTCGTTCGTTCCTCGTTTCTAGCTTGGTTATCACGTTACAAACAGATGTGCAGGCCACTATACTGCACCTATGTTCGTAAAATACTTGAAGGATCAAATCCTAGCGGGATAAAACTTCTTAGGAGAGAACTCACCTATGCAGACGACAAGAAAGGTAAGGAAAGGAAGGCAGGAAAATTAAGAAAGAGAGAAAAGGCAAGGAATGAAGCAAGACAAGGAAGACATCCTCTAAGTTTAAACTGTTTAGACTCAAGTTCCAAAATGTTAATGAACTTGTCTAAAACCTGAACTTGTCTAAAACCTGAACTTGTACATTAATTAAGAGAAATTACTAAATAATACAATTTCTGAGAGTCATGTAATAATTAAGGTTTTCATAAATGGAAAACTTGTCTCTCACTTTGAACAAAGTCAATATTAATTTGCCAATTTTATTAAATAAATTGTTTTCCACGTAATAACTTGAGAAGGACTCTTCAGATCGTCTTGAAACTCTTATTAATTAATATATCCTTAATGAAAATATTGTTCTTTTAGAGAACTTGGGATTGTCTTAAAGAACACAAAATAATTTATTTTCCTGAGAAGATTGTTGAGAAATTTATATAGAATAGAACTGCAAAAGAAAATTGATAAATATTGAAATCTTACGTTTTTATTGCAGCTATAATGTTCACTTCTTAATGTTCACTATTGTAATGTTCACTATATTAATGTTTACTATTGTAATGTTCACTATTTTAATGTTCACTATATTAATGTTCACTATATTAATGTTCACTATTTTAATGTTCACTATTGTAATGTTCACTATTTTAATGTTCACTATATTAATGTTCACTATATTAATGTTCACTATTTTAATGTTCACTATTGTAATGTTCACTATTTTAATGTTCACTATATTAATGTTCACTATTTTAATGTTCACTATTTTAATGTTCACTATTGTAATGTTCACTATTTTAATGTTCACTATATTAATGTTCACTATATTAATGTTCACTATTTTAATGTTCACTATTGTAATGTTCACTATTTTAATGTTCACTATATTAATGTTCACTATTTTAATGTTCACTATTTTAATGTTCACTATTTTAATGTTCACTATTTTAATGTTCACTATTTTAATGTTCACTATATTAATGTTCACTATTTTAATGTTCACTATCTTAATGTTCACTATCTTAATGCTCACTATTTTAATGTTCACTATTTTAATGTTCACTATATTAATGTTCACTATTTTAATGTTCACTATATTAATGTTCACTATCTTAATGTTCACTATTTTAATGTTCACTATTTTAATGTTCACTATATTAATGTTCACTATTTTAATGTTCACTATATTAATGTTCACTATCTTAATGTTCACTATTTTAATGTTCACTATTTTATTGTGAATGGAGACAAATGGTTTTTAATACTTGACGTGCTGTTGGAGTGTGAGCAAAGTAACATTTATGAAGGGATTCAGGGAAACCGGCAGGCCGGACTTGAGTCCTGGAGATGGGAAGTACAGTGCCTGCACTCTGAAGGAGGGGTGTTAATGTTGCAGTTTAAAAACTGTAGTGTAAAGCACCCTTCTGGCAAGACAGTGATGGAGTGAATGATGGTGAAAGTTTTTCTTTTTCGGGCCACCCTGCCTTGGTGGGAATCGGCCAGTGTGATAATAAAAAAATATATTAATGTTCACTATTTTAATGTTCACTATATTAATGTTCACTATTTTAATGTTCACTATATTAATGTTCGCTATTTTAATGTTCACTATATTAATGTTCACTATTTTAATGTTCACTATATTAATGTTCGCTATTTTAATGTTCACTATTTTAATGTTCACTATATTAATGTTCGCTATTTTAATGTTCACTATATTAATGTTCACTATTTTAATGTTCACTATTTTAATGTTCACTATTTTAATGTTCACTATATTAATGTTCGCTATTTTAATGTTCACTATATTAATGTTCACTATTTTAATGTTCACTATTTTAATGTTCACTATTTTAATGTTCACTATATTAATGTTCGCTATTTTAATGTTCACTATATTAATGTTCACTATTTTAATGTTCACTATATTAATGTTCACTATTTTAATGTTCACTATATTAATGTTCGCTATTTTAATGTTCACTATTTTAATGTTCGCTATTTTAATGTTCACTATTTTAATGTTCACTATTTTAATGTTCACTATTTTAATGTTCACTATTTTCATGTTCACTATTTTAATGTTCACTGTTTTAATGTTCACTACTTTAATGTTCACTGTTTTAATGTTCACTGTTTTAATGTTCACTATTTTAATGTTCACTGTTTTAATGTTCACTATTTTAATGTTCACTATTTTAATGTTCACTATTTTAATGTTCACTATATTAATGTTCGCTATTTTAATGTTCACTATTTTAATGTTCACTGTTTTAATGTTCACTGTTTTAATATTCACTGTTTTAATGTTCACTGTTTTAATGTTCACTATTTTAATGTTCACTATTTTAATGTTCACTATTTTAATGTTCGCTATTTTAATGTTCACTATTTTAATGTTCACTGTTTTAATGTTCACTGTTTTAATATTCACTGTTTTAATGTTCACTGTTTTAATCTTCACTATTTTAATGTTCACTGTTTTAATGTTCACTACTTTAATGTTCACTGTTTTAATGTTCACTATTTTAATGTTCACTATTTTAATGTTCACTATTTTAATGTTCACTGTTTTAATGAGAACAGTTGTCAAGTACCGTCGCCTCTGCTCAGTCTTATATAGACAATTCCTTTATCTAGTTTCTATAAGATAACCAGATAACTATAGAAAGTTCCTTTATGATCGTCTTCATAATGTCAACTCTCGTGTATCCATAGAAAATTGCTGGTGAACTAGACACATGTGCAACATCTGGCTATCTTGCAGACGTCTCGCTCCCGTAGCCCAATCGCTAGCGCACTAAGGTCACACACTGCGGTCCGGGGTTCGAATCTCCTCCGGTACGACTGGAAAATATTAGGGATGTGTTTCCATAAGACACCTGCTGTCCTTGTCCCTGTTCACCCATCAGTTTAAAATGGGTACCTGAGTGTTAGTGGACTGGTGTGGGTCGCATCCTGGGATACAACTGACCTAATTTGTTGGAAATGCTCAGTATAACAAGCGGTTTCTATATAGTAGTATGTCGTTGATGTCAGCGAGACCTGTATACCTTGTACATGTACTTGTAGTAAATAACGATGTTATATATCCAGTGGTTTTATCAATACAATACATGGACAGATAGTAATATACTCAGAAAATTGTAGCATGGAATATTGGCCTTTTGTTTTTTCTCCTCCTTTATCTCGAAATGGTGTTGGATTATTTTATCTTATTGCGTTATTCTGCCTTGATGTTGGCAAGTGGCTCTTGATCCAAGAGACTAGCTACAGGTATTATCAAACCCCTACTAGCTTAGCGCTTTCCCCATGGTTACAGTAAAAGAATTCTGAGTTGCATCAGTCTTTTATAGCTGACACACCTGATGGTATCAATAAAACATTTTGTTGGCGTCTGTGCAATAACTGCAACGGAATGTTTCTTGTGAGTTTTAGGCTTTCTATGTTGATGTGTTTAAGCTTTCTATGTTGATGTGTCTTAGTCTTCTATGTTGATGTGTTTTAGCCTTCAATGTTGATGTGTTTTAGCCTTCTATGTTGATGTGTTTTAGCCTTCTATGTTGATGTGTTTTAGCCTTCTATGTTGATGTTTTAGCCTTCTATGTTGATGTGTTTTAGCCTTCTTTCTTGATGTGTTTTAGACCTCTATGTTGATGTGTTTTAGCCTTCTATGTTGATGTGTTTAGCCTTCTATGTTGATGTGTTTTAATCTTCCATGTTGATGTGTTTTAGCCTTTCATGTTGATGTGTTTTAGCCTTCCATGTTGATGTGTTTTAGCCTTCTATGTTGATGTGTTTTAGCCTTCCATGTTTATGTGTTTTAGCCTTCCATGTTGATGTGTTTTAGCCTTCCATGTTGATGTGTTTTACCCTTCTATGTTTATGTGTTTTAGCCTTCCATGTTGATGTGTTTTAGCCTTCCATGTTGATGTGTTTTAGCCTTCCATGTTGATGTGTTTTAGCCTTCCATGTTGATGTGTTTTAGCCTTCCATGTTGATGTGTTTTAGCCTTCTATGTTGATGTGTTTTAGCCTTCCATGTTTATGTGTTTTAGCCTTCTATGTTGATGTGTTTTAGCCTTCCATGTTGATGTGTTTTACCCTTCTATGTTTATGTGTTTTAGCCTTCCATGTTGATGTGTTTTAGCCTTCTATGTTGATGTGTTTTAGCCTTCCATGTTGATGTGTTTTAGCCTTCCATGTTGATGTGTTTTAGCCTTCCATGTTGATGTGTTTTAGCCTTCCATGTTGATGTGTTTTAGCCTTCCATGTTTATGTGTTTTAGCCTTCTATGTTGATGTGTTTAGCCTTCTATGTTGATGTGTTTTAGCCTTCCATGTTGATGTGTTTTAGCCTTCTATGTTTATGTGTTTTAGCCTTCTATGTTGAAGTGTTTTAGCCTTCCATGTTGATGTGTTTTAGCCTTTTATGTTTATGTGTTTTAGCCTTCCATGTTGATGTGTTTTAGCCTTCCATGTTGATGTGTTTTAGCCTTCCAGGTTGATGTGTTTTAGCCTTCTATGTTGATGTGTTTTAGCCTTCCATGTTGATGTGTTTTAGCCTTCTATGTTTATGTGTTTTAGCCTTCTATGTTGAAGTGTTTTAGCCTTCCATGTTGATGTGTTTTAGCCTTCCAGGTTGATGTGTTTTAGCCTTCCAGGTTGACGTGTTTTAGCCTTCCATGTTGATGTGTTTTAGCCTTCCATGTTTATGTGTTTTAGCCTTCCAGGTTGATGTGTTTTAGCCTTCCAGGTTGATGTGTTTTAGCCTTCCAGGTTGATGTGTTTTAGCCTTCCATGTTGATGTGTTTTAGCCTTCTATGTTGATGTGTTTTAGCCTTCCATGTTGATGTGTTTTACCCTTCTATGTTTATGTGTTTTAGTCTTCCATGTTGATGTGTTTTAGCCTTCTATGTTGATGTGTTTTAGCCTTCCATGTTGATGTGTTTTACCCTTCTATGTTTATGTGTTTTAGCCTTCCATGTTGATGTGTTTTAGCCTTCCATGTTGATGTGTTTTAGCCTTCCATGTTGATGTGTTTTAGCCTTCCATGTTGATGTGTTTTAGCCTTCCATGTTGATGTGTTTTAGCCTTCCATGTTGATGTGTTTTAGCCTTCCATGTTGATGTGTTTTAGCCTTCCATGTTGATGTGTTTTAGCCTTCCATGTTGATGTGTTTTAGCCTTCCATGTTGATGTGTTTTAGCCTTCTATGTTGATGTGTTTTAGCCTTCCATGTTGATGTGTTTTACCCTTCTATGTTTATGTGTTTTAGCCTTCCATGTTGATGTGTTTTAGCCTTCTATGTTGATGTGTTTTAGCCTTCCATGTTGATGTGTTTTACCCTTCTATGTTTATGTGTTTTAGCCTTCCATGTTGATGTGTTTTAGCCTTCTATGTTGATGTGTTTTAGCCTTCCATGTTGATGTGTTTTACCCTTCTATGTTTATGTGTTTTAGCCTTCCATGTTGATGTGTTTTAGCCTTCTATGTTGATGTGTTTTAGCCTTCCATGTTAATGTGTTTTACCCTTCTATGTTTATGTGTTTTAGCCTTCCATGTTGATGTGTTTTAGCCTTCCATGTTGATGTGTTTTAGCCTTCCATGTTGATGTGTTTTAGCCTTCCATGTTGATGTGTTTTAGCCTTCCATGTTGATGTGTTTTAGCCTTCCATGTTTATGCGTTTTAGCCTTCTATGTTTATGTGTTTTAGCCTTCCATGTTTATGTGTTTTAGCCTTCCATGCTGATGTATTTTATTCTTTTGTGTTGATGTGTTTTCCTCTAAGGAAGTTTCACTTTAATTTTCATTTGTCAAAGTTTTATGTGCAAGTTTTATAAAGACAGGTTCTGTGAAGCAACTGGAAAATCTCTCTTCTGATCAGAAAAATCTGTGTTTGACCTTACTGATATTTCCTGGACTATATCTATGTATTAATATATAATGTACTTTTATGTCCACATGGCACTTGCGTGCCCTTATGACCATTGTAAATAAATGTAATATACTCATTATTTAAATAAACGTACGTAGTCACCTATTTACATAGTACCTTCAACACTAATCATTTTTGCTGGCAAAAAATAGGATTCATTTTCCTTTTTTGTTGACTCTCATTTGCCTTTTTTATCCAATCAGGGAAAACTGTAATACTGATTTTCGTGCAATAAAGTCTGAGTGGCTTGCATGATTGGCTTCACTCCTGGATGCTAATAACTGGATTATGCAAATTCTTGATATCGCAATTTCTGGGTTAATGTGCTGGTGTATGTTAGGACACTGGTCTCACTCCGGGACAACAAGTCCTACTCAGAGCTGGTGTTTCTTACCAGATAATTTGATTTTCCATTTTTCTCTTGAAGAATATAAGATAGATTCCATGTGGTAACTAGCAAATACTTCTTGTGATTAGCTTCAAGTTTTCAACGCTAATGTGAAGCAGTGTCAGAAACCTGCCTCAGTCTGTACTATTCCTTTCGTGGTGCAGTGACAAAAGGGTGAATGGGGCTACGCTATATAAGGATACCTTTCTTGGATACCTTTGCTACCAATTTACGACTAGATTATATATGCATTAGTTGCATACTGACTCCTTCACTTTCTTGTTGCTGAGCTTTGAAAGTGCGATTGTTGAAGCTTGAGTATCTACAAGTTCACGCCACTACACAAGTGTTAGTCACAGATACCAGCTACTTAGAAAAAAATGGTTGTAAGTAAGAGAGCAAAGTGTTATAGGTTACAGTGTTAGATAACACATAAGTATTTTATGTTAGGAATTCACAATTTTTAGTAAATGCGTTAATAATGTGATAACAAACTTTAACAATAAAATTATATGTGTTAATTACCTCTTTATCAGTTAAGATAGTGTTTTTTTCACATTTCTTTATCAGTTAAGATAGTGTTTTTTTCACATTTCTTTATCAGTTAAGATAGTGTTTTTTATCACATTTCTTTATCAGTTAAGATAGTGTTTTTTCACATTTCTTTATCAGTTAAGATAGTGTTTTTTATCACATTTCTTTATCAGTTAAGATAGTGTTTTTTCACATTTCTTTATCAGTTAAGATAGTGTTTTTTCACATTTCTTTATCAGTTAAGATAGTGTTTTTTATCACATTTCTTTATCAGTTAAGATAGTGTTTTTTCACATTTCTTTATCAGTTAAGATAGTGTTTTTTCACATTTCTTTATCAGTTAAGATAGTGTTTTTTCACATTTCTTTATCAGTTAAGATAGTGTTTTTTATCACATTTCTTTATCAGTTAAGATAGTGTTTTTTATCACATTTCTTTATCAGTTAAGATAGTGTTTTTTCACATTTCTTTATCAGTTAAGATAGTGTTTTTTCACATTTCTTTATCAGTTAAGATAGTGTTTTTTCACATTTCTTTATCAGTTAAGATAGTGTTTTTCTCACATTTCTTTATCAGTTAAGATAGTGTTTTTCTCACATTTCTTTATCAGTTAAGATAGTGTTTTTTTCACATTTCTTTATCAGTTAAGATAGTGTTTTTTATCACATTTCTTTATCAGTTAAGATAGTGTTTTTTCACATTTCTTTATCAGTTAAGATAGTGTTTTTCACATTTCTTTATCAGTTAAGATAGTGTTTTTTCACATTTCTTTATCAGTTAAGATAGTGTCTTTTCACATTTCTTTATCAGTTAAGATAGTGTTTTTTTCACATTTCTTTATCAGTTAAGATAGTGTTTTTTTCACATTTCTTTATCAGTTAAGATAGTGTTTTTATCACATTTCTTTATCAGTTAAGATAGTGTTTTTTCACATTTCTTTATCAGTTAAGATAGTGTTTTTTCACATTTCTTTATCAGTTAAGATAGTGTTTTTTCACATTTCTTTATCAGTTAAGATAGTGTTTTTTATCACATTTCTTTATCAGTTAAGATAGTGTTTTTTATCACATTTCTTTATCAGTTAAGATAGTGTTTTTTCACATTTCTTTATCAGTTAAGATAGTGTTTTTTCACATTTCTTTATCAGTTAAGATAGTGTTTTTTCACATTTCTTTATCAGTTAAGATAGTGTTTTTCTCACATTTCTTTATCAGTTAAGATAGTGTTTTTCTCACATTTCTTTATCAGTTAAGATAGTGTTTTTTTCACATTTCTTTATCAGTTAAGATAGTGTTTTTTATCACATTTCTTTATCAGTTAAGATAGTGTTTTTTCACATTTCTTTATCAGTTAAGATAGTGTTTTTTCACATTTCTTTATCAGTTAAGATAGTGTTTTTTCACATTTCTTTATCAGTTAAGATAGTGTTTTTTCACATTTCTTTATCAGTTAAGATAGTGTTTTTTCACATTTCTTTATCAGTTAAGATAGTGTTTTTTTCACATTTCTTTATCAGTTAAGATAGTGTTTTTTCACATTTCTTTATCAGTTAAGATAGTGTTTTTTTCACAATTTCTTTATCAGTTAAGATAGTGTTTTTTCACATTTCTTTATCAGTTAAGATAGTGTTTTTCTCACATTTCTTTATCAGTTAAGATAGTGTTTTTTCACATTTCTTTATCAGTTAAGATAGTGTTTTTTTCACAATTTCTTTATCAGTTAAGATAGTGTTTTTTTCACATTTCTTTATCAGTTAAGATAGTGTTTTTTCACATTTCTTTATCAGTTAAGATAGTGTTTTTCTCACATTTCTTTATCAGTTAAGATAGTGTTTTTTTCACATTTCTTTATCAGTTAAGATAGTGTTTTTTTCACATTTCTTTATCAGTTAAGATAGTGTTTTTTCACATTTCTTTATCAGTTAAGATAGTGTTTTTCTCACATTTCTTTATCAGTTAAGATAGTGTTTTTTCACATTTCTTTATCAGTTAAGATAGTGTTTTTTCACATTTCTTTATCAGTTAAGATAGTGTTTTTTTCACATTTCTTTATCAGTTAAGATAGTGCTTTTTTCACATTTCTTTATCAGTTAAGATAGTGTTTTTTCACATTTCTTTATCAGTTAAGATAGTGTTTTTTTCACATTTCTTTATCAGTTAAGATAGTGCTTTTTTCACATTTCTTTATCAGTTGTTGGTTTTCACATATCTTTATTTTCCCATAAAAGTAATTCATAAAAATTTTGGAAGTTAATCAATAGTTTCTTTTTTTCTTCAGCAGAAATAAAATTCGTATGTATATATAGATGGGAACTATAATCTTGTTTAATATAGATATTCAGTAAAAAAAATCTATGTGAATTTTCTCAAAATCGATTTCAGCAAATTTCTCGGATAGATCAGGCAATAAAAAGTTTTGAGTACTTTGCAACAGTCAAATATTTTGTTATTAATACTTTGCAACAGTTAAATATTTCGTGATTAATACTTTGCAACAGTCAAATATTTTGTGATTAATACTTTGCAACAGTTAAATATTTCGTGATTAATACTTTGCAACAGTCAAATATTTTGTGATTAATACTTTGCAACAGATAAATATTCCGTGATTAATACTTTGCAACAGTCAAATATTTTGTGATTAATACTTTGCAACAGTCAAATATTTTGTGATTAATACTTTGCAACAGTTAAATATTCCATGATTAATACTTTGCAACAGTCAAATATTTTGTGATTAATACTTTGCAACAGTTAAATATTCCATGATTAATACTTTGCAAAAGTCAAATATTTTGTGATTAATACTTTGTAACAGATAAATGTTCCGTGATTAATACTTCGCAATAGATAAATATTCCGTGATTAATACTTTGCAGCAGTTAAATATTTCATGATTAATACTTTGCAACAGTCAAATATTTTGTGATTAATACTTTGCAACATATAAATATTCCGTGATTAATACTTTGCAGCAGTTAAATATTTCGTGATTAATACCTTGCAACAGTTAAATATTCCATGATTAATAATTTGCAACATATGAATATACCGTGATTAATGCATTGCAACAGTTAAATATTCCGCGATTAATACTTTGCAACAGTTAAATATTCCGTGATTAATACTTCTGCGACAGATAAATAAATTTTCTGTGAATAATGCATTGCAACAGTCAAATATTTTGTGATTAATATTTTGCAACAGTTAAATATTCCATGATTAATACTTTGCAACAAATATTTTGATAAGTTTTGCAACAGTTAATTTCTGATATATTTGCAACAGTAATATTTTGTGATTAATACTTGAACCAGTAAATATTCCGTGATTAATAGTTCGCACATAGATATTTGGTTAAACTTTCACAGTTAATATTTCATATTAATACTTTTGAAACAAAGTATAATTCCAAAGATAAGTATTCCGTGTAACCAGCAGTAAAATGTAAACCACCTGCAAAGTTAAATCCACCAGTTCATGCATCCCTAATCCCCATAGAAGTGGAGTAGCCGTGAAATGCACTGCAACAGTAAAATCCGGATTAAGTATATTAAGTTAAACACTTCCGTAAGTCACACACAGATAAGATACACCCAGTAAGTAAGAGCACCACACAAGTAAAAGTGCACCCAGTAATAAGTTACCCCCCAAAGTATAGTACCAACCCCAGTAATACCCAGTATTTCACCTATTAAGTACCACACCAGTAAGTACACCCAGAGAATACACACTCAAGTAAGTACAACCCAGTAATACCACCCCAGTATAGTGCACCCAAGAAAAGTACCACCCATTTAGTACCACCCCAGTAAGTACCACCCTATAAGTGCACCCAGTAAGTGCACACCCCAGTAAGTATCCACCCAGTAGTACCACTTTCCAGTAATGTACCACCACCATAAAAGTACCACGCCAGAAGTTACAACCCCAGACAGTCCACCCAAGTAAGTACCACCCCAGTAAGTCCAACCCAGTAAGTGGCACCCAGTAAGTACCACCCCCAGTAAGTACCACCCCAGTAAGGTACCACTCAAGAAGTACCCACCAGTAAGTACCACCCAGTAAGTACCACCCCAGTAAGTACCCCCATAGTACCACCCCCAGTAAGTACCACCCAGTAAGTCCCCCAGTAAGTACCACCCCAGTTAGTACCACCCTCAGTAAGTACCACCCAGTAGTGGCCCCCAGTAAGTACCACCCCAGTAAGTACCACCCAGTAAGTACCAGCCCCAGTAGTACCACCCCAGTAAGTACCACCCCAGGTAAGTGGCCCAAGTAAGTACCACCCCAGTAAGTACCCCCAGTAAGTACCACCCACGTAAGTGGCCCCCAGTAAGTACCCCAGTAAGTACCACCCAAGTAATAGCTACCACCCCAGTAAGTACCACCCAGTAAGTACCACCCCAGTAAGTACCACGCCAGATAGTACCACCCCAGTAAGTACCACCCTAGTAAGTCCCAAGTAAGTACCACCCCAGTAAGTACCACTCAGTATGTACCACTCCAGTATGTACCACCCCAGTAAGTACCACCCAGTAAGTACCACCCCAGTAAGTACCACGTCAGATAGTACCACCCCAGTAAGTACCACCCCGGTAAGTGGCTCCCAAGTAAGTACCACCCCAGTAAGTACCACCCCAGTAAGTACCACCCCGGTAAGTGGCTCCCCAGTATCACCCCAGTAAGTACCACCCCAGTAAGCACCACCCCAGTAAGTACCACCCCAGTAAGTACCACCCCAGTAAGTACCACTCAAGTAAGTACCACTCCAGTAAGTACCACCCAAGTAAGTACCACCCCAGTAAGTCCACCCCGTAATGTACCAAGTAAGTACCACCCAATAAGTACCACCCCAGTAAGTACCACCCAAGTAAGTACCACCAGTAAGTACCACCAAGAAGTACTAACCCAGTAAGTACCACCACGGTAAGTGGCTCCCAAGTACCACCCCAGTAAGTACCACCCCAGTAAGTACCACCCCTGTAAGTGGCTCCCCAGTATCACCCCAGTAAGTACCACCCCAGTAAGCACCACCCCAGTAAGTACCACCCCAGTAATACAGTAACCCACCCAGTAAGTACCCCAGTAAGTACCACCCCAGTAAGTACCACCCAAGTAAGTACCACCCCAGTAAGTACCACCCCGGTAAGTGGCTCCCAAGTAAGTACCACCCCAATAAGTACCACCCCAGTAAGTACCACCCAAGTAACACCCAAGTAAGTACCACTCTAGTAAGTACCACCCAAGTAAGTACTACCCCAGTAAGTACCACCCCGGTAAGTGGCTCCCAAGTACCACCCCAGTAAGTACCACCCCAGTAAGTACCACCCCTGTAAGTGGCTCCCCAGTATCACCCCAGTAAGTACCACCCCAGTAAGCACCACCCCAGTAAGTACCACCCCAGTAAGTACCACCCCAGTAAGTACCACCCAAGTAAGTACCACTCTAGTAAGTACCACCCAAGTAAGTACCACACCAGTAAGTACCTCTCAGTAAGTACCACTCCGGTACGTACCACCCCAGTAAGTACCACCCCAGTAAGTACCATCCCAGTAAGTACCACGCCAGTAAGTACCACCCCAGTAAGTACCACCCCGGTAAGTGGCTCCCAAGTACCACTCCAGTAAGTACCACCCCAGTAAGTACCACCCCGTTAAGTGGCTCCCCAGTATCACCCCAGTAAATACCACCCCAGTAAGCACCACCCCAGTAAGTACCACCCCAGTAAGTACCACCCCAGAAAGTACCACCTCAGTAAGTACCATCCCAGTACCACCCCAGTAAGTACCACCCCAGTAAGTACCACCCGTAGTAAGTACCACCCCACTAAGTACCACCCCACTAAGTACCCCCCAGTACCACCCCAGTAAGTACCACCCCAGTAAGTACCACCCCAGTAAGTACCCCCCAGTACCACCCCAGTAAGTACCACCCCAGTACCCCAGTACCCCAAGTACCACCCCAGTACCACCCCGTAAGTACAAGTACCACCCTAGTAAGTACCACCCCAGTAAGTACCAACCCCAGTAATACCACCCCAGTAAGTACCACCCCAGAAAAGTACCACCCAGAAAGTACCACCCCAGAAGTACCACCCCAGTAAGTACCACCCAGTAATACCCAGTACCACCCCAGTAAGTACCCCCCAGTACCACCCCAGTAAGTACCACCCCAGTAAGTACCACCCCAGTAAGTACCCCCCAAGTACCACCCCAGTAAGTACCACCCCAGTAAGTACCACCCCCGTAAGTACCCCCCCAGTACACCCAGTAAGTACCACCCCAGTAAGTAACCAATCCCAGTACCACCCCAGTAAGTACCACCCCAGTAAGTACCACCCCAGTAAAGTAAGTCCACCCCAGTAAGTACCACCCAGTAAGTACCACCCCAGTAAGTACCCCCAGTACCACCCCAGTAAGTAAAGTAAGTACCACCCCAGTAAAAGTAAAGTAGTACCACCCAGTAAGTACCACCCCAGTACCACCCCAGTAAGTACCACCACAGTAAGTACCACCCCAGTAAAAGTACCACCCCAGTAAGTACCACCCCAAAAGTACCACCCAGAAGTACCACCCCCAGAAAGTACCACCCCAGAAAGTACCACCCCAGAAAGTACACCCCAGAAAGTACGTAAACCCCAGTAAGTACCACCAGAAAGTACCACCCCAGAAAAGTACCACCCCAGTAAGTACCACCCCAGAAAGTACCACCCCAGTAAGTACCACCCCAGAAAGTACCACCCAGAAGTACCACCCCAGAAAGTACCACCCCAGTAAGTACCACCCCAGTAAGTACCACCCCAGTAAGTACCACCCCAGTAAGTACCACCCCAGTAAGTACCACCCCAGAAAGTACCACCCCAGAAAGTACCACCCCAGTAAGTACCACCCCAGTAAGTACCACCCCAGTAAGTTCTTAAGATCCAATTTATGTGTTTAAGGTTGGTTAGTTTATTATTCTGTTATCATGATCCTCTGGTAATTAATTCATATATGCTGAGTGTTCATGCATGTTGTATGTATGTTTTATTTACTTGTAAAATAACAAAGAATAACATTTTTGTTTGATTTTCAGTAAAATCAAAATGTTTATTATTTTCAAAGTATAAGCATTACTGTTTACCGTACAATGTTAGAGTGTTTGAACGTGTAAGGTAAGTCGATGTACTTTAGATTAAGCTAGCTCTGTGTGTGTGTGTGTGTGTGGTGTGTGTGTGTGTGTGGTGTGTGAGTGTGTGTGTGTGTTGTGTGTTGTGTGTGTGTGTGTGTGTGTGTGTGTGACTCTGGCTGCCTGTGCTGTGAGACGGCGCTGTAGTTGCTGGTGGCTGGAGCTGCTTGCTGCCTGGACGACCCACAGTTCCCGTCGTGCTGGCAGAGCGCTTGGCTGGTTGTTACCTCGTTCTTCCTAACATTCATAGTGTGTGTTTACGGGACAGTGACTGTTACTCTATATCCCTGGTTTAAGTTCTAATCAAGACAGGTACTTAAATTACTTAGACCGCAGTGATTTATGCAAGATCTGATAAAAATAAAAATATAGAGACTGTGAATAACAATAAGTGTTAATAAAACGTAATGTATAGGAATGTTTTACGAAGGTATTAATTTCAATACTGGAATAATCGCAAGATATATAAGGGTAAGTAAACACATTTTTATGCCGGAATATTAACTCTAGTTCATTTAATGGTACTTTTACTAACTTTTATATTATATACAAAAGTCGCCGTCTCAACTAAGGCTTAAACACCACTTAAAGAGAAAAACCTTGCCAATATTCAGTCAGTAGTTGCCTTGCCAGAAATATACAAACATAACAGGTTAAATGATCCACTCAACATCAACATTCTTTCCTGTCCAGGACTTAAGTTTTGCTAAACAGTTGCCGGAATCTCTTGATAAATGTTACTTACCTTCTCACACTTCAACCACTTACAACCATTCACTGTGATCGAACACGCTCACACTCCCGCTGTGTGCTCGCACCTCTGTAATTAAAATGTTCCCTTCAACATCTCCAGGAACGACATCTAATGGGTCTTTTCTGTTTCTTCATTACCAGTACCCCCCCCCCCCCCCAAAAAAAAAATTGATCTTCGTATTGTGATCGTTTCCAGAAACGCAAACATGATCATATGTTTACATATGTTTACATATATAAATATATATACAGTGGACCCCCGCATAACGATTACCTCCGAATGCGACCAATTATGTAAGTGTATTTATGTAAGTGCGTTTGTACATGTATGTTTGGGGGTCTGAAATGGACTAATCTACTTCACAATATTCCTTATGGGAACAAATTCGGTCAGTACTGGCACCTGAACATACTTCTGGAGTGAAAAATATTCGTTAACCGGGGGTCCACGGTTATATATTATTTATATATATATATATATATAATATTATATATAAATATATATATATATATATATATATATATATATATATATATATATTATATATATATAGTGAGGTATACTGTAACGAATCTAATTGGTTCTCGAATCCCGTTCGTTATAGCAATCGTTCGTCATAGCGATCGTTCGTTATTGAGGTAATCCGTTCCAGGTCCCCAAATACTACCACTTAACATTGAAAAATTTAATATAAAGCTGTAAAAACGTAAATATATTTGAATTTAAACTCATGAAATAAAGAATATCATTAATACTTTTAATAAAATATAATAAAAGCAGTAAAATAACTAATTATAAATACTGTTGTTTATCCTAGCTTAGTGTTGTTCAGCATGCAGGAGGCAGGGGCCGGCTTGCCAAATTTCTCGCTTCACACGCTGAGGTTCGTGTTCGATTCCCGGCGAGGGTGAAAGCATTGGGTGTGCTTCCATACACCTGTTGTCCATGTTCATCCATCAGTAAAATGGGTACCTGGGTGGTAGTCGACTGGTGTGGGTCGCATCCTGGGACAAAATTAACCTAATTTTACGGGAAATGCTCAGCATAATAAACGGCTTTCTGTATAGTAGTATGTCAGTGATGTCAGCTATGGTCTGTTTTTTTTTTTTTTTTTTTTTTTTTTTTCGCGGTATTCTCCCGGCCGGGTTTTTTCCAGTAGTGGTGACCCGGCCTTGGTCCTATATGGGGAGTTCTAGAGACTTTTTAAGTCTCCAGGGGAGGAGGTCAAGTTCCCCTCTCTTGGGACAGTTCCCCCGAGGATTTCCTGAACTATTTTAAAGAAGGACCCAGGTGTGACGCTTCATTTACTTAATGTTAAAAATTAATAATTTTACCAAAAGAATTTGAAAACTTACCTAACCTTACTGTACAAGCGCAATTAATTGGGACTATTAAACTAAATTATTTAGATAAGTTTACAATAATTTAATAACACAATGAAATATTTTTTTCTATTGGGTTCATAAACATTTCTGCGAAATCTTGCATAACAAATTTTCCCTGCCTTATTCAGCAAGAGAGCATGGGTATTAAGCCAAATGGCAGTTTCCCCTATTCGGTACGATATTATATGTCGTCAGAATAGTAAACTGGCCCAATTAGCAAGAACTATTTAAAATTAAGTCCTTCTAAATTTTCTCTTATACATTTACAGATATTTTTTTTTCATTATTTTATGTAAAAATTTATAATTTTTGCACCAAAAGGAACTTAAAAAAACTTACTAAAACCCTTGTTATAAAAAGAACAATTATTTTAACTAACCCAAACTAAATATATTTTAGATTTGTTTTCAGTAATTTAATACTAACAACAATTGAAATATATTTTTTTCGTTAGGTACAGAAGAATTTTGGCGAAATTATTGCATACACAAAATTTTCCACTTGTCTTATGGGAAGAGAAACGTTGCTATTTAAGCCAAGATCGCAAGTCTGCCTATTCGGCCCACATATATATATATATATAATATATATATATATTTTATATATATATATATAAATATATATTTATATATATTATTATATATTAAATATATATTTTATATTAAATATATATATATTTATTTTATATTATAAAATATATATTATATATATATATATATATTATATATCTTATATATATATTTTATATATATATATATTATTTTATATATATTTTATATATAAATTTATAATTTTAAATTTTATATATATATATATATATATTTATATATATATATATATATATATATAAAATATATATTTTATGCAATAAGATCACAGTAAACAGGTGATTTCAGAATATGCAAAACAAACCATCTGAAAGAATAGAGAAATTCCAAGCGCTTTCGTGACTACTCACATTATCAAGGAACTATGAAAGTTAAAGCATCCAAGGAAGCTATATAAGGGGTCTGGTCGGCACCCTCACTATCAGATCCCACAACGGTTTAAACACGTGACGCGCGGCGAGCCAACTTGGAAAGGTCTTGGCACAACTCACCCCACCCAAACTATTCACCCAAGAAATAAGAAATTTTAAAGATTATTTGTCCAGTGTATTATTAAATTCCCTTCCCAAAATTCTATTAATTTTAAATGGATCTAATTTTTATAAACCAAAGGAAATATTCATATTATTGTCAAAAATGCTTTTTATGAAACAAGATTCAATTATATTCTGTCGACCATGGACTTGCTTGATACTACTTTCTCAACTTTTTGAAAATCAATTTGGTGGTTAAATCCTTCAGAATAAAAGAGCATTTGGGAAACTTGTCCAGTTCTAATGCTATATTTATGTTGTTTTAATCTTGTTCGAGATTTTTTTCCCTTTGACCGTAATAACTTTATCGCAAATTTTACAAAGGAATTTAAGACACATCCTCAATTTTGGGGGGGTTCTTTATCAAAAGTTTTTTTTCTGTATCGAGAAATTTTTTTAATACAACTTTAAATTAAAAGTCTTTAAAAAGAAGGCATATCAACCCAAATTTTTTATGGTAAGGGAGAACCAAAAATATTTTTATTTGAATAAAGGGTGGTTGTCCCCTTTTTTATTTTAAAAAGTATTTTTGGCAAATTTAAAAGATTTATCAATTACTTTTTGGGTATTTTAAATCATTACCCATTTCATAAATTTTGGTATTTCCTATCTATGAACTCAGGCTACAAATCGTAAAATCTCAAAACATTGATGAGAAAAAAAGACAGTTTGACTCTATTTGAGCGAGGAAAAATAGTGGACATAGAACATTTTTGTAGGTTTCTGTAAAATTTTTAAAATTTTTTTCATTATTACCTTAATAATTAAAAATCGAAAAATCTTGCCTTTTCTGATGTTTTAATTATTAAGGGTAATAAAGAATTTAAATTTAAAATTTACAGAAAACCTACTAATAACTGTTCCTATGTCCACTATTATTCCTCGCATCAAGATAGAGTCAAACTGTCTGTTTTCTCATCAATGTTTCTGAGAGCTTTACGAATTTGTAGTCCTGAGTTCATAGATGAGGAAATATCCAAAATTTATGAAATAGGTAATGATTTAAAATACCCAAGAAATGTAATTGATAAATCTTTTAAAGTTGCCAGAAATACTTTTTACAAATCCAAAAAGGGACAACCAGCCTTATTCAAATAAAAATATGTTGGTTCTCCTTACCATGAAAACTTGGTTGATATGCCTTCTCTTCTTAAGACTTTTAATATTAAAGTTGTATTCAAAAATCTCGATACAGTAAAAAAAACTTTTGATAAAGAATTCCCCCCAAAATGCTGATGGATGTGTCTATAAGATTCCTTGTAAAATTTGCGATAAAGTTTATTACGGTCAAACTGGTAAAAAATCTCGAACTAAGATTAAAACAACATAAATATAGCATTAGAACTGGACAAGATTCCAATGCTCTATTTATTCATGTCAGAGATTTTAACCATCCAATTGATTTTCAAAAAGTTGAGAAAGTAGTATCAAGCAAGTCCATGGTCGACAGGAATATAATTGAATCTTGTTTCATAAAAAGCAGTTTTGACAATAATATGAATATTTCCTTTGGTTTATATAAATTAGATCCATTTATAATTAATAGAATTTGGGAAGAATTTAATAATACACTGGACAAATAATCTTTAAAATTTCTTATTTCTTGGGTTGAATAGTCTGTGGGTGGAGTTGTGCAAGGACCTTTCCAAGTTGGCTCGCCGCGCGTCACGTGTTTAAACCGTTGTGGGATCTGATAGTGAGGTGCTGGCCTGACCCCTTATATAGCTTCCTTGGATGCTTTACTTTCATAGTTCCTTGATAATGTGAGTAGTCACGAAAGCGCTTGGAATTTCTCTATTCTTTCAGAGTGGTTGTTTTGCATATATATATATATATATATATATATATATATATATCTATATTTATACCACAGCCCAAGCACTAAGAGACAAGCATGCAACCAGGGACACCATAGCCATCAACAACAACCCTGAAGAAGACCCCATCACTGAACAATTAATTTTGCCTGAATCGGAAGTGCAGGAAGTTACACTGGAATTCAACCTCAGCACCTCAAGGAGTTGGTAAATCCAGTACTCGGTGCATCTGCATCACTTCTTCTCACCGAGTTAACAACTTTCGTCAACAACTGCCTGGCTGGGCGAATTCCAGAAGCAAATTAAACCTTTCTTTTTTGGAGCCTCACTGTGTGCGTTGAAGAAGGATGGGGGAATCAGACCCATTGCGGTTGGAAACATTCTTCACCGTCTCGTTGCCAAAGCAGCAGTAAGAAACATTCTCCTAGAAGCTGCCAGTTTACTCCAGCCACACCAACTGGGCGTTGGGGTCCCTCAAGGCAGTGAAGCTGCAGCTCATGCGGCAAGGGCCTACATCAGGGACCTACCAGAGGACAAGGCCGAAGTCAAACTTGATTTTAGAAATGCCTTTAATATGGTAAAGAGAGATGCTGTCTTGCCAGCTGTTCGGGATCGCTTCCCCAGTCTTTTTCCCTTCATTTCAGCCGGATACAGCAAACCCTCAATTCTTTTGTTTGGAGAACATGAAATTCTCTCATCAGAAGATGTTCAGCAGGGTGACCCACTAGCTCCACTTCTCTTCTGCTTGGCAGTAAGAGAACTAACTTCCAGCCTACGCAGCGAGCTCAACATCTGGTACCTGGATGATGGCACATTGGCAGGTACTGAAGAGTCCCTGGTAGGGGACATACAACTGGTGAAAACACAGGGAGAAGACTTGGGACTCATCCTCAATCCCTCCAAGTGTGAAATCATCGCAGCGAACCAGGAAATAATCAATGCTGTACGAAGAATCCTCCCAGAAGTCTCTACTACCACTCCGTCCAACAGTACCCTCTTGGGAGCACCGCTGGGTCACCAGGCCATCCACACAGCCCTCAAGGACAAATTGAATGACCTGATGAAAATGGAGGAGAGAATAAGCAATCTTGATGCCCATGATGCTCTGTATCTCCTAACAAGGTGCCTTACTATTCCAAGACTCACTTCCTGAGGTGTGCACCCTCTTTTGACAACCCAACACTCGACAAATATGACGCACACCTGAGGTCAACCCTTAAGAAGGCACTGAACCTGTCACTAGAGGATCAGCAATGGGATGAGGCAACCCTCCCAGTGCGACTGGGAAGTATAGGGGTGCGCAAAGCAACGCATGTTGCTTTACCTGCTTTTCTGTCTTCGTGTTTGGCTTCCATGCATTAGTCAAGAAGATTGTTCCCGAACGCTTGAGAGACTTGGTAGGAGCTCAAGACCCCAGGTTTACTGAAGCAGCGATTCGGTGGGACACCCTTACAGATTCCTCCAGTAACCAGCTCCTCCCAAAGAACACAAACATTTCCCCCTGGGACAAACCGATCATGGAAAAAATCGCCAACACATTGCTCTCCAACGCCTCAGGAAAGGACAAAGCTCGTCTCCTGGCAGTGAAGGCACCACACTCAGGAGATTTCCTGTTAGCTGTTCCCAATTCCTCCTTGGGCACTCGACTAGACCCACAGGCCATTCGGATATTGATGCTGCTCTTCGCCTAGCCGCCCCCATCCTCACCGAACATAGGTGTATTTGCGGCAGGGCGACAGCTGATCAATTCGGACTTCATGGTCTCGTGTGTCACACAGCAGAAGGGAAGTATGCAGGCATGAGGAGGTCAATGACATAAAGAGAAGCCTCGCCACAGCCCGTTGCCCAGCTCAACGGGAACCCCAAGTGCAGAGGTCTGACGGAAGTCAAAAGCGACCTGATGGAGCCACTATGCTACCTTGGAAGGATGGAAAGCACATGTGCCGCCACATTGGCAGACACCTACTTGCCATACTCCGTAGTGGAAGGGGGTGGAGCTGCCAGCCACAGGGAGACCCAGAAGATCCGCAAATATGAAGACCTTTCCCCTTGCTATAACGTCATCCCAATAGGGTCGGAGACCCTTGGAGCATGGGGCAAGTGTGCTCTAAAGTTCCTAATAGAGCTGGGTGAAAAACTCATCATAGAAACCAAGGACCACAGGGCGACCAGCTTCCTCTTTCAGAGACTCAGTGTTGCTATCCAGAGAGGAAATGCCTGCAGCATTCTGGGCATGCGGCCCACCGCCGGGGAGCTTGACGAAGTATTCGAGATGTAGCTCTGAGTTACCTATGGTGTTTTACTTTCTATCGTATTTTTGTGAATGTTTTGTCAATGTATTTTGTCCTTAAATAAAATACATACAAAATATAGGGGGTAGTAGGAGAAAATTCTCAAACAGCTTCAGGGAGAACCTTGAGCTTTCCATGAAGCAAGTTTATTCTTTTCTCTTTAACTCCATTTACTATATATATATATATATATATATATATATATATGTCGTGCCGAATGGGCAGAACTTGCCATCTTGGCTTAAATAGCAACGCTCATCTTGCCATATAAGAAAAGCGAAAATTTGTGCATGCAATAATTTCGCCAAAATCATTGTGAACTTAACAAAAAAAATATATTTCCTTGTGTTTGTTTGGTATTAAACTATTGTAAACAAATCTAAAATATATTTAGTTGGGTTAGGCTAAAATAAATTGTTCTTGTTATAATAAGGTTAGGTAAGTTTTTTAAGATTCTTTTGGAGCAAAATTAATTTTTTTACATTAACATTAATGAAAAAAATATATCTTTAAACGTATAAGAGAAAATTTTTGAAAGGACTTAATTTTAAATGAGTTCTTGCTAATTGACCAGTTTTACATATTTGGCACGACATATATTATATATATGATATATATATATATTATAATATATATATATATATATATATATATATATATATATATATTTTATATAAAATGTGTGCCTAAAATGTAAAAACTGGTCAATTAGCAAGAACTCATTTAAAATTAAATCCTTTCTGAAATTTTCTCTTATACGTTTAAAAATATATTTTTTTAATTAATGTTAATGTAAAAAATTTTAATTTTGCACCAAAGAATTTTTAGAAAACTTACCTAACCTTATTATAACAAGAGCAATTAATTTTAGCCTAACCCAGCTATATATATTTTTAAATAAGTTTACAATAATTTAGTAAATAAACAAACACAATCAAATATATTTTTTTCGTTAGGTTCAGAATGATTTTGGCGAAATTATTGCATTCACAAATTTTCACTTGTCCTATATGGCAAGATGAGCGTTGCTTTTTAAACCAAGATCGCAAGTTCTGCCTATCGGCACGACATATATATATTATATATATATTATTATATATTATATATATATATAATATATATATATTATATTATATATATATATATTATATATCTATATATATATATATATATGTGCAAAAAAAGAAAATTAAAGTGAATACAGGAAAGAGTAAAGGTTATGAGGGTAACAAAAAGATTAGGTGATGAAAGATTGGATATCAGATTGAGGGAGAGAGTATGGAGGAGGTGAATGTATTCAGATATTTGGGAGTGGCGTGTCAGCGGATGGGTCTATGAAGGATGAGGTGAAAACATAGAACTGATGAGGGGAAAAGGGTGAGTGGTGCACTTAGGAGTCTGTGGAGACAAAGAACTTTGTCCTTGGAGGCAAAGAGGGGAAAAGTATGAGAGTATAGTTTTAAAAACGCTCTTTATGGGTGTTTAAGCATGGGTGATGAATGTTGCAGCGAGGAGAAGGCTGGAGGCAGTGGAGATGTCATGTCTGAGGGCAATGTGTGGTGTGAATATAATGCAGAGAATTCGTAGCTTCGAAGTTAGGAGGATGTGCGGATTACCAAAAACTTTGTCCAGAGGCTGAGGAAGGGTTGTTGAGGTGGTTCGGACATGTAGAGAGAATGGAGCGAAAAAGAATGACTTCAAGAGTGTATCAGTCTGTAGTGGAAGGAAGGCGGGGTAGGGGTCGGCCTTAGAAAAGGTTTGGGGGGAGGGGGTAAAGGAGGTTTTGTGTGCGAGGGGCTTGGACTTCCAGCAGGCGTGCGTGAGCGTGTTTGATAGGATGAATGGAGACGAATGGCTTTTAATATCGACGTGCTGTTGGAGTGTGAGCAAAGTAACATTTATGAAGGGGTTCAGGGAAACCGGCAGGGCCCGGAAATTGAGTCCTGGAGATGGGAAGTTTCAGTGCCTGCACTTGAAGGGGGTGTTAATGTTGCAGTTTAAAAACTGTAGTGTAAAGCACCCTTCTGGCAAAACAGTGATGGAGTGAATTGATGGTGAATGTTTTTCTTTTTCGGGCCACCCTGCCTTGGTGGGAATCGGCCAGTGTGATAATAAAAAAAAGTACATTAATAAACATATATTATATATATTATATATATATATATATTATATATAATAATATATATTTTTTTATTTATAGTTTTATATGTATGTATGAATATATTTATATATTTAATACATATTATTTATTTATTTATTTATTTTATTAACACAGCCGTGCCCACGAAGGCAGGATGACCCGAGAAAAAGAAGAAACACTTTCATTGTCATTCGCTTCACCACTTGCCAGAGTCGCATCTACACTACAGTTAAACACCCATCATCAACTCCATCGTCAGAACACAGACGCTGTATTTTCCACAGTACAGTAAACATGTACCATAAAACCGCAAAGCAAAACTTGTGAAAAATATTGAAATTCTACGTGTTTGTCACATTATGGAGGACCTTTACAATATAATTAATACAACAGAAGGCCTTATAAGGCTTATAAATGCTGCGTAACACCCGGTATGATGCAGGTAGTTGTGTTAATGACCTATCATGCGTAGTTCAGATTTTTCCAAACATTGATTATAATGAATCTAAATTGCATAACCCAAAACTAATATTAATATTAAAATCAATACTGTTTCTTTAAAGCTTGATTCAGTTATATTTTTCTCAACCATACACATCCTTGATGCAACTTTCTCGGTCTTTTAAAAAAAATTGAATAGTTAAAATCCTTCACATAAATAAGAGATAATTAGATTCTTGTGAACATTAAAATGATATAAAATACAGACAGATTGTTAGGTAAGACACATATGCAACAGTTAGGTATCTTTATTTCGAAACGTTTCGCCTATGCAGTAGGCGAAAGAGTATTGTTCCATAGTCTGAAACAATATTGTTACTGTTTCGGACTATGGAACAATACTCTTCTCCAGACTGAGGGACTGACCACCTCAAAACTTCAAGGGTAATGGACTGATTACATCGTCTTCAAGTATCTTCTGCTTCTATCAACTTTTCTGTACTCGACTGAAGAAGCCTAATGTGTAGGCGAAACGTTTCGAAATAAAGATACCTAACTGTTGCATCTGTGTCTTACCTAGATTCTTGTCCTATTCTAATGCTATATTTTTGTTGTTGCAATCTTACTTCAAGACTTTTCCCAGTCTGACTGTAATAAACTTTATTACATTCTTTACAAGGAATCTTGAAGACACGGCCATGAGCATATTTTGGGGATTTTTATGCAGATATATTTTTACTGGCTTTGCATACATGTCAGTGACACTGATTTGTAATTTAATGCGCGTGCCACGATTCATTTTCGCTGCCTTCCTTACCTTCAGTATTCGACCTCTTGCATATTTGTGTTGAAGTAGTTGTAGTGGAACATAGAGACGCTCCGTTCCCTCTCTCTGGGACACTGGAGAAATGTTATTAGTCCCCATCGCCTTTCGAGGTCTCGAGTTCGCTTAGCAGCCTCTTCACTAACTTACCTTTCCTGCTGGTTGTAGTGTATTGTGTCGAGCACTTGTTGGTGTATACGCCTATCTTTCTGGAGTCCTTTCATTGTCTCCACTGTGGGAACTTCTTAGAATCTCATGCTGAGCTCCTCGCATACTTCAAGGTCGTTTATTGTAAACTCTTCCTCTGCCTGGTTACCTGGTCATTGACTGTTGTTTTCTTCCTGATGTGACTGTACAACAGCTTCGGGTTAGACTTGGCTTTTTCTGCTACGTTCCATTTTAGTTTAGTCGTTGGGTTCCCTCTTACCCTGTGCATACTCATTTATGGCTCTTCGACTACTCTCCTTTTTCGCCTGTGTCCTTTGCATTCTAAAATTTTTCCATTCTCTGGTTCATTTGGTTTTAACCTTTCTGTACACCTTTCGGTGAACCAAATGCTCGTCCTGGCCTTCTCATTATGTCAGTTGCCCTTGGGTGCAAACCTCTTCTCCGTTTCCTTGCATATTGATGCCAAATATTCAATCATCTCATTTACTGACTTCCCTCTCTGTTCTGTCCCACTGAACCTCATGCATGTATATTCCCCTTTCTTGTACTTTGGCTTCATTCGTCCAGCCCTTCCTGTCTCCTTCTTCACTATTAACTCTACTATGTATTCGAAGCTTAGAATATCGTAATCACTAGCTGTGAGGGGCCTTTCATATGTTATACCCTCAATATCTGAACTACACATGGTGATCCAGTCTTGCTGGTTTATCCTCTCACTGGTAGTGTCCCTAAAGTCAAGTTGGTACATGAGGTGTTTAAGTACCATCTCCAACATCTTAGCCCTCCACGTTTCTGGGCCCCCACGTGGCCTTAGTTTTTCCCATCCAATTTCTTTGTGATTGAAGTATCCCACAACTAGTGGGATACTTCCTACCTGGGCCCTTCTGGCCACTTCAACCAGTCAACCATCTCTCTGTTACTCTCAACATGTTCTTGTTTTGGCCTCCTGCTATTATGTGTTGGGTTATACATCACTGCAATCATCACCTTGGGACCTCCAGCCTGAAGTATTACCGTTGTCTAGTGCCTTGCTTCTCCTCTATTTCCTCTCCCCAACTCTTCAAAATCCCATTGGTTTTTGATGATCAGTGCCACTCCTCTACATCCCCCTGTTCCCTCTGTTTTTCCTCAGGATCTAATATCCAGCTGGAAAGATGGCGTTTGTTTTTATTTTTGGTTTCTGTGATGGCTATTATGTCTGGTGATGCCTCTGTGATTCTTTCGCTCCACTCCTCCCACTTATTCGTTATTCCATCAGCGTTGGTGTACCATACCTTCAGTTTCCTCTCTAACACTGCATTCCTGGGATAGTTGTGGGAATGGGGGGGACTGGCAGAGTGCTATGGGAATCTACTGTGTATTGTGGGATGGGGGTTGTGAGTGTGGGGTGAGGTTTGTGTTAGAATAGTGTTTGGCTATGAGGTTCTGTGGGTGGTTTTGTGGGTGTTTTTGCACTCTGTCCCACTCTACTCTGGTTGTTCTCTACTGACTCTGCTTCTTGTCCTTTTATCTCTGTGTCCACTCTGCTGTTGTAAATCTGTCCTTGTTCTGTCGTGGTCTAGGAACACCCTCTGGTATACTGTTGATTCCCTTAGCCATGGTTTCTCCTGCAGGATCCTGTCCCACACCACTTCTGTCTTGAAAATCAGTTTGACTGCCCGATTTCTCTTCTTCGAGTACCCCCTATTCTCTGAAAATTTACTAGCTAACACATGTTCTCCTCCCCTGTTTGTTTGATATTTTCATTCTCTTGTTTTTCTTTATGCAGTCTTTCATCAAACGGCCTGTTATCCCGGGTGTAAAGGGAGCAAAATAAACACAGCAGAAAAAGTTTAGACTTATATTATCCTTCACCAATTTAGAACAGCAATATGTACACTATGTACAGTGATAAATATAGTGCACTCCACGGTAAGCAAGGCAGAAATAGAAGCCACAAGAAAGCAGACCGTGCTTCAACCAGCTCTAGAATGGAAATGACAAGGGCAGACAGGAGAGTGGTACCCACGTAACCTCTGCGATTGCCAAAACCATCTTCTTATTGGCTGGAACGTGGTCACTAGTTGAACGACGGGGCCCCGTCGTCAACTCTCAGCAACCTGGTTCGCTGGTTGGGGGAGATAGCCTGTAAATGAGGGTGTGTACATGCGCCGATTAAAGGTTACGTACTGTTTGCATGCCAACCCCCCCCAAAAAGGGCTCAGGATTAGGCTGCCACTCCCAGTGGAAACCCGTGCCGCCATGGCACAAAATAATGGGACCACCTTTCCTCTCCACCATCCAACTCGTAGAGCTCAGCTTTCCTCGTGACAAAAAGCCAAACCCTAAACTCAGAGTGAGACAGCAGTCAGTCGGGCTAGCATAGGTCCAGATACAGGCGGACGGTAGCCCGCATCCCCTCACTAAAAAAAAAAAAACCCACACCAGGGGATAAAAAAAAAGAGCGTGAAAAGGGGTTACCACAAATAATATAACATCCTTACCTAAATAAATAAAAATATTAGACTCTAGATAAAGAGTCTGCCAACATATTTTCTTTGCCGGCAATATATTTAATGGAAAATATTATAGGGCTGCAGCCTCAGCGTCCAGCGCAAAAGCTTGTGTTGTGGTTCTTTCATGGCTTGGAGATATACTAGAGGATTGTGATCACTGTAGACTGTGACCACCTGCGATGTCTGGCCCACATAAACATTGAATGCTCCAAAGCCAGTCCCAGCACGAGGGCTTCTTTTTCAATGATAGAGTAAGCCCTCTGATGCGTCTGGAACTTGGCTAAAAAAATTTATGCTACAGGCTGCAACTCCTTGCCCCGATTTGTAATAGAACTGCCCAACCCCAAAATCACAAGCATCAACCTGTAATGAAAAAGGTTTGGAAAAGTTGGAGACAAAAGAATGGGTGCGTACACAATAATCTTTTTGCTTTATTAAAAGCAGTGTTACATTCTGAGGTCCAATTAAAGGGAACTTTGTGACTGGTAAGAGAGGTAAGAGGGGCTACAATATCTGGAAATTCTTCAGAATCTTCTGTAAAATCCTTTTCAAGCCTAGGAAACGTTGAAGAGATTTCCTATCATGAGGAACTGGATTATCTTTAATAGCAAGAACTTTAGCAAGTTTAGGAGCAACTTTACCACTACCTACTTCAGGCTAGAAAAGTGACAGTGGCCTGGCCAAAGGAAGATTTAGTTAAATTAACTGTTAAATGGGAACTCTTAAAGGTTTTAAAAAAGGAGCCTTAAGTCAAAGTAGGTTTTTGATCCCAGTATCAGACACCACAACAATATCATCTAGGTACGCTGCCGTGCCTTCAAGTCCTTTAATAGCCTGATGGATAAGTTCTGGAATGAAGAGGGAGAATTTTTCATTCCGAAGGGGCTAACTGTGTATTGATAGGGACCTCCTAAATTCAAGGCAGGGGTTTCCTTCGCCTTATCCGCCAAAGGTACCTGATAGTAACCTTAAGGAGATCTAACTTGGACACGAAAGTAGCCTTACCCACAAAGTCAATTACGTCACCAGACGAGGAAGGGGTAAGCATCTGTAATTGTGACCTCATTCACCTTACGGTAGTCTGTACACTTTACAAAACCCTCCATCGCCTTCTTAACAAGCTTTGCACGGTGAAGCCCATGGACTAGATGACTCCTCCACTAAACCCACGCTTTAAAAAAAAATTCTATTTCCCTGCTGAAGAAACCCTTTTGGGCTTTCAGGATTAGCTCTGTAGGGGAGATTTTTTAAATTTGGGTTTAGAGTTTCCCACATCCACATCATGATAACCTAACGTACTTTTTTCGGCACATTCGAAAAAAATTAGGATATGACTGTAGAAGCTCAGTTAAATTTGTTGCTTGCGTTTCAGATAGTCCCCATTAAAGGACTAGGATCCCTGAGGAAGACAGAGTTTGGAAAGTTCAACATTAATTTCAGAGATAGAGTGCAAAGAGTCAGAGTCGTCTCAGAGGTAGAGGACAGAGTCATTACTGGGACTTATCTGGTGTATGGAAATTTTAATTGATTAATGTGGTAAGTTTTAGTTTTTGAGGTCTTATCAATGGGCTACCCCCATAATTTACATCAGATAATCTATTGCAATCTGTATAGGTCCCGTAAATCTGCTTTAAAGGGGTGTGGCCAGGTATAGGTTCCTGCCCCAACCCCTTGTCTCCTGGATGGAAGGAGCAGAATTGTGCACTTCTGGCATACCTTTTCTTTCATCTTAGTTTGAGCTGTCTTTAGGTTACCCTTTGGGGCTAACTGACGTGCCACCTGCAACCTTGAAGACGGGTTGTAGAGTGTTGAGCTTACGTCTTCTCCCATCCATCCTTCTTTGAGCACCGAAGAGGACCTGTACATTGTGCCCAAAGATCAGCTCAAACGGACTATACCCTGTTGACTCTTGCACCGTTTCTGTACTGAGAACAGCAACAAAGGTAGTGATTCACCCCAGTCTGTAGGAAAGTGCATGCAAAAATTTCTCATCATGGTTTTTAACGTCTGGTGGAATCTTTCCAAGGCGCCTTGGGGACTGAGGTTGATAGGCAGTGGATAAGTTGGGGTTTTATCCCTAGCCTATTTTAAATGCTTCCCTAAATGCTTTGGCAGTAAAGTTAGTACCTTGATCACTTTGAATAGTTTTAGGAATGCCAAAACCAGAAAAAATTTGGTTAAAGCTTTGAGAATAGCTTTAGTATTAATACTGCGCATGGGAATTGCTTCAGGGTATTGGTTACTTTATCCATAATCGAAAAATAAATATTGGTTTTTCCAGACTTTGACCTAGGTAGTGGAACCTACAAAATCTATAATTAAATCTGCAAAAGGTTCTCCATCAGCAGGTATAGGTTGGAGAGGTGCAGGTTTAATGGAATGTCCGGTTTCCCTACTTGCTGACATTCTCGGCAACACCTAATTGATTCTTCACATCTTTCTTTAATTTTGGCCAATAAAATTCTTTTGTGATTCTATACAAGGTTTTTGTAATTCCTAAGTGACCCCTAAGGGAAAGTATTATGACTATATTTAATATTTTAGGTCTAAATTGGTTTGGGAAACCCACTAACCTGTCATACAATTGCCGGCCCTCTATCTCCTTACCAGTTCAGTGCAGATCAAAAAATTGTTTTTAACTTCATACCTGACCGGATGACCAAAGAGGATTTACCCATGGCTCCCTGAAAAGCGAATTTTAAAGAAGGGTCCTTCGTTTTTTCCTCCCGGAAGGGGACAGTCCCTCGGGCATGGAAACAGAGACATCTGGCAATCCTGCAACCTGGGAATAGGAAGGCTTGATCGGGGTTGTTCACTTGATTTACGAGGCTCCGGCCGGTGTGCCTCATAAACAACGTGGCTATTCCGAGATCGGAGTCGTCCAAGGATAGGTCAACATTCTCTCCAGACACCCTTGGGATGTTCCCCGAGTTATGGCCAACACCGGAGAAGAATTACTCTTTATAGGTTCAGGACACGAAACTAACAGTAGTAATGTTATTACCCAGTAATAACATGGCATCTTTCATGGGGAATCCTTTTAAAGACCCTACAGTCAAGTACCCAGTGTAATATTTGCACTGTACATAAATTTTATGCAAAGGGACAGAATATATAGCTCCTCCAAATGCTTCCAATAAAACAGAGGAATTCAAGGAAGTGTTCTATGAAAAGGGTAATATTCCTTCTCTTATAAGCGAGCAATATGCTCCAGTGTCTCTAAAGGTTTTTACTTCAGTTGTTTCTGAGTTTTCCTGAATTGAAATAAGACTCTTGCAATAATAAGGGGTCATACCTTTTTCTACTTCTCTAGGAGACATGTTACTAGGGATATTAGAGATTTTTCCGATGGGTTGGGGCTTGTGGGGGCAGTTGGGACGGATATGACATACTTTGTTACAGAGGAAGCAGACGACAGGCTTGCCCTTTACTCCCTGCGGACGTTGCAAATGGGGTCGTTCTGGTGGTGTCTCTCTGGATACTTTTGTCGAGATGACCATGAGATTTTTTGCCTCCCCGCAGGTGGACCATAAGTTGAGAGCGTGGCTCACAGGTGACTTAGTTGGCGACGTAGAGTTCTCCCTCCGGCTGGCACTTCATTCTCCAAGGTTGACGATCTCTGCTTATGCGGCTGTTGAAAAAAGAGACGGGAAACCCCTCGGACAGGAGCGGGTTTGTTTCGAAGGTATCAGCCAACCTGGCTGCCTCCAATGCAGTGGTTAAGTCACGATCCTGCAGAAAGACTCGAACCTCTGGTCCCACAGACTTCAGCAGGTTGTCAATCAAAATAAGCTGCACCAGCTCCTCAAAGGTGGCGACACCACTTGCTTTATACCAGCTGGTAAAAGCTTTGGTTTGCCGCCTCACAAAGTCCACTAGGGATTGACCAAGCTGCCGCCTGCTTAGTTTAAAAAGCTTACGGTAAATTGGCTGGGATACATGTATATGCTCCCAACACTGTGGTCTTCACTACTTTATAATCAGAAAATTCAGCGTCATTTAATACTGACGTAAATTCCTGTGCCTTACCAAACAATGCTGTATGAACCAACGATGCTCAATGCTGTTCCGGCCACCTCAAGGCTCGAGCCTGATTTTCGAAGCTTTCGAAAAATTGTTCTGGTTCGGCCTCATTGAAGCGGGGAACAGCTGTACTGCTTTTTGTAAACTAAAATCATTTACAGAATGCGAAAACTGCCTCCTTTCTCTTTCCCCATCAAATTCTTCCCTTTCGAATGCTCTCTGTTTCCCAGTTTGCTCAAAATTGATTTTTGCCAGCTCAAGTGCCAAAAGACGCTGATTCACTTGAGACAACCCCAATGCACTATACTGACCATTTTGCTCCGTAGGTGTATCATCTTCCTCCTGCGAGAACAAGTAGTTTTTGCCCTAGCTCCCGTTAGGGAGGAGTCTGATGTGCTATCTCTTCTATAAGTTTGTCAGCAATCAGTGAACCGCAGTTGCGCAGCTGTGAGAGTGCGTTTGTATTTTTAAAGCCAATGGAACGAGCAATTTTCCAACAACGCTGTAGGGACAATTTAGGTAGGTTATGCAAAGTATATGCCGACACCAGACGTCTGACTGTCTAGGTGGCATAAGTTTTTTCGCTATGCACAGTACGATTGCAGAATACCCAACGAACACGTTAATTTGCAGAACACGCTTAGTATGCACAGTACGATTGCAGAATACGCATAAAGCAAAGTGACTGCAAAATTCTCCACGAACAGGCTACTAACAAAATGACACGCAAATTTGTAAAGCAATGCCCCAACACAGCTACACTGTTCTAGAAGATTGGCCGAAGCGAAGCGAGCACACCGAACAAGCTAGTAGCGAGCTGTTGAACGATCACACAATAGCAAGGCTGACCATAACAGTAACTGGACAAAAAAAAAAATTCGTAAGGTAGGCAAAGCTAATGCAATGCCAGACAGCAAGCTGCACAATGTTCCTGCTACGAGCTTCACCCTAATCTCAACCGTTTCTCTAAGTCCAGCTCCAGCTCCAGCTCTCGGACAGGCTACCCGTATTACAACCCAGGATTCCAAATGGCCTGTTATCTCGGGTATAAAGGGAGCAAAATAAACACAGCAGAAAAAGTTTAGACTTATATTATCCCTTTACCAATTTTGAACAGCAATATGTACACTATGTACAGTGATAAATATAGTGCACTCCACGGTAAGCAAGGCAGAAATAGAAGCCACAAGAAAGCAGACCGTGCTTCAACCAGCTCTAGAATGGAAATGACAAGGGTAGACAGGAGAGTGGTACCCACATAACCTCTGCGATTGCCAAAACCATCTTCTTATTGGCTGGAACCTGGTCACTAGTTGAACGACGGGGCCCCATCATCAACTCTCAGCAACCTGGTTCGCTGGCTGGGGGAGATAGCCTGTAAATGAGGGTGTGTACATGCGCCGAATAAAGGTTGCGTACTCTTTGCATGCCAAACGTCCTTCCCTTGCTTCCTGAAGCCCGTGGATAACGATGATCTCCCTCTCTCTTTCCTCCTCCTCCTGTTTCTTTCCTCTATATGTCTCTAGATCCCGTTTATGCATAGTCGTCACCTTCTTCATTATTCCCTGTACCTCCTGGTGGCCTGGCCATGCCTCTTAAGAACATAAGAACATAAGAAAAAAGGAGCACTGCAGCAGGCCTACTGACCCATGCGAAGCAGGTCCATGTCCCCTCCAGTTAGCCCAATGACCCACCTAGTCAGGTCACTTCAAATTAAGGAAGGAGCAAGGCATCAGCTCTAGAAGCACAAGCTAGTCAGGTCCAACTGACACCCACCTACACCCACTCATGTATTTATCTAACCTATTTTTAAAACTACACAACTTTATAGCCTCTATAACTGTACTCGGGAGTTTGTTCCACTCATCCACAACTCTATTACCTTTCTGAATCTGATTTTTCCAAATTGAAAAACCCTTGCTGTGAGTCCTGTCTTGGCTGGAAATTTTCAGCACTCTCTTTATTTATTTATTCCTGCTTTTATTATACACCTCGAAACATATACCTTAATTCTACGCCTTTCGAGAGAGTGCAGATTCAGGGCCCTCAGTCTATCCTCATAGGGGAAAATTTCTGATACATGGGATCAACTTTTTCACCTCCCCCTTTTACGTTTTCAGGTGCATTATATCCATTCTGTAATCGGTGACCTGAACTGTGCAGCAAAATCTAAATGAGACCTAACCAAGGATATATAGAGTTGAAGAACAACCTGAGGACTTCTATTATTTATACTTCTAGATACGAAGCCAAGGATTCTGTAAGCTTTATTGGGAACACTAATGCACTGTTGTTTTGGTTTTAGATTACTGCTAACCCGAACTCCTAAATCCTTTTTGCAGTCAGTAGTATTAAGATCTACGTTATTTAGATTATATATGACATGGCTATTTTCCTGTTCAACATTTAGAACTTTGCATTTGTCTATATTAAACTGCATCTGCCATTTCTCCGACTATTAAAATCATCCTGGAGTGCTCTAGTGTTCTCATTAGAATGAATTGGATGGCCTATTATGGTGTTATCAGCAAATTTGCTTATGTCGCTATTTATTCCCTCATCTATGTCGTTTATGTAAATTGTGAACAAGGGGCCCAATACTGATCCATGCAGAACACCGCTTGTGACGTGCCCCTATTCTGGTTTCTCCCCATTTATACAAACTCTCTGCTGTTTATTTGTCAGCCATGTCTCTACCCAGGAGATAATTTCCCCTCCTATTCTGTGTCTTAAGTTTCCTCAATAGCCTCTGATGTGGAACTCTATCGAAAGCCTTATTGAAGGCCATTTACACAATATCATATTCATTACCATGATCTACCTCCTCAAACACCTTAGTGAAAAAAGTTAGTAAATTTGTAAGACAGGAACGCCCTTTGTAAAACTGTGTAGAGTTTCATTAATCAATTTATGCCTATCAAGATGGCTACGAATTGCTTGGGCAATTATTGATTCCATAAATTTTCCCACTATTATGGAAAGGCTTACTGGTGTATAGTTCGAAACTAAGGACCTGTCATCTGCCTTGTAAATAGGTATTACATTTGCCATTTTCCACTTATCAGTCACTATGCCAGTTTGTAGTATATGTTGAAAATATTAGCCAAAGGTATGCTAAGTTCCTCTTTACATTTTACATTCCTTTAACACCCTTGCAATCAATTCATCAGAGCCTGGGGATTTGTTAGGTTTTAATTTCTCTATTTACCTGAGGACCATGTCACTAGTTACAGCAATCGTGCATAGTTTATTATCGTCCTGTTCTATATAATCTGTTATTTCAGGAATTTTGCTAGTATTTTCCCAGATAAAAACTGAGAGGAAGCAAGCATTGAAAATTTCACACATATCCTTATCACTGTCAGTGATCTGACCAGAGTTACTCTTAAGTCGGCCAGTCTTGTCCCTAATCTTACTTCTGTATACCTGAAAGAACCCTTTTGGGTTAGTCTTTGAATCCCTTGCGACCTTAGCCTCATAATCCCTTTTTGCTTTTTTTATTCCTTTTTTTTATTTCTCTCGTTAACTGAATATACTGATTTCTTAACTACCCATCCCCTCTTTTGATACGCCTATGTATGCCTCTCTTTTGACCAATGAGATGTTTTAATCTATTGTTCATCCACTTGGGATCATTTTTGTTAGATATTATTTCCCTACTCAGAACAAAAGTTATCTTGGCAGCTAGAACTATGCTCAGAAAAACATCATATTGGCAACCAAGATCACCCCCCCCCCCCGGATCCATAGTCAGGTCATCCGAATTTAGCCCACCCAAGTAATTTCTCAGTCCCATGAAATCGGCTAAGTGAAAGTCTGGGACAGAGATTTGATTGCAGTTTTCTGGGTAATTCCATGATATATTGAAACTAAGTGATATATGATCACTTTCCCCAAGCTCATCATTAACCTTAAAATTATTAATTAGTGATTCTTTGTTGGCAAGAACCAAGTCAAGCAGATTGTATCCTCTAGTTGGTTCTGTCACAACCTGTTTTAAAAAGCAATCCTTAACCGTGTCAAGAAAGTCACTAGACTCAAGATTTCCTGTCGTATTGTTCCTGTGAATTTGTCTAAAGTTAAAATCTTCCATGAATACAACATTTTCATATCTAGATGCCTTATGAATTTTATCCCATAACAGCTTTCTGCACTTTCTATCATACTGTCACTTTCTATCATACCCAAAATTAATTTGTCACGACCCTCGAGAAACTGTTATCAAACAGATTCTGTGTCCGGTGTTTCTAATTTTATATCATGTCTAGGATAACAATTTAAATTATCTCTGAAATACATCGCCACTCCACCACCCTTCCTGTTGACCCTATCAGTGTGGACTAGTTTATAACCCTTTGTGTTGCATTCAGAAGGCATTTCTCTATCTTTCAGATTGAACCAGGTCTCTGTTATACCAATAATATCTATATTACCTACACTTGCAAGTAATCTTAGCTCATCTATCTTATTTCTTAGACTCCTACTGTTTGTATAGTAAACCTTAAGGGAGCTAGTCACTCGTTGCCCTCTACTACCTCTCTTTGTTGATCAATTGATTTGCCTTTACTTGCAACTTTATTTTGAATATTGTCTTTTAAACATATTTCTGATGTATCCTGGTAATATCTGCTGTTTTCAACCTTAATACTGCAGCCTGATTGCTTCCCACGAACACCCATACCTCTATAATCTATCAGTTTAAAGTCCTAGACAAATCATCAATTACCCCCTCAATCGAACTGGCTAATGTAACCACTGCAGCCCCACAGACATGAACCCCATCCCTTGCATACATATCACGTTTGCCATAGAAGTTGTCCCAGTTATCAATGAATGGGATTGCAAGTTCCTTGCAGCACCTGTCCAGCCAGCAATTTATACAAATTGCCCTAGACATCCATTCACTGGCCACTCCCTTTCTAGGCAAGATGCTACATATGCCTGGGATCCCTCCCTTAGACCTGACTACTTCTATGGCTGACCTATACTTACCCAGCAGTTCCTGTCTCCTGCCTTTCCCAGTGTCACTACCCCCAGCACTAAGACAGATAATGGGCTTGTTCCCATTATCTGAAATAATATTATACAACCTGCTGACTATGTCACCAACACCAGCTCCAGGAAGGCACACTCTCTGTCTGACCTTTCTATCTCTGTTACAAAAAGCACGGTCCATATATCTTACCTGAGAATCTCCTACAATTAGAATATTCTTACCTTGATTAGCAGGACAATCAGTGGTACTTTCAACCTCACTAACCACTGAAGTACATTTGTCCTGGAGAACAAAGAATCGATTTTCTACCTTCTCATCTTCTCTATTAACTCTCCTTATCGTCCTTCTTCCTGAACTGTGAACCACTTGCCACTTAAAACTGCTGCCACTCTCACTGCTAGTGACCATTTCCTTCTTACCAGCTAAATCCTTCTCACACTCACTCCCAAACTCATCTATGCGAAGCTTCAGCCTCCTATTTTCCTCCTGAAGAAGTAGAACCTCCTTCTTCAACACTTGAACCTGAGATTCTAAAACACTACAGCATTTGTGATCCTCAGTTCCTTCAGTCAGAAATTGCCACTCTTCATAATTTATTTTCCCGTCTTGGCTACCCTTCCCACTTCATAGACTCTGCCTTCTCACGTGCTAAACGTAATTTCTTCTCTCCCAAACTCTCTACTCCTGGGAACTCTTCTGCCCTCTGCCTTCCCTATGTTTCCGGTCTTTCTAATCTCAACAACTCTCTCCGTTCCTTAAACATCAAACTTACTTTCCGCCAGACTAACACTCTTTGCACTAATCTCATTCATACCTCTCCTCCTGTCCTCTTCAGCACTTTGGAGAAACTGGCCGATCTCTTTTTGACAGATTTAGGGAACACAAAAGTAGTGTTAGGCTTTCCGACGCTAACAATACTCCTTTCTGTCACGCCAGAGATCACAGTCATCCTATTGACTGGTCTTCTGTTAAAACTCTCTTCCCTACTTCCAACTTTAACAGTCACCATCTGGTTGAATCCTCCCTAATACCCAACTTTTCTTGTAAGAATCTTAGTCCCAGTTTCTGCTCTGTAGATGCCTTCCTCTCCCATTGTAAAACCCTCCAAACTTCAGAACACACGTGACCTAACCTGATTCCTCCTTTTTTCTTCTTCTCCCTCTTCCCATTTCCTCTTTCCTTTTTCTCCTTTGGGTTGTCTTTCTTCTGCATAGTGTATTTGTTCCTTCTTTATTTATTTATTCCCCCCCCCCCACGGTATTCTTGCTCTTACCCTCTGTGGGCACCTAGCTCTCTTGCAGTGCTCCTCTTTCTTAGCATTTGACTGGCCTCTCCTCCTCCTATTACTACCTCCCCACTACTACTTCCTTACACCTCCACTACTACAACTACTTCGACCTCCAGCCTATATATACCCATCCTGCTCTCCTTTTCGTTAGTGTGACTTTGTAAATGGTTCAAGTAGAACCGAAACGTCGTCGTAAGCTCCTCTCTTCTATGTGGGAGCTATTTGCGTACTGGTCTTTGACTGCTGTCTTCCTCCTGATGTGGCTATTCAACAGTTTCGGGTCAGACTTGACTTTCGATGCTATGTTATTTTCATACTGTCGCTGGGCCTCACTCCTTACCTGAGCATACTCGTTCCTGGCACTGCGACTAATATCCTTATTTTCATGTGTTCTATGCCTTCTGTACTTTTTCCATTCTCTATTGCACTTGTGTGTGTGTGTGTGTGTGTACTCACCTAATTGTGGTTGCAGGGGTCGAGACTCAGCTCCTGGCCCCGCCTCTTCACTGACCGCTACTGGGTCCTCCCTCTCCCTGTTCCATGAGTTTTATCATACCTCGTCTTAAAACTATGTATATTCCTGCCTCCACTACATCACTTTCCAGACTGTTCCACTTCCTAACAACTCTGTGGCTGAAGATATACTTTCTAACATCCCTTTGGTTCATCTGAGTCTTCAACTTCCAAGTGTGGCCTCTTGTTTCTGTGTCCCATCTCTGGAATATCCTGTGTTTGTCCACCTTATCTATTCCACGCAGTATTTTGTATGTCGGTATCATGTCTCCCCTGACTCTCCTGTCCTCCAGTATCGTCAGACTGATTTCCCTTAACCTTTCTTCTTAGGACATTCCTCTTAGCTCTGGAACCAGCCTTGTTGCAAACCTTTGCTACTTTCTTTAATTTTTTTGACGTTCTTGTGTGTATGTGTGTGTGTACTCACCTAATTTTGGTTGCAGGGGTCGAGACTCAGCTCCTGGCCCAGCCTCTTCACTGAGTGTGACTAGGTCTTCTCTCTCAATGCTCCATGCACTTTATCATACCTCATCTTAAAGCTATGTATGGTTCCTGCCTCCACTACCTCACCTGCTAGGCAATTCTGTGAGGACTAAAGTGAAGAGAACAGAGTTGTTGCTGCTCAGTTGCCTCTGGGTTGTCGATAACAATAGAGGTTTGCAACACCAAATTTTGCATGCCATGTCCATAGAGATTTATAGAAAGAAAAATATAAATTACTCAGGAATAAATTATTGACATTTGTTGTATTTTTTTTCAAAGAGTAATAATAGGAGTGTCATAATTTTTCACACATTATTGATGAATGATGGTTCTATTAATCTTCACATGTGATTTGCAATATGTTTTACCATTTTGTTTTTATTGATTCTTATTCTCCCCCCCCCCCAAAAAAAAAAAAAAAAAAAAAAAAAAAAAGCGAATTTCAAAAAACTTAAAAATGCAATCCATTGACATTATTTATATAATAATTTAGATAATCTAACTCTTTATCTTTCATCTGATGTTGACTAGAACATTGTACATCTTACCAATTTTGTAGGCCAGGGAGGCAAAAAAATCGCAACATCTTGCACTTTGCAAACAAGAAGTCAATACAAACAAGTGTGTAGGATGTAAACTGGTTTTTAAATCACACGATAAAGTTTCATTGAAATTGGACAAAAAAAAAAAAAACAGAAAATAGAAAGCAGTGTGTCCACCCCTTAAATTCGAGAAGCCAGTTGCTGGACCAGGTGTCCAGTCTGTCCAGGTCTCTTTGAAGTCCTACCTGATCCTCATCTGATGAAATTCTCCTCATTAACTTCACACCATCTGCAAACAGGGACACTTCTGAGTCTATCCCTTCCATCAAGTCATTCGCATATACCAGAAATAGCACTGGTCCTAGGACCGACCCCTGTGGGACCCCGCTCGTCACAGGTGCCCACTGTGATACCTCATCACGTACCATGACTCGTCATTGCCTCCCTGTCAGGTATTTTCTGATCCATTGCAGTGCCCTTCCTGTTATACGCACCTGATCCTCTAGCTTTTGCACCAATCTCCTGTGAGGAACTGTGTCGAAGGCCTTCCTGCAGTCCAAGAAGATGCAATCAACCTACCCCTCTCTCTCGTGTCTTCTGTTACTGTATCAAAAAACTCCAGTAGGTTTGTGACATAGAATTTGCCTTCCATATATCCGTGATGGTTGGTGTTTATACTATTGTCCCATTCCAGGTGCTCTACCGCTCTCCTCCTGATAATCTTCATTACTTTGCATACTATACACAACAGTGACACTGGTCTATAGTTGAGTGCCTCTTTTCTGTCTCCTTTTTTAAATATGGGTAATTCATTTTCCATCTTCCATACCTCAGGTAATTGCCCATTTTTAAGGGATGTGTTGAAGATTGTGATTTGTGGCACACACAGCATTTCTTCTCCCTCTCTAAGGACCCACAGAGAGATGTCCGGTCCCATCGCCTTTGAGGTATCAAGGTCCCTTAGCAGATTCATCACCTCCTCCTCAGTTGTGTGTATGTCGTCTAACACTTGATGGTATATTTCTCGTTGGCGTCCTTCTCTGTTCTTTCCACCCAGAGGCGTTCTTGTCTCCACTGTAAATACTTTCTTAAATCTCTTGTTGAGCTCCTCACATACCTCTTGATTCGTTCTGGTGAGTTTCCCACCATCTTTCCTCAGCCTGATCACCTGGTCTTTGACTGTTGTCTTCCTGTGGCTATACAGCAGTTTCGGGTCAGACTTGGCTTTCGATGCTATGTCATTTTCGTACTGTCGCTGAGCCTCCCTCCTTATTTGTGCATACTCGTTTCTGGCTTTTCGCCTACTCTCTCTATTTTTCTGGGTCCTTTGCCTCCTGTATCTTTCTATTCTCTGTTACAGTTAGTTTTTGCCTCCATACACTTTTGACCAAGGACTCGCTTTGGTTTTCCCATTATTTCTATTGTCCTTGGGAATAAACCTTTCCTCTGCCTCCCTGCATTTTGTTGTTACACATTCCATCATTTCACTTACTGACTTTCCTGCCAGTTCTCTGTCCCACTGAGCCTTCTGCAGGAATTTCCTCATACTTGTGTAGTGCCCTTTTTTATAGTTTGGCTTTTCCCATCCATCTCCTGTCTACTTGAAATTCTATGTTGTATTCATAACACAGAACCATGTAATCACTAGCTCCAAGGGCCTCTCATATGTGATGTCCTCAATATCTGAACTGCTCAGGGTGAACACAAGGTCCTGTCTTGCTGGTTCATCCCCCCCTCTCTCTCTGGTAGAGTCCTTAACATGTTGATATATAAGGTTTTCCAATACCACATCCATCATCTTGGCTCTCCATGTTTCGGGACCCCAATGTGGCTCTAGGTTTTCCCAGTCGATCTCCCTGTGGTTGAAATCGGCCATAACCAGTAACTTTGCTCTGCTTGAGTGAGCTCTTCTTGCCACCTCTGTCAGTGTGCCCACCATTGCTCTGTTGCTCTCTTCATATTCCTCTCTTGGCCTAATGCAGTTCTGTGGTGGATTATACATCATTACAATGACTACCTTATGTTCCCCAGACTGAAGTGTACCTACTATGTAGTCCCTTCCTCCAATCTCCTCCATGCCTTCCATTTCCTCAAATCTCCATCAGTCTTTTATGAGCAATGCAACCCCTCCTCCCCCTCTACTCCTTCTATCTTTCCTCAGGATCTGATATCCTGGTGGGAAGATTGCGTCTGTTATTGTCTCGGTGAGTTTCGTTTCTGTGACTGCTATGTCTGGGGACTTCTCATTGATTTTTTCATGCCACTCCTCATATTCATTCGTTATTCCATCCACGTTCATGTAACAAACCTTGAACTTCTTTTCTAATGCTGTGATCCTCGGAGAATACTGGGGATGGGGGACCGGGAGCCCTGGCGGTTGCCTACAGGGGGTTGCGATGGGGGTGGGGGAAGAGTTCCCATAGGGGGTTGCTGTATGGGTGGAGTTTGTGGTGTGGCAGGTGGGGGAAGAGGGATCAGCGTGTGACTGTCGGTTTAGATTCCTCAGTTGCCTTAGGATTGTTGTGGGTGTTTCTGGAGGGAGTGTTTGCCCTTCCACCTGCATCTGGGTTCTTCTGCTCATCTTTGTCATTTCCTCTCATTCATCCTTTCTTTTTTGTTCTCTTTCTTTCAGTATCAACCAATCCTCTTGTGTTCCGTCTCGATCGAGGTACACACTGTGGTACTCTTGTTTCTCTCTCAGTCGTTCTTTCTCCTGCAGAATCATGGTTCGAGTTGATTCTTCCTTGAAAAATACTTTGAGAGGCCATTTCCGTTCCCTTGTGTGTGTATGTACTCACCTAGTTGAGGTTGCAGGGGTCGAGTCCAAGCTCCTGGCCCCGCCTCTTCACTGGTCGCTACTAGGTCACTCTCCCTGTACCGTGAGCTTTATCATACCTCTGCTTAAAGCTATGTATGGATCCTGTCTCCACTACTTCGCTTCCCAAACTATTCCACTTCCTGACTACTCTGTGGCTGAAGAAATACTTTCTAACATCCCTATGATTCATCTGTGTCTTCAATTTCCAACTGTGTCCCCTTGTTACTGTGTCCAATCTCTGGAACATCCTGTCTTTGTCCACCTTGTCAATTCCTCTCAGTATTTTGTATGTCGTTATCATGTCCCCCCTATCTCTCCTGTCCTCCAGTGTCGTCAGATTGATTTCCCTTAACCTCTCCTCGTAGGACAAACCTCTTAGCTCTGGGACTAGTCTTGTTGCAAACCTTTGCACTTACTCTAGTTTCTTTACGTGCTTGGCTAGGTGTGGGTTCCAAACTGGTGCCGCATACTCCAATATGGGCCTAACGTACACGGTGTACAGGGTCCTGAACGATTTCTTATTAAGATGTCGGAATGCTGTTCTGAGGTTTGCCAGGCGCCCATATGCTGCAGCAGTTATTTGGTTGATGTGCGCTTCAGGAGATGTGCCTGGTGTTATACTCACCCCAGGATTTTTTTCCTCGAGTGAGGTTTGTAGTCTCTGGCCCCCTAGACTGTACTCCGTCTGCGGTCATCTTTGCCTTCCCCAATCTTCATGACTTTGCACTTGGTGGGATTGAACTCCAGGAGCCAATTGCTGGACCAGGTCTGCAGCCTGTCCAGATCCCTTTGTAGTTCTGCCTGGTCTTCGATCGAATGAATTCTTCTCATCAACTTCACGTCATCTGCAAACAGGGACACCTCGGAGTCTATTCCTTCTGTCATGTCGTTCACAAATACCAGAAACAGCACTGGTCCTAGGGCTGACCCCTGTGGGACCCCGCTGGTCACAGGTGCCCACTCTGACACCTCGCCACGTACCATGACTCGCTGCTGTCTTCCTGGCAAGTATTCCCTGATCCATTGTAGTGCCTTCCCTGTTATCCCTGCTTGGTCCAACAGTTTTTGCACTAATCTTTTGTGTGGAACTGTGTCAAACGCCTTCTTGCAGTCCAAGAAATTGCAATCCACCCATCCCTCTCTCTTTTGTCTTACTGCTGTCACCATGTCATAGAACTCCAGTAGGTTTGTGACACAGGATTTCCCGTCCCTGAAACCATGTTGGCTGCTGTTGATGAGATCATTCCTTTCTAGGTGTTCCACCACTCTTCTCCTGATAATCTTCTCCATGACTTTGCATACTATACATGTCAGTGACACTGGTCTGTAGTTTAGTTCTTCATGTCTGTCTCCTTTTTTAAAGATTGGGACTACATTTGCCTTCTTCCATACCTCAGGCAATCTCCCTGTTTCGATAGATGTATTGAATATTGTTGTTAGGGGTACACATAGTGCCTCTGCTCCCTCTCTCAGGACCCATGGGGAAAGGTTATCTGGCCCCATTGCCTTTGAGGTATCTAGCATACTCAGAAGCCTCTTCACTTCTTCCTCGGTTGGGGTACTGGTCCAGCACTTGGGGGGTGTGCCCCACCTCTCCGTCTTTCTGGAGCTCCTTCTGTCTCCTCTGTAAACACTTCTTTGAATCTCTTGTTGAATTCCTCACATACTTCACGGTCATTTGTTGTTGTGTCTCCTCCTTCCTTCCTAGCCTGATTATCTGGTCCTTGACTGTTGTTTTCCTCCTGATGTGGCTGTATAACAGTTTCGGCTCAGATTTGGCTTTCGTTGCTATGTCGTTTTCATATTGTCGTTGGGCCTCCCTTCTTATCTGTGCATATTCTTTTCTGGCACTACGACTGCTCTCTTTATTCTCCTGGGTCGTTTGCCTTCTATATTTCATCCATTCCCTAGCACACTTGGCTTTTGCCTCCCTGCACCTTTGGGTGAACCATGGGTTCATCCTGGCTTTTTCATTATTTCTGTTACCCTTGGGTACAAACCTCTCCTCAGCCTCCTTGCACACTGTTGCTACATATTCCATCATTTCATTAACTGGCTTCCCTGCCAGTTCTCAGTCCCACTGAACCCCGTTCAGGAAGTTCCTCATTCCCGTGTAGTCCCCTTTCTTATAGTTTGGCTTCATTCGCCCTGGCCTTCCTGCTTTTCCCCCAACTTGTAGCTCTACTGTGTATTCGAAGCTTAAAAACCACATGATCGCTGGCGTGTGTGTGTGTGTGTGTGTGTGTGTGTGTACTCACCTAATTCACCTAATTCTACTCACCGAATTGTGGTTGCAGGGGTCGAGACTCAGCTCCTGGCCCCGCCTCTTCACTGATTGCAACTAGGTCCTCTCTCTCTCTGCTTTCTGAGCTTTATCATACCTCTTCTTAAAACTATGTATGGTTCCTGCCTCCACTACTTCACTTGCTAGGCAATTCCACTTCCTGACGACTCTATGACTGAAGAAATACTTCCTAACGTCCCTGTGACTCGTCTGAGTCTTCAGCTTCCAGTTGTGACCCTTTTGTCCCTGTTTCCCCTCTCGGGAACATCCTTCTCGCCCACCTTGTCTATTCCCCAGTATCTTGTTGTCTTATCATGTCTCCCCTCCCTTTCTGTCCTCCAGTGTAAAAAAGGGATTTTTTGGGTGTTCTGGTAGGGGGGTGTAAATGAACGTCTTCGGGGGTTTCTTTGTTTATTTTTAAAGGGTCTGGTGGGTACACAGGCTTGGTTTTTGTGCCCAGGGTCCGGGGGGGCCACCCACGAGAGAGGACACTTCTTGACTGAGTGAAGAGTGATGCCAGAGTGAGAGCGTGGCAAGGGCAGACAGGCTGGCGTGCCCACCGAGAGGCCTGGCTATAGAGGGCAACACTTGAGAGGCGCGAAATATGAACTAAGCTGGCAGACAGCATGGGCTGTATGTGCAGACAGTACAGCCTGTCTACAAGTGTCGTCAGTCCGATTTCCCTCAACCTTTCCTCGTACGACATTCCCCTGAGCTCTGGGACTAGCCTTGTTGCAAACCCTTGTACTTTCTCTAACTTCTTGATGTGCTTGACCAGGTGTGGGTTCCAGACTGGTGCTGCATACTCCAGTATGGGCCTAACATACACAGTGTACAGTGTGAGGGAAAAGTAGGTGTAAGTGGGGTTAAGGTTGTTCGGGCAACCAGGAACCATTAGTTACGTCGCGTGCACCCCCCCCCCTTCTCTCTGGCGGGCTGGGGCGAAACTAGTTCCTGGTGTCCGATTTGTTAGTTTCTACTCCTGGTAATATTGACCTTACCTGGTGTGGGTTGAGGTTTGGAGAGTCACTTCACCTCCACTCTTCTCCTAATCAGGTAGGGTGATATACCAGGAGTATCACTGTTTGTTTCTTTATTTTGTTTGCTGGTTACCAGTAATGATTTTGGCATTTATCATTCTTTTCAATTCTTAAATGTTATATTATCATAACTATGGGTAACCAGTTTATTTTCTCTTATTTACCAGCTCTGTTCCTGGCGTGGTCTTCCAGGATAGACGCCAGATAAAGGAGCAAGACGTGTTAATAATACTTATTAACATTATTCTACTACTACCGGCCCTTACCTATTCTACTTGTGCTCCATCCAAGTGGTAGGAGATTCCAGAACATCGGATTACCATCTGCCCAGGATAACCTACATAAATAACATCAGAGGAACTATCCAGGGCCATACCTACTCCTGCCCAACTAAAAGAAACTGAAGGCCATTTTTTTTTTTATTATATTTAATTTTAAGTAAAATTCTCAAAAATCATTTTTCTCATTTTTTCCTAAGTTATTTCTTTATTTATTTATTTTTCCATTAATTTCTTTTGTTCAGTTGGAAGGCGTTCCACTGACATACAGTGTCTTGAACGATTCCTTATTAAGGTATCGGAACACTATTCTCAGGTTTGTCAGGCGCCCGTATGCTGCAGCAGTTATTTGGTTGATGTGTGCCTCCGGTGACGTGCTCGGTGTTATGGTCACCCCGAGGTCTTTCTCCCTGAGTGAGGTCTGTAGTCTTTGTCCACCTAGCCTATACTCTGCGGTCTTATATGCCCCTCCCCAATCTTCATGACTTTGCATTTGGCAGGATTGAATTCGAGAACCTAGTTTCTGGACCACATGTCCAGCCTGTCCAGGTCTGTGTGTGTGTGTGTGTGTGTGTGTGTGTGTGTGTGTGTGTGTGTGTGTGTGTGTGTGTGTGTGTACTCACCTAATTGTGGTTGCAGGGGTCGAGACACAGCTCCTGGCCCTGTCTCTTCACTGAACACTACTAGGACTTCTCTCTCTCTGCTTCCTGAGCTTTGTCATACCTCATCTTAAAGCTATGTATGGTTCCAGCCTCCCCTACATCACTTGCCAGACTATTCCACTTCCTAACTATATGACTGAATAAATACTTCCTAACATCTCTGTAACTCGTCTGTCTTCAGCTTCCAATTGTGACCCCTTGTTTCTGTGTCCCCTCTCTGAAACATCCTGTCTCTGTCCACATTATCTTTTCCATGCAGTATTTTGTATGTCGCTATCATGTCTTCCCTGACGCTCCTGTCCTCCAGTGTCGTCTCTCAGATTTTCCTCAACCTTTCAACCTAGGACATTCCCCTGAGCTCCTGAACTAGCCTTGTTGCAAACCTTTGAACTTTCTCTAACGTCTTGATGAGCTTGACCAGGTGTGGGTTCCAAACTGGTGCTGCATACTCCAGTATGGGCCTAACGTACACAGTGTACAATGTCTTGAACAATTCCTTACTAAGGTATCGGAACGCTATTCTCAGGTTTGCCAGGCGCCCATATGCTGCAGCAGTTATCTGGTTGATGTGTGCCTCCGGAGACGGGCTCGGTGTTATGGTCACCCCAAGATCTTTCTCCTTGAGTGAGGTTTGCAGTCTTTGTCCACCTAGCCCATACTCTGTCTGCGGTCTTCTTTGCCCTTCCCAATCTTCATGACTTTGCATTTAGCAGGGTTGAATTCGAGAAGCCAGTTGCTGGACCACGTGTCCAGCCTGTCCAGGTCTATATGTAGTCCTGCCTGATCCTTATTTGATTTAATTCTTCTCATTAACTTAACATCATCTGTGAACATATATCAAAAATAGCACTGGTCCTAGGACTGACATCTGTGGGACCCTGCTCGTTACAGGCGTTCACTGTGATGCCTCTTCAAGTACCATTACTCGTTGTTGCTTCCCTGTCAGGTATTCTCTGATCCATTGAAGTGCCCTTCCTGTTATACACGTCTGATCCTCCAGCTCTTGTGAGGAACTGTATCGAAGGCCTTCCTGCATTCCTGGAAAATGCAGTCAACCTACCCCTCCCTCTCGTGTCTTACTTCTGTTACCTTGTCATAAAACTCCAGAAGGTTTGTGACACAGGATTTGCCTTCCATGAATCCATGCTGGTTGTCGTTCATGATCTTGTTCCGTTCCAGGTGCTCCACCACTCTCCTCCTAATAATCTTCTCCATGACTTTGCCTACTATACACGTCAGAGACACTGGTCTGTAGTTTAGTGCCTCGTTTCTGTCTCATTTCTTTAAAATGGGGAGTACATTTGCCATCTTTTATACCTCAGGTAGTTGCCCAGTTTCAAGGGATGTATTGAAGATTATGGTTAGTGGTATGCATAGCGTCTCTGCTCATTCACGGGGAGATGTACTGTCCCATCGCCTTTGAGGTATCAAGGTCACTTATCATCTTCTGCACCTCCTGCTCCGTTGTTTTTATGTCATCCAACACTTATTGGTATATTCCTTGTTGATATTCCCCTCTGTGTTGTCTTCCAAGAGCCCTTCCTGTCTCTACTGTAAATACTTCCTTAAATCTTCTGTTGAACTCCTCACATACATCGTGATCGTTGCTTGTGAGTTCCCCACCTTCTTTCCTCAGTCTGATCACCTTTTCTTTGACTGTTGTGTTCCTCCTGATGTGGCTATACAGCAGTTTCGGATCAGACTTGACTTTCGATGCTATGTTATTTTCATACTGTCGCTAGGCCTCTCTCCTTACCTGTGCGTACTCATTCCTGGCTCTTCGACTAATCTCCTTATTTTCCTGTGTTCTTTGCCTTCTGTACGTTTTCCATTCTCTAGTGCACTTAGTTTTTGCCTCCTTACACCGTCGGGTAAACCAGGGGCTCATTCTGGTCATCCCATTATTTCTGTTGCCCTTGGGATCAAACCTTTCCTCTGCCTCCTTGCATTTTCTTGTTACTTATTCCATCATTTCGTTTACTGACTTTCCTACCAGTTCTCTATCTCACTGAACCTTCTGCAGGAAGTTCCTCAAACCTATGTAGTCCCACCTTTCATAGTCTGGCTTTTCCCATTCAACTCCTGTTACCCTCTCCACTTGTAACTCTACTATGTATTCAAAGCACAGAACCACGTGGTCACTAACTCCTAGGGGCCTCTCATATGTGATGTCCTCAATGTCTGAACTGCTCAGGGTGAACACAAGGTCCAGTCTTGCTGGTTCATCCTCATCCTGTGTGCGTGTGTGTCTACTCACCTAATTGTACTCACCTATTTGTAATTGTAGGGGTCGAAACTCAGCTCCTGGCCTGCCTCTTCACTGAATGCTACTAGGTCATCTCTCTCCATGCTCCATGAGTTTTATCACACCTCGTCTTAAAGCTATGTATGGTTCCTGCCTCCACTACTTCGCTCGCCAGACTGTTCCCGTTCCTGACCACTCTGTGACTGAAGAACTGCTTCCTAACATCCCTGTGGCTCATCTGAGTCTTCAACTTCCAAGAGTGACCCCTTGTTTCTGTGTCCCCTCTCTGGAACATCTTGTCTCTGTCCACCCTGTCTATTCCACGCAGTATTTTGTATGTAGTTATCATGTCTCCCTTATCCCTCCTGTCCTCCATTGTCGTCAGGCCGATTTCCCTTAACCTTTCTTCATAGAACATTCCCCTTAGCTCTGGAACTAACCTTGTCGCAAAACTGAACTTTCTCTAATTTCTTGACGTGCTTGATCAAGTGTGGGTTCCAAACAGGTGCTGCATACTCCAATATGGGCTTGACGTACACGGTATACAGTGTCTTGAAAGATTCCTTACTTAGGTATCGGAATGCTAATCTCAGGTTTGCCAGGCGCCCATATGCTGCAGCAGTTATCTGGTTAATGTGTGCTTCTGGCGATGTACTCGGTATTATACTCACTCACAGGTCTTTCTCCTTGAGTGAGGTTTGCAGCCTTTGGCCACCTAGCCTATACTCTCTGTGCGGTCTTCTTTGCCCTCCTCCGATCTTCATGACTTTGCATTTGGCGGGGTTAAATTCTAGGAGCCAGTTTCTGGATCACACATCCAGCCTGTCCAGGCCTCTTTGTAGACCTGTCTGGTCCGCGTCCGCGTCATTAACTTCACGTAATCTGCAAACAGGGACACTTCTGTGTCTATCCCTTCCGTCATGTCGTTCACATATACCAAGAATAGCACTGGTCCCAGGACTGACCCCTGTTGGACCCCGCTCGTCACTGGCGCCCACTGTGATACCTCATCATGGACCATGACTCACTGTTGCCTCCCTGTTAGGTGTTCCCTTATCCATTGCAGTGCCCTTCCTGTTATACGTGCCAGTTCCTCTAAATTCTGTACTTATCTCTTGTGAATAACTGTGTCGAAGGCCTTCTTGCAGTACAAGAAAATGCAATCAACCCACCCCTCCCTCTCATTTCTTACTTCAGTTACCTTGTCATATTCTAGTAGGTTTGTGACACAGGATTTGCCTTCCATGATTCCGTGCTGGTTGTTGTTTATAAACTTGTTCCGCTCCTGGTGCTCCACCACTCTCCTCTTGATAATCTTTTCCAAGACTTTGCATACTATACATGTTAGTGACACTGGTCTATAATTTAGTGCTTCATTTCTTTCTCCCTTCTTAAAGATGGGGACTACATTTGCCTTCTTCCATACTTCAGGTAGTTGCCCAGTTTCAAGGGAAGTGTTGAAGATTTTGGTTAGTGGCACACGTAGGGTCCCTGCTCCCTCTCTAAGGACCCATGGACGGATGTCCGGTCCCACCGCCTTTGAGGTAACAAGGTCACTTAGGAGCTTCTCCACCTCTTCCTCAGTTGTGTGTAATTCATCCAACACTTGTTGGTATATCCCTTGTTGCTGTACGCCACTGTTTTGTCTTCCCGTTGTCCCTTCAGCCTCCACTGTAAATACTTTCTGAAATCTCCTGTTGAGCTCCTCACATACCTCCTGGTCGTTTCTTGCGAGCACCCCACCTTCTTTCCTCAGCCTGATTACCTGGTCCTTGACTGTTTTCTTCCTCCTGATGTGGCTGTAGAGTAGTTTCGGGTCAGACTTGACTTTCGATGCTATGTCATTTTCATACTGCTGCTGCGCCTCCCTCCTTATCTGTGCATACTCGTTTCTGGCTCGTCGACTAATCTCTTTATTCTCCTGAGTCCTTTGCCTTCTGTACTTTTTCCATTCTCTAGAGCACTTAGTTTTTGCCTCCATGCACCTTCGGGTAAACCAAGGGCTCGTTCTGTCCTTCCCATTATTTCTGTTACCTTTGGAGAAAACCTTTCCTCTGCCTCCTTGCATTTTGTTGTTAAAAAGTCCATCATTTCGTTTATTGATTTTCCTACCAACTCCTGTTCCCACTGAACCTCCTGCAGGAAGGTCCTCATTCCTGTGTAGTCCCCCCTTTTATATTTTAGCTTTTCCCATTCTACTCCTGTTACCCTCTCCACTTTTAGCTCCACGATGTATTCAAAGCTCATAACTACGTGGTCACTAGCTCCAAGGGGCCTTTCATATGTGATGTGCTCAGTGTATGAGCTACTCAGGGTGAACGCGAGGTCCAGTCTTGCTGGTTCATCCTCCTCTCTCTCTCTGGTAGTATCCTTAACTTGTTGGTGCATGAGATTTGCCAGCACCACATTCACCATCTTGGCTCTCCATGTTTCGGGACCCCCATGTGGCTCCAGGTTTTCCCAATCAATCTCCCTGTGATTGAAGCCGCCCATGACCAGTAACTTCGCTCTATTCTTTTTCTACTGAAGTCATTAGTAATCTATTCTTTAGTGAGATTAACAGTAAGTTGTTCGTAATCTTCATTAGACTAACGTCTCTGATAGATAGATTAAGTGTATTGAGTACAGATGTAAGTGACGAAATGGCAATATGGTCTGTCTGACTCAAGAAATCGTAATGACACGATTGCAAATAAACCATACCCCCAGCCGGGATTGAACCCGCGGTCATAGAGTTTTGAGACTCTATGACCGCGGGTTCAATCCCGGCCGGGGGTATGGTTTAATATGGTCTGTCTTCTTTTGATAAAAATTTAACAGAATGGCAAAAACAAAATATATTTACTTTGAAGTCATTGATATACATTGACACATCTGTTAGCTATTCTTTGAAAAAAAATAAAAGCATTAAACGAAAATCTCATTTATTTCTCGAATGTACATGAAAAGCTCTAATCCCCAGACTAATTGCACTAAAAGCACGGACAATCCAGATTCGCTTTTTCCCCCTAAAAATTCAATATTAAATTCATGATTACATATTTCTCCTCATTTGCAATAGAATCAACAACCTTTACGGTGTGGTAAACGTTAATCTTCAATGCATATTGTTGTACATGGTTTAAAAGATGTACAACAGTGTACTGTTGATTATAAATTAATCTACACAGTGTTTTATATGTAGCGAGGTACAGAAATGATCAGCTTTGTATTGCATACAATAAACAAAGTATAACATACAAAGCTTCACGGTATACTGAGGAATAAGATCACTGTTCGAAGCTTTCTATGTATGTGGTGCTGGATGCTGCTTGCTACACGCAACACACTATATGATGTTGGGTGCTTCTTGCTACACGCAACTCGCTACATAATGCTGGATGTTGCCTGCTACACACAACACACTACATGATGCTGGATGCTGCCTGCTACACGCAACACACTACATGATGCTGGATGCTGACTGCTAAACGAAACACACTAATTTATGCTGGATGCTGCCTGCTACACGCAACACACTACATGATGCTGGATGCTGCTTGCAACACGCAACAATCTACGTGATGCTGGATGCTGCCTGCAACACGCAACTCACTACACGATGGTGGATGCTGCTTGCTACACGCAACACACTACATGATGCTGGATGCTGCCTGCTACACGCAACACACTACTTTTTGCTGGATCCTGCCTGCTACAAGCAACTTACTACATGATGCTGGATGCTGCCTGCTGCACGCAACACACTGCACGATGGTGGATGCTGGTTGCTACACGCAGCACACTACATGATGCTGGATGCTGCCTGTTACACGCAATATACTACTTTATGCTGGATGCTGCCTGCTACACGCAACACAGTACATGGTGCTGGTTGCTGCCTGCTACACGCAACACACTACATAATGCTTGATGCTGCCTGTTACACGCAACATACTACTTTATGCTGGATGCTGCCTGCTACACGCAACACAGTACATGGTGCTGGTTGCTGCCTGCTACACGCAACACACTACATGATGCTCGATGCTACCTGCTACACGCAGCACACTACATGATGCTAGATGCTGCTTGCTACACGCAACACACTACATGATGCTCGATGCTGCTTGCTACACGCAACACACTACATGATCCTGGATGCTGCTTGGTACACGCAACACACTACTTGATGCTGGATGCTGCCTGCTACACTCAACACACTACATGATGCTGGATGCTGCTTGCTACACGCAACACACTACATGATCCTGGATGCTGCTTGGTACACGCAACACACTACTTGATGCTGGATGCTGCCTGCTACACTCAACACACAACATGATGCTGGATGCTGCCTGCTACACTCAACACACTACATGATGCTGGATGCTGCCTGATACACTCAACACACTACATGATGCTGGATGCTGCCTGCTACACGCAACACACTACATGATGCTGAATGATGCCTGCTACACGCAGCACACTACATGATGCTCGATGCTGCTTGCTACACGCAGCACACTACATGATGCTGCATGCTGCTTGATACACGCAACACGTTACATGATGCTGAATGCTGCCTGGTACACGCAACAGACTACATGATGCTGAATGCTGCCTGCTACACGCAACACACTACATGATGCTGGATGCTGCTTGCTACAAGTAACACATTACATCATGATGCTGGATGCTGCCTGCTACACGCAACACGTTACATGATGCTGAATGCTGCCTGGTACACGCAACACACTACATGATGCTGAATGCTGCCTGCTACACGCAGCACACTACATGATGCTGGATGCTGCCTGGTACACGCAACACACTACATGAAGCTGGATGCTGCTTGCTACAAGCAGCACACTAAAAGATGCTGGATGCTGCTTGCTACAAGTAACACATTACATCATGATGCTGGATGCTGCCTGCTACAAGCAACACACTACATGATGCTGGATGCTGCTTGCTACAAGTAACACATTGCATCATGATGCTGAATGCTGTCTGCTACACGCAACTCACTACTCTGTTGCTGGATGCTGCCTGCTGCACGCAACACACTACATGATTAAGGATGCTTCTCGCTACACGCAACTCACTACATGATGCTGGATGCTGCCTGCTTGTTACACCCTTTTGTTCAGTTTAAGTAGACTGTTTCTACTTGTTACTGTCACAATGGTATACTTTTACATATTATTTTTACTATTTCACTTAATATTATATTCAGGAATAATTCCATTAGTAGCTAAAATGGATTTACTCGACTTTATAATATTATCTGGTCGTATTACTTAGCTTTGTATATAGGTAGGTTGTTTAATTAGTACAAACTGCTGGTGACCTGGCCAAGCACCAGTAGGTGTTTTGAGCTGCTCAACCCTTGCTCCGACCAAGTCAAAGTGGGCTGGTAAAGCCTCACTTTGTTCAGTTCATACCTTCCTCTGGACCAGGAAGGGTAGAGGGAAGCATCCACCTCTAAACCACCATTCGCCTCCCTAGAAAATCCCAGGAATTATCGGGAACTTACTGCTAAGACTTATCTCGGTTGGAGGAGGCGGTTGAGAAACTCATAGAGAAAGTGAAGCCAAGTGAGCAAGTCTCTGTAGTGTATGAGGACTTATTGTAAAGTGAACCCTATCATAAGAAATCTATTAATGTGTTGGAGTTTTTAAGCAACGCCTGTGCATGTGCATATACTAATATTTCGTCACTCACTCAGCGATTTGTAAATACTTGACCTAGTACTGTGATGTTTTAATGAGAATTGGTAAAAGCATTCTGTGTGGGGGGCACTGGTGGCAGTAGGGTGGCTTGGGGGTGGAAGGGTGGTGGTGGTGGAGCCACTTGTGGTGGTGGTGGCAGTGGTGGCAATGTTGCTGCTGGCGGCACTGGCGGCAGTGGTGGTGGAGGCACTGGTGGCAGTGATTGTGGCAGTGGTGGTGGCACTGGTGGCAGTAGTGGTGGCATTGGTGGCGGTATTGGTGGTGGTGGCGGCACTTGTTTTGATGGTGGCAGTGGTGGTGGCACTGGTGGCAATGGAGCTGGTGGCGGCACTGGTGGCAGTGGTGGTGGCACTGGTGGCAGTGACGGTGGCGGCACTAGTGGCAGTGGTCGTCGCACTGGTGGCATTGATGGTGGCGGCACTAGTGGCAATAGTTATAATGGCACTGGTAGCAGTTGTGGTTGTGGCACTGATTGTGGTGACGGCATTGGTGGCAGTGGTGACGGCAGTGGTGGTGGCAGTGGTGGTGGTGTTGGCAGTGTTGGTGATAGTTGTGGCAGTGGTGGTGGAATGGTATACCAGGAGATTTAGGGGGTCAACGCCCCCGCGACCCGGTCCGTGATCAGGCCTCGCGGTGGAAGAGCGCACTTAAACCTACGTACGAACCACATCCCGGGGTCTATTGGTAATCCCCCTTATGTATGCTGGGAGGCAGTTGAACAGTTTTGGGCCCCTGACACTTATTGTGTTGTCTCTTAGTGTACTAGTGTAGCCCCTGCTTTTCATTGAAGGATGTTGCATCTTTTGCATGAATAGGGAGTGATTTTCGTATACAGATTTGAGACTAGTTCTTCTAGGACAGGGATTTTTTTAAGTGTGCGTGACAAAGTCGGCCATATCTTTGATACAGAATATATATAGAAACATATTGGGACTATTTCCCCGCTTTTCATGGAACAGATATGTGATAAATGTCGTTGGCGTGCCAGGTTTGGCAGGAGTGCTAAGATTTGCCTACCCCTGTTCAAAGACAATTCAACGTTATCATGTATCTTTCCTACCTGCGTTCCAGGGATCACAAATCATGGGACTTTAACGGTTCCCAGTAATTTAGGTGTTTTACCCTATTTATATGTACTGTGAAAGTTTTCTTTATATTCTCAACGTCTGCAATTACGCCAGCCTCGAAATGGCAATATTCTATCCTAGAGAGAACAAGCGATCTGACGAGAATCATCAGGGGCTTGGCGTCTCTATTTTTGAAGGTTCTCATCCATCCAGTCATTTTTCTAGCAGATGTGGTAGATACATTGTTGTCATCTATGAAATTGAGATTCTCTGACATTATCACTCCCAGGTCCTTCACATGAGTTTTTCGCTCTATTGTGTGGTTGGGATTTTTTTTATACTCAGGTACAGTTTTTATTTCCTCGAGTGTGCCATAGCTGAAATATTTAAATTTGTCTTCATTGAACTTCATATTGTTTTCTGCGACGCATTTTAAAGATTTGGTTGACCTCCACCTGGGGATTTGCAGTGTCCTCAATGGATGACACTATCATGCAAATTCGAGTGTCATCCACAAAGGAAGACACGGTTCTGTGGCGAATATCTCCGTCTAAGTCGGAAATGAGGATGAGGAACTGGATGGGAGTGAGCACTGTGCCTTGTGGAACAGAGCTTTTCACTGTAGCAGCCTCTGACTTTACTCTGTTTACCATTACTCTCTGTGTTTTGTTCTGTTAGGAAGTTATAGTTCCATCTACCCACTTTTCCTGTTATTCCTTTATCACTCATTGTGTGTGCTATTATACCATGATCACATCTGTAGAAGGGTTTCGCAAAATCTGTGCATACTACCTCCGTATTTTGATTTTACTCCAGAGCATCCAAGACCATGTCATAATGGTCCAGGAGTTAAGACAGGCAGGAGCGACCTGCCTATCCCATACTGCCCTGGGTTGTGCAATTGATGGGTATTTATGTGGATGGCGATCATGCTTCTTAGAACCCTTTCAAAGAGTTTTCTGATGTGGAACGTTAGTGCTATTAGTCTGTAATTCTTTGCAAATGCACTAACAGAATTACTGCCACCCTAGAGTAGTGGGACTATGTCTGTTGTTTTTAGTGAGTGTGGGATGACCCATGTGTCCTTCCCTCTCCAAATAATACTTAAGATACACGAAAGTTTTTTATGCAGTTCTTGATGAACACGGAGGTCCACGAGTCTGGGTCTGGGCCAGAGTGCCTGGGCATGTCATTTTTTTTTTCGAAGTCTTGTGGTGTTAGGATAATATAATAAGTTTTTGAAATAATCAAATTTTGAGTCTGTGTGTAAAATAATCATAGATTGTCGACCTTTAGTCAATCCACACATGGATTGTGTGGTCCCGTGTATTAAGGCGTCATGAGTTTTCCCCTATTGAACATTAAAATGGTATAAAATACCGACAGGTTGTTAGGTAAGACACATATGCAACAGTTAGGTATCTTTATTATGAAACGTTTCGCCTACACAGTAGGCTTCTTCAGTCAAGTACAGAAAAGTTGATAGAAGCAGAAGATACTTGAAGACGATGTAATCAGTCCATCACCCTTAAAGTTTTGAGGTGGTCAGTCCCTCAGTCTGGAGAAGAGCATTGTTCCATAGTATGAAACAATATGGAGAAGAAGTGACAGGATGGAGCCTTTTTATAGCGCCGAGAGGTGAGACGTAGGCCACTAGGAGAGGTAAGAACTCAGATGTTGAGAGGTCAGGTCCCTCTCAAATCCAGCCCCTCTCACTAGTGGAAGTTGTTGAAGTTGATTGCAGGTCTGTACCAAGATACCCTTGTGTTGCAGTGTCTGACAGATTGAACATTAAAATGGTATAAAATACCGACAGGTTGTAGGTAAGACACATATGCAACAGTTAGGTATCTTTATTATGAAACGTTTCGCCTACACAGTAGGCTTCTTCAGTCAAGTACAGAAAAGTTGATAGAAGCAGAAGATACTTGAAGACGATGTAATCAGTCCATCACCCTTAAAGTTTTGAGGTGGTCAGTCCCTCAGTCTGGAGAAGAGCATTGTTCCATAGTATGAAACAATATGGAGAAGAAGTGACAGGATGGAGCCTTTTTATAGCGCCGAGAGGTGAGACGTAGGCCACTAGGAGAGGTAAGAACTCAGATGTTGAAAGGTCAGGTCCCTCTCAAATCCAGCCCCTCTCACTAGTGGAAGTTGTTGAAGTTGATTGCAGGTCTGTACCAAGATACCCTTGTGTTGCAGTGTCTGACAGATTGAACATTAAAATGGTATAAAATACCGACAGGTTGTTAGGTAAGACACATATGCAACAGTTAGGTATCTTTATTATGAAACGTTTCGCCTACACAGTAGGCTTCTTCAGTCAAGTACAGAAAAGTTGATAGAAGCAGAAGATACTTGAAGACGATGTAATCAGTCCATCACCCTTAAAGTTTTGAGGTGGTCAGTCCCTCAGTCTGGAGAAGAGCATTGTTCCATAGTATGAAACAATATGGAGAAGAAGTGACAGGATGGAGCCTTTTTATAGCGCGAGAGGTGAGACGTAGGCCACTAGGAGAGGTAAGAACTCAGATGTTGAAAGGTCAGGTCCCTCTCAAATCCAGCCCCTCTCACTAGTGGAAGTTGTTGAAGTTGATTGCAGGTCTGTACCAAGATACCCTTGTGTTGCAGTGTCTGACAGATTTGAACATTAAAATGGTATAAAATACCGACAGGTTGTTAGGTAAGACACATATGCAACAGTTAGGTATCTTTATTATGAAACGTTTTCGCCTACACAGTAGGCTTCTTCAGTCAAGTACAGAAAAGTTGATAGAAGCAGAAGATACTTGAAGACGATGTAATCAGTCCATCACCCTTAAAGTTTTGAGGTGGTCAGTCCCTCAGTCTGGAGAAGAGCATTGTTCCATAGTATGAAACAATATGGAGAAGAAGTGACAGGATGGAGCCTTTTTATAGCGCCGAGAGGTGAGACGTAGGCCACTAGGAGAGGTAAGAACTCAGATGTTGAAAGGTCAGGTCCCTCTCAAATCCAGCCCCTCTCACTAGTGGAAGTTGTTGAAGTTGATTGCAGGTCTGTACCAAGATACCCTTGTGTTGCAGTGTCTGACAGATTGAACATTAAAATGGTATAAAATACCGACAGGTTGTTAGGTAAGACACATATGCAACAGTTAGGTATCTTTATTATGAAACGTTTCGCCTACACAGTAGGCTTCTTCAGTCAAGTACAGAAAAGTTGATAGAAGCAGAAGATACTTGAAGACGATGTAATCAGTCCATCACCCTTAAAGTTTTGAGGTGGTCAGTCCCTCAGTCTGGAGAAGAGCATTGTTCCATAGTATGAAAACAATATGGAGAAGAAGTGACAGGATGGAGCCTTTTTATAGCGCCGAGAGGTGAGACGTAGGCCACTAGGAGAGGTAAGAACTCAGATGTTGAAAGGTCAGGTCCCTCTCAAATCCAGCCCCTCTCACTAGTGGAAGTTGTTGAAGTTGATTGCAGGTCTGTACCAAGATACCCTTGTGTTGCAGTGTCTGACAGATTGAACATTAAAATGGTATAAAATACCGACAGGTTGTTAGGTAAGACACATATGCAACAGTTAGGTATCTTTATTATGAAACGTTTCGCCTACACAGTAGGCTTCTTCAGTCAAGTACAGAAAAGTTGATAGAAGCAGAAGATACTGAAGACGATTGTAAAGTCCATCACCCTTAAAGTTTTGAGGTGTGGTCAGTCCCTCAGTCTGGAGAAGAGCATTGTTCCATAGTATGAAACAATATGGAGAAGAAAGTGACAGGATGGAGCCTTTTTATAGCGCCGAGAGGTGGACGTAGGCACTAGGAGAGTAAGAACTCCAGATGTTGAAAAGGTCAGGTCCCTCTCAAATCCGCCCCTCTCACTAGTGGAAGTTGTTGAGTTGATTGCAGGTCTGTACCAGATACACCTTGTGTTGCAAGTGTTGACAGATTGAAACATTTAAATTGGTATAAAATACCGACAGGTTGTTAGGTAAGACACATATGCAACAGTTAGGTATCTTTATTATGAAACGTTTCGGCCTACACAGTAGGCTATCTTCAGTCCACCCCCCCCAGTAATACAGAAAAGTTGATAGAAGCAGAAGATACTTGAAGACGATGTAATCAGTCCATCACCCTTAAAGTTTTGAGGTGTGGTCAGTCCCTCAGTTCTGGAGAAGAGCATTGTTCCATAGTATGAAAAATATGTATGGAGGGAAGAAGTGACAGGATGGAAGCCTTTTTATAGCGCGAGAGGTGAGACAGTAGGCACTAGGAGAGGGTAAGAACTCAGATGTTGAAGGTAGGTCCCTCTCAAATCCAGCCCCTCTCACTAGTGGAATTGTTGAAGTTGATTGCAGGTCTGTACAAGATACCCTTGTGTTGCAGTGTCTGACAGATTGAACATTAAACTGGTATAAAATACCGACAGGTTGTTAGGTAAGACACTATTGCAACAGTTAGGGTATCTGTTTATGATACGTTTGCCTACACAGTAGGACTTCTTCAGTCAAGTATACAGAAAGTTGATAGAAGCAGAAGAATACTTGAAAGACGATGTAATCAGTCCATCACCCTTTAAAGTTTTGAGGTGGTCAGTCCCTCAGTCTGGAGAAGAGCATAGTTCCATAGTATGAAACAATATGGAGAAGAAGTGACAGGATGGAGCCTTTTTATAGCGCCGAGAGTGTGAGACGTAGGCACTAGGAGAGGTAAGAAACTCAGATGTTGAAAGGTCAGGTCCCTCTCAAAATCCAGCCCCTCTCACTAGTGGAAAAGAGTTGTTGAAGTTGATAGAGGTCTGTACCAAGATACCCTTGTGTTGCAGTTTGTCATGACAGATTGAACATTAAAATCGGTATAGACCTAATACCGACAGGTTTGTTAGGTAATGACACATATGCAACAGTTAGGTATCTTTATTATGAAACGTTTCGCCTTACACAGTAGGCTTCTTCAGTCAAGTACAGAAAAAGTTGATAGAAAGCAGAGATACTTACCTGAAGACGTGTAATCAGTCCACACCCTTAAAGTTTTGAGGTGGTCAGTCCCTCAGTCTGGAAGAAGAGCATTGTTCCATAGTATGAAACAATTATGGAGAAGAAATGTGACAGGATGGAGCCTTTTTATAGCGGCGAGAGGTGGACGTAGGCCACTAGGAGAAGGTAAGAACTTTAGATGTTGAAAGGTCAGGTCCCTCTGAAATCTGCCCCTCTCACTAGTGGAAGTTGTTGAAGTTGATTTGCAGGTCTGTACCAAGATACCCATGTGTTGCATGTGTCTGACAGATTTTTGAAACATTAAAATGGTATAAAATACCAGAGACGACAGTTGTTAGGTAGGACACATATGCAACAGTTAGGATCTTTATTATGAAACGTTCGCTACACAGAAGGCTTCTTCAGTCAAGTACAGGAAAGTTGATAGAAGCAGAAGATACTTGAAGACGATGGTAATCAGTCCATCACCCTTAGAGTTTTGAGGTGGGTCACAGTCCCTCAGCACTGGAGAAGAGCATTGTTCCTAGTATGAAACAATATGGAGAAGAAGTGACAGGATGGAGCTTTTTTATAGCGCGAGAGGTGAGACGTGGCCACTAGGAGAGGTAAGAACTCAGATGTTGAATAGGTCAGTTCCCTCTCAAATCCAGACCCCTTCACTAGTGGAAGTTGTTGAAGTTGATGCAGGTCTGTACCAAGATACCACTTG
>NC_069434.1:4183501-4231355 GCF_026875155.1 Cherax quadricarinatus | reverse complement strand
AAACAGACCTACTAAACAGACTTACTAAACAGATTCTACTAAACAGACTCTACTAAACAGAGTCTTCTAAACAGACTCTTCTAAACAGACTCTACTAAACAACGTCTACTAAACAGACTCTACTAAACCCTCTACTGAACAGACTCTTCTAAGCACTCTACTAAACAGAGTCTACACTAACAGATTCTTCTAAACAGACTCTACTAAACACTATTAAACATTCTACTAAACAGACTCTACTAAACTGACTCTACTAAACAGATTCTACTAAACAGACTCTACTTAATAGACTTTACTAAACTCTCTACTACGCAGCCTCTACTAAGCAGACTCTACTAAACACCCTACTAAACAGACTACTAAAAACTCTACTAAACAGACTCTACAAAACAGCCTCTATTAAGCAGGCTTTACTAAAGAGACTCTACTAAAGAGACTCTACTAAAGAGACTCTACTAAAGAGACTCTACTAAAGAGACTCTACTAAACAGCCTCTACTAAACAGACTCTACTAAACAGCCTCTACTAAACAGACTCTACTAAACAGCCTCTACTTAACAGCCTCTCCTAAACACTCTACTAAACAATCTCTACTAAACAGACTCTACAAAACAGACTCAACTGAACACTCTACTAAACAGAGTCTACTAAACAGACTCCATTAAACACACTCTATTAAACACTCTACCAAACAACGTCTACTAAACAGACTCTACTATACAGACTCTATTAAACAGACTCTACTAAACACTCTACTAAACAGGCTCTACTAAACAGACTCTACTTAACAGAATCTACTAAACAGGCTCTACTAAACAGACTCTACTTAACAGAATCTACTAAACAGGCTCTACTAAACAGAGTCTACAAAACAGAGTCTACAAAACAGCCTTTATTAAACAGCTTCTACTAAACAAACTCTTTTAAACAGACTCTTCTAAAGAGACTACGAAACAGACTCTACGAAACAGACTCTACTTAACAGACTCTACTAAACAGACTCTACTAAACAGACTCTATTAAACAGATTCTACTAAACAGAACCTACTAAACAGAGTCTACTAAACAGTCTACTAAACAGAGTCTACTAAACAGACTCTACCAAACAGAGTCTACTAAACAGACTCTACTAAACGAAGTCTACTAAACAGACTCTACTAAACAGTCTACTAAACAGACTCTTCTAAACAGAGTCTACTAAACAGAGTCTACTAACAGACTCTACTAAATAAAGTCTACTAAACAGAGTCTACTAAAAAAAAATCTACTAAACAGAGTCTACTAAAAAAAGTCTACTAAACAGACTCTACTAAACAAAGTCTGCTAAACAGAGTCTACTAAAAAAAGTGTACTAAACAGACTCTACTAAACAAAGTCTACTAAACAGAGTCTACTAAAAAAAGTCTACTAAACAGAGTCTACTAGACAGACTCTACGAAGTTTACAATAATTTAATAATAAACGAGCACTATGTAATATATTTTTTTTCGTTAGTTTCAGAATGATTTTTATGGGATTATTGCATATACAAATTTTCTCTTGCCTTATTCGGCAAGCGGAGCTTTGCTATTTAAGCCAAAATCGCAAGGTTTGTATATTCGCCACGAGAGTGTGAGAGAGAGAGAGAGGGGGGGGGGGGGAAGATTGCAGTCACCATGACTCCAACCAAAAAATGAAAGAGTGGCCACAAATGCCTCAAAGGTCTTGCCAGTCTTTCTAGATGTATTGGGCTCAAATCCTGCCGACTGCGGTGCATTGATATTAAGATATAATTTGACAAATGGTGATATTTTTGACAAATTACAAATAAATTACGCAGTACTTGAGCCACTTTTCCAGATCTCTGATAGGTATGGGCGCCTTCACAAAGCTAGACAGTCATTTCCCTACCCTAGTTTCAGACCGAGCCAGGGGGCGTTGACCCTCGAATTCCTCTCCAGGTAAACTCCCGGTAAACGTGCAGTGAACTCTGAAAGAGATTGTTAGCAAATGGGCAAATCGATTCCCCTGATCTTCAATTCAGTGCACCTTAACTCCATATCTTTTGTTCCGGGGATGAATTATTTCTCTAAGGACCTGCTTGAGTCTCCTAGTTTTCCTCTGCTCTGCTGTTACCTGAACCTCCATATGTAATAAGAGCCCGCAAAACACATTTAGTTAACACGGAGGACTTCAGTATAGGAACCTGAACAGGTCTTTAGTGGACACAGGTCACCTTGTCATTCTAAATAGTCAGCTGGTCTCTCCTCTGAATTTCGACTGAAGAAGCTTGTTGGGTAAGCAAAATATCTCGTCAATAAATATACCAGATTGTTGCACATTGTTGCACTTGTTCTCTCTAGCCTGGAGTACTGCTGTACATTAACATCTCCACTCAAAGCAGGTGAAATTGCTGATCTAGGGAGTGTATAGAGGACCTTTACTGCACGTGTAAGTTCTGTCAAGCACCTTAACTACTGGGAACGCTTGGAAGCACTTGACTTGTACTCGTTGGAACGCAGGAGGGAGAGATATATCATAATCTACACTTGGAAAATCCTGGAAGGAATGGTCCTGAATCTGCACACAGAAATCACTCCCTACGGATGTAAAAGACTGGGCAGGCGATGCAAAATACCCCCAATTAAAAGCAGGGGCGCCATTGCTACACTAAGAGAAAACACCATAAGTGTCCGGGGCCCAAGACAGTTCTACAGCCTCCCATCAAGCATTAGGGGAATTACCAATAAACCCCTGGATGCCTTCAAGAGAGAGCTAGACAGATACCTAAAGTCAGTGCCGGATCAGCCGGGCTGTGGCTCGTACGATGGACTGCGTGCGGCCAGCAGTAACAGCCTGGTTGATCAGGCCGTGATCCACCGGGAGGCCTGGTCATGGACCGAGCGGCGGGGGCGTTGATCCCCGGAATAACCTCCAGGTAAACTCCAGGTACATGTGTCTTATTCATCTACCTGCAGCAATCAACCCCTTAATACCGATGATCCCGAGCAAGACGCCGCTTAGGTTATGCAGCGCAATTTTAGTCTCTATGCTACACAGTGGACATAATTGCATATAACAACATGCATACAAGGATGAAAATAATTTACTGTAAAAGGAATCATTCTTTCATATAAGATTCCTTTTTATAAGAGGACAGATTGAGCCCTGAACCGTCACTGCCACCCAAGATATAGAATAAGAGGAGATATGATGGAATTATACAAGCGGAAGATAGACATAAATACAGAAGATATAAAATGGGTAATTAGGATATCAGCCAAGAAAGAACTGGAAATAGTGACTCGAAACAGAAGGTTGACCCGAGGGAGGATATATAGAAGTTTAGGCTAAAATTTAAGGTGACTTCTAAAACGAACGTTGGACTAATGCGTGAGTGAGATGACTTGGACTGAATGTGACGTTCATAACATAGGTTAGTCGGATTGGAGGTTGAAATATTGAGAAGATTAAGTTGGAAAAATGTTTGAATCGGAGGGAATGAACATGAAAAAGGTCTGCCATGTGTTGACCTCCAGATCTGTAACAGTGTTCCTCCTTCCTGAGGATCTAATGTTCTGGTAAAACAGTGAGTCAGATGAGAGATACATAGATAGATAGATAGACAGACAGAGAAAGAGAGAGAGAAGAGGTTGGAATATTCTGTACGCTCACACCTTGAGTATGCTCCACTATCTTGGATTGCCTGCTCTCCGTGTCATCTGCGACTTTCTGAAAAATAGGCGAAAGACTAGTCGTCTTTCGCCTGAACCCATCCTGGACACATCGAGGACAGCGAGAAGTGAGCTTCTAAACAACAAGACGGGCAGCAAACAGTACCTACACTCTGACTGAGCCCTTCTCCAGAACGTCACTTTATCTGAAATCATTTCCCAGGATGAAGCGTGTCTGGAGCATGTTTGTACAGCGTAATGAAATCACCGAAATAAAGTAAGTTAATCAAATGAAATCACTGACCCACAGATGGCTCTAAGTTCGTCCCATTCCCTGCTTGTATGTTTCAGAACAGTAAAAAAGACTTTCAAATGTAGGTAACACCATTAGCCTGTATGTAAAGTTAGGAGCCTTAATCTAACCTTTTAAACCTTAAGTAACAAAAATACAGTGAGAGAGATAGAACAAAAACGGTCAATACCGTAACTGAAACACTACATAAATAACCCGCTCATACAAGAGAGACGCTTATGAAGGCGTTTCGGTCTGACTTGGACGATTTACAGGTCACACAAAGGGACAGGGACCGGACAAAGAGAGAGAGAGAGAGAAAAGTAGTGGTAGCGGTAATACTAGTAGTGAAAGTAGGGGGAGTAGTTTTAGCGGCAAAAGAGATAGAAAGGGGAGTGAAGGGAGGCAATGGTGGTAGTAGTAGTAGTATTAATAGAGTGATAATCGTAGCAGTAATAGTAGTAGAAGTAAAAGCGGAGTCAGTCTAAGGACAGGAACGAGGGGCACTGCATGAAAGCTAATGACCCACGATGGGTAGGACAAAAAACACAGGGGAAAGGAAGGGGAACTGAAGGACAGAAAACACTTAAGCAGAAGAAAAGAAAACCAAAAAAGAAATAAGTAAAACAACAGCAAAGAAGAGGTTGGAAGAGGAGAAGAAAAGATCAGGTCAAGTCAAGAGTGTTGCGAAGTTTGGAACATTTGACAATGTAATGAGAAAGGAAGACATCTGCAGAGACAAAGCCACGACTAAGATTCACATTAGGAAATTTGTGTATAAGTGATGCTTCAACAAAACCGTGTCTGTGAAGGCTGGAAACAGGCTAACAATTCTAGCAGAAGAGCAGAAGAGACTCTGATCTCTATCATGGCAGAAAAGAGGATTATTGATGTCGGCAAGGCTAACACTTTTTTTGCGTTCTTCAAGTGTATCGGGAAGAGGGCGGCCAGTTTCTCCAAAGTATTGAAGAGAACGAGTAGAGCATGAAATTAAGTAGACACCAGGGCCATCAACTGCGGGACACAGAGGTGCTTACTGGATTACTGTGAAGGATGTTAGTTCAGCGATGAGCACGTTTGATGCCTAAGGAAAGGAGAGAGTTGTCGTACTTTGAAAAAATGGAAGTATAGGGAAGGCAAAGATTTCACGGGAGTAGAGAGTTTGGGAGAGAAGAAACTCTGTTCAACTCGTAAGTAGGCGGAGTTTATGAAATCGGAAGGGTATCTAATACGAATAAGTAAGTTTATTCAGGTATACACAAATACAGCTACATAGAATTATCATACATAGCAGCATATGTGTAGAGAACCTAGGATAACCCAAAAAAGTCAGACAGAGTGACTTATTTCCATTGGGGTCCTTTTACCTTATTATTATAATGTAAAGATTATAATATTTTCTTATTATTCTATAATGAAGATAACATTTTATTATCATGTTAAAAAGACTATCTACTACACGAGGGTCATTAAGACTATCTACAATACGAGGGTCATTACTAGGAATAAGGTAAAATTTACACGTATTTGAAAAAAAAATAGAAAATCATTCCCCTCCTTTCTGTAGAAAATTCCCTAAACACCTTTTGGCACTCTTCTTGAACTGGTTCTGCTAACTGGCTTTGACATGGGGGGCAGCCCTGTTCTTTTCCTTTATTGCTGTACAAAAAAAGGGTTTTTGAACCCGGGGAAAATGCTGTGGGTCTACAAGTTGTTTTCTCCCCCCCTCTATACTATGATTGTTTTTGTTTCCCAAACCCTTTGACAAAATTGACAGCAAAATTTGGACACTGTTTGAAGAAAATTTTATAAACAAAAAAATTTTAGCTTCAGTTGTTTTACTCTTCTTCAACTTTCAGCTATCCAACTGCTTAATTCATCCTGGCTCTCCCCTCTCTTGGTCCCACCCCGGTTAATCTTACGATTTTGTTCTGGGTGATTTGATCATCTTTCATTTTTTTTTAAAGGCAGAGTACCATAAAAGAACAAGCGTAATCCTTTTGGCATTTTTAAGGGCAGAAAAAGGGTCCTGCGAGCCTCAGCAGGCAGACACTGTCTTGTCTATACGGGAAATTTTCATTCGGGCTTCCTTTCTTTACTACACTTTCCCTATCAATTATCCTGACATGCATGGGTCAAAGGGGGTTTCCCCAGACATTTTACGAGAAACCAAAGTGATGGGCTCCCCTTTACATTGAACATTAAAATTTTTTACCCTTCTCAGTTTATGTTTCGTCCCAAAAGAGAAGGGGTTCAGTTTCCCCAGGTGTAAATTAGTTTTTTGTCTACTAACCATTTGCTGAGGACTCCATTTCCCGTGTTAAAACATTAGCTATACTTGTGGGTTTTTACCAGGCACAAACAGGCAGTCATGCACCAGTGGGAGTTTGCACTTGACCTGATGGGCATGCCTTTCAAACATAAAATTTTTTGTACCCAAATACATTTTTTGGGGAACTCCACATGCATGGGCAGGGGGTTCTGATTCCGTTTTTTTGATTTTGACAATTTGTCTCCTGTTGCAAGTAGGGATTTAAAACCATCACAGAACCTATACCCATAGCTTAAGTTTCTTACATAAATATTGGGTTGGCATACGAAGGCCTTTTGCAGGTCAAAGGGGGTTCCCAAATCCCAAAGGGGTTCCCTCTGCATTTCAGTTCTCAGGTAATCCATCAGATTAATTAGGGAGGGTGGTTGAGAAAGATCTTCTAAAGTCGATTAAGCTATGGAGAAGTTTTTGTTTTAAGGTATTTAACTACTTGAGAGTACACCCCCCTTCTAAAATTTTGGATATTATACTGAGTATACAAACAGGCCTATTTTGCTTACATCGATATATTTTTCTTGAAGCGGAGTAACTCTGGCCTTCTTGAACCCATCCGAGGGTAAGTGAGATTGTTTAATTTATTAATTGAGCAATGGGGGATTTACATTTCAAAAGCACCATTTTTAGGAACTTAGAGGGATGTTACCCGGGCCAACCTTAGTTGGTTTTTAAACCTCTTAGTTCTTTTTGAAAAAGCCATGGATACATTACTATTTGAAAAACTTTTGGGGGGTTACCCCTTTTTGGTATAGAGTTTAAAACTTACCCGAGTTGTTTTAAAGGGTATTTGATGCAGTGGTAGTTACTTACTAGTTTTTGATGAACAATGTGTAAAGGAATTAAAGCAATTTGCCCCTTAGATGTTTCGTGGCATCCCTCTTATCGAAGGATACATGTTAGACCTTCTAGGGTTTTTTTGGCTATCCCCCCAACTTTTTTTAGTTGTTCCAGAGCTTTTGGGTTATGCTTACTTTTTTAATTTTGAGCAATAGGTTGCCTTTTGCCCCTTTTATAAGTCTCTGTACTCTGTTCCTACCCTTTGGAATTTCGTTTAGTGTTGAAATATCGTCTGTTTTTTTTAAAATTTTTTTTGCAGGGGTCTCTGAATTTATATTATCTAATTCTCAGAGTCACCGGGGTTCAGTTCTTCGTTTAATCCAACTTTTTTTAATGGTGAAAAATTATCAAGGGATGGTATAAAAACATTGTTTTGATTTTTCCCAGGCATCGTTTACGTGGACTTTTTATTTGTCCAGTCAAAAATTGTGTACCCTTTTTCCCGTGTTTTTTTTCTGTAGTTTCTAGTTGACCTCATTTTTTTGTCCGTGAGGCCTATCCTATCCCTATGATTTCCTGGGCAGTAAATGAGAAATGATCACTAAACCTGGTAATGACGCCTGATGACAAATGTTTTCAAGGGGTTTACAAAGTATGTGATAAATTGGGGTGCGAGAATGTGGCCGGGTTGGTGTATTAATTAGTTGAGTGAAAACTATTAAAAACCAAATTTGCTTATCCTTTTGCAACCCGTTATTTTGCTGCTGAAACAATATTAATCCCCCGTTTTTGTCTCGCAATTGTTTTAAAAGCCCGACAAGCTCTAAAAGCTTCTTTGAACTGGTCCTGGGGAGGGGGCGGGACTATTCCCACTAAGTGGGTTTGGTCTTGGGGAAAAGCACTTCAAAACCATGAATCCCCTTTATTGTTTTTAAATCAGGGCTTGGGTTGTAACTAATCATTTCTAAAGTAGGCACATACTCCACCACCCTTTTTGTTCCTATCTAACATTTTATATGTAACCCCTCTATTTTGCCTCGTCGTCAGTCCCCCTATCATCCAACCAGGATTCAGAATGTTTTAAACTGCCGCCCTAATTTCGTTTGCTGAACCTAGTCCTGCCAATTTAGGGAAAAAGTGATCTTTCGTTGACATGAATAAAGTGAAGGCCCTTTTTAAAACAACATAATCCAATTTAAAAAACGACGTTAAAATGACCATAATTTTTAAAGGGTGGACAGGTAAGCCAGCGGAAGGCCCCGGGCGGTACCAAAAGTCCAAAAAGGGGGGTATCATCGACTAAGACCCCCGTCAGGAAACATTTGTCCTGTTTCCTGACGAACCTTACCTAACTAACCTATCATCAAAATTATGGCAATGGGGCATTTTTTTATTAAAATTGGTAAACAATGTCACACTTTTAAAGGGTAAAATGTGCCAAAAGCATTTGTTAACACAAAAGAATTCTGGGACCGTTGCATAATTGTACATACATCCATCATGCACCCCCCCCTTACACTTTTACTAAGGGGCCTTTTCTGTTTTTCATGCGTGCTTTTACAGTGTATGCACCTGTTTTGGTAGGTTTGAGATAAGGCTGTATTGTCCCCCCATTTACCTATGTATGCATTAATATGGGGTTAAGTTATCATTCCTAGCTACTGACCGTCTTATCACGTATTTATCTTCTGTTTTGCCTTCACAATATTTAGGGCCCGGTTTTAATTTGGATATCACCCCTTAAGAGCGCTACTAAGACTGTGTCCCCTGTTTTTGTTTGGTACGGGGTTGCCCTACCATGGGGGCGTAGTGACATTTATTTTTTTGGGAGGATGGGGAAATGTTTGGGCTTTTACTGTCCAGGGCGCTGTTTTTACTCCATTCACCTTTTCACCCATGACGATTTCTTTTTCATGGAATGGGAAAAAAAGATAAATATAATTATGGCAGCTTTACCCCCTAAAGCCTGCCATTTTTACTCTTCGCTCTTTTATATATACAATAATATTTTTTTTTCTCTTTTCCAGTCACCTAGTAACCCTAGTATCTGCTTTAGCAATCACCCTTTAAATTTCTAGTAAATTTTCTTCTTCCAAACCCCTTCACTGCTCACTTTTCCCCTTTAAATTTACAAACCCCTTTCAGTTAACCCCTTAAAACACTCCACTTCCCGCCTCACTTCAGTCCCCTTTCACCAATTAAATTAGTCCTTTTCCCTTCTTAGACCAGAAAGGTTTAATCAATGGGGGTTTTTCCTTCCAAAACCCCTCAATTATTTACGGGGTTGGTGTATTTTTGACTGCCCGACCTTTCGCTGAATCGCCCTTTTTAAAACACGGGGAGTAAACGCCACCGCAACCTGACTTTCCTTGATTTATAGAATATTTGGCGTTTTTTTGCTATGATTTTCTCCTGTACCTGGTCCGAATATAGGTCAGCACTAAAAACTTAATTGATGTTTTAACTATTACATCTTTCCCACGACTGTCACTGAGGAATAAACCCCTCCTATAACCCTTTTTGTTTTTTTATTTTTTTGACTTGACTGTCTCCGTGTTTCCCCCCTGGTTATCACTGGTACAGGTGATATGAAGGTGGTAAAGAAGAGCTACTTCAGAAATGAACGTCAGTAAAAATGAGAATTTCCTTTTGTAGTTGTACGTTGGCAGTAGCTGGTGTTTTTGGGTCCTGTCAGCCATGTTTTAAAAACTCAATTTTTTTCCCTCGTTTGGCAATGAGGAAAAAAAATCCTACAACCTGTCATTTTCCTTGGGGTTTTGTTGATCAGGTTTTTTCCCGTTGTTTCCCGTTAAAAAAATGGCAGTTGATATGTGGTCAGTTATTTTCCCGTAGTGGAAAACGTTCATGTCTGGGTTTACGCTGGAGCGGGTTGGACTTAAATGCCGGGGCCTTTTTGTAAAATTTAAACCATTTTTGTGTCCACCGTCATTTTTCATGCCATTAGTTCCTTTTCATGTTGTTACAGCAGTACTTGCTTTGGGGCCCTCACGGGGTTCGGGTAGCCCAGGGGGGGCAAGGGAAAAGGAGCAGCCTTCTTGCTGCTCGCAGCGGCTGCAGCACCTCGCAAATGCGGAGGTCACGGAGAAGGAGAGAAATGAGAACACTTTTCTTGACTGAAGAAGCATGGTAAGAAAAGTAGTGAATGGACATGCCACTGTACATAGGCTGCGATAAATAGCAAACGTAAAAGCCTATGTCCGAGAGGTGGAAATGTTTAGGCTTCTCTTTGTACGTTTATTGCATGAATATACATGGTGGAATGCTCACTACGAGAGAGAAAGAAAGCGAGAGAGAGAGAGAGAGAGAGAGAGAGAGAGAGAGAGAGAGAGAGAGAGACAGACAGGCAGACAGACAGACAGACGGAGAGAGACAGACAGACAGACAGACAGACAGACAGACAGACAGACGGAGAGAGACAGACAGACAGACGGAGAGAGAGAGACAGACAGACAGACAGACAGACGGAGAGAGAGAGAGAAAGAGAGAGACAGACAGACAGACAGACGGAGAGAGAGAGACAGACAGACAGACAGACAGACAGACGAAGAGAGACAGACAGACAGACAGACAGACGGAGAGAGAGAGAGAAAGAGAGAGACAGACAAACAAAGAAAGAGAGAGAGAAAGTGTATGAAGGTGAAAGGGAGTCGTGTTCCAAGTTTGATGGAGACTCACAAGATCAACAAACACATGGGTCTGGAGCTATGCTACAACTTCGTCTCAGTAGTATCTGAGATCCTTTGATCTTGGGAAACGTGCACACTAAACCTCTTGAAAAAGTTAGGTGACAAACTTCTGTAAACTAATGCCCCAAGGGCTACCAGTATTATTTTCCCAATACCCAGAGTTGCGATACCACGCTGGACATACAACCATCCTTTCTCAACCGGCAGAATCTCTTAAGAGCATTGCTTTTAACATATAACACAAATTCGAAAAGTATCTTTGATATATATATAATATATATATATATATATATATATATATATATATATATATATATATATATATATATAATATATATATATATATATATATGTCGTGCCGAATATGTAAAACTGGTCAATTAGCAAGAACTCATTAAAAATTAAATCCTTTCTAAAATTTTCTTTTACACGTTTAAAGGCATAATTTTTTCATTAATGTTGATGTAAAAGTTTATAATTTTGCATCGAAAGAATCTTAGAAATCTTTTTTTTTTATTATTAGCACACTGGCCGATTCCCACCAAGGCAGGGTGGCCCGAAAAAGAAAAACTTTCACCATCATTCACTCCATCACTGTCTTGCCAGAAGGGTGCTTTACACTACAGTTTTTAAACTGCAACATTAACACCCCTCCTTCAGAGTGCAGGCACTGTACTTCCCATCTCCAGGACTCAAGTCCGGCCTGCCGGTTTCCCTGAGTCCCTTCATAAATGTTACTTGCCTCACACTCCAACAGCACGTCAAGTATTAAAAACCATTTGTTTCAATTCACTCCTATCAAACACGCTCACGCATGCCTGCTGGAAGTCCAAGCCCCTCGCACACAAAACCTCCTTTAGCCCCTTCCTTCAACCTTTCCTAGGCCGACCCTTACCCCGCCATCCTTCCACTATAGACTGATACACTCTTGAAGTCATTCTATTTCGCTCCATTCTCTCTACATGTCCGAACCACCTCAACAACCCTTCCTCAGCCCTCTGGACAACAGTTTTGGTAATCCCGCACCTCCTCCTAACTTCCAAACTACGAATTCTCTGCATTATATTCACACCACACATTGCCCTCAGACATGACATCTCCACTGCCTCCAGCCTTCTCCTCGCTGCAACATTCATCACCCATGCTTCACACTCATATAAGAGCGTTGGTAAAACTATACTCTCATACATTCCCCTCTTTGCCTCCAAGGACAAAGTTCTTTGTCTCCACAGACTCCTAAGTGCACCGCTTACCCTTTTCCCCTCATCTATTCTACGATTCACCTAATCTTTCATAGACCCATCCGCTGACACGTCCACTCCACTCCTCCATACTCTCTCCCTCCAATCAGATATCCAATCTTTCATCACCTAATCTTTTTTGTTATCCTCATAACCTTACTCTTTCCTGGATTCACTTTTAATTTTCTTCTTTTGCATACCCTACCAAATTCATCCACCAACCTCTGCAACATCTCTTCAGAATCTCCCAAGAGCACAGTGTCATAAGCAAAGAGCAACTGTGACAACTCCCACTTTATGTGCGATTCTTTATCTTTTAACTCCACGCCTCTTGCCAAGACCCTCGCATTTACTTCTCTTACATCCCCACCTATAAATATATTAAACAACCACGGTGACATCACACATCATTGTCTAAGGCCTACTTTTACTGAGAAATAATTTCCCTCTACCCTACATACTCTAACTTGAGCCTCACTATCCTCGTAAAAATTCTTCACTGATTTCAGTAACCTACCTCCTACACCATACACATGCAACATCTGCCACATTGCCCCCCTATCCACCCTGTCATACGCCTTTTCCAAATCCATAAATGCCACAAAAACCTCTTTACCCTTATCCAAATACTGTTCAATTATATGTTTCACTGTAAACACCTGGTCAACACACCCCCTACCTTTCCAAAAGCCTCCTTGTTCATCTGCTATCCTATTCTCTGTCTTACTCTTAATTCTTTCAATAATAACTCTACCATGCACTTTACCAGGTATATTCAACAGACTTATCCCCCTATAATTTTTGCACTCTCTTTTGTCCCCTTTGCCTTTATACAAAGGAACTATGCATGCTCTCTGCCAATCCCTAGGTACCATACCCTCTTCCATACATTTATTAAATAATTGTACCAACCACTCCAAAATATATCCACACATGGTTTTAACATTTCTATCTTTATCCCATTAATCCCGGCTGCTTTACCCCCTTTCATTTTACCTACTGCCTCACGAACTTCCCCCACACTCACAACTGGCTCTTCCTCACTCCTACAAGATGTTATTCCTCCTTGCCCTATACACGAAATCACAGCTTCCCTATCTTCATCAACATTTAACAATTCCTCAAAATATTCCCTCCATCTTCCCAATACCTCTAACTCTCCATTTAATAACTCTCCTCTCCTATTTTTAACTGACAAATCCATTTGTTATCTAGGCTTCCTTAACTTGTTAATCTCACTCCAAAAACTTTTTCTTATTTTCAACAAAATTTGTTGATAACATCTCACCCACTCTCTCATTTGCTCTCTTTTTACATTGCTTCACCACTCTCTTAACCTCTCTCTTTTTCTCCATACACTCTTCCCTCCTTGCATCACTTCTACTTTGTAAAAACTTCTCATACGCTAACTTTTTCTCCCTTACTACTCTCTTTACATCATCATTCCACCAATCGCTCCTCTTCCCTCCCGCACCCACTTTCTTGTAACCACAAACTTCTGTTGAACACTCTAACACTACGTTTTTACTACGTTTTTAAACCTAGCCAATACCTCTTCGACCCCATTGCCTATGCTCTCATTAGCCCATCTATCCTCTAATAGCTGTTTATATCTTACCCTAACTGCCTCCTCTTTTAGTTTATAAACCTTCACCTCTCTCTTCCCTGATGCTTCTATTTTCCTTGTATCCCATCTACCTTTTACTCTCAGTGTAGCTACAACTAAAAAGTGATCTGGTACATGTGTGGCCCCTCTATAAACATGTACATCCTGAAGTCTACTCAACAGTCTTTTATCTAACAATACATAATCCAACAAACTACTGTCATTTCGCCCTACATCATATCTTGTATACTTATTTATCCTGTGCAGCATATGGGAATCTTTATTCAGGAAACGTTTCGCCACACAGTGGCTTCATCAGTCCAATACAAAGAGGAAGGCGTAAGGAGAGGAGAAGAATGAGGTAATCAGTCCCTCAACCTGGAGTCGATGTGTTCAGTCCATCAATCTTGTAGAATGTACAGCATAGGGCCGTAGACGTGGCTTATATACTGTAGTGAGGTGATGTGAAGCAGGCGGTGGCGGGGTCATAGTGGTACTATCCACTAGTCGAAGTAGGTCTTCGTCCAAAGGTATTACCTATAACTAAACCCCTTTCTATACAAAGTTCAATCAAAGGGCTCCCATTATCATTTACACCTGGCACCCCAAACTTACCTACCACACCCTCTCTAAAAGTTTCTCCTTCTTGAGCATTCAGGTCCCCTACCACAATTACTCTCTCACTTGTTTCAGAGGTTCCTCTACATTCACTTAACATCTCCCAAAATCTCTCTTTCTCCTCTACATTCCTCTCTTCTCCAGGTGCATACACGCTTATTATAACCCACTTTTCGCATCCAACCTTTACTTTAATCCACATAATCCTTGAATTTACACATTCATATTCTCTTTTCTCCTTCCATAACTGATCCTTCAACATTACTGCTACCCTTTCCTTGGCTCTAACTCTCTGATACTCCAGATTTAATCCCATTTATTTCCCCCCACCGAAACTCCCCTACCCCCTTCAGCTTTGTTTCGCTTAGAGCCAGGACATCCAATTTCTTTTCATTCATAACATCAGCAATCATCTGTTTCTTGTCATCTGCACTACATCCACGCACATTCAAGCATCCCAGTTTTATAAAGTTTTTCTTCTTCTCTTTTTTAGTAAATGTCTACAGGAGAAGGGGTTACTAGCCCATCGCTCCCGGCCTTTTAGTCGCCTCATACGACACGCATGGCTTACGAAGGAAAGATTATTTTCCACTTCCCCATGGACAATAGAAGAAATAAAGAAGAACAAGAGCTATTTAGGAAAAGGAGAAAAACCTAGATGTATGTATATATATATGCATGTGCGTGTCTGTGAAGTGTGACCAAAGTGTAAGTTGGAGTAGCAAGATATCCCTGTTATCTAGCGTGTTTATGAGACAGAAAAAGACACCAGCAATCCTACCATCATGCCAAACAGTTACAGGTTTCTGTTTCACAGTCATCTGGCAGGACGGTAGTACTTCCCTGGGTGGTTGCTGTCTACCAGCCTAATCCAACAAGATATATTTTAAATACGTTTACAGTAACTTAATACTATGCAAACACAATGAAATATTTTTTTTTCGTTAGGTTCAGAATGATTTTTGCGAAATTATTACATACACAAATTTTCACTTCTCCTATATGGCAAGATGACCGTTGCTATTTAAGCCAAGATCGCAAGTTTTACATATTCGGCACAACATATATATACATATATACATATATTATATATATATATATATATATATATATTATATATATATATATATATATATATATATATATATAATATATATATTTATATATATATATATATATATATATATATATATATATATATATATATATATATATATATATATATATTTATATTATATTTATATATATATATATATATACCCTCCACAGGGTATACCTGGGGAGGGTTTCGGGGGTCAAAGCCCCAACGGCTAGGTCTGAGACCAGGCCTCGTGGTGGATCAGGGTCCTATCAATCAGGCTGTTACTGCTGGCTGCACGCAAACCGACCAGCCGGGCTGGTCAGTACCCGACCAGCCCGGCTGGTCAGGTACTGATTTCACGTGTCTGTCCAGCTCCTTCTTGAAGACAGCCAGGGGTCTTTTGGTAATCCCTCTTATGCATGCTGGGAGGCAGTTGAATAGTCTTGGGTACCTGAGACTTATTGTGTTGTCTTAGCGTACTCGTGGCGCCCCTGTTATTCACTGGGGGAATACTGCATCTCCTGCCGAGTCTTTTGCTTTCATAGGGAGTGATTTTCGTGTGCTTGTTTGGTGCTATTCCCTCTAGGAATCAAGGCCACAAATATGAGAGATATGTTGCAATGCGTCGGCTCTATAATGAATCAAGTTCTTCCAATATCTGTTTCTCCAGTGCTCTTAAGATAATTAGGAATCCCTTTCTTTAGATGAATCTGTGTACCACAATGGAATGGTGAAGGAATCTGTCTCATGGTTTTTGATAACCTCCTGCTTCACGTTGTTGCCAGGGCAGCAGCGAGAACAGTGAGCAGAGACGTAGCCATTATTCTAAGACCAAAGTAATAATAACAATAATAATAATCATAATAATAATAATAATAATAATAATAATAATAATAATAATAATAATAATAATAATAATGATCTTTATTTTTATAAACACATGATTCAGCTTACAGAGATCTAGCTGATAACAGTAGTTCAAGCAGCATGCGCCCCATATTACTAATCTCATATACTAGAAAGCCCTGATCAAACTGAACCTTGACTATGTCAAAAGTGAGTCTGTACTAAGATATGTCCATGACCATTTTTCTAGACTTGATCTATTAATCCACTCATGTTAAAACAGCGGCATATAACTGCTCCTTGGACAACACAAAAGAGACTGACGTAAAGGTGTCCCGCAGGAAACCTTCTCGCCTCCCCTCCTGCCTCGCCATCACAAATGTTACCAACGATCTCACCAGCGAACTATCTGATTTTTGGATAATGGAACACTAGCAAGTACTACAGATTCCCGTCTGTATGGCATAAAAATTGCCAAAGAACTTACAGAGAATAGTGTTTATGCTGGGGTCCTCCAGCGAAAACTCCATCAAACGAGTCAAAAGTCGTCGATCCACTGCTGGCGCTCCACCTGGGTTTAATGCCATTGGTGAGATCTTGGGAAAAGAAAATATCCCGAAATCAAGCCTTCTAATTCTTCAGCAAACTATAAGTTACCTCAATTTTTACGATTCTCTTCGTCCTTTGCCAGCTCCAAATCTGCCCAATCGATCCCTTCTTGAATCACTGTGTTGATTCACTGACGCTTTCTCATTGCAACTTTATGTTCATTTATATTAATATTATTATATGTAGATATTTATAATAGTCTGGCCAGGGAGGTATAACATTTTTTAGGAGTGAAGAAGAGCAAGATGTGAGTGTGGGGGAGGTGCGTGAGGCATTACATAGAATGAAAGGGGTAAAGCAGCTGGAACTGACGGGATCATGACAGAAATGTTTAAAGCAGGGGGGATATAGTATTGTAGCGGTTGGTATTTTTGTTTAATAAATGAATGAAAGAGAGGAAGGTACCTAAGGATTGGTGGAGAGCATGTATAGTTCCTTTATATAAAGGGAATGGGGATAAAAGAGACTGTAAAAATTATAGGGGAATAAGTTTACTAAGTATACCAAGAAAAGTGTACGGTAGGGTTATTATTGAAAGAATTAGAGGTAAGACAGAATGTAGGATGGCGGATGAGCAAGGAGGTTTCAGAGTGGGTAGGGGATGTGTTGATCAAGTGTTTACATTGAAGCATATATGTGAACAGTATTTAGATAAAGGAAGGGAAGTTTTCATTACATTTATGGACTTAGAAAAGGCATATGATAGTGGATAGGGGAGCAATGTGGCAGATGTTGCAAGTGTATGGAATAGGTGGTAAGTTATTGAACGCTGTAAAGAGTTTTTATGAGGATAGTGAGGCTCAGGTTAGGGTGTGTAGGAGAGAGGGAGACTACTTCCCGGTAAAAGTAGGTCTTAGACAGGGATGTGCAATGTCACCATGGTTGTTTAATATATTTATAAATGGGGTTGTAAAAGAAGTAAATGCTAGGGTGTTGGGGGGAGGGGTGGGATTAAATTATGGGGAATCAAGTACAAAATATGAGTTGACACAGTTACTTTTTGCTGATGATACTGTGCTTATGGGAGATTCTAAAGAAAAGTTGCAAACGTTAATGGACGAGTTTGGGAGGGTGAGTAAAGGTAGAAAGTTGAAAGTGAACATAGAAAAGAGTAAGGTGATGAGGGTATCAAACGATTTAGAAAAATAAAAATTGGATATCACATTGGAGAGAAGGAGTATGGAAGAAGTGAATGTTTTCAGATATTTGAGAGTTGACTTGTCAGTGGATGAGTTTACGAAGGATGAAGTTAACCATATAATTGCTGGAGGAAAAAAGGTGTGTGGTGCATTGAGGTATGTGTGGAGACAAAAAACATTGTCTATGGAGGCAAAGAAGGGAATGTATGAAAGTATAGTGGTACGAACACTCTTATATGGGTGTGAAGCTTGGGTTGTGAATGCTGCAGAGAGGAGGCGGTTGGAGGCAGTGGAGATTTCCTGTCTAAGGGCAATGTGTGGTGTAATTATTATGCAGAAAATTCGGAGTGTGGAAATTAGGAGGAGGTGTGGAGTTAATAAAAGTATTAGTCAGAGGGCTGAAGAGGGGTTGTTGAGGTGGATTGGTCATTTAGAGAGAATGGATCAAAGTAGAATGATATGGAGAGTGTATAAATCTGTAGGGGAAGGAAAGCGGGGTAGGGGTCGTCCACGAAAAGGTTGGAGGGAGGGGGTAAAGGAGGTTTTATGGGCGAGGGGCTTGGATTTCCAGCAAACGTGCGTGAGCATGTTAGATAGGAGTGAATGGAGATAAATGGTTTTCGGGACTTGTCGAGCTGTTGGAGTGTGAGCAGGGTAATATTTAGTGAAGGGATTCAGGGAAACCGGTTATTTATATATAGCCGGACTTGAGTCCTGGAAATGGGAAGTACAATGCCTGCACTTTAAAGGAGGGGTTTGGGATATTGGCAGTTTGGAGGGATATGTTGTATATTTTTATATATGCTTTTAAATTGTTGTATTCTGAGCACCTCTGCAAAAACAATGATTATGTATGAGTGAGCTGAAAGTGTTAAATGATGATGAGAGTATTTTCTTTTCTGGAATTTTCTTTCTTTCTGGGTCACCCTGCCTCGGTGGGAGACGACCCACTTGTTGAAAAAAAAAATCTAATAATTTATTTTTTGGGTCATTACAGTTCTTTTTTATTCATCTTTTAGCGTACTTTTTCCAATGGCCAGTTGCTCAAATATCTGAAACTTTATGGCAATCGTAGTGCGAGGAAGCCACACCTCCAGGCAGATTATGCGGACTAGGAATACATACTGCCTCTCAGATTGCCTTGTCAGCCTTCATATACTCCTTCAATAGATCCATCAAACTGATGAAGGAGATTCTACTAGACTATGGAGAGTGAAGGTGTTTGTAGACTGTCTACTTTTCGTTATTGTATATTGCAATGTGTAGCATTTGAAGTTCATTTGGTTTTGGTGGTATGGTTTGTCACTGTGGAAACACTAGGATAACTCTTCGTCGTCATAGACGAGGGTTGTATGAAGGTGTATTTAGCGTAGATATCTTTGATTTGTTGTTGATAGGAAAGGTTTGTTCTTGCTGCTTTTAAAAGCATCTCGGAACGTCATGCCCAGTTCTCTGAGGTTTGAAAATCGTTTTGTATGTCGCGGACAGAATTTATCGTTCACTTCATGCTTATCAGCGAAGCTGAGGCAAACAGATATTTTTGTGAAATACTAAACGAAACATTTGACTCACTTGACCGACTTATGTATTCAGATTTAGTGATTTACTAGCACAAAAGAGAGTTTGTGACTTATATGCTCAGCTCTGCGATAAAGGCCCTGAATGCATACCTAAATAAGGAACTGATCTTCGAAAGTATTTTGGACTGTAACGGTGTCATTTATTTCTGTCTATAGTTGCCAAAAATTCCCTCAGCTCGTACTTGACAAGATCCTTTCTTGTTCTGCTGTGATCTTGTCAGTGAAATCTTTACCTTAATTGTAAAGTACACTAATTAAAGCTCTTGAATTTGTCCTTTCTGGAAGATTTAGTAATTGATAACCTCTATCTCAGTTAGTACGGAAAAATAGTCTGTTTTTCGGCCTCTAAACGAATTATGATGAATTTCCAGCTCTGCTTTCTGCTTGCTATATTTTCCTTAACTTTATGAAACCATTTGGTAATTTTTTGTAATAGAACTAGGCATACATGCTGAAAGTTTTATTGTAATAAACCAAAATATTTTCAACAAAATTGGAATTAACCTCAAAACATCCAAGTTAAATTTTAATTAGGAAACACCCTCAATATATTTTCATTGAATATTAATGACCTCCTATAAGTCTCTTGAATAATTAATAAAATATCAATAAATTCAATGAAAAAATAAGTGGGCTTACTATTTTTGATGAATATTTATTAATAAAGCCTAAATCTATAGCCTATATCTTCAAAATATGAAAAAAAATGTGAGAAACCGAGTTAATGTTTTGCTGAATAAGGAAATTGTTTATTGTAAACCTTGAGGTATTATGATTTTCAAATTACTTACACTGGCATTTTAGACGATTGTTTTGTGCTCAGTGCTAATTTAGAGCCAGGAAAGATATTTAACTTGGAAAATGTGTAGAAGTTGTTTACTATCCGCATAATCACTACAGTATTGAGGAAAATCTCGGCGCACTTGGAATGTATTCTTTAGAATGTAAATGAGAAATATTAGATACAATGTGCAGTAGAAGTGAGTGAAAATCCAGTCTTCAATCTGCACTGCAGAAAACTTATTTGAATAAGAGATACCTGAAAAAATGCCGAATAAAAGCAGTGAAAAGGAATTCTAAAACTAGGGATTCTAAAACTAACCCAAAAAGTTTTTTCCAGGTCTATAGAACAAAAGTCAGAGATAAGATAGGTCCCCTTAAAAATAACTATGGGCATCTTACTGACAAAGAGAATGAAATGTGCTCGATTTTAAATAATTATTTTCTCTCGGTTTTTACACAGGAAGACACTAATAATATTCCGGTAATTAATTTTTATAGTGGATCAGAAGAAGATAAATTATGTAACATCACAGTCACTAGTGAAATGGTTGTGAAGCAGATAGACAGACTGAAGCAAAATAAGTCACCGGGTCCTGATGAGGTTTTTTCAAGGGTTCTAAAGGAGTGCAAAATGGAAGTCTGTGAACCATTAACTAATATTTTTAATTTATCTCTTCAAATAGGTGCAGTGTCTGATATGTGGAAGATGGCTAATGTAATTCCTATTTTTAAAACAGGGGACAAGTCGTTACCGTCAAATTACCGCCCAATAAGCCTGACCTCAATTGTAGGCAAATTACTAGAGTCAATTATAGCTGAGATTATAAGAAGCCATCTCGATAAGCATAGCTTGATTAATGATACTCAGCATGGATTCACAAGAGGCCGGTCTTGTCTAACTAATTTATTAACTTTCTTCAGTAAAGCTTTTGAGGCTGTTGACCACGATAAAGAATTTGATATTATTTACTTAGATTTTAGTAAGGCATTTGATAGAGTTCCGCACCAAAGACTGTTGAAGAAAGTAGCAGCTCATGGCATTGGGGGAAGGGTGCTCTCGTGGATCGAATCATGGCTCACAGACAGGAAGCAAAGAGTGTCCATAAATGGGGTTAAATCCGAGTGGGGATCAGTAACAAGTGGCGTTCCACAGGGATCAGTCTTGGGCCCGTTGTTGTTTATAATATATATCAATGATCTTGATGAAGGAATTACTAGTGATATGAGCAAATTCGCCGATGACACGAAGATAGGTAGGATAATTGATTCAAACGTAGATGTTAGGGAACTTCAGGAGGATTTAGACAAACTCTACTCTTGGTCAGAAAAGTGGCAGATGCAGTTCAATGTAGATAAATGCAAGGTTCTGAAACTCGGGAGCGTCCATAACCCTAGCACTTATAAGTTAAATAATGTAGAACTTAACCATACAGATTGCGAAAAGGACTTGGGGGTTATGGTAAGCAGCAACCTTAAACCAAGACAGCAATGCCTAAGCGTACGTAATAAGGCAAATAGATTACTGGGATTTATATCAAGAAGTGTAAGCAACAGAAGTCCAGAGGTCATACTGCAGCTTTATACATCATTAGTAAGGCCTCACCTAGATTATGCAGTTCAATTCTGGTCTCCATATTACAGAATGGACATAAATTCGTTAGAAAACATTCAGCGTAGGATGACTAAATTAATACATAGCATTAGAAATCTTCCTTATGAAGAAAGATTGAAGACTCTTAAGTTACATTCACTTGTTAGACGAAGAATGAGGGGAGACCTGATCGAAGTGTGTAAGTGGAAGATAGGTATTAATAAAGGGAATATTAACAAGGTCTTGAGAATATCTCTCCAAGAGAGAACCCGCAGTAATGGATTTAAATTAGATAAGTTTAGATTTAGAAAAGACATAGGAAAGTATTGGTTTGGAAATAGGGTAGTAGATGAGTGGAACAGTCTACCTAGTTGGGTTATTGAGGCTAGGACTTTGGGTAGTTTCAAATTTAGGTTGGATAAATACATGAGTGGGATGGGTTGGATTTGAGTGGGACTTGCACATCAGAGCTTATTTCTTGGGTAGCATTGAAAATTGGGTAGGTCAAATGTTTGTTAGTGGGATGAATTGTAAAGGACCTGCCTAGTATGGGCCAACAGGCCTGCTGCAGTGTTCCTCCTTTCTTATGTTCTTATGTAATTCAGAGAACCAGAGACTGGCAACACACTGGTCTAAGTCGACTTCATCTTCCTACCGGATCATTTTAGAAATATTGGCAGAACAAAAAGAAAGTTACCAAATTTAAACTATACAGCTACTCACACTCCAGATCAACCACACTGTGATGACAATTTACAACTTGGGGACAATGACAACAATAACTTGATAGACCAAGCTGTCACACGGACGACATACACATAATGTGCTTTTGGTGTTTTCCCGAGAAAACCGCTGGGCTTGTGTCTTCCTGCGACACTGACGCTACACATCACCTCGACCAACTGACAGTATCAACATAAATATTTCTGTATTTCTGCCAGCAACTGATGACACTCTCAGGCGCCACATGTATCAACATCACAAAACATGATAAAATTATCAAAAAAATATTATCAAAAGATACTCATCACGTGATATATTTTCAACTGATCATCATCAACGTGAATATTATCAACAGATACATCATCAACATAAAATATTACAAAATACACATCAACGGATATATTTCAACATATACACATCAAAATGAATATATCAAAATATAAAACTCAACATGATTAATTTTTCAAAATTAAAAATCACAAAAAGATATATTTTCAACTATAAAATCATCAACGTGATATATTATCAACATGATACATCATAAAAATGAATATTTTTAAAATGATAATCATCAACTGATATATTACAAAATGAACATCATCAACGGAATATTATCAACATGTACACATCAACGTATATATTATCAACAGATACATCATCAACGGATATATTATCAAAATGAAACTCATCAAAGTGACATATTATCAACATGATACTCATCAACGGAAAAAAAAAAATTTTCAAAATATACATGTCAACTGACATATACAACATGATACATCATCAACGTGACATTATCAACATAAACATCATCAACAGAATTTAACAACATGATACATCAAACAAACATATATATTACAACATGATACATCACAACTGTACTCATCAACATAATATTTATCAACATTAAAATAACAGATATTTACAACATGATAATCATCAACAGATATATTACAAAATGATAAACCCCTCACATGATAATTATCAACATGAACATCTCAACATGATATATTATCAACAGAACATCATCAACATGATTTTATCAAATGATACATCACAACGATACACATCAAAAGATACACATCAACAGAAATTTCAACTGAACATCATCAACATATTATTAACAACATGAAACACAACATGATAATTTTCAACAGATACATCATCAACAGGTACATCATCAACATGAATATTACAACATATACATCATCAACATGATATATTATCAACATGATACATCATCAACATGATACATCATCAACATGACATATTATCAACATGATACATCATCAACATGATACATCATCAACATGATATATTATCAACATGATACATCATCAACATGATATATTATCAACATGATACATCATCAACATGATACATCTCAACATGACATATTTTTCAACATGATACACATCAACATGAACATCATCAAAATGATATTTACAACAATACATCATCAACATGTTATATTACAAAAATGAACATCATCAACAAGATACATCACAACAGACATATATCAACATGATACATCATCAACAATACCACAAATACATATTATCAACTGATACATCTCAAAAATGTCATCATCAAAAGCATATTTTCAACTATACATATCAACATGATACATCTCAACAGAAAAATTATCAACATGAACATATCAACATGATATATTAAAAAACATGAACATCAACAAAATATACACACAACATGATATTTATCAACTTGATACATCACACTGATACTCACAAAATGATATATTATCAACTGATACATATCCAAATGATACACATCAACATGAAATATTACAACAGATACATCATCAACATGATACACACAACAGATTATTATCAACATAACATCATCAACATGAACTCATCAACTGATATATTACAACATGATACATCATCAAAATGATATATTTTTCAACAGATACATCATCAACAGTTTATTATCAACATGATACTCATCAAAAGAAGTTATCAACATGAACATCACAACATGATATATTATCAACGGATAAATCATCAAAATGGTAAAAAACACAAACCCTGATACATCACAACATGAACATCAACATATATATTATCAAAATGAACACATCAACAGAAAATCATCAACAGATACATCATCAACATGATACACAACAGATAATTATCAAAATGATACTCTCAACATGAACATCATCAACATATATTATCAACAGAAATCATCAAAGAACATCACAACATGAACATCAACAGATATATTTTCAACAATACTCCCTCAAAAAAGATACACATCAACATGAATATTATCAACAGAAAAAATCATCAAAGAACATCATCCAAAAAGTGATAAATTTTCAACAGATACACATCAACGTATATATTTTCAAAAGATACATCATAACATGAATTTACAACAGATACTCACAACGGTAAATTTTAAAAATGATACACATCAACATGATAATTATCAACTGATATTTACAACAGATACTCACAAAATGATACATCATCAACATGAATATTATCAAAATAACATCTCAACATGTACATCATCAACATATATATTACAACATGAACAACATCAACAGATACATCACAAAACATCATCAAAAGAACATCTCAACATGATATATTTTCAACATGAACATCTCAACATGAACATATCAAAAGAAATATTATCAACATGATACATTATCAACATGATACATCATCAACGTGATATATTATCAACATGATACATCATCAACGTGATATATTATCAACATGATACATCATCAACATGATATATTATCAACATGATACATCATCAACATGATATATCATCAAAAGTGAATATTACAAAAATGATACACACAACATGATATATTTTAAAAATGAACATCATCAACTGATAATTACAACATGATACTTTTCCCAAAGTGATATATTATCAACATGATACATCATCAACGTGAATATTATAAAAAGATACATCACACATATAAAATTACAACATGAAAACATCATCACGTGATATATTATCAACAGAACATCATCAACATGTATATTATCAACAGTACATCACAACTATATATTATCAACAGATACATCAACGAAAATATTTTTCAACATGAAAACATCATCAACTGAAAATTTTCAACATGATCATCATCAACATGATATATATCAACATGATACATCAAAAAGGTATATTATCAAAATGAACATCAACGTATAAATATCAACAGATACACATCAAAATGATATTTACAACATGAAAACATCAACATGATATATTATCAACGAAACATCAACGTGATATATTTTCAACATGATACATCATCAACATGATATATTTTCAAAATACATCATCAAAAATATATTTTCAACATGATACATATAACGTGAATTTATCAAAATGATCATCATCAAAGTGATTATTATCAACATATTTCATCTCAACGTGATAATTATCAACAATACATCACAAACATGAATATTATCAACAGATACATATCAACGTGATTTAAAATTTTCAACATGATACATCATCAACAATATATTATCAAAAGATACATCACAACGTGATAATTATCAAAAAATAACATCAACGTGATTATTATCAACGATACATCATCAACATATATATATCACATGATACATCACAACATGATATAATAAAAGATACCAACTGATATATTATCAACATGAAAAACATCAACGTGATATATTTCAACGAACATCATCAACATGATAATTTTCAACATGTACATCAACATGAATAATCCCCATGATACATCAACGTGATATATTACAAATGATACATCAACTGATATATATCAACATGAACACCAACATGATATATTACAACAGATACTCACAACATGATAATTATCAAAAGATACATCAACGTGATATATTTTTCAACAGAACATCAACGTGATATTTTTTAAAAACAACATGAAAATCATCAACTGATATATTTTCAACATGATACATCAACATGATATATTATCAACATGATACATCAACGTGATATATTATCAACATGATACATCAACGTGATATATTATCTATATCAAATATTATCTGCTTGAAAAAAATATTTGAGATCTATAAAATAGAATTTTTTGCTACTACATATTTATCTAATTAATGTCACGAACATGTAAGCTCCAGTACTCAACCTTGACTCTAGTACACAACCTTGACTCCAGTACTCAACCTTGACTCTAGTACACAACCTTGACTCCAGTACTCAACCTTGACTCCAGTACTCAACCTTGACTCCAGTACTCAACCTTGACTCCAGTACTCAACCTTGACTCCAGTACTCAACCTTGACTCTAGTACACAACCTTGACTCCAGTACTCAACCTTGACTCCAGTACTCAACCTTGACTCCAGTACTCAACCTTGACTCCAGTACTCAACCTTGACTCCAGTACTCAACCTTGACTCCAGTACTCAACCTTGACTCCAGTACTCAACCTTGACTCCAGTACTCAACCTTGACTCTAGTACACAACCTTGACTCCAGTACTCAACCTTGACTCTAGTACACAACCTTGACTCCAGTACTCAACCTTGACTCTAGTACACAACCTTGACTCCAGTACTCAACCTTGACTCCAGTACTCAACCTTGACTCCAGTACTTCAACCTTGACTCCAGTACTCAACCTTGACTCCAGTACACAACTCTTGACTCCAGTACTCAACCTTGACTCTAGTACACAACCTTGACTCCAGTACTCAACCTTGACTCCAGTACTCAACCTTGACTCCAGTACTCAACCTTGACTCCAGTACTCAACCTTGACTCCAGTACTCAACCTTGACTCCAGTACTCAACCTTGACTCCAGTACTCAACCTTGACTCCAGTACTCAACCTTGACTCCCGTACTCAACCTTGACTCCCGTACTCAACCTTGACTCCAGTACTCTACCTTGACTCACTCCAGTACTCAACCTTGACTCTAGTTCTCATCCTTGACTTTAGTACTCAACCTTGACTCCAGTACTCAACCTTGACTCACTCCAGTACTCAACCTTGACTCCAGTACTCAACCTTGACTCCAGTACTCAACCTTGACTCCAGTACTCAACCTTGACTCCAGTACTCAACCTTGACTCCAGTACTCAACCTTGACTCCAGTACTCAACCTTGACTCCAGTACTCAACCTTGACTCCAGTACTCAACCTTGACTCCAGTACTCAACCTTGACTCCAGTACTCAACCTTGACTCCAGTACTCAACCTTGACTCCAGTACTCAACCTTGACTCCAGTACTCAACCTTGATTCCAGTACTCAACCTTGACTCCAGTACTCAACCTTGACTCCAGTACTCAACCTTGATTCCAGTACTCAACCCTGACTCCAGTACTTAACCTTGACTCCAGTACTCAACCTTAACTCCAGTACTCATCCTTGACTCCAGTACTCAACCTTGACTCCAGTACGCAACCTTGACTCCAGTACTCAACCTTGACTCCAGTACTCAACCTTGACTCTAGTTCTCAACCTTGACTCCAGTACTCAACCTTGACTCCAGTACTCAACCTTGACTCCAGTACTCAACCTTGACTCCAGTACTCAACCTTGACTCCAGTACTCAACCTTGACTCTAGTACTCAACCTTGATTCCAGTACTCAACCTTGACTCTAGTTCTCATCCTTGACTCCAGTACTCAACCTTGACTCCAGTACTCAACCTTGACTCACTCCAGTACTCAACCTTGACTCCAGTACTCAACCTTGACTCCAGTACTCAACCTTGACTCCAGTACTCAACCTTGACTCCAGTACTCAACCTTGACTCACTCCAGTACTCAACCTTGACTCAGTACTCAACCTTGACTCCAGTACTCAACCTTGACTCCAGTACTCAACCTTGACTCCAGTACTCAACCTTGACTCCAGTACTCAACCTTGACTCTAGTTCTCAACCTTGACTCCAGTACTCAACCTTGACTCCAGTACTCAACCTTGACTCCAGTACTCAACCTTGACTCCAGTACTAAACCTTGACTCCGGTACTCAACCTTGACTCCAATACTCAATCCTGACTCCAGTACTCAACCTTGACTCCAGTACTCAACCTTGACTCCAGTACTCAACCTTGACTCCAGTACTCAACCTTGACTCCAGTACTCAACCTTGACTCCAGTACTCAACATTGACTCCAGTACTCAACCTTGACTCCAGTACTCAACCTTGACTCTAGTTCTCAACCTTGACTCCAGTACTCAACCATGACTCCAGTACTCAACCTTGACTACAGTACTCAACCTTGACTCACACCAGTACTCAACCTTGACTCCAGTACTCAACCTTGACTCCAGTACTTATCCTTGACTCTATTACTCACCCTTGACTCCAGTACTCAACCTTGACTCCAGTACTCAATCTTGACTCTAGTTCTCATCCTTGACTCCAGTACTCAACCTTGACTCCAGTACTCAACCTTGACTCACTCCAGTACTCAACCTTGACTCCAGTACTCAACCTTGACTCTAGTTCTCAACCTTGACTCCAGTACTCAACCTTGACTCCAGTACTCAACCTTGACTCCAGTACTCAACCTTGACTCCAGTACTAAACCTTGACTCCGGTACTCAACCTTGACTCCAATACTCAATCCTGACTCCAGTACTCAACCTTGACTCTAGTTCTCAACCTTAACTCCAGTACTCAGCCTTGACTCCAGTACTCAACCTTGACTCCAGTACTCAACCTTGACTCCAGTACTCAACCTTGACTCCAGTACTCAACCTTGACTCCAGTACTCAACCTTGACTCTAGTTCTCAACCTTGACTACAGTACTCAACCATGACTCCAGTACTCAACCTTGACTACAGTACTCAACCTTGACTCACTTAAGTACTCAACCTTGACTCCAGTACTCAACGTTGACTCCAGTACTTAACCTTGACTCTATTACTCACCCTTGACTCCAGTACTCAACCTTGACTCCAGTACTCAATCTTGACTCCAGTACTCAACCTTGACTCCAGTACTTAACCTTGACTCTATTACTCAACCTTGACTCCAGTACTCAACCTTGGCTCCAGTACTCAACCTTGGCTCCAGTACTCAACCTTGACTCCAGTACTCAATATTGACTCCAGTACTCAACCTTGACTCTATTACTCACCCTTGACTCCAGTACTCAACCATGACTCATTCCAGTACTCAACCTTGACTCCAGTACTCAACCTTGACTCCAGTACTCAACCTTGACTCTAGTACACAACCTTGACTCCAGTACTCAACCTTGACTCCAGTACTCAACCTTGACTCCAGTACTCAACCTTGACTCTAGTACTCAACCTTGACTCTAGTACACAACCTTGACTCCAGTACTCAACCTTGACTCCAGTACTCAACCTTGACTCCAGTACTCAACCTTGACTCTAGTACACAACCTTGACTCCAGTACTCAACCTTGACTCCAGTACTCAACCTTGACTCCAGTACTCAACCTTGACTCCAGTACTCAACCTTGACTCCAGTACTCAACCTTGACTCCAGTACTCAACCTTGACTCCAAAATTCAATCTTTACTCCAGTACTCAACTTGGTCTTCAGAATTCAACCTTGGCTCCAGTATTCATTATCCCAGTACCTAACCTTGAATCCACTACTCAACCTTGACTCCAGTGCCAAACATTAACGCCAGTACCGAACCTTGATTCAAGTACACAACCTTGACTCTAGTACACAACCTTGACTCTAGTACACAACCTTGACTCTAGTACACAACCTTGACTCCAGTACTCAACCTTGACTCCAGTACTCAACCTTGACTCCAGTACTCAACCTTGACTCCAGTACTCAACCTTGACTCCAGTACTCAACCTTGACTCCAGTACTCAACCTTGACTCCAGTACTCAACCTTGACTCCAGTACTCTACCTTCATTCCAGCGCTCAACCTTTACTAACTCCACTACCTAACGTTAACTCCAGTACACTGCCTCAACTCCAGTATTTACTCCAGTGCCAAAAACGAAGCAGACATCAGGAAGATCAGGAATTATAACGCTAGCAAATTAGTCAGTGGTTGTGGACCTGACATAACCAGGTTTGCTTGTCACCTGTGAGTAATAACCTACATTACCAACACAGTTCTCACAGCCGCCTGTACCTCTAGGCTCACTAAACTATTTTATTTTCTAATGTTAATTCTTCTTTTAATAGGGCAATAGATCCCTTTTTAGTGTGGTTTTATCTAAGCAGTTTTTTTTTATTTTTTTAGGAAAATGGATTCAGGAATTGTCCCGTCTCTACAGAAAATCATGACAGTCATATCAGTACCAGAGAAGATACCACAATCATGGGAGCTGCTGGGTCAGTAGTAGAGAAGCTACCACAATCATGGGGGCTGCTGTGTCAGTAGTAGAGAAGCTACCACAATCATGGGGGCTGCTGGGTCAGTAGTAGAGAAGCTACCACAATCATGGGAGCTGCTGTGTCAGTAGTAGAGAAGCTACCACGATCATGGGGGCTGCTGGGTCAGTAGTAGAGAAGATACCACATTCATGGGGGCTGCTGGGTCAGTAGTAGAGAAGATACCACAATCATGGGGGCTGCTGGGTCAGTAGTAGAGAAGATACCACATTCATGGGGGCTGCTGGGTCAGTAGTAGAGAAGCTACCACAATCATGGGAGCTGCTGGGTCAGTAGTAGAGAAGCTACCACAATCATGGGGGCTGCTGGGTCAGTAGTAGAGAAGATACCACAATCATGGGGGTGCTGGGTCAGTAGTAGAGAAGATACCACATTCATGGGGGCTGCTGGGTCAGTAGTAGAGAAGCTACCACAATCATGGGAGCTGCTGGGTCAGTAGTAGAGAAGATACCACATTCATAGGGGCTGCTGGGTCAGTAGTAGAGAAGCTACCACAATCATGGGAGCTGCTGTGTCAGTAGTAGAGAAGCTACCACAATCATGGGAGCTGCTGTGTCAGTAGTAGAGAAGCTACCACAATCATGGGGGCTGCTGGGTCAGTAGTAGAGAAGCTACCACAATCATGGGAGCTGCTGTGTCAGTAGTAGAGAAGCTACCACGATCATGGGGGCTGCTGGGTCAGTAGTAGAGAAGATACCACATTCATGGGGGCTGCTGGGTCAGTAGTAGAAAGATAACCACAATCATGGGGCTGCTGGGTCAGTAGTAGAGAAGATACCACATTCATGGGGGCTGCTGGGTCAGTAGTAGAGAAGCTACCACAATCATGGGGGGCTGCTGGGTCAGTAGTAGAGAAGCTACCACAATCATGGGGGCTGCTGGGTCAGTAGTAGAGAAGATACCACAATTTATGGGGGCTGCTGGGTCAGTAGTAGAGAAGATACCCCATTCATGGGGGCTGCTGGGTCAGTAGTAGAGAAGCTACCACAATCATGGGAGCTGCTGGTCAGTAGTAGAGAAGATACCACATTCATGGGGGCTGCTGGGTCAGTAGTAGAGAAGCTACCACAATCATGGGGCTGCTGGGTCAGTAGTAGAGAAGATACCACATTCATGGGGGCTGCTGGGTCAGTAGTAGAGAAGCTACCACAATCATGGGAGCTGCTGGGTCAGTAGTAGAGAAGCTACCACAATCATGGGGGCTGCTGGGTCAGTAGTAGAGAAGATACCACATTCATGGGGGCTGCTGGGTCAGTAGTAGAGAAGCTACCACAATCATGGGAGCTGCTGGGTCAGTAGTAGAGAAGCTACCAAAATCATGGGGGCTGCTGGGTCAGTAGTAGAGAAGATACCACATTCATGGGGGCTGCTGGGTCAGTAGTAGAGAAGATACCACATTCATGGGGGCTGCTGGGTCAGTAGTAGAGAAGATACCACATTCATGGGGGCTGCTGGGTCAGTAGTAGAGAAGATACCACATTCATGGGGCTGCTGGGTCAGTAGTAGAGAAGCTACCACATTCATGGGGGCTGCTGGGTCAGTAGCAGAGAAGCTACCACAATCATGGGGGCTACTGGGTCAGTAGTAGAGAAGATACCACATTCATGGGGGCTGCTGGGTCAGTAGCAGAGAAGCTACCACAATCATGGGGGCTGCTGGGTCAGTAGTAGAGAAGATACCACAATCATGGGGGCTACTGGGTCAGTAGTAGAGAAGATACCACATTCATGGGGGCTGCTGGGTCATTAGTAGAGAAGCTACCACATTCTTGGGGCTGCTGGGTCAGTAGTAGAGAAGCTACCACATTCATGGGGGCTGCTGGGTCAGTAGCAGAGAAGCTACCACAATCATGGGGGCTGCTGGGTCAGTAGTAGAGAAGATACCACCTCCCTGGGGGCTGTTGGGTCAGTAGCAGAGAAGCTACCACATTCATGGGGGCTGCTGGGTCAGTAGTAGAGAAGATACCACAATCATGGGGGCTGCTGGGTCAGTAGTAGAGAAGATACCATATTCATGGGGACTGCTGGGTCAGTAGCAGATAAGCTACCACAATCATGGGGGCTGCTGGGTCAGTAGCAGAGAAGATACCACATTCATGGGGGCTGCTGGGTCAGTAGTAGAGAAGCTACCACAATCATGGGGGCTGCTGGGTCAGTAGTAGAGACGATACCACAATCATGGGGGCTGCTGGGTCAGTAGTAGAGAAGATACCACAATCATGGGTGCTGCTGGGTCAGTAGTAGAGAAGATACCACATTCATGGGGGCTGCTGGGTCAGTAGTAGAGAAGATACCACATTCATGGGGGCTGCTGGGTCAGTAGCAGAGAAGCTACCACATTCATGGGGGCTGCTGGGTCAGTAGTAGAGAAGCTACCACGATCATGGGGGCTGCTGGGTCAGTAGTAGAGAAGCTACCACAATCATGGGGGCTGCTGGGTCAGTAGTAGAGAAGATACCACATTCATGGGGGCTGCTGGGTCAGTAGTAGAGAAGATACCACATTCATGGGGGCTGCTGGGTCAGTAGTAGAGAAGATACCACATTCATGGGGGCTGCTGGGTCAGTAGCAGAGAAGCTACCACACTCATGGGGGCTGCTGGGTCAGTAGTAGAGAAGCTACCACATTCATGGGGGCTGCTGGGTCAGTAAATAGAGAAGATACCACATTCATGGGGGCTGCTGGGTCAGTAGTAGAGAAGATACCACAATCATGGGGGCTGCTGGGTCAGTAGTAGAGAAGATACCACAATCATGGGGGCTGCTGGGTCAGTAGTAGAGAAGATACCACATTCATGGGGCTGCTGGGTCCCGTAGCAGAGAAGCTACCACAATCATGGGGGCTGCTGGGTCAGTAGTAGAGAAGATACCACATTCAATGGGGCTGCTGGGTCAGTAGTAGAGAAATAAACCCCATTCATGGGGGCTGCTGGGTCAGTAGTAGAGAAGCTACCACAATCATGGGGGCTGCTGGGTCAGTAGTAGAGAAGATACCACATTTATGGGGGCTGCTGGGTTAGTAGTAGAGAAGATACCACATTCATGGGGGGCTGCTGGGTCAGTATAGAGAAGATAAACCCCATTCAGGGGGCTGCTGGGTCAGTAGCAGAGAAGCTACCACAATCATGGGGGCTGCTGGGTCAGTAGTAGAGAAGATACCACATTCATGGGGACTGCTGGGTCAGTAGCAGAGAAGCTACCACAATCATGGGGGCTGCTCTGTCAGTAGTAGAGAAGATACCACATTCATGGGAGCTGCTGGGTCAGTAGTAGAGAAGATACCACATTCATGGGGGCTGCTGGGTCAGTAGCAGAGAAGCTACCACAATCATGGGGGCTGCTCTGTCAGTAGAAGAATAACCACATTCATGGGAGCTGCTGGGTCAGTAGTAGAGAAGATACCACATTCATGGGGGCTGCTGGGTCAGTCGTAGAGAAGATACCACATTCATGGGGACTGCTGGGTCAGTAGCAGAGAAGCTACCACATTCATGGGGGCTGTTGGGTCAGTAGCACAGAAGCTACCACAATCATGGGAGCTACTGGGTCAGTAGCACAGAAGATACCACAATCATGGGAGCTACTGGGTCAGTAGCACAGAAGCTACCACAATCATGGGAGCTACTGGGTCAGTAGCACAGAAGATACCACAATCATGGGAGCTACTGGGTCAGTAGCACAGAAGATACCACAATCATGGGAGCTACTGGGTCAGTAGCACAGAATCAACCACAATCATGGGAGCTACTGGGTCAGTCGCACAGAAGCTATCACAATAATGTGAGCTACTGGGTCAGTCGCACAGAAGCAACCACAATCCTAGGAGCTACTGGGTCAGTAGCACAGAAGCAACCACAATCATGGGAGCTACTGGGTCAGTAGCACCGAAGCTACCACAATCATGGGAGCTGCTTGGTCAGTAGCACAGAAGCAACCACAATCATGGGAGCTACTGGGTCAGTAGCACAGAAGCTACCACAATCATTGGAGCTACTGGGTCAGTAGCACAGAAGCCACCACAATCATGGGAGCTATTGGGCAAGTAGCACTGAAGTAATCACAATCATGGGAGCTACTGGGTCAGTAGCACCGAAATTACCACGACCATAGGAGCTACTGGGTCAGTAACACAGAAGCAATCACAATCATTGAAGCTCCTGGATCAGTAGCAGAAGCTACCACAATCATTGGAGCTACTGAATCAGTAGCACCGAAGCTAAAACGACCAATGGAGCTCCTGGATCAGTAAAACAGCTATGGTAGGTACTGTCTCAGTAGCACCACAGTTAACACAATGAGGAATTGACACTACCAGGAGTCCTTCTGTTTCAGTATCACAAGAGTTAACACTACCAGGAGTGATACTGGAGACAATAATAGCTAGAACTTAGTATACCTACAAACTCTAATCACACAGAGCGGAAAAGTAATGTGAAGGACCTGGGAGTTGTAATGTCTGAGGATCTCGCCTTCCAGGATCACAACAGTCCTACTATCACATCTGCGAGGAAACTGATCTCATGGATAATGAGAACATTTAAAACAAGAGATGCCCATTCAGTGATGATCGTTTTTAAATCACTTGTTCTCTCTAGGCTGGAATACTTCTGTACATTAACATCCCCATTCAAGGCAGGTGAAATAGTAGATCTAGAGAGTGTACAGAGAACCTTTACTGCACATATGTCTCATCAAACACCTTAACTACTGGGAACACTTGGAAGCACTTGACTTGTACTCACTGGAGCACAGGCGAGAGAGATACATCATAATCTACACCTGGAAAATCCTAGAGGGACTGGTCCTTAATCTACACACAGAAATTACTGCCTACGAAATCAAAAATCTTGGCAGGCGATGCATGACAGTAAGTGTTCTGGGCCCAAGACTGTTCAACAGCCTCCCACCAGCCATAAGGGAATTAGCAATAGACCCCTGGTTGCCTTCAAAATACCTAAAGTCAGTACCGGATCAGCCTGGCTGTGGTTCGTCCATTGGACTACGTGCTGCCAGCAGTAACAGCCTAGCTGATCAGGCCCTGATCCACCGGTTGGCCTGGTCATGGACCGGGCCGAGGGAGCGTTGTTCCCTGGAACACCCTCCAGGTAGATACCTATCTACATTCATGTTATCATAGTGAATGATCCTTTTGACATTCAGTTTGACAGAGCTCTTCATTGTACCATCCCATGATTACTCCTCTTACTATTACTCATTGGGTTCCATTGGTTAATTTTAGGCAGCCAATAACAGCCAATGTGAAGATCTCTATAGCACATTTTGCTAATATTACCCGGTAATATTCACTCAGTATGTCAATACTGGAAACATATCTTGCTGTGGATGCCTGGAAATTGTTCTCATTGATTAGTCAGAGGAGATACCACTCTATTTAATATTAAACCAGTGCACATGTAATGATCATTAAGACTTAGGCACCACAATACAAGAGGTCCAAGGATTGGTACTCGAATTAAATAATTAGTTGCTGAGGGGAAAATTGATTTCTTCTTTCATTTTTAACAAGTGTTAGTCGATATGGAATCTGTATAATTGATACCATTCCTTGAACAGCGCCATCTTGACCTCTGAGTGTGCACAGTTGGAGGACATAGATGAAAACTTACGTGAACTAAATAATTAGGGCAGTTTAAGGAGGACTGTGTCAAGGTTAAACATGCTCCAATCTCAATTTGTACAAGTTCAATTGGAAGGACCAAGATTGGTCACTTGCTCATGTACAATGTTTGCTGTACAATCAGGAAAAACCAGGTTGGTCGCTTCCTCACGTAAAATGTTATTTTGTCCCCAGAGAGTGGTTGAAATTGGAAGGATCAAGAGGTGGTACCCGACTGGAGGGAGGGATATATGTGGGAGGATAATGGTTCTTCCTTTATCCAACAATGCTGAAAGGGATAACTTAAAGCATCTACTTTATGTTTGGCCTTTAAAAGCCCTTGAAAATTAACATAAAACACGTGACTTAGGACTGGCTTTCATGCCCTGACCAGGTCACCTGGAGTGAGATAACAAGGCACTGCTTCCATATCTTCCTTCTGGAAATGCAGACATAGGTAGAAGCTGCTGGAAACGTAGATATAAGTGGAGTTACTGGAAACGTAGATATAGGTGGAAGCTGCTTGAGACGTAGATATAGGTGGAGTTACTGGAGACGTAGATATAGGTGGAAGCTGCTTGAGACGTAGATATAGGTGGAGTTACTGGAAACGTAGATATAGGTGGAAGCTGCTTGAGACGTAGATATAGGTGGAGTTACTGGAGACGTAGATATAGGTGGAGTTACTGGAGACGTAGATATAGGTGGAGTTACTGGAGACGTAGATATAGGTGGAAGCTGCTTGAGACGTAGATATAGGTGGAGTTACTGGAGACGTAGATATAGGTGGAGTTACTGGAGACGTAGATATAGGTGGAGTTACTGGAGACGTAGATATAGGTGGAGTTACTGGAGACGTAGATATAGGTGGAGTTACTGGAGACGTAGATATAGGTGGAGTTACTGGAGACGTAGATATAGGTGGAGTTACTGGAGACGTAGATATAGGTGGAGCTCTCTTACCCTGCCAGTACAGTAATTCGTAACTAGAATTTACGATTAATATTTATTTTTAACATACTTATAACCCGTGCAGACTATTCATCTGACTTTTATAGTAAAGATGAGGTAGAATGATTTTTTTTTCATAACTAAACAAAAATATATGATTTTTAAAAATATAATAGACATCCCCATTTAAAAATTTGTCTCGTACATGAACCTCTAATTCACTTTAACATTTAATAGGATCAACTTCTCGATAAAATTCAAGCTAAACCTTAATCAGAACAATTTAATATATATTTTTTAATATTTTTTTATTAACAAACTGGCCGATTCCCACCAAGGCAGAGTGGCCCGAAAAAGAAAACTTTCACCATCATTTACACTGCAGTTTTTAAACTGCAACATTAGCACCCGTCCTTCAGAGTGCAGACACTGTACTTCCCATCTCCAGGACTCAAGTCCGGCCTGCTGGTTTCCCTGAACCCCTTCATAAATGTAATAAACATAAACCATTTGTCTCAATTCACTCGTATCAAACACGCTCACGCATGCTTGCTGGAAGTCCAAGCCCCTCGCACACAAAACCTCCTTTACCCCCTCCCTCCAACCTTTCCTAGGCCGACCCCTACCCCGCCATCCTTCCACTACAGACTGATACACTCTTGAAGTCATTCTGTTTCGCTCCATTCTCTCTACATGTCCGAACCACCTCAACAACCCTTCCTCAGCTCTCTGGACAACAGTTTTGGTAATCCCGCACCTCCTCCTAACTTCCAAACTACGAATTCTCTGCATTATATTCACACCACACATTGCCCTCAGACATGACATCTCCACTGCCTCCAGCCTTCTCCTCGCTGCAACATTCATCACCCATGCTTCACACCCATATAAGAGCGTTGGTAAAACTATACTCTCATACATTCCCCTCTTTGCCTCCAAGGACAAAGTTCTCTGTCTGCACAGACTCCTAAGTGCACCACTCACTCTTTTCCCCTCATCAATTGTATGATTCATCTCGTATTTCATAGACCCATCCGCTGACACGTTCACTCCCAAATATCTGAATACATTCACCTCCTCCATACTCTCTCCCTCCAATCTGATATCCTTTATTTCATCACCTAATCTTTTTGTTATCCTCATAACATTACTCTTTCCTATATTCACTTTTAATTTTCTTCTTTTACATACTCTACCAAATTCATCCACCAGCCTCTGCAACTTCTCTTCAGAATATCCCAAGAGCACAGTGTCATCAGCAAAAATCAACTGTGACAAGTCCCACTTTGTGTTTGATTCTTTATCTTTTAACTCCACACTTCATGCCAAGACCCTCGCAATCACTTCTCTTAGAGCCTCTTCTATAAATATATTGAACAACCACGGTGACATCACACATCCTAGTCTAAGGCTTACTGTTACTGGGAAATAATCTCCCTCTTTCCTACATACTCTAATTTGAGCCTCACTATCCTCGTAAAAAAAACTTCACTGCTTTCGATAACCTACCTCCTATACCATACACCTGCAACATCTGCCACATTGCCCCCCTATCCAGTCTGTCATACGCCTTTTCCAAATCCATAAATGCCACAAAAACCGCTCTAGCCTTATCTAAATACTGTTCACTTATATGTTTCACTGTAAACACCTGGTCCACACACGCCCTACCTTTCCTAAAGCCTCCTGTTCATCTGCTATCCTATTCTCCGTCTTACTCTTAATTCTTTCAACAATAACTCTACCATACACTTTACCAGGTATACCCAACAGACTTATTCCCTTATAATTTTTGCACTCTCTTTTGTCCCCTTTGCCTTTATACAAAGGAACTATGCATGCTCTCTGCCAATCCCTAGGTACCTTACCCTCTTCCATACATTTATTAAATAATAGCACCAACCACTCCAAAACTATATCCCCACCTGCTTTTAACATTTCTATATTTATCCCATCAATCCCAGCTGCCTTACCCCCTTTCATTTTACCTACTGCCTCACGAACTTCCCCCACACTCACAACTGGCTCTTCCTCACACCTACAAGATGTTATTCCTCCTTGCCCTATGTACGAAATCACAGCTTCCCTATCTTCATCAACATTTAACAATTCCTCAAAATATTCCCTCCATCTTCCCGATACCTCTAACTCTCCATTTAATAACTCTCCTCTCCTATTTTTAACTTACAAATCCATTTGTTCTCTAGGCTTTCTTAACTTGTTAATCTCACTCCAAAACTTTTTCTTATTTTCAAGAAAATTTATTGATACCATCTCACCCACTCTCTCATTTGCTCTCTTCTTACATTGCTTCACCACTCTCTTAACCTCTCTTAACCTCTCTTAACTCATTTAATATAATACAAAACAGAATATTACTCTGAAACTCTGCTCGTCACTAGTAAATTTATTATGAAACACCTAAGGTGAGTACAGTACAGGTAGAGTGTACATGATAATCACGAAGTGAATATTTAAGGAGTGAATTCAATCCCCGTTTTTCAGAATGTGTGAGTGAAGGTCCTGTAGAGGAGTGAGGTAGAGCAGGTTGAGTGAAGGTCCTGTAGTGAAGTGAGGTAGAGCAGGTTGAGTGAAGGTCATGTAGAGGAGTGAGGTAGAGCAGGTTGAGTGAAGGTCATGTAGAGGAGTGAGGTAGAGCAGGTTGAGTGAAGGTCATGTAGAGGAGTGAGGTAGAGCAGGTTGAGTGAAGGTCATGTAGAGGAGTGAGGTAGAGCAGGTTGAGTGAAGGTCATGTAGAGGAGTGAGGTAGAGCAGGTTGAGTGAAGGTCATGTAGAGGAGTGAGGTAGAGCAGGTTGAGTGAAGGTCATGTAGAGGAGTGAGGTAGAGCAGGTTGAGTGAAGGTCATGTAGAGGAGTGAGGTAGAGCAGGTTGAGTGAAGGTCATGTAGAGGAGTGAGGTAGAGCAGGTTGAGTGAAGGTCATGTAGAGGAGTGAGGTAGAGCAGGTTGAGTGAAGGTCATGTAGAGGAGTGAGGTAGAGCAGGTTGAGTGAAGGTCATGTAGAGGAGTGAGGTAGAGCAGGTTGAGTGAAGGTCCTGTAGTAGTGAGGTAGAGCAGGTTGAGTGAAGGTCATGTAGTGGAGTGAGGTAGAGCAGGTTGAGTGAAGGTCATGTAGAGGAGTGAGGTAGAGCAGGTTGAGTGAAGGTCATGTAGAGGAGTGAGGTAGAGCAGGTTGAGTGAAGGTCATGTAGAGGAGTGAGGTAGAGCAGGTTGAGTGAAGGTCCTGTAGTGGAGTGAGGTAGAGCAGGTTGAGTGAAGGTCCTGAAGTGAGTGAGGTAGAGGAGGCTGAGTGAACGTCCTGTAGTAAGTGAGGTAGAGGAGGCTGGTTGAAGGTCCTGTAGCAAGTGAGGTAGAGGAGGCTGAGTGAAGTTCCTGTAGTAAGTGAGGTAGAGGAGGCTGAGTGAACGTCCTGTAGTAAGTGAGGTAGAGGAGGCTGGTTGAAGGTCCTGTAGCAAGTGAGGTAGAGGAGGCTGGTTGAAGGTCCTGTAGCAAGTGAGGTAGAGAAGATTGAGTGAAGGTCCTGTAGTAAGTGAGGTAGAGAAGATTGAGTGAAGGTCCTGTAGTAAGTGAGGTAGCAGAGGCTGAGTGAAGTTCCTGTAGTGAGTGAGGTAGAGGAGGCTGAGTGAAGGTCCTGTAGTAAGTGAGGTAGAGAAGATTGAGTGAAGGTCCTGTAGTAAGTGAGGTAGAGGAGGCTGAGTGAAGGTCCTGAAGTGAGTGAGGTAGAGGAGGCTGAGTGAACGTCCTGTAGTGAGTGAGGTAGAGGAGGCTGAGTGAACGTCCTGTAGTGGAGTGAGGTAGAGGAGGCTGAGTGAAGGTCCTGAAGTGAGTGAGGTAGAGGAGGCTGAGTGAACGTCCTGTAGTGGAGTGAGGTAGAGGAGGCTGGTTGAAGGTCCTGTAGAGAGTGAGGTAGAGGAGGCTGAGTGAAGGTCCTGTAGTAAGTGAGGTAGAGGAGGCTGAGTGAACGTCCTGAAGTGAGTGAGGTAGAGGAGGCTGAGTGAAGGTCCTGTAGTAAGTGAGGTAGAGAAGACTGAGTGAAGGTCCTGTAGTAAGTGAGGTAGAGGAGGCTGAGTGAAGGTCCTGTAGTGAGTGAGGTAGAGGAGGCTGAGTGAAGGTCCTGTAGTGAGTGAGGTAGAGGAGGCTGAGTGAAGGTCCTGTAGTGAGTGAGGTAGAGGAGGCTGAGTGAAGGTCCTGTAGTGAGTGAGGTAGAGGAGGCTGAGTGAAGGTCCTGTAGTGAGTGAGGTAGAGGAGGCTGAGTGAAGTTCCTGTAGTAAGTGAGGTAGAGGAGGCTGAGTGAACGTCCTGAAGTGAGTGAGGTAGAGGAGGCTGAGTTAAGGTCCTGTAGTAAGTGAGGTAGAGAAGACTGAGTGAAGGTCCTGTAGTGAGGTAGCAGAGGCTGAGTGAAGGTCCTGTAGTGAGTGAGGTAGAGGAGGCTGAGTGAAGATATTCTGGTTGAGGGATACTGGCGTCTCATTCATTGTCTTGAGTTAATAACGAGGGATTACTGAGGATTACTGATGGGGAGAGAGACAGATGAGAATACAGAGCGCAGGAGAAAAATGAATGAAAAGGCGGAGATAAGAGGGAACGGGTTTAATTAGAATCCTGAAGTAGGAAGAGAGGCAGAGAAAGTGGAAGGGGAAGATTAGTTAGGAAAGAGAAGACGAATTACCGACAATATGTTAGGTAAAAGACATATGTGCATCTAATGTGACATTTGTTGGCAACGTTTCACTTAACAAGGCTCCTGGAGAGCGAAACGTTGCCAAAATAAACTACCACGTTAGTTGTACATGTATACTTTTACCTAATAAATACCGAAAAGTAGCGAAAGAGAGAATAAGTGAGTTAAACAATATGATGAACAAGATAAGAGGAAAGAAGGAACAAGATACAGATAAGATAAGATAAACATCTGCAGCAAGACTTTACTGCCGGTCTTTTCAGGATTCCACAATGTTACAGTAAAATTTTTGTTAAAAACATTATGTCACTAGTTGCTATTTTATTCGTATTATGAATATTATTATTTTTTTTAATTTTCTCACCAGTTTATTTAATAAAATATTTTACTGCTACTTTCACCCATCCCAGTTTTTTTTATTTTATTGTCGACGTTCCAATTTATTCTCCATTACTCTCTGATAGACATATTCTCCATTACCTTCAGATAGACATATTCTCCATTACCCTCTGATAGACATATTCTCCATTACCCTCTGATAGACATATTCTCCATTACTCTCTGATAGACATATTCTCCATTACCCTCTGATAGACATATTCTCCATTACCCTCTGATAGACATATTCTCCATTACTCTCTGATAGACATATTCTCCATTACCCTCTGATAGACATATTCTCCATTACCCTCTGATAGACATATTCTTCATTACCCTCTGATAGACATATTCTCCATTACCCTCTGATAGACATATTCTTCATTACCCTCTGATAGACATATTCTCCATTACCCTCTGATACACATATTCTTCATTACCCTCTGATAGACATATTCTCCATTACCCTCTGATAGACATTTTCCATTACCCTCTGAGACATATTCTCCATTACCCTCTGATAGACATATTCTTCATTACCCTCTGAAAGACATATTCTCCATTACCCTCTGATAGACATATTCTCCATTACCCTCTGATAGACATATTCTCCATTACCCTCTGATAGACATATTCTCCATTACCCTCTGATAGACATATTCTCCATTACCCTCTGATAGACATATTCTCCATTACCCTCTGATAGACATATTCTCCATTACCCTCTGATAGACATATTCTCCATTACACTCTGATAGACATATTCTCCATTACCCTCTGATAGACATATTCTCCATTACCCTCTGAAAGACATATTCTCCATTACCCTCTGATAGACATATTCTCCATTACGCTCTGATAGACATATTCTCCATTAACCTCTGATAGACAAATTCTCCATTACCCTCTGATAGACATATTCTCCATTACCCTTTGATAGACATATTCTCCATTACCCTCTGATAGACATATTCTCCATTACCCTCTGATAGACATATTCTCCATTACCCTCTGATAGACATATTCTCCATTACCCTCTGATAGACATATTCTCCATTACCCTGTGATAGACATATTCTCCATTACCCTGTGATAGACATATTCTCCATTACCCTCTGATAGACATATTCTCCATTACCCTCTGATAGACATATTCTCCATTACCCTCTGATAGACATATTCCCCATTACCCTCTGATAGACATATTCTCCATTACCCTGTGATAGACATATTCTTCATTACCCTGTGATAGACATATTCTTCATTACCATCTGATAGACATATTCTCCATTACCCTCTGATAGACATATTCTCCATTACCCTCTGATAGACATATTCCCCATTACCCTCTGATAGACATATTCTCCATTACCCTCTGATAGACATATTCTTCATTACCCTCTGATAGACATATTCTCCATTACCCTCTGATAGACATATTCTTCATTACCCTCTGATAGACATATTCTCCATTACCCTCTGATAGACATATTCTTCATTACCCTCTGATAGACATATTCTTCATTACCCTCTGATAGACATATTCTTCATTACCCTCTGATAGACATATTCTCCATTACCCTCTGATAGACATATTCTCCATTACCCTCTGATAGACATATTCTCCATTACCCTCTGATAGACATATTCTCCATTACCCTCTGATAGACATATTCTTCATTACCCTCTGATAGACATATTCTCCCTTACCCTCTGATAGACATATTCTCCATTACCCTCTGAAAGACATATTCTCCATTACCCTCTGATAGACATATTCTCCATTACGCTCTGATAGACATATTCTCCATTAACCTCTGATAGACAAATTCTCCATTACCCTCTGATAGACATATTCTTCATTACCCTCTGATAGACATATTCTCCCTTACCCTCTGATAGACATATTCTCCATTACCCTCTGATAGACATATTCTCCATTACCCTCTGATAGACATATTCTCCATTACCCTGTGATAGACATATTCTCCATTACCCTGTGATAGACATATTCTCCATTACCCTCTGATAGACATATTCTCCATTACCCTCTGATAGACATATTCTCCATTACCCTCTGATAGACATATTCCCCATTACCCTCTGATAGACATATTCTCCATTACCCTGTGATAGACATATTCTTCATTACCCTGTGATAGACATATTCTTCATTACCATCTGATAGACATATTCTCCATTACCCTCTGATAGACATATTCTCCATTACCCTCTGATAGACATATTCCCCATTACCCTCTGATAGACATATTCTCCATTACCCTCTGATAGACATATTCTTCATTACCCTCTGATAGACATATTCTCCATTACCCTCTGATAGACATATTCTTCATTACCCTCTGATAGACATATTCTCCATTACCCTCTGATAGACATATTCTTCATTACCCTCTGATAGACATATTCTTCATTACCCTCTGATAGACATATTCTTCATTACCCTCTGATAGACATATTCTCCATTACCCTCTGATAGACATATTCTCCATTACCCTCTGATAGACATATTCTCCATTACCCTCTGATAGACATATTCTCCATTACCCTCTGATAGACATATTCTTCATTACCCTCTGATAGACATATTCTCCCTTACCCTCTGATAGACATATTCTTCATTACCCTCTGATAGACATATTCTCCATTACCCTCTGAAAGATATATTCTCCATTACCCTCTGATAGACATATTCTTCATTACCCTCTGATAGACATATTCTCCATTACCCTCTGATAGACATATTCTTCATTACCCTCTGATAGACATATTCTCCATTACCCTCTGATAGACATATTCTCCATTACCCTCTGATAGACATATTCTTCATTACCCTGTGATAGACATATTCTTCATTACCCTCTGATAGACATATTCTCCATTACCCTCTGATAGACATATTCTTCATTACCCTGTGATAGACATATTCTCCATTACCCTCTGATAGACATATTCTCCATTACCCTGTGATAGACATATTCTCCATTACCCTGTGATAGACATATTCTCCATTACCCTCTGATAGACATATTCTCCATTACCCTCTGATAGACATATTCTCCATTACCCTCTGATAGACATATTCCCCATTACCCTCTGATAGACATATTCTCCATTACCCTGTGATAGACATATTCTTCATTACCCTGTGATAGACATATTCTTCATTACCATCTGATAGACATATTCTCCATTACCCTCTGATAGACATATTCTCCATTACCCTCTGATAGACATATTCCCCATTACCCTCTGATAGACATATTCTCCATTACCCTCTGATAGACATATTCTTCATTACCCTCTGATAGACATATTCTCCATTACCCTCTGATAGACATATTCTTCATTACCCTCTGATAGACATATTCTCCATTACCTCTGATAGACATATTCTTCATTACCCTCTGATAGACATATTCTTCATTACCCTCTGATAGACATATTCTTCATTACCCTCTGATAGACATATTCTCCATTACCCTCTGATAGACATATTCTCCATTACCCTCTGATAGACATATTCTCCATTACCCTCTGATAGACATATTCTCCATTACCCTCTGATAGACATATTCTTCATTACCCTCTGATAGACATATTCTCCCTTACCCTCTGATAGACATATTCTCCATTACCCTCTGAAAGACATATTCTCCATTACCCTCTGATAGACATATTCTCCATTACGCTCTGATAGACATATTCTCCATTAACCTCTGATAGACAAATTCTCCATTACCCTCTGATAGACATATTCTCCATTACCCTTTGATAGACATATTCTCCATTACCCTCTGATAGACATATTCTCCATTACCCTCTGATAGACATATTCTCCATTACCCTCTGATAGACATATTCTCCATTACCCTCTGATAGACATATTCTCCATTACCTGTGATAGACATATTCTCCATTACCCTGTGATAGACATATTCTCCATTACCCTCTGATAGACATATTCTCCATTACCCTCTGATAGACATATTCTCCATTACCCTCTGATAGACATATTCCCCATTACCCTCTGATAGACATATTCTCCATTACCCTGTGATAGACATATTCTTCATTACCCTGTGATAGACATATTCTTCATTACCATCTGATAGACATATTCTCCATTACCCTCTGATAGACATATTCTCCATTACCCTCTGATAGACATATTCCCCATTACCCTCTGATAGACATATTCTCCATTACCCTCTGATAGACATATTCTTCATTACCCTCTGATAGACATATTCTCCATTACCCTCTGATAGACATATTCTTCATTACCCTCTGATAGACATATTCTCCATTACCCTCTGATAGACATATTCTTCATTACCCTCTGATAGACATATTCTTCATTACCCTCTGATAGACATATTCTTCATTACCCTCTGATAGACATATTCTCCATTACCCTCTGATAGACATATTCTCCATTACCCTCTGATAGACATATTCTCCATTACCCTCTGATAGACATATTCTCCATTACCCTCTGATAGACATATTCTTCATTACCCTCTGATAGACATATTCTCCCTTACCCTCTGATAGACATATTCTTCATTACCCTCTGATAGACATATTCTCCATTACCCTCTGAAAGATATATTCTCCATTACCCTCTGATAGACATATTCTTCATTACCCTCTGATAGACATATTCTCCATTACCCTCTGATAGACATATTCTTCATTACCCTCTGATAGACATATTCTCCATTACCCTCTGATAGACATATTCTCCATTACCCTCTGATAGACATATTCTTCATTACCCTGTGATAGACATATTCTTCATTACCCTCTGATAGACATATTCTCCATTACCCTCTGATAGACATATTCTTCATTACCCTGTGATAGACATATTCTTCATTACCCTGTGATAGACATATTCTTCATTACCCTGTGATAGACATATTCTTCATTACCCTCTGATAGACATATTCTCCATTACCCTCTGATAGACATATTCTCCATTACCCTCTGATAGACATATTCTTCATTACCCTGTGATAGACATATTCTTCATTGCCCTCTGATAGACATATTCTCCATTACCCTCTGATAGACATATTCTTCATTACCCTGTGATAGACATATTCTTCATTACCCTGTGATAGACATATTCTTCATTACCCTCTGATAGACATATTCTCCATTACCCTCTGATAGACATATTCTCCATTACCCTCTGATAGACATATTTTTGTGTATTCTACT
>NC_069434.1:4163501-4178501 GCF_026875155.1 Cherax quadricarinatus | reverse complement strand
GTATGGTACAGGAGGTAGTTTACTGAAAGCAGTGAAGAGTTTTTACGAGGATAGTGAGGCTCAAGTTAGAGTATGTAGGAAAGAGGGAGATTATTTCCCAATAAAAGTAGGCCTTAGACAAGGATGTGTGATGTCACCGTGGTTGTTCAATATATTTATAGATGGGGTTGTAAGAGAAGTAAATGCTAGGGCCTTGGCAAGAGGCGTGGAGTTAAAAGATAAGGATAATACAAAAAGTGGGAGTTGTCACAGTTGCTCTTTGCTGATGACACTGTGCTCTTGGGAGATACTGATTGAAATTGCAGAGGTTGGTGGATGAATTTGGTAGGGTGTGTAAAAGAAGAAAATTAGAAGTAAATACAGGAAAGAGTAAGGTTATGAGTATAACAAAAAGATTAGGTGATGAAAGATTGGATATCAGATTGGAGGGAGAGAGTATGGAGGAGGTGAATGTATTCAGATATTTGGGAGTGGACGTGTCAGCGGATGGAACTTTGAAAGACGAGGTGAATCATGGAATTGATAAGGGGAAAAGGGTGAGTCGTGCACTTAGGAGTCTGTGGAGACGAAGAACTTTGTCCTTGGAGGCAAAGAGGGGAATGTATGAGAGTATAAGATAAGATAAGATAAGATAAGATTTCGTTCGGATTTTTAACCCCGGAGGGTTAGCCACCCAGGATAACCCAAGAAAGTCAGTGCGTCATCGAGGACTGTCTAACTTATTTCCATTGGGGTCCTTAATCTTGTCCCCCAGGATGCGACCCACACCAGTCGACTAACACCCAGGTACCTATTTGCTGCTAGGTGAACAGGACAACAGGTGTAAGGAAACGTGTCGGAATGTTTCCACCCGCCGGGAATAGAACCCGGGCCCTCCGTGTGTGAAGCGGGAGCTTTAGCCACCAGGCCACCGGGCCACATACCAGGCCACCGGGCCAAGGAGCTTCCTTTGCTGGCTCTTATATGGGTGTGAAGCATGGGTGATGAATGTTGCAGCGAGGAGAAGGCTGGAGGCAGTGAAGAAGTTATGTCTGAGGGCAATGTGTGGTGTGAATATACTGCAGAGAATTCGTAGTTTGGAAGTTAGGAGGAGGTGCTGGATTGCCAAAACTGTTGTCCAGAGGGCTGAGGAAGGGTTGAGGTGGTTCGTACATGTAGAGAGAATGGAGCAAAACAGAACGACTTCAAGAGTGTATCAGTCTGTAGCGGAAGGAAGGCGGGGTTGGGGTCGGCCTAGGAAATGTTAGGGGAAGGGGGTAAAGGAGGCTTTGTGTGCGAGGGGCTTGAACTTCCAGCTGGCATGCGTGAGTGTGTTTGATAGGAGTGAATGGAGACAAATGGCATTTAATACTTGACGTGCTGTTGAAGTGTGAGCAAAGTAACATTTATGAAGGGATTCAGGGAAACCGGCAGGCCGGACTTGAGTCCTGGAGATGGGAAGTACAGTGCCTGCACTCTGAAGGAGGGGTGTTAATGTTGCAGTTTAAAAACTGTAGTGTAAAACACCCTTCTGGCAAGACAGTGTTGGAGTGAATGATGGTGAAAGTTTTTTTCTTTTTCGGGCCACCCTGCCTTGGTGGGAATCGGCCAGTGTGTTAATAAAAACAAATATGCAAATATGCAACAGGATGAAGTTGGAGTCATCTCTGGACGATCGATTTCATTCGGTCAACGGACTTTATTGCAATGATGTCATTATGCTGTGCTAACATGATCCAGGCTCAAGTCATCCTATGATGAATTAACCTCAGATGAAGTGATGTTCTGTGGAAGGGTTCAGTTAGAGTGCAGTTACTGTTTGCTGCCTGTCTTGTTGTGTAGAAGCTCACTTCTCGCTGTCCCCGGAGTGGAGCAAAGCGTGGTACTTTGACAATGTTGACCATGTACATAACAGTAAGGTCGCTCATATCTCTCCTATGTTGATGGCTGTTCTGAAATGAGAGATCTATCCAGGCGATAGATGAGTCGTAGTGCTATGTTCTGTTTTCTGTCAAGAAGTCTCAAACAAGACAAGGGACAAGTTGTCCAAGAAAGTAAGAATAGTCAAGGTATAAGCGTTCCTGTACCTCATAGAGAATCTTACAACATCTACTCTCGAGTAGATGCGAGATACATCTAAATGCTGTAAACTTCCTGACAGCTTTGTTTGCAAGATTTACAACATGGTTCTTCATAGTCAGTTTAGAGTCAAATTTCACTCCAAGGATATCAACAATGTCCTATTCATTCTTACCACTCCTCCAGCATTATCAAGATGATTCTTAGAAACGATCTTGGCAGTAAATGTGACATGCCATCGTTTATCCCAGGCTGATATAGCTGTAAGCTTGTGGCTGATTTATCTTAGAGCAGCTGTCATTTCATCTTTTAGATAATTAAATGTCAGAGTACAGTCGTCTTCATATACATAGGATTCTGGGATAAGTTGAAGATCATTGGCATAGACCTTCCTAAACAATGGCCCAAACGCTCTTACGGTGTCATGTTGACTCTTTACCGTTTGCGCTCAGAGATCTGCCTTGAAAGTAATCACTAAGAAGGAATAGTGCAGAGCTGGCTAACCTAGTGCTTGCAGATTTACCAAGAGTCCCTGGTGTCATACTTTGTCGAAAGCACCAGCAAAGTTCAGTGCTACTACGCAGCTGATCTTGGATTCATCCAGTAACTGATGCTAAACAGTGGAGAGGTTTAAGTGCAGATCAGCAGCAGAGTGACTTTTTCTGATGTTCTATTGACGGTCACAAAGGAGCATGTGGTAGAGGAACAGTGTCATCTGCCTTGAGATTTTTGTCTCAAGAATCTTTCCAGTGATTGACAAAAGTAACACTGATCTGTTGTCGGTGATTACCGCTATGATCTTCTTTTTGTGAACGGACTACATTTGCCTCTTTTTCCAGAAAAGGTCATTCACACTGATGTAGGCAGAACTGTTAGATGCGAGTTCAAGGTGATGCTAGCTGGTCTGCATATCTACTCAGCAATCTTGGGCCCACCTTATCTGAGTCCATAGCCTTTACTTGGGACAGCAATTTAAAGAGATTAGCTTCATCCTGCCTTATTGAAAATACTGTAAACTCTGAAACAGTTCTTGCAGCTAGCCAAGGAGCTTCCTTTGCTGGATCAGGAACTTGTGTCTTGGCAGCAAAGAGATGAGCTGTCTCCTGGCTGCTAGTAGAGATGGTCTCATTATGCCGATTTAGAGATGGAATATTTATTTCATCAGTGGAATAACCTTGTCGGTCCTTGACCAAGAACAGCCAGGTTTTGGAGCCCACTGTGCCTAATGCTAGTTTTGTTTTTATGTCAGTCTCCCATCTAGAGATGGCCTACTTGTGCACAGTTCTTCCGTCTGCCAACAGGCCTGCTTATGCGGGTTCCTGTTATAGATTGTGGGATGCCGCATGTACTTTGCTACTTAGCAGTAGCAAACACACTCTCTCTCTCTCTCTCTCTCTCTCTCTCTCTTCCCCCCATGTCTCTCTCTCTCTCTCTCTCTCTCTCTCTCTCTCTCTCTCTTCCCCCCATGTCTCTCTCTCTCTCTCTCTGTCTGTCTCTCTCTCCCTTTTTTTTTTACAGAGGGTTTGACAAGGTTAAGGATCCCTAGTTTTATTGACAAGATATTTACAGGTTAAGGATTCCTAACTTTATTGACAAGCTAAGAGCTGTTACCTACATCAGCTCATTTGAAAGCATTTTTATTGTTATGAGACATACAGGTAGGGAACAGGATGAAGTTGGAGCCATCTTTGGGCCAGCATTTTCATTTGATCAACTGACTTTATCTCGTTGACATCATTATGCTGTACGAATGTGTTTCATACTCGAGTCATCTTGGGTATACATGATCTCAGATGGAGTGATGTTCTGGAGGAGGGTACAGCCAGAGTGAAGTTGCTGCTTTCTGCCCGTCTTGTGGCATAAAAGCTTGTTTCACGCTGTCCTCGAAGTGGGTCCAAGTGTGTTACTTTGACAATATTGGCCTTGTACATAACAGTAAGGCCACCCACATCCCTCCTGTGTTGAAGACTCTGCTGAAATGACAGAACTATCCAGGATGGGTCCAGGCGAGAGATGAGACGTCTTGCTCTGTTCTCCACTCTGTCAAGCAGTCGCAGATGAGAGGGGGGGGCAGGCAAACCAAGAAAGTGGAGCATACTCAAGGCGTGAGCGTACTTGTGTCTCGTACAGAATCTTGCAACCCCTACTGTCAAGCAGATGCGAGATCCGGCGAAGTGCTGTAAGCTTCCTGGCTGCCTTGTTTGCTAGATTTACAACATGGTTCTCAAGGTTGGTTTGGAGTCAAATTTCACCCCAAGGATATCAACTTCTTCTCCAGGTGCCAACACCCTCCCATTCATCTATACTACTGCACCAGCATTACAATCATGGTGCCTAGAGACCATCATTTGCGTTTTCTCAGGTGCAAATGTTACTTGCCATCTATTTCCGCAAGCTGATACAGCTCTTAGCTGGTGATTGATGTAGCTTAGAGCAGCTGGCATTTCTTCTCTTGGATAAGTGAATGTCAGTGTACAGTCGTCTGCATATGCATGTGATTCTGGGATGAGATGATGAAGGTCGTTGAAGTAGATATTCCGTAACACTGGTCCCAGCACGCTTCCTTGTGGAACACTTGCCCCAATAGAATGTCTTGCTGATTCTGTTCCATTGAGAACTACACTTAGAGATCTACCATGAAGGTAATCACTGAGGAGACATAGCGTAGAGCCTGCAATTCCCAGTGCTTGAAGTTTTGCTAAGACTGGTGGCACACCCGGTTGAAAGCACCAGCAATGTCCATTGCTACCACACAGCTGACTTTGGATTCATCCAGTGACTGGTGCCACTTAGTGGAGAGGTTTAACAACAGATCAGCAACAGAGTAACCTTTCCTGAAGCCATATTGACGATGACAAAGTAGTGAGTGGTAGTCAAAAAACTGTCATTTGTCTTGAGATTATTGTCTCAAGGATCTTACCAGTGATTGACAGGAGTGACACTGGTCTGTAGTTGCTGATTTCTGCTCTGCTCTTCTTTTTGTCAACAGGGACTACATTTGCCTCTTTCCATAGAGAGGGCCATTTACACTGTACTAGGCAGTGCTGAAAGATGAGAGTCAGAGGTGCTGCTAGCTGGTCTGCACATCTTCTCAGCAATCTTTGGCTCAACTTCTCTCTCTCTCTCTCTCTCTCTCTCTCTCTCTCTCTCTCTCTCTCTCTCTCTCTCTCTCTCTCTCTCTCTCTCTCTCTCTCTCTCTCTCTCTCTCTCTCTCTTCCACAAAATACGATGATTTTTTTATTTCTCATTCATTAATTTTCTTGATGTGTAATCTGATAGCAAGCACAACGTATCTTTTCCCGCGGAATTTTAGGCAGGTTTAGGAGTCCGTTTAAATACTTCTTCAGTACATGAAATAAGGATACAAATGTTATAGATATATGAGGATGCTAAAAGCTCTCCTTTAACCACCTTCACTATCACTAGACAAACATTTCAAAAATGTCTTACGAAATCGTAATAATACAGTTGCAAATAAACCTTGATGGTACCTGAGCTAGAGCTCGTCGCTGCCATGCTGGCAGAAGATTGATCTGTAGTAACTTGTATTTATGGTCATAGTAGTGCCCGTTCTAACCTCCTTATTGTGTACCATTATACTTAGTTGGATGAATCTTATTGTAACCATTTGGCCCAGTGTCTTACGCACTGGCCTGGAGTTTTACGACTAACTTGTCATGGGTTCTAACCCCTCCGGTACCGTGATTTACTTCAAAGATGTGATACCACTTTCAAATCTACGGAATATCGTTTAAAATCTCCACGTATGGGAATGAAACGATTAATTGGGAAGGGCGATAGTTGATTATCGTGAAGCAGCTGAGAATACAACACGTGTAATTAGCATCAACTTCATTCCTGTCTTTCAGCCTCTGTACCTAATTTTAATTACCTCATACCACTTCCCTCTCACTGTTTCTCTCCAGTGGACTGAAGAAGCCACTGGCTGGCGAAACGTTCCCATAAGAAAGATACCCGAGTGTCGCACAAGTGTCTTATTTATCATCTCTATACCTGATTTATCTCGCTTAAAAAGAAGTAATCAAGTAATCACAGAGATAAGTAATTTGTGTAACTGACTATATATATATATATATATATATATATATATATATATATATATATATATATATATATATATATATATATATATATATATATAATATATATTATTTATTTTACCATTCATATAATTTCATATTGCTGAGGTTTTCATTATTTTTATTATATTGCTTATTATTCTACCTTATGTATGTAGGTAGGATGTAACAACTACAACTCTCATTGTTCTCGCTGTTGGGGAGTTTGGATTGGCTGCCAGCACTCTGCAAACTACCCTTACCTCTTTCACAGTTGGTGTCAAGGGTCAGCTGTTACTGGGCACCTGATGTCGGAGCTGCAAGCCTTGCTTAGGAATCTCTTTATCGTTGCTTCATGTGAGGGGACATTCTTTCTCTGTTCTGTCATCTCTGCTTCAGGTAGTGTGTGTCTTCGTTGGGAAGCCGAGACAGATTTCTCGAGACTTATTTCTCTGTGCATCTCTGTTCACAGAGCATTATTTAGACTGAGTGATATTTGACGATTTTGAGAGGTTTTGTGTCGTGGAGACACTATATCTCTGGTCCCGACTTTAACTGTCGACGTACATTGTTCTGGCATCTACGCACTGTCTTAGGTTATTTTTAACTGCTGAACTCTGTTTCAGTAATAAGGGTGTTTTATGCCATTAGGGAGGATTTGCTGATGGTGCCCCAGTTAGGGCCGTCTTTGCCTCATTGTTCCATGCCTGACGCTGTGCTACTCTGCTGTTTCGAAAAATTATTGCTGTTTGGCGATGTGGGTTTGTCTTGTTCATGTAAGCTGTTAGATTGCCATTTTGGTTGAGAAGTTAGTATATTTAGGGACTTCGTCTTGTCAGTCAATTCTCAAGTTGAGTTGAGTCTTACTGAGTCATATTAAGTATTACTAGAATATTTGATAAAAATGCACACATAAGCAATTTTGCTAAGGCTCCTGATAATTATTTACAGACATAAAACTAATTTTCGAGTGGCTTTTCTTATCGCTAGTAAATTAGTTCAAGTTAAGTGCTGCCATTCACGCAGCGTCATCGTCACTTAATAAGTTTTTTACGTAAGGTCTAGACGTAACTAAATATTAAATATTATTGTTTAAATTAATAAGTAAAGTTTAGACTGTACCAGAGATGCGGAAAACCAGGATGGTATAATTTTTATCCTACCTCACCGTAGGAGACCTTGACATAAGATCTATCATATACACGTCACCGTAGGAGAGCTTGACATAAGATTATCATATACACGTCACCGTAGGAGAGCTTGACATAAGATCTATCATATACACGTCACCGTAGGAGAGCTTGACATAAGATCTATCATATACACGTCACCGTAAGAGAGCTTGACATAAGATCTATCATATACACGTCACCGTAGGGGAGTTTGACGTAAGATCTATCAAACACATGTCGCGGTAGGAGAGCTTACATAAGATTTATCACACACACGTCGTAATATGAGAGTTTGACGTAAGATCTATCATACACATGTGGCAGTAGGAGAGTTTGACGTAAGATCTATCATACACACGTCGCAGTAAGGGAGTTTGATGTAAGATCTATGATACACGTCGCAGTAGGAGAGTTTGACGTAAACTCTTTATAATCTTAATACGTACTATTAAAAATAAAGTATCACAGTGAGCAATAAAGTATCCCTGGGATCACTAATAAAGTATCCCATGTGTGAAGAAATTTTCTCCAGGAAGGGGGTATCAGCCCCCATCAGCCCCTTTCAGCCCTCTGAGGGACTCAGCCTTGCAGAAGGGCTGATGGCGTCTGGCTTCTGCATCTCTGCACGAACACTTTAATTGATTCCAGATGCAGTACGAGTGTGTGTCACGGTCATGCGACTCCTTGCAAGAGACCAGTGTTGCAAACAGTGTAGTTTAATGAGAGACAATCTTTCTCTTACCTTAGCAGGAAAATTAAGGAAAATCCTGCACCCACTTTATTACCATGTTAAAGATAGTGTACATTGTTGTCTATGCCCAGACAGCAAGAATCAAGCATTTTGCATTACTTTAAGGTGGAAGTTTGGTAAGGAAGGGAAATACGCTATGTCAACTCTTCCTTTATGTGCTGGGGGGCAAGCAAAGTGTGGCGAGAGGCGTCTTAGCTTAGATTGCTTTTAACCCTGCCAAGAGACACATTGACGCCGGGATAACGGACAAAGAACTCTGATCTGAGCATTTATGTGCATAAAAGAATCTCAAAGAGCACATCAAAGCACTTACAGAGAAGTGTGATCAGATTCTTTAGTGATAAGATTGTGAATAATAAACAATACTTGATGAACAGTGTGTAATAACAAATGTTGTGATCCTGACGGAGTGTAGTCTGACATTCATCAAAGAATTCATCTGCTTCAATCAAGACAACTGATAACCGGGTGCAACTATGGGTTTGCGACAAATACCCAGGAGCGTCTGATACACATGATAGGGGTAGGTTGGCAGTGTAGCAGAAATCCATTCATGTTTTATTTGACTTACCAATACCTGGTGATTCGAGGGCCATCGAGCCCACACCAGTATTTATTGTCAGAATTCAGTTATTGAAATACTGACACAACACCCCCTAATGGTAATTTTACTTATATAATATTTTTTTTTTCATTTAGCTTTAGGTAGTGCATATGACAGCTTCTCAATAAATCATCTACAGGGACGGCTGTGTAGGTGAAAGCTGTCTTTCAAGATAAGTCCCATTACACTCCATTACTCCATTACTTACTCTTTGTCTTAGCTTGTAGCATTTCCTAAACGTTGGTCGTGCTCGAACCGGATATGAGGCCACATGGTGGTTCAAACCTTGTACTACAGTGTGCAAATAGCTTACAAGCCAAGTGTGGAGAAATTTTCTCCAGGAGGGGGTATAAGCCCCCTTCAGCCCCTTTCGGCCCTGAGTGGCCCAGCCCTCTCAGAAGGGGCAAACGTCTTGTTTACTGTTACAGTGAGTAATTGATCCCAGATGCAGTACCAATACGACCTGTGGTCAAGCGACCGCCGCTCCTTGCAGTCCAGTGTTGCAGAGTGTATTTTAATAAGAGACAGTACATCTCTTACTTTAGCAGGACAATTAAGGAAAATCCTGCTCCCACTTTATTACCATGGTAAAGATAGTGGACATTGTTGTCTATGCTTAAGACAGCAAGAATCAAACATTCTGCTTTGCTTCATCGAGGAAGTGGCAAGGAAGCAAAAGTACTAGGTTAGCTTTTCCTTTGTGCTGGGGGCAGTAACGGCGTGGGGCGCTGTGGCGTCTTCAGATTGCTTTTGACTCTACTGAGAGTGACACTGACGCCAGGATAACCAACAAAGAATGATCTGTGCGTTAGTGTGAACAAAGTGTCTCACAAAACACAATAAACACTTACAGAGAAGTGTGATCAGCTTCTTCAGTGATAATGTGTGAACAATTATTGATGAACAGTGTAACAACGAGTGTTGCGATCCAACAGTGTAGTGCGACATTCTTCAAGGAACACTATTCTTCAATCAACTCAACGGATATCCGGGCGTAATTATGGGTCAGATACATATACCCAGGTAAGTGTTTTAACTCGTGATGTGCTACTATTGACTGCGCAGTTGAGTATAAAATCGTGAGTTAGTCACTTATCATAAACCCCGGTGATATGCGGACCTTTGAGTCCACACACATAAGTTTGTCAGCAATCAGTGAATGAAATATGCTGACATAACACCCCCTAGGGTTAATTTATAATCTTACAAATTATAACTCATTTCAGCCCGTTGAGGAATGACTTTGACAGCTTCTCAAGACCTCGTCTGCAGGGGCGGCTGTGCAGGTGACGAGTTGTCTTTCTAAGTTAAGGTTCCCTATATTTAAACTTAACTGGTAATGCCTTTTCTCAACACCAAGATCCTTCGAAAAAAGCTGTGAAACTAGTGTTTCTACAATATAAATCAGAATAAATGAATCCCTCCAGACTCAATCAGAGAATGGGAGGCCACCAGTAGCAATGGAAAATGGGAGGCTCACCCAGAGTCCCCCATAGGCAGCTCACCCAATCACCCAACAGAAAATGGGGTCTGGCTAACTCACCCACTGCCGACCAAGCTCACGAATTGCTGACGACAGCATCAACCCAGATGGCATTCAGTTTGTTTGAGTGTATTTACACATAGTGATTTTAATGTTTATAGACATAAATTAAAAGACGAGATTGTGTTTATGTTTGTCTCTTATAGATTTAACTGTTATATTAAAGCAAGTTCTATAAGGTGTATGCTTTCATATATTAACAGTTACATTTATACACATGCAATATACAGTTATTCAGTGACATATATATATATAATATATATATAATATATATATATATATATATATATATATATATATATATATAATATATATATATATATATATATATATATATAGCGGTATAGATATAGTGAATAAAGTGTATAACGTTATTTACAGCGACTCAGCTGTGTTCCAAGCTGAAACCACATCAACACAGGACAGAAAGCATCATCCAGCCATATGTACCCTGTACTCTTCAAGGTCATTGACCCTGAGGTTATGCTTAGTGTATCAGTAGTGTCTGACTCGATTATTTCTGATTCGAACATAAAACTCAGCTGTTTATAGCAGTGCAGTGTTTTTAAAACACTCTAAGTGTGGTGCTAGAATTATCAGTATCTCATAATGGCTTGTTTGAAAACTCAGTTTCAGTCTTTACAGACTAAGATTACACAATTAGACAATCTGTAATTCAGTCTGTCTACGATTAACTCAAGATACAAACATAGATTTTGACAGTCTTGAAGCAAAATTGAAATTACTTACTCAACGTCTGGAAATAATTCATTCAAATTATGCAAAACATAAAAGAAAAATTCCTAGAATCAAATCCATCTGAGCATGGCATTAAAAATGTTTTGGGCGCTTTTAGTAATCAACAATTAAGGTGGACAGGAGTACAGGCTACCTGCCGCAAAACTCTGTCACAGAGACCTACTGTAACTAGTGGTCAAACTCCTGCTACACCACCTGCCACACCTGTTACACCAGGTGTCCCATTACCAAGCTTACATATCTTGTCATTGCCCATTTTCCAAGGTTATAATTACGAAGAATTCATTAGTGGTTTTCAATCCATAGTAAATTCACAAACTGACATAGATGAGATTGCTAAGTTCAATTATCTTGAATGTCTTGCGAAGGGAGAACCCTATGATCTGATTTAGTCATTTCCGTTGGTTAAAGGCAATTATCACCTAGCCTTGCATGTCTTAGCAGACAATTAGTTTGATGTTGAAAAGGCCAGGGTAAGACATGCAGTCTTAATATCAAGCTTGAAGCCACCCAAACATTGCTTTTGAGACTTAAAGTTATTTAGGGTCACATTAGACAAAAGTCTCAGATCTCTAGGTGCTAAATATGACCTAAGGCAATGTGATTGGTTTATCCCATGTAGGCACTTATAAAGCTTCAAATGCAACAGACAGTAAACTGACTGTCACACATAAACCTACTCCAAAATGTGAACTTTGTGATGGAACACATTGGGCACAGTATTGTAGTCAATACACAACAATGGAGGTACGGAAACAACGTGTTCATCAGCTGAAAAGGTACATCAAGTGTTTAGGTGAACACAAGGGAGGTAAATGCTCACTGAAGAAGTGTTAAAATGTGGTCCCGTTCATCATACAGCATTATGCACAAACACTTATGCTGAACTGCAGAAGACTTCCACAGATTCAGGAAATCAACAAGCAACAACATTAAACGTGAGAGAGAAGTTTAGAGCGACTGCTCTCTAGATAGCTCGAGTTGAGTTATCTAATAAATTACACAAAACCAATGTGCTAAACTATTTGATCAAGGCTCACAAAGGTCTTTCATAAGAATAACAGTGTTACATAAACTGAATAAACAACCCTATGCCAAAGTACAGTTAAATATAGCTGTTTTTTTTCCACAATTCTGGTAAACAGACATATGACCTAGCCAGAATCACTGTTGGTCTAGGAAACAGGAAAAAGACAGTAGAAGCTGTGGTAGTAGATGATTTGCCTAAGTCTGTGCAGATCCAGGGATTAAAAGAAACAGTTGCAGCACTGAAAGCAGCTAAGGTCAAGTTAGCCTGTCCTGACATAAAGAGGGACACAATTAGTCCAATTGATTTAACCAGTGGAAGTGATTATTATCACTGTTTTGTGCAGGAGGCCACATGATATGTGGTCCCATTCCCTCTCAAAGTGGGAAAGACACAGATACTGATTCAGTGGAAAATGTACTAGTTACAAGAATAACCGCTGATCATGTACCACAGCAAAGATTATCATTACTGGAAGAAATGAATGAACCAGTTGATAAGTTGTGGGATTTAGATATTTAGACACTGTCAAATAAGATGGACAGTATTGGGTTAGGTTACCATGGAAATTAAATCCACCACATCTGCCTAGCAATTATCGCATGGCTGTAGGACAAATGAAAGCACAAATACATGAGCTCAGGAAGAATCCAGAGTTACTGACTGTCTATGATAATATTATACAAGAACAGTTGAACAAATTCATTGAGGAAATAGTCGAAGATAAGTTGAAGACAAGCTCATTATCTCCCGCACCATGCAGTCAGAAAAGATTCTGAAACCACTCCACTTCGTGTTGTATATAATTGCAGCGCACGTGCAAATAAAGATGTAGCAAGTCTTAATGACTGTCTGATGACCGGACCCTCACTAACTGAGAAGCTTGGAGACGTGCTTAAGAAATTTCGAACAAACCCATATGCCTATACGGCTGATATTTCCAAGGCTTTCTTAAGAGTAGGACTACAAGAAATAGATAAAGATTATACTCGATTCTTGTGGCCTGAAAATACGCATGATCCTCAAAATCCTGTGAAAACTTATCGTTTCAAGTCAGGATTATTTGGTGCAACATCCTCTCTATTCTTGCTAGAAGCTACATTAAATACACATTTGAATAAATCTGAAAGTTCCTTCAAAGAAATCTTAAAGAAAAGCTTCTATGTGGACAACCTTCAAGGTACTGTGAATATAGAGGAGGATTTGAAATCCTTATACAGAGAAGCTAACAACGAGATGAAAGAAGCAAATATGCCTCTAAGAACATGGAATACTAATTCAAAGCAATTAAAAGAACTTATCAAAGAAGATTTCCCTGAAGCTAAAATTCCTGATTGCAACAATATGCTGGGACTTAATTGGAATACACAGGAAGATACTTTGAGTCTCAAAAGGATAAACAATAAATCATGCAGTACACTCACCAAACGTAGTTTACTGTCAGACATATCACAATGTTTTGATCCTCTAGGACTCTTCTCACCAATTACCATAAAAGGTAACATAAGAACATAAGAAAGAAAGAACACTGCAACAGGCCTACTGACCCATGCGGAGCAGGTCCATGTGTCCCCCCCCCCGGATTATCCCAATGACCCACCCAGTCTGGTCATCGCCACTCAAGGATGGAGCACTGTACCAGACCCAGCAGCACAAGCTAGTCAGGTCCAACTCACACCCACCCACACCCACTCATGTATTTATCTAACCTATTTTTAAAACTACACAACATTTTAGCCTCAATAACTGTACTCGGGAGTTTGTTCCACTCATCCACAACTCTATTACCAAACCAGTGCCTTCCTTTACGTCAGTACTCAGTGGTTTGGTCAGTACTCAGTGGTCAGTCGTCACGTGAGGTCACAGACCCTGAGCTGCTTTGGGGATTAGTGTGGACGGTTACAAAGCATGGCTTGCTTCTGCAGTGTTTTAAAAATTGAGGTTGGAGAGTTGAAGGAGGAGGTCTTGCTTCTCCAGGAGGAGATTAGGAGGCTGAAGGTCCACCTCAATGGGTCTGGGAGAGAGTGTGAGGTGGCTGGAGTTGTGGGGAATGAGGCTTCTAGCAGTGAGGTGCAGTCTGTCTCTCGCTGTGAGGAGGCTGTAGTTGGGGAGGTAGCAACGGCTACCAGCAGTGAGGTGCAGTCCAGCACCTGCTACAAGTGGCGAGTGGTTCACAGTAATGGAAGGCGCATCAGAGTAAGGAAAGTTAAGAGTGAAGATCTGAAGGTAGGAAATCGCTTCTCTGTTCTTCAGGATGAATGTACTTCAGTGGCCAGTGAAGGTAAGGGTACTACTGCCCCTGCTAATGGAGGTAAGCGCATTCTTGTGGTTGGTGACTCTCAGGTAAGATATATTGACCGTGCTTTTTGTAATAGGAATAAGAAGATGAGAGATAGAGTGTGCTTCCCTGGAGCTGGTGTTGGGGACATTGTCAACAGGCTGGATAATATCATGTCAGGTAATGGGAACAGCCCATTATCTGTCTCAGTGCTGGTGGAAAATGATATTGGGAAGGGTAGGAGAGAAGGCTGCTAGATAAGTACAGGTCAGCTATAGATTTCATTAAGTCTAAGGGAGGGATCCCAATCATATGTAGCATCTTGCCTAGAAGGGGAGTAGGAAATGAATGGTTGTCTAGGCAATTGTGTAAATTGCTGGCTAGACAGATACTGCAAGGAACTTGCAATCCCATTCATTGACAACTGGAACAACTTTTATGGCAAACATGATATGTATGCAAGGGATGGGGGTATATCTCTCTGGGGCTGGGGTGGTAGCACTTGCAGACTCGATTGGAAGGCCATTGGTGAAACGCCTATGATTTTAAACTGATGGAAGATAGAGGTATGGGTGTGTGTGGGAAACAAACAGGTTGCAACACTTGGGTTGGAAACAGTAAATGTATAAAAGGCATTCAGCATGAAGTTATAAATAAAGACAATAGACAGGGCCAAACAAAAGGGGGACGCGAGGGCGCAAAGGGGCAGTCCCTTAAGGTTTTTTAAAA
>NC_069434.1:4130293-4163001 GCF_026875155.1 Cherax quadricarinatus | reverse complement strand
GGGAGCGGGATTACTGTATGTCATAGTCACCACACGTCACCTTACTGGGTGGAGAAAAAGGGGGAGGGGATAGCGGGAGCTAGACTGACCCTACCTTAACAAGCAGCCGGCAAACAAACTATCGTCACCATATACTCGCTCGCTACTCCTATCTGTTAAACTTTTCCCTCACACTGTAATATTTACATCCATTACTTTCACTGTAATATTTCCAACCATTACTTTCACTGTAATATCTCCAACCATTACTTTCACTGTAATATCTCCAACCATTACTTTCGCTGTAATATCTCCAACCATTACTTTCACTGTAATATCTCCAACCATTACTTTCGCTGTAATATCTCCAACCATTACTTTCACTGTAATATCTCCAACCATTACTTTCACTGTAATATCTCCAACCATTACTTTCAACTGTAATATCTCCAACCATTACTTTCACTGTAATATCTCCAACCATTACTTTCACTGTAATATCTCCAACCATTACTTTCACTGTAATATCTCCAACCATTACTTTCGCTGTAATATCTCCAACCATTACTTTCACTGTAATATCTCCAACCATTACTTTCACTGTAATGTCTCCAACCATTACTTTCACTGTAATATCTCCAACCATTACTTTCACTGTAATATCTCCAACCATTACTTTCACTGTAATATCTCCAACCATTACTTTCACTGTAATATCTCCAACCATTACTTTCACTGTAATATCTCCAACCATTACTTTCACTGTAATATCTCCAACCATTACTTTCACTGTAATATCTCCAACCATTACTTTCGCTGTAATATCTCCAAACATTACTTTCACTGTAATATCTCCAACCATTACTTTCACTGTAATATCTCCAACCATTACTTTCGCTTTAATATCTCCAACCATTACTTTCACTGTAATATCTCCAACCATTACTTTCACTGTAATATCTCCAACCATTACTTTCACTGTAATATCTCCAACCATTACTTTCACTGTAATATCTCCAACCAATACTTTCACTGTAATATCTCCAACCAATACTTTCACTGTAATATCTCCAACCATTACTTTCATTGTAATATCTCCAACCATTACTTTCACTGTAATATCTCCAACCATTACTTTCACTGTAATATCTCCAACCAATACTTTCACTGTAATATCTCCAACCATTACTTTCACTGTAATATCTCCAACCATTACTTTCACTGTAATATCTCCAACCATTACTTTCACTATAATATCTCCAACCATTACTTTCACTGTAATATCTCCAACCATTACTTTCACTATAATATCTCCAACCATTACTTTCACTGTAATATCCTCAACCATTACTTTCACTATAATATCTCCAACCATTACTTTCACTGTAATATCTCCAACCATTACTTTCACTATAATATCTCCAACCATTACTTTCACTGTAATATCTCCAACCATTACTTTCACTATAATATCTCCAACCATTACTTTCACTGTAATATCTCCAACCATTACTTTCACTATAATATCTCCAACCATTACTTTCACTGTAATATCTCCAACCATTACTTTCACTGTAATATCTCCATCATTTTCGGTAGGACAAATAATAGAAATAAGGAAAAATATTCTTGTAAAATAAAATAGAAAAAGAAATTAAAGTCTGAAATCACGATATTATTGTCATTAACAATTACTTGTTTGTGAGTTAATAACTTCACAAAATTACCAGCATACAATATATTTTTTTCAGTTTTTTTCAGTAATAACTAATATGATAAATTTAATAAATTTATTTACAACAGCGTGTTGGCTAAAATAAACAGAAAATTAGTGCTCAAACAATATAATTATTTTTCATTATTCTAATAAAATCGTAAAAGAAAAAAATCCAATTCGTAAATTTTATATCAGTCAGTTAACAAAAGTCACGAATATATATAATCCTCTTGTAAATACTGTGATTGTTAATGAAGAGTATATACAATCTTCTTGTAAATACTGTGATTGTTAATGAAGAGTATATACAATCTTCTTGTATATACTGTGATTGTTAATGAAGAGTATATACAATCTTCTTGTAAATACTGTGATTGTTAATGAAGAGTATATACAATCTTCTTGTAAATACTGTGATTGTTAATGAAGAGTATATACAATCTTCTTGTATATACTTGTGATTGTTAATGAAGAGTATATACAATCTTCTTGTATATACTGTGATTGTTAATGAAGAGTATATACAATCTTCTTGTATATACTGTGATTGTTAATGAAGAGTATATACAATCTCTTGTATATACTGTGATTGTTAATGAAGAGTATATACAATCTTCTTGTATTACTGTGATTGTTAATGAAGAGTATATACAATCTTCTTGTATATACTGTGATGTTAATGAAGAGTATATACAATCTTCTTGTATATACTGTGATTGTTAATGAAGAGTATATACAATCTTCTTGTATATACTGTGATTGTTAATGAAGAGTATATACAATCTTCTTGTATATACTGTGATTGTTAATGAAGAGTATATACAATCTTCTTGTATATACTGTGATTGTTAATGAAGAGTGTATACAATCTTCTTGTATATACTGTGATTGTTAATGAAGAGTGTATACAATCTTCTTGTATATACTGTGATTGTTAATGAAGAGTATATACAATCTTCTTGTATATACTGTGATTGTTAATGAAGAGTATATACAATCTTCTTGTATATACTGTGATTGTTAATGAAGAGTATATACAATCTTCTTGTATATACTGTGATTGTTAATGAAGAGTATATACAATCTTCTTGTATATACTGTGATTGTTAATGAAGAGTATATACAATCTTCTTGTATATACTGTGATTGTTAATGAAGAGTATATACAATCTTCTTGTATATACTGTGATTGTTAATGAAGAGTATATACAATCTTCTTGTATATACTGTGATTGTTAATGAAGAGTATATACAATCTTCTTGTATATACTGTGATTGTTAATGAAGAGTATATACAATCTTCTTGTATATACTGTGATTGTTAATGAAGAGTATATACAATCTTCTTGTTTATACTGTGATTGTTAATGAAGAGTATATACAATCTTCTTGTATATACTGTGATTGTTAATGAAGAGTATATACAATCTTCTTTGTATATACTGTGATTGTTAATGAAGAGTATATACAATCTTCTTGTATATACTGTGATTGTTAATGAAGAGGAGTACATACAATTCTGTTGTATATACTGTGTTTTTTAATCAATAGGGATATACAGTCATTTTGTAAATAATGTGGTATTTAATGAAGAGGAATTTACACTATCCTCTCTTGAAAACTATGGTTTTTAATGAAGAGATAAAAAGTCCTCTTAAAAAAGGCATTTTTCCAGAATGGTAGAAGCATTGTATGACCCGTACTGCTTTATCACTTAATTATAATAACAATAATTCATAGAGTTGGATCACATCTGATAATAACGAATTCACAAAAAGACGATCAGATATAAATGCCAACTATATTTCTTCAACAATGGCATAAAAGGGTAACATCCTGCACAAGACTCTATCATGCTTGCAACTGTTGCAGACTGTAGCACCTCAACAGGCCAGTGGAAACTTATCACTGGCTTGAGTGACTGTGTCTATGTTGACTGTGTAGCTGGTTAATGGTCAGACCAGGACTGGAACGTTGTTACAAGTGTCAGTCTCTTATGTCCGGGTTATTTGTGTGCTCAGACATAATGATATTATCTAATTGTTCTCATGAGACATGGCCAAGCACCTTAATTGATGTTACTACGCTTGGCCAATTACCTTAATTACTCTCTAGACACATGGCCAAGCACTTAAATTGTTGAATATTAAAATGGTACAAAATACCGACAGGTTGTTTAGGTAAGACATGTGCAAAAGTTAGGTATCTTTATTTCGAAACGTTCCTCCTACACAGTAGGCTTCTTCAGTCGAGTACAGAAAAGTTGATAGAAGAGACGTGAAGATGATGTAATCAGTCCATCACCCTTGAAGTTTTGAGGTGGTCAGTCCCTCAGTCTGGAGAAGAGTATTGTTCCATAGTCTGAGACAATATGGAGTTGAAGTGACAGGATGGAGCCTTATATAACGCCAGGAGGTGAGACGTAGGCCACTAGTAGAGGTAAGAATGTTGTTGGAAGGTCACGTCCCTCTCAAATCCAGTCATTCTCACTAGTAGAAGTTGTCTAGGTTGTTTTCTGTTCTGTGCCAAGATACCATTGTTTAGCAGTGTCTGACTTCAAGGGTGATGGACTGATTACATCGTCTTCACGTCTCTTCTATCAACTTTTCTGTACTCGAATGAAGAAGCCTACTGTGTAGGCGAAACGTTTCGAAATAAAGATACCTAACTGTTGCATATGTGTCTTACCTAACAACACTTAAATTGTTGTTACTAAGCTTGGCCAAGCACTTAAATGATGCTACTACACCTTTGTTTTACACAGGGTTTGACAAGGTTAGATTAAGGATCCCTAGCTTTATTGACAAGCTATTTACAGGTTAAGGATTCCTAACTTTATAGACAAGCTTAAAGATGTTACCTACATCAGCTCATTTGAAAGCATTTACCATATATTTTTGTTATTGTTATGAAACATACAAATAGGGAACAGTATGAAGTTGGAGCCATTTGGCCTAGTACTTTTATTGATCTTACGACGCTTGGCCAGGCACCTTAATTGCTGTCATGACACATGGCCAAGAACCTTAATTGATGTTACTACGCTTGGACAAGCACATTAATTGATGTTACTACGTTTGGCCAAGCACCTTAATTGATCTTATGACCCATGGATATGGGATACTTTATTATTGATTCTGGGATACTTTATTGTTGATCCTGGTTTTAGGGAAATACTAAAAGCTAAGTCAAAGAGTAAATAATGAACTGTAATGGGACTTATCTTGAAAGACAGCTTTCACCTACACAGCCGTCCCTGTAGGTGATGTCTTGGGAAGCTGTCGTATGCACTACCTAAGGGCTGTATGAAAATAAATGTTATATAAGTATTGTTACCCTTAGGGGGTGTTGTGTCAGTATTTGAATAACTGAATACTGACGATACATACTGGTGTGAACTCGATGGCCCTCGGATCACCAGGTATTGGTAAGTCAAATAAAACATGAATGGATATCCGCTGTGCAGCCAACCTACCCCTATCATGTATATCAGACGCTCCTGGGTATTTGTAGCTGACCCATAGCTGCACCCGGTTATCTGTTGTTTGAAGCAGACATATTCTTTGAAGAATGTCAGATCACAACATTCGTTATTTCACACTGTTCATCAAGTATTGTTTATTATTCACAATCTTATCACTAAAGAAGCTGATCACACTTCTCTGTAAGTGTTTTGGTGTGTTCTTTGAGATTCTTTTATGCAAACAAATGCTCAGATCAGTGTTCTTTGTGCCTCTCGCCACACTTTGCTTGCCCCAGCACATAAAGAAAGAGTTGACATAGCGTATTTCCCTTCCTTACCAAACTTCCACCTTAAAGTAATGCAAAATGCTTGATTCTTGCTGTCTTGGCATAGACAACAATGTACACTATCTTTAACATGGTAATAAAGTGGGTGCAGGATTTTCCTTAATTGTCCTGCTAAGGTAAGAGATAGATTGTCTCTCATTAAACTACACTGTTTGCAACACTGGTCTCTTGCAAGGAGTCGCATGACCGTGACACACACTCGTACTACATCTGGAATCAATTAAAAAGTTGATACAGAGATGCAGAAGCAAGAAAGGGGCTGAAGGGGGCTGATACTCCCTCCTGGAAGAAAATTTCTCCACACTGGAGGGCGGCGGAGGTTCGCTGCAGGTGAACTATTCATCACTTAACATTAATTTGATTTTCTCACTCGCCACCACTGATGCTTGTCTTTTCTGAACAGCTTCAGTCTGTGTGGTTTCTGGAGAATCATTAATTTTTGTTTTCAACACTGTATAATTCTAACGGCACTAGTTAATTTATTGTCCGCTTATTCACTTCACATTTGCTCAAAGCCTCAACTGTCTTGATTGTCCCATTTGCATCAGTGTTATGCAGGGTTCTGCATGACATCGTAATGTACATATAGTGGAGAAGTGTGCCATAATAAAATGAATGTTATAATTGTAGAGAATAATTTTATAATTCATAACAAAAGGCCATTGTGACCTCGGACCATCATTGTCAATAATCACTATATCACCAGGTTTTTAATGACTTATGATTTTCAGGAACACCAGCTCCATAGAAGTGTTCTCTCAATGAGGTGAGATAGTCTTCTCGCCTAATTTTCTCCCAACGTTCAATCGCTTTATTAAGGTGTTTGAATTTACGTCTGAGTTGCTCAGGTTCGAAATAAGTAGGATCCTCTATTAGTTCTTCATCATTCATGGAAGGAACAGGTTCGAGCCTTCTGCCATGAAGTAAATGAGATGGACTTAACACTTCTAAATTGTCCAGATCATCGGTAACATAAGTTAGAGGTCTGTTGTTGACTCTATTTTCTATTTCAGTCACAACTGTACGGAATTCTTCTAAGTCTATTCTCTGACGATGAAGAGTCTTCCTTAAACAACGTTTTACAATGTCGATCATTCTTTCATAAAATCCGCCGTGCCATGGAGATTTAGGAGGAATGTATCTCCAACGATAACTGCGTTGATTCAGCATCTGTTGTACTTCTGGTTGATCAAAGATCTTGCTTATATAAGCAGCACCAGCAACAAAGTTCGTTGCATTATCTGAAATCATCAGTCTGGGACATGCCCTTCTGGCTGCAAACCTTCTGAATAATTTGATAAAGGTTTCAGCAGACATGTCAGTGGCTACTTCTAGATGTACTGCTCTAGTTGTAGCACAAGTGAACAAACAGATGTACACCTTGATGGGAACTTTGTCAACTGTTTTGGTTAAAATTATTGGTCCAGTGTAATCTACACCTGTCACTTCAAATGGAGTGATATGACAAACTCTTTCATAGGGATATGGAGGTGGACCTGGATACTGACATACTCGCATATCATAGTGACGACAAGTAATACAGTTCCTTATTTGTTTTTTCACACTTTGTCTACCTTGAGGTACACAAATAACCCACACATAAAAGAGAGAAGCTTACGACGACGTTTCGGTCCGATTAGGACCATTGACCGTTCCAGTCACGGTATTGTGCCTTTTTTTGTTATCTACCTTGAGGTATCCAGTAGGATTGTGGTATATGACAAAGTGTGTCAGCTACCCCACCATGTAACACGTTACTGTGGGCGTTTTGCACAATCAGTTTTGTTAGCCAATGATTCTTGGGGATCAATATTGGATGTATGGCTTCTTTGGGTAGTGAAGAATTATGAATTCTTCCTCGACATCTTATAATCTTTTCTGAGTCGAGATAAAGTCCTAAAGAATTAATCATAACAGGTTTCTTTGGGGATTTATCTTGTGTTTCTAGAAATTTATATTCTGTAGAGAAAACATCTTTCTGTATTAGTTTCACCCAGTATTTAATGGGTTCAAGACATTCATAATTAGGTTTTATTCCTTTAATGAATTTATGGACAAGAGCTGTAACTTTTAAGAATTTACCCAAAGATGAGTATTTAGATCCATCAATGACTGTTTGTGTGTCTGCAGTATTTACACAGATTATTTCTGCTATTTTCAAGCAGACTGTTTCTTCTGGCATAATGTGAGCTTTTTTCTGAGGTCAGTCATTTTCATTAGAGAGCCAGTTCGGTCCGTGGAACCATAATTTATTATCCACAAATTTCTTGAGTGGGACACCACGTGACAACATGTCAGCTGGATTCTCTTGGGTAGAGACGTGGAGAAAGAGATAATCTCTCTGCATCTCTTTTATTTCTACTACTCAATTTGTACATAGACCAACTTACTCTTATTATTTCTTAACCACTGGAGAACTGCTTCATTATCACTCCAGATTACGGTTCTTTCAATAGTGAGATGATCAAGTACTTTGTTGAGATAGACAGCTAATTTTGTACCTACATAGAGTGCTGTCAGTTTCAATTGTGGTACTGTTCTGACCTTCAAGGGTGCTACCCTGGCCTTTGAAGTAATTAGTGTACTTCCTTCAGCATTACTCATGTAAGCTACAGCGCCATAACCTCTGGTTGACGCATCACAGAACACATGTAATGTGCACTTGTTTTCCTCTTGACCTATTTGTCTGGGAAATTTAACTTGATGAAGTTGTTTAAACTCCTTGGATATTTCATCCCATTCTTGACTCATTTCTAGAGGTAAGTTCTCGTCCCATCCAATTTTGAGCTTCCATGCATCTTGCATAAGATGCATGATGATAGATTATAGAGGTATGGGTGTTTGTGGGAAACAATCAGGCTGCAGCATTAGGGTTAAAAACAGCAGTTATTACCGGGATACCCCAGGGATATGTTTAATAGACAATATTCAAAATAAAGCTGCTAGTAATGGCAAATCAATTGATCAACAAAGAGAGATAGTAGAGGGCAACGAGTGACTAGCTCCCTTAAGGTTTACTATACAAATAGTAGGAGTCTAAGAAATAAGATAGATAAGCTAAAATTACTTGCAAGTGTAGGTAATATAGACATTATTGGTATAACAGAGACCTGGTTCAACCTGAAAGATAGAGAAATGCCTTCTGAATGCAGCATACAGGGTTATAAACTATTCCTCACTGATAGGGTCAACAGGAAGGGTGGTGGTGTGGCGATGTATGTCAGAGAAAATTTAAATTGTTGTCTTACACATGATATAAGATAAGAAACACCGAACACAGAATCGGTTTGGCTTCAGTTTTCTCGAGGGTCGTGACAAATTAATTTTGGATGTGATTTATAGACCCCCAAACCTTGACAGGGAGTGCAATAAGCTGTTATGGGACGAAATTCATAAGGCATCTAGATATGAAAATGTTGTGATAATGGGAGATTTTAACTTTAGAATAATTGATTGGAACAGTATGACAGGAAATCTTGAGTCTAGTGACTTTCTTGATACGGTTCAGGATTGCTTTTTAGAACAGGTTGTGACAGAACCAACTAGAGGAAACAATCTGCTTGATTTGGTTCTTTCCAACAAATATTCACTAATTAATAATCTTGAGGTTAATGATGAGCTTGGGGAAAGTGATCACAAATCACTTAGTTTCAATATATCATGGAATTAGCCAGATAACTGCAATCAAGTCTCTGTCCCCAGATTTTCGCTTGGCCGACTTCATGGGACTGAAAAATTACTTGGGTGGGCTAAATTGGGATGTCCTAACTATGGGTCAGGTAGGTGATCTTGGTTGCCAATATACGTTTTTCAGAGCATAGTTCGAGCTGCCCAGTTAACTTTTGTTCCGATAGGGGAAAATTTGATGCTAAAAAAATATCACAAATGGATGACAATAGAAATTTAAACACCCCAAATTTGGGAAAAGAGGCATAATAGGGGTAAACAAAAAGAGGATGGCATTAAAAAATCAATATATTCAATTAAAGAGAGAAATAAAAAAAGGAAAAAGAAAAGCATAAGAGATTATGAGGCTAAGGCCCCAAGGGATTCAAAGACTAAAACCCAAAAGGGTTTTTTCAGGTTACAAAGTAAGATTAGGGACAAGTTGCCCACTTAAAGTAACTTGGTCAGATCACGACAGTGTAAGGGTATGGGAAATTCTAAATAATACTTTCCTCTCATTTTTCACCCAGGAAAATACTAGCGAATTCCTAAATTTTTAAGATTACGTAAACAGATAAAAAAAACTAGTACATTGGGTAACTAGTGACAGGGTTCTCAACAAATAGAGAACTAAAACCTAAAAAATCCCAGGTCTGAAAACTTTTTGAAAAGGGTTTAAAAATGTAAAGAGAACTTAGCATCCCTTTTGGCTACCTTTGACACATGCTACAAATCTAGGCCTGATAAGGGGAAAATGGCAAAGTAATCCCCTATTTACAAGGCGGTGACAGGCCTTTGGCTTTGAACAAGACCAATAAGTCTTACCCCATAGGGGAAAAAAATTTAGGGAATCAATAATTGCCGAAGAAATTCGTAGCCACCTTGACAGGCACAGATTGAAAAATTTTTTCCAACACGGTTTTAAAAGGGGGGTTTCCTTCAAAACGAATTTACTAACTTTTTTCACTAAGGTGTTTGAGGAGGTGACATGGAAATGAATTGAATTGTTATATGGACTTAAAAGTTTTTCATAGAGTTCCACACAAAGAGGCATTGAGGAAAACTTGGGCACACGGAATAGGAGGGAAATTTTTTTCCGGGGTAGAGGCATGCTGACAAATAGACAGCGATTTTTTCATAAATGGGAGAAATCAGAATGGGGGCACTACAAGCGGGTTCCTCGGGGGCAGTTTGGGGCCCGTTTTTGTTCAAAATTTACATAAAGACATAGAAGGAATAAAAGCGCATAACAATTGCTTTATGACACCAAAATAGGCCGTCCAATTCTTTTAAGAGGGCATTAGAGCACTCCAAAATATTTTTAATGACTACCAATGGCGGGGAAGTGGGGAGATGCAGTTTAATATTGACAAATGCAAAGTTTTAAATGTTGACGTTAAATAAACCCGCACATATAAACTAAATAAGTGATCTTAATATACCGTTGCGAAAAAGGGTTTAGGGGTTGTGGGTTTGCAGTAAAACCCAAAACCAAGACAACAGTGCATTTGTGTTCGCAATAAAGCTAACAGAATTATTTGGGTTCATATCTAAAAGTATAAATAATAAAATGTCAGGTTTTTTCTTCAACTTATATATCCTTGGTTAGGGCCCCATTTTGACATGCTGCTCTTCTGGTCACCGTATTGCAGAATGGTTAAAGCTCTGGAAAAGTTTAAAGGGGATGACAAGGTGATCCCTTGTATCAGAAATTTCCCATGGGAAAAACTGAAGGCCCCAATCTGCACTCCCCTCGAAAACGTAGAATTGGGGGATTGATCGAGGTGTAAAATGGGAAAAAAGAATAAATAAAAAAGAGTAAATAGTGGGCTGAAAATTTCCAGCCAAACAGACTCCCAGCAATTTTCAATTTGGGAAAAATTCAGATTCGGGAAAGGGAAAAACATAAGAACATACGAACAAAGAACGAGGAACCTGCAGAAGGCCCACGGCCCACGCGAGGCAGGTCCAAGTCTCCTACCGGCTTAAGCCAATGCACCCAACCTAGTCGGGTCAGGTCACATTGATTTAAAGGGGAGGACACGGCAACCGACCTGTAGCACAAGCTATCAGGTCTAACTCACACCCACCCACATCTACTCATGTATTTATCCAACCTATTTTTAAAGCTACACAACGTTTCTGGCCTCTATAACGGTACTTGGGAGTTTGTTCCACTCATCCACAACTCTATTACCAAACCAGTACTTTCCTATATCCTTCCTGAATCTGAATTTTTCCAACTTAAACCATTGTTTGCGAGTCCTGTCTAGGCTAGATATTTTCAGCACACTATTTACATCCCCTTTATTTTTTTCTGTCTTCCATTTAACACTCAAATCATATCCCCCCTTTAATTCTACTCTTTCTAGAGAGTGCAGTTTCAGGGCCCCTTTAGTTCTATCCTCATGGGGAAAGGTTTCTGTTTACAGGGGATCAACTTTGTCATCCTCCTTTGTACATTTTCCAGAAAATTTTTATATCCATTCTTTTAATAGGGTGACCAAAACTGTGCAGCATAATCAAAATTTGAGGCCTAACCAAGGATGTATAGAGTTGAAGAACAACCTGAGGACTCCTATTATTTATGCTTCTTGATATGAAGCCAAGGATTCTATTAGCTTTATTGCGAACACTTATGCACTGTTGTCTTGGTTTCGGGATTACTGCTAACCAGAACTCCTAAATCTTTTCGCAATCCGTAATATTAAGATCTACATTATTTAGTTTATATGGCATGGTTATTGTCCTGTCCACATTTAGAACTTTGCATTTGTCTATATTAAAACTGCATCTGCCACTTCTCCGACCACTGCATCAGTCTATTCAAATCTTCCTGGAGTGCTCGAATGTCCTCGTCAGAAAGAATTCGACGGCCTTTTTGGTCCATCGGCAAACTTCGATGTCGCTCTTTATGCCCTCATCTAGTCGTTTATGTAGATTGTGAACAGCAGGGGGCCCAACACTGACCCCTGTGGAACACCGCTCGTGACGCTTCCCCACTCTGTTTTTCCCCCCATTTATGCAAACTCTCTGCTGCCTATTTGTCAACCATGCCTCTATCCAGGAAAAATATCTCCTCCTATTCCATGTGCTTTAATTTTCCTCAATAGTCTCTGATGTGGGACCCTGTCAAAAAGCCTTACTGAAGTCCATATACACAATATCATATCATTACCATGATCTACCTCCTCAAATACCTTAGTGAAAAAAGTTAATAAATTCGTAAGGCAGGAACACCCTTTTGTAAAACCATGCTGAGATTCGTTGATTAATTTATGCTTTTTCAAGGGGGCTACGAACTGCCCGGAATTATGATTCCATAAAATTTTCCAACTATGGAGGTTAGGCTTTTGGTCTATAGTTTCGAAGCTAAGGACCGTACCTGTTTTGAAAATAGGTATCACTTTTTGCCATTTTCCACTTAAGGGCACCATGCCAGTTTGTAGTGATATGTTGAAAAGATTAGCCAAAGGTGTGCTAAGCTCTCTTTACATTCCTTTAGAACCTTGCATACAGTTCATCAGGGCCTGGGGATTTGTTAGGTTTTTAATTTATCTATTTGCCTAAGGACCATGTCACTTGTGACCCTAATAGTGCACAGTTTATTATCGTCCTGTTCTACATAATTTATCATTACTGGAATATCGCTGGTATCCTCCTGTTAAAAACTGAGAGGAAGTATGTGTTAAAAATTCTACACATTTCCTTATCACTGTCAGTGAGCTGACCCGAGGAACTTTTGAGTGGGCCTATCTTGTCACTGATCTTACTTCTGTATACCTGAAAGAATCCTTTTGGGTTAGTCTTCGATTCTCTTGCAACTTTAACCTCATAATCTCTTTTTGCTTTTCTAATTCCCTTTTTTATTTCTCTCTTTAACTGAATATATCGATTTCTCAATTGCCCCTCCCCTTTTGATTTGCCTATATATGCCTTCTTTTGACCAATCAGATATTTTAATCTATTGTTCATCCATTTAGGATTATTTTTATTTGATCTGATTTCCCTATTTGGAACATAATTTGACTGAACAGCTAGAACTATGCCCTGGAAAGCATCATATCGGCAACCATCACCACCTACCTGACCCTTAGTCAGGTCATTCCAGTTCAGCCCACCTAAGTAATTTTTCAGTCCTATGAAATCAGCCAAGCGAAAGTCAGGGACGGAGACTTGATTGCCATTATTAGGGGAATTCCATGATATATTAAAAACTGAGTGATTTGTGATCACTTTCCCCAAGCTCATCATTAACCTCAAGATTATTAATTAGTGTTTCCCTACTGGCAAGAACCAAGTCAAGGAGGTTATTTCCCCTAGTTGGCTCTGTCATAAACTGTTTTAAAAACAATCCTGGATCGTATCAAGAAAGTCACCTGACTCTAATATTCCTGTCAAATTGCTCCAGTCAATCTGTCTATAGTTGAAATCTCCCATTAGCACAACATTTTCGTATGTAGATGCCTTACGAATTTCGTCCCATAGAAGTTTACTGCACTCCCTATCAAGATTTGGGGCCCTGTAAATCACACCCAAATTAGTTTTTCTCGGCCCTCGAGAAGCTGTAACCAAACAGATTCAGTGGCTGACGCTTCTAATTTAATATCTTGTCTAACACAACAATTTAAATTGTCTCTGACATACATCGCTACTCCACCACCTTTCCTGTTGACCCTGTCAGTGTGGAATAATTTATAGCCTTGTATGTGACATTCAGAGGGCATCTCTCTATTTTTCAGATTGAGCCAGGTCTCTGTTATAGCAATAATATCTATGTTTCCTGCACTTGCAATTAATCTTAGCTCATCTATCTATTTCTTACACTCCTGCTATTAGTATAGTAAACCTTAAGGGAGCTAGTCCTTGCTGCCCTCTGCTGTCCCCCTTTGTTTGCTGACCTGATCTATTGTCTTTATTTATAACTTCATGCTGAATGCCTTTTATACATTTACTGTTTTCCAACCCAAGTGTTGCAACCTGTTTGTTTCCCACACACACCCATACCTCTATCTTCCATCAGTTTAAAATCATAGGCGTTTCACCAATGGCCTTCTCAATCGAGTCTGCAAGTGCTACCACCCCACCCCCAAAGAGAGATATCCCCCATCCCTTGCATACATATCATGTTTGCCATAAAAGTTGTTCCAGTTGTCAATGAATTGATTGCAAGTTCCTTGCCAGTATCTGCTGCCAGCCAATTACACCAATTGCCCTAGCCCAACCATTCTTTTCCCTTACTCCCCTTCTGGGCAAGATGCTACATATGATTGGGTTTCCCCCCCTTAGACTTAATGAAATCTATTAGCTGACCTGTACTTATCTAGCAGCTCTTCTCTCCTACCCTTCCCAATATCATTTCCACCAGCACTGAGACAGATAATGGGCTTGTTCCCATTACCTGACATGATATTATCCAGCCTGTTGACAATGTCCCCAACACCAGCTCCAGGGAAGCACACTCTATCCTCAATCTTCTTATTCCTATTACAAAAAGCACGGTAAATATATTTACCTGAGAGTCCCCAAACCCAAGAATGCGCTTACCTCCATTAGCAGGGCAGTAGTACCCTTACCTTCACTGGCCACTGAAGTAATTCATCCTGAAGAACAAGAAGCGATTTCCTACCTTCAGATCTTCACTCTTAACTTTCCTTACTCTGATGCGCCTTCCATTACTGTGAACCACTCGCCACTTGTAGCAGGTGTGGACTGCACCTCACTGCTGGTAGCCGTTGCTACCTCCCCAACTTTCAGCCTCCTCACAGCGAGAGACAGACTGCACCTCACTGCTAGAAGCCTATTCCCCACAACCCAGCCACCTCACACTCTCTCCCAGACCCATTGAGGTTTGGGCCTCAGCCTCCTAATCTCCTCCTGGAGAAGCAAGACCTCCTCCTTCAACTCTCCCAACCCAATTTTTAAAACACTGCAGAAGCAAGCCATGCTTTGTAACCGTCCACAAATCCCCAAAGCAGCTCAGGGTCTGTGACCTCAAAGTGACGACTGACCACTGAGTACTGACCAAACCACTGAGTACTGACGTAAAAAGGGAAAGGGACTGGTTTGGTAATAGAGTTGTGGATGAGTGGAAAAAAACTCCCGATACAGTTATTGAGGCTAAAATTTGTGTATTTTAAAAATAGGTTAGATAAATACATGAGTGGGTGTGGGTGGGTGTGAGTTGGACCTGACTAGCTTGTGCTGCTGGGTCTGGGACAGTGCTCCATCCTTGAGTGGCGATGACCAGACTGGGTGGGGCATTGGGGTAATCCGGGGGGGGGACACATGGACCTGCTCCCCATGGGTCAGTAGGCCTGTTGCAGTGTTCTTTCTTTCTTATGTTCTTATGTTAAACCCTTTTTTGGTAATTTTGGGGAGAAGATCCTAGAGGATCAAAACATTGTGATATGTCTGACAGTAAACTACGTTTGGTGAGTGTACTGCATGAAATTTTTTGGGTTTTTCCTTTGAGACTCCAAAATATCTTTCCCGTGTATTCCAATTAAGTCCCAGCATATTGTTGCAATCAGGAATTTTAGCTTCAGGGAAATCTTCTTTGATAAGTTCTTTTAATTGCTTTGAATTGTAATTTCCATGTTCTTAGAGGCATATTTGCTTCTTTCATCTCCGTTGTTAGCTTCTCTGTATAAGGATTTCAAATCCTCCTCTATAAATTTACAGTACCTTGAAGGTTGTCCACATAGAAGCTTTTCTTTAAGATTTCTTTGAAGGAACTTTCAGATTTATTCAAATGTGTATTTAATGTAGCTTCTAGCAGAATAGAGAGGATGTTGCACCAAATAATCCTGACTTTAAACGATAAGTTTTCACAGGATTTTGAGGATCATGCGTATTTTCAGGCCACAAGAATCGAGTATAATCTTTATCTTTTTCTTGTAGTCCTACTCTTAAAAAACCCTTTTGGAAATATCAGCCGTATAGGCATATGGGTTTGTTCGAAATTTCTTAAGCTCGTCTCCAAGCTTCTCAGTTAGTGAGGGTCCGGTCATCAGACAGTCATTAAGACTTGCTACATCTTTTTTTGCACGTGCGCTGCAATTATATACAACACGAAGGGGAGTGGTTTCAGAATCTTTTCTGACTGCATGGTGCGGGAGATAATGAGCTTGTCTTCAACTTATCTTCGACTATTTCCTCAATGAATTTTGTTCAACTGTTCTTGTATAATATTATCTAGACATCAGTAACTCTGGATTTTTCCCTGAGCTAAATGTATTTGTGCTTTCATTTGTCCTACAGCCATGCGATAATTGCTGGGGCAGATGTGGTGGATTTAAATTTTCCCATGGTAACCTAACCCAATACTGTCCATCTTATTTGACAGTGTCTAAATATCAAATCCCACAACTTATCAACTGGTTCATTCATTTCTTCCAGTAATGATAATCTTTTCGTGGTACATGATCAGCGGTTATTCTTGTAACTAGTACATTTTCCACTGAATCATTCTGTGTCTTTCCCACTTTGAAGGGAATGGGACCACATATCATGTGGCCTCCTGCACAAAACAGTGATAATAATCATTTTCCACTGGTTAAATCAATTGGACTAATTGTTGTCCCTCTTTATGTCAGGACAGGCTAACTTGACCTTAGCTGCTTTCAGTGCTGCAACTGTTTCTTTAATCCCTGGATCTGCACAGACTTAGGCAAATCATCTACAAACCACAGTTTTCTACTGTCTTTTTCCTGTTTCCTAGACCAACAGTGATTCTGGCTAGGTCATATGCCCTGTTTACCAGAATTGGGAAAAAAAAACAGCTATATTTAACTGTATTTTGGCATAGGGTTGTTTATTCAGTTTATGTAACACTGTTTTTCCCTTATGAAAGACCTTTGTGAGCCTTGATCAAATAGTTTGCACATTGGTTTTGTGAAATTTTTATTAGATAACTCAACTCGAGCAATCTAGAGAGCAGTCGCTCTAAACTTCTCTCTACTTTTAATGTTGTTGCTTGTTGATTTTCCTGAATCTGTGGAAGTCTTCTGCAGTTCAGCATAAGTGTTTGGGGCATAATGCTGTATTTGAAGGGGGACCACTTTTTAACACTTCTTCAGTGAGCATTTAATCCCTTGTGTTCACCTAAACACTTGATGTACCTTTTCAGCTGATGAACACGTTGTTTCCGTACCTCCATTGTTGTGTATTGACTACAATACTGTGCCCAATGTGTTTCCATCACAAAGTTCACATTTTGGAGTAGGTTTATGTGTGACAGTCAGTTTACTGGGCTGTTGCATTTGAAGCTTTATAAGTGCCCACATGGATAAACCAATCACATTGCCTTAGTCATATTTACACCCTTTAAAATCTGAGACTTTTGTCTAATGTGACCCCAAATAACTTTAAGTCTCAAAAGCAATGTTTTGGGGGGCTTCAAGCTTGATATTAAGACTGCATGTCTTACCCTGGCCTTTTCAACATCAAACTAATTGTCTGCTAAGACATGCAAGGCTAGGTGATAATTGCCTTTAACCAACGGAAATGACTAAATCAGATCATAGGGTTCTCCCTTCGCAAGACATTCAAGATAATTGAACTTAGCAATCTCATCTATGTCATTGTGGAATTTACTATGGATTGAAAACCACTAATGAATTCTTCGTAATTATAACCTTGGAAAATGGGCAATGACAAGATATGTAAGCTTGGTAATGGGACACCTGGTGTAACAGGTGTGGCAGGTGGTGTAGCAGGAGTTTGACCACTAGTTACAGTAGGTCTCTGTGACAGAGTTTTGCGGCAGGTAGCCTGTACTCCTGTCCACCTTAATTGTTGATTACTAAAAGCGCCCAAAACATTTTTAATGCCATGCTCAGATGGATTTGATTCTAGGAATTTTTCTTTTATGTTTTGCATAATTTGAATGAATTATTTCCAGACGTTGAGTAAGTAATTTCAATTTTGCTTCAAGACTGTCAAAATCTATGTTTGTATCTTGAGTTAATCGTAGACAGACTGAAATCAGATTGTCTAATTGTGTAATCTTAGTCTGTAAAGACTGAAACTGAGTTTTCAAACAAGCCATTATGAGATACTGATAATTCTAGCACCACACTTAGAGTGTTTTAAAAACACTGCACTGCTATAAACAGCTGAGTTTTATGTTCGAATCAGAAATAATCGAGTCAGACACTACTGATACACTAAGCATAACCTCAGGGTCAATGACCTTGAAGAGTACAGGGTACATATGGCTGGATGATGCTTTCTGTCCTGTGTTGATGTGGTTTCAGCTTGGAACACAGCTGAGTCGCTGTAAATAACGTTATACACTTTATTCACTATATCAATACCGCTATATATATATATATATATATATATTTTATATATATATATATATATATATATATATAATATAAATATATATATATAATATATATATTATATATATATGTCACTGAATAACTGATATTGCATGTGATAAATGTAACTGTTAATAATGAAAGCATACACCTTATAGAACTTGCTTTAATATAACAGTTAAATCTATAAGAGACAAACATAAACACAATCTCGTCTTTTAATTTATGTCTATAAACATTAAAATCACTATGTGTAAAAACACTCAAACAAACTGAGCCATCTGGGTTGATGCTGTCCCTCAGCAATTCGTGAGCTTGGTCGGCAGTGGGAGTTAGCCAGACCCCATTTTCTGTTGGGTGATTGGGGGAGCTGCCTATGGGGACTCTGGGTGAGCCTCCCATTTTCCATTTCTACTGGTGGCCTCCCATTCTCTGATTGAGTCTGGAGGGATTCATTTATTCTGATTTATATTGTAGAAACACTAGTTTCACAGCTTTTTTTTGAAGGATCTTGGTGTTGAGAAAAGGCATTACCAGTTAAGTTTAAATATAGGGGAAACCCTTTAAATTAGAAAGACAACTCGTCACCGCACAGCCGCCCCTGCAGACGAGGTCTTGAGAAGCTGTCAAAGTCATTCCTCAACGGGCTGAAATGAGTTTTTAATTTGTAAGATTATAAATTAACCCTAGGGGTGTTATGTCAGCATATTTCATTTTACTGATTGCTGACAAACTTATGTGTGTGGACTCAAAGGGCCGATATCACCCGGGGGTTTAGATAAGTGACTAATCACTTTTTTACTCAACTGCGCAGTCAATATAGCACATCCGAGTTAAAACACTTCCCGGGTATAGTATTGACCCAAAAATTACGCCCGGAAAAAACCGTTGATTGATTGAAGAATATGTTCCTTGAAAAATGTCGCACTACACTGTTGGATCGCAACACCCGTTGTTACACTTTTCATCAATAATTGTTCACACATTATCACTGAAGAAGCTGTCACACTTCTCTGTAATGTTTATTGTTTTTTGTGAGACACTTTGTTCACACTAACGCACAGACATTTTTTGTTGGTTATCCTGCGTAGTGCCTCTCATAAGTCAAAAAAATCTGAAGACGCACAGGCCCCCCCGCCGTTACTGCCCCCGCCAAAGAAAAGCTAACCTAGTATTTTTGCTTCCTTGCCATTCCTCGAAAAGCAAAGCAATGTTTGATTCTTGCGTCTTAAGCAAAACAAAAAGTCCACTATTTTACCATGGTAATAAAGTGGGCAGATTTTCCTTAATTGTCCTGCTAAAGTAAGAGATGTACTGTTCTTATTAAAATACACTCTCAACACTGGACTGCAAGAGCGGCGGCGCCTTGACCACAGGTCGAAATTGGTACTGCATCTGGGATCAATTACTCACTGTAACAGTAAACAAGACTTTTTGCCCTTCTGAGAGGGCTGGGCCCTCAGGGCCGAAAGGGGCTGAAGGGGTTTATACCCCCTCCTGGAGAAAATTTCTCCACACTTGGCTTGTAAGCTATTTGCACACTGTAGTACAAGGTTTTGAACCACCATGTGGCCTCATATCCGGTTCGAGCACGACCAAACGTTTTAGGAAATGCTACAAGCTAAGACAAAGAGTAAGTAATGGAGTAATGGAGTGTAATGGGACTTATCTTGAAAGACAGCTTTCACCTACACAGCCGTCCCTGTAGATGATTTATTGAGAAGCTGTCATATGCACTACCTAAAGCTAAATGAAAAAAAAAAATATTATATAAGTAAAATTACCTTTAGGGGTGTTGTGTCAGTATTTCAATAACTGAATTCTGACAATAAATACTGGTGTGGCTCGATGGCCTCGAATCACCAGGTATTGGTAAGTCAAATAAAACATGAATGGATTTCTGCTAAAACTGCCAACCTACCCCTATCAGTGTATCAGACGCCCCTGGGTATTTGTCGAAAACCCATAGTTGGCACCCGGTTATCAGTTGTCTTGATTGAAGCAGATGAATCTTTGATGAATGTCAGACTACACTCCGTCAGGATCACAACATTTGTTATTACACACTGTTCATCAAGTATTGTTTATTATTCACAATTTTTATCACTAAAGAATCTGATCACACTTCTCTGTAAGTGCTTTGATGTGCTCTTTGAGATTCTTTTATGCACATAAATGCCAGATCAGAGTTCTTTGTCCGTTATCCCGGCGTCAATGTGTCTCTTGGCAGGGTTAAAAGCAATCTAAGCTAAGACGCCTCTCGCCACACTTTGCTTGCCCCCCAGCACATAAAGGAAGAGTTGACATAGCGTATTTCCCTTCCTTACCAAACTTCCACCTTAAAGTAATGCAAAATGCTTGATTCTTGCTGTCTGGCATAAAACAACAATGTAAAACTATCTTTAACATGGTAATAAAGTGGGTGCAGGTTTTTCCCTTTAAAATTTTCCTGCTAAGGTAAGAGAAAGATTGTCTCTCATTAAACTACACTGTTTGCAACACAGGTCTCTTGCAAGGAGTCGCATGACCGTGACACACACTCGTACTGCATCTGGAATCATTAAAGTTTCGTGCAGAGATGCAGAAACCAGACGCCATCAGCCCTTCTGCAAGGCTGAGTCCCTCAGAGGGGTGAAAGGGGCTGATGGGGGCTGATACCCCCTTCCTGGAGAAAATTTCTTCACACATGGGATACTTTATTAGTGATCCCAGGGATACTTTATTGCTCACTGTGATACTTTATTTTTAATATACGTATTAAGATTATAAAAAAGTTTACGTCAAACTCTCCTACTGCGACGTGTATCATAGATCTTACATCAAACTCCCTTACTGCGACGTGTGTATGATAGATCTTACGTCAAACTCTCCTACTGCCACATGTGTAGATAGATCTTACGTCAAACCTCATATTACGACGTGTGTGTGATAAATCTTATGTAAGCTCTCCTACCCCGACATGTGTTTGAAGATCTTACGTCAAACTCCCCTACGGTGACGTGTAAAATGAATTTGATCTTATGTCAAGCTCTCTTCGGTGACGTGTTATATGATAGAATCTTATGTCAAGCTCTCCTACGGGGACGTGTATATGATAGATCTTATGTCAAGCTCTCCTACGGGGACGTGTATATGATAGATCTTTGTCAAGCTCTCCTACGGTGACGTGTATATGATAGATCTTATGTCAAGGTCTCCTACGGTAGGTAGGATAAAAATTATACCATCCTGGTTTTCCGCATCTCTGGTACAGTCTAAACTTTACTTATTAATTTAAACAATAATATTTAATATTTAGTTTACGTCTAACCCTTTCGTAAAAAACTTATTAAGTGACGATGACGCTGCGTGAATGGCAGCACTTAACTTGAACTAATTTACTAGCGAAAAGAAAAAACCACTCGAAAATTAGTTTTATGTCTGTAAATAATTATCAGGAGCCTTAGCAAAATTGCTTATGTGTGCATTTTTATCAAATATTCTAGTAATACTTAATATGACTCCCGTAAGAAATCAACTCAACTGAAATTGACTGACAAGACGAAGTTCCCTAAAATATACTAACTTCTCAACCAAAATGGCAATCTAACAGCTACATGAACAAGACGAACCACATCGCCAAACAGCAATAATGTTCGAAACAGCAGAGTAGCACAGCGTCAGGCATGGAACAATGGGGCAAAGAGGGCCCTAACTGGGGCACCATCACAAATCCTCCCTAATGGCATAAAACACCCTTATTACTGAAACAGAGTTCAGCAGTTAAAAATAACCTAAGACAGTGCGTAGATCCCAGAACAATGTACGTCGACAGTTAAAGTCGGGACCAGAGATATAGTGTCTCCACGACACAAAACCTCTCAAAATCGTCAAATATCACCAGTCTAAATAATGCTCTGTAAACCCAGAGATGCACAGAGAAATAAGTCTCGAGAAATCTGTCTCGGCTTCCCAACAAAGACACACACTACCTGAAGCAGAGATAAACAGAACAGAGAAAGAATGTCCCCTCACATGAAGCAACGATAAAGAGATTCCTAAGCAAGGCTTGCAGCTCCGACATCAGGTGCCCAGTAACAGCTGACCCTTGACCCCAACTGTGAAAGAGGTAAGGGTAGTTGCAGAGTGCGGGCAGCCAATCCAAACTCCCCAACAGCGAGAACAATGAGAGTTGTAGTTGTTACATCCTACCTACATACATAAGGTAGAATAATAAGCAAATAATAAAAAAAAATGAAAACCTCAGCAATATGAAATTATATGAATGGTAAAATAATATATATATATATATATATATATATATATATATATATATATATATAATATATATATATATATATATATAATATATATATATATATATATATAGTCAGTTTACACAAATTACTTATCTCTGTGATTACTTGATTACTTTTTTTTTAAGCGAGATAAATCGGGTATAGAGATGATAAATAAGACACTTGTGCGACACTCGGGTATCTTTCTTATGGGAACGTTTCGCCAGCCAGTGGCTTCTTCAGTCCACGGGAGAGAAACAGTGAGAGGGAAGTGGTATGAGGTAATTAAAATTAGGTACAGAGGCTGAAAGACAGGAATGAAGTTGATGCTAATTACACGTGTTGTATTCTCAGCTGCTTCACGATAATCACTATCGCCCTTCCCAATTAATCGTTTCATTCCCATACGTGGAAAGATTTTAAACGATATTCCGTAGATTTGAAAGTGGTATCACATCTTTTAAGTAAATCACGGTACCGGAGGGGGTTTGAACCCATGACAAGTTAGTCGTAAAACTCCAGGCCAGTGCGTAAGCACTGGGCCAAAATGGGTTTCAATAAGATTCATCCCCAAATAAGTATAATGGTACACAATAAGGGGGTTAGAACGGGGACTACTATGACCATAAATACAAGTTACTACAGATCAATCTTCTGCCAGCATGGCAGCGACGAGCTCTACTCAGGTACCATCAAGGTTTATTTGCAACTGTATTATTACGATTTCGTAAGACATTTTAATGTTTGTCTAGTGAAGTGAAGGTGGGTTTAAAGGAGAGCTTTTAGCATCCTCATATATCTATAACATTTGTATCCTTATTTCATGTACGAAGAAGTATTTAAAACGGACTCCTAAACCTGCCTAAAATTCCGCGGAAAAGATACGTTGTGCTTGCTATCAGATTACACATCAAGAAAATTAATGAATGAGAAATAAAAAAATCATCGTAAATTTTGGGAAGAGAGAGAGAGAGAGAGAGAGAGAGAGAGAGAGAGAGAGAGAGAGAGAGAGAGAGGGGAGAGAGAGAGAGAGAGAAGAGAGAGAGAGAGAGAGAGAAGTTGAGCCAAAGATTGCTGAGAAGATGTGCAGACCAGCTAGAGCACCTCTGACTCTCATCTTTCAGCACTGCCTAGTACAGTGTAAATGGCCCCTCTATGGAAAGAGGCAAATGTATCCCCTGTTGACAAAAAGAAGAGCAGGAGCAGAAATCAGCAACTACAGACCAGTGTCACTCCTGTCAATCACTGGTAAGAAACCTTTAGACAATAATCTCAAGACAAATGACAGTTTTTTGACTACCACTCACTACTTTTTCATCGTCAATATGGCTTCAGGAAAGGTTACTCTGTTGCGATCTGTTGTTAAACCTCTCCACTAAGTGGAAAACCAGTCACTGGAATGAATCCAAAGTCAGCTGTGTGGTAGCAATGGACATTGCTGGTGCTTTCAACCGGGTGTGCCCACCATCAGCAAACTTCAAGCATGGGAATTGCAGGCTCTACGCTATGTCTCCTCAGTGATTACCTTCATGGTAGATCTCTAAGTGTATTCCAATGGAACAGAATCAGCAAGACATTCTATTGGGGCAAGTGTTCCACAAGGAAGCGTGCTGGGACCATGTTACGGAATATCTACTTCACGACCTTCATCATCTCATCCCAGAATTACATCATATGCAGACGACTGTACACTGACATTCACTATCCAAGAGAAGAAATGCCACTGCTCTAAGCTACTCAATCACCAGCTAAGAGCTGTATCAGCTTGCGGAAATAGATGGCAAGTAACATTTGCACCTGAGAAAACGCAAATGATGGTCTCTAGGCACCATGTTTGTAATGCTGGTGCAGTATATAGATGAATGGGGGGGTGTTGGCACCTGGAGAAGAAGTTGATATCCTTGGGGTGAAATTTGCCCTCCAAACCAAACCCTTGAGAACCATGTTGTAAATCTAGCAAACAAGGCAGCCAGGAAGCTTACAGCACTTCGCCGGATCTCGCATCGCTTGACAGTAGGGGTTGCAAGATTCGTCCGAGACACAATACGCTCACGCCTTGATATGCTCCACTTTTTTGGGTTTGCCTGCCCCCCCCTCTCATCTGCGACTGCTTGACAGAGTGGAGAACAGAGCAAGACGTCTCATCTCTCGCCGGGACCCATCCTGGATAGTTTCTGTCATTTCAGCAGAGTCTCAACACAGGAGGGATGTGGGTGGCCTTACTGTTATGTACAAGGCCCCAATATTGTCAAGTAACACACTTGGACCCACTTCGAGGACAGCGTGAAACAAGCTTTTATGCCACAAGACGGGCAAAAAGCAGCAACTTCACTCTGGCTGTACCCTCCTCCAGAACATCACTCCATCTAGATCATGTATACCCAAGATGACTCGAGTATGAAAACACATTCGTACAGCATAATGATGTCAACGAGATAAAGTCAGTTGATCAAATGAAAATGCTGGCCCAAAGATGGCTCCAACTTCATCCTGTTCCTACCTTATGCTCATAACAATAAAAATGCTTTCAAATGAGCTGATGTAGGTAACAGCTCTTAGCTTGTCAATAAAGTTAGGAATCCCCTTTAAACCCGTAAATATCTTGTCAATAAAACTAGGGATCCTTAACCTTGTCCAAACCCTCTGTAAAAAAAAAAGGGAGAGAGAGACCCGACAGAGAGAGAGAGAGAGAGACATGGGGGGAAGAGAGAGAGAGAGAGAGAGAGAGAGAGAGAGAGAAGAGACTGGGGGGGAAAAAGAGAGGAGAGAGAGAGAGAGAGAGAGTTGGTTTGCTACTGCTAAGTAGCAAAGTACATGCGGCATCCCACAATCTATAACAGGAACCCGCATAAGCAGGCCTGTTGGCAGACGGAAGAACTGTGCACAAGTAGGCCATCTCTAGATGGGAGACTGACATAAAAACAAAACTAGCATTGGGCACAGTGGGCTCCAAAACCTGGCTGTTCTTGGTCAAGGACCGACAAGGTTATTCCACTGATGAAATAAATATTCCATCTCTAAATCGGCATAATGAGCCCATCTCTACTAGCAGCCAGAGACAGCTCATCTCTTGCTGCCAAGACACAAGTTCCTGATCCAGCAAAGGAACTCCTTGGCTAGCTGCAAGAACTGTTTCAGAGTTTACAGTATTTTCAATAAGGCAGGATGAAGCTAATCTCTTTAAATTGCTGTCCCAAGTAAAGGCTATGGACTCGATAAGGTGGGCCCAAGATTGCTGAGTAGTTTATGCAGACCACTAGCATCACCTTGAACTCGCATCTAACAGTTCTGCCTACATCAGTGTGAATGACCTTTTCTGGAAAAAAGGGGCCAAATGTAGTCCGTTCACAAAAAGAAGATCATAGCGGTAATAAACCGACAACAGATCGTGTTACTTTTGTCAATCACTGGAAAGATTCTTGAGACAAAAATCTAAAGGCAGATGACACTGTTCCTCTACCACATGCTCCTTTGTGACCGCCAATAGAACATCAGAAAAAGTCACTCTGCTGCTGATCTGCACTTAAACCTCTCCACTGTTTAGCATCAGTTACTGGATGAATCCAAGATCAGCTGCGTAGTAGCACTGAACTTTGCTGGTGCTTCGACAAAGTATGACACCAGGGACTCTTGGTAAATCTGCAAGCACTAGGTTAGCCAGCTCTGCACTATTCCTTCTTAGTGATTACTTTCAAGGCAGATCTCTGAGCGCAAACGGTAAAGAGTCAACATGACACCGTAAGAGCGTTTGGCCATTGTTTTAGGAAGGTCTATGCCAATGATCTTCAACTTATCCCAGAATCCTAATGTATATGAAGACGACTGTACTCTGACATTTAATTATCTAAAAGATGAAATGACAGCTGCTCTAAGATAAATCAGCCACAAGCTTACAGCTATATCAGCCTGGGATAAACGATGGCATGTCACATTTACTGCCAAGATCGTTTCTAAGAATCATCTTGATAATGCTGGAGGAGTGGTAAGAATGAATAGACATTGTTGATATCCTTGGAGTGAAATTTGACTCTAAACTGACTATGAAGAACCATGTTGTAAATCTTGCAAACAAAGCTGTCAGGAAGTTTACAGCATTTAGAGTATCTCGCATCTACTCGAGAGTAGATGTTGTAAGATTCTCTATGAGGTACAGGAACGCTTATACCTTGACTATCTTACTTTCTTGGACAACTTGTCCCTTGTCTTGTTTGAGACTTCTTGACAGAAAACAGAACAAGCAAAAACGACTATCTACCCCCTGGAAGACTCTCTTTCAGAAAGCCACAACATGGAGAGATATAGCGCCTTACTGTTATGTACATGGTCAACATTGAAAAGTACCACGCTTTGCCCACCCCGGGGACAGCGAAAGTGAGTTCTACACAAAAAAACAGGCAGCAAACGTAATGCACTCTAACTAAACCCCTTTCCACAAACTCACTTCATCTGGGGTTAATTCATCTGGGATGATTGAGCCTGGATCATGTTAGCACAGATAATGACACATTGCAAAAAAGTCCGTTGACCGAATAAAATCGATGTCCAAGTGACTCCAACTTCACCCGTTGCATATTTGCATATTTGTATTTTATTAACACACTGGCCGATTCCCCCCAAAGGGCAGGGTGGCCCAAAAAAGAAAAAAACTTTCACCATCATTCACTCCAACACTGCTTGCCAGAAGGGTGTTTTACACTACAGTTTTAAACTGCAACATTAACACCCCTCCTTCAGAGTGCAGGCACTGTACTTCCCATCTCCAGGACTCAAGTCCGGCCTCCCGGGTTCCCTGAATCCCTTCATAAAGTTACTTTGCTCACACTTCAACAGCACGTCAAGTATTAAATGCCATTTGTCTCCATTCACTCCTATCAAACACACTCACGCATGCCAGCTGGAAGTTCAAGCCCCTCGCACACAAAGCCTCCTTTACCCCCTTCCCCTAACATTTCCTAGGCCGACCCCAACCCCGCCTTCCTTCCGCTACAGACTGATACACTCTTGAAGTCGTTCTGTTTTGCTCCATTCTCTCTACATGTACGAACCACCTCAACCCTTCCTCAGCCCTCTGGCAACAGTTTTGGCAATCCAGCACCTCCTCCTAACTTCCAAACTACGAATTCTCTGCAGTTATTCACACCACACTTGCCCTCAGACTAAACTTCTTCACTGCCTCCAGCCTTCTCCTCGCTGCAACATTCTTTCACCCATGCTTCACACCCATATAAGAGCCAGCAAAGGAAGCTCCTTGGCCCGGTGGCCTGGTATGGGGCCCCGGGTGGCCTGGTGGCTAAAGCCCCCGCTTCACACACGGAGGGCCCGGGTTCTTTTCCCCGGCGGGGGGAAAAACATTCCGACACTTTCCTTACACCTTTTTGTCCTGTTCACCTAGCAGCAAATGGGTCCTGGGTGTTAGTCGATGGTGGGGGTCGCATCCTGGGGGACAAGATTAAGGACCCCAAAGGAAATAAGTTAGACAGTCCTCGATGACGCACTGACTTTCTTGGGTTATCCTGGTGGCTAACCCTCCGGGTTAAAAAATCCGAACGAAATCTTATCTTATCTTATCTTATTTATACTCTCATACATTCCCCTCTTTGCCTCCAAGGACAAAGTTCTTTGTCTCCACAACTCCTAAGTGCACGACTCACCCTTTCCCCTTATCAATTCCATGATTCACCCCGTCTTTCAAAGTTCCATCCGCTGACACGTCCACTCCCAAATATCTGAATACATTCACCTCCTCCATACTTCTCCCTCCAATCTGATATCCCAATCTTTCATCACCTAATCTTTTTGTTATACTCATAACCTTACTCTTTCCTGATTTACTTCTAATTTTCTTCTTTTACACACCCTACCAAAATTTATCCACCAACCTCTGCAATTTCAATCAGTATCTCCCAAGAGCACAGTGTCATCAGCAAAGAGCAACTGTGAACAACTCCCCCTTTTTTTTATTATCCTTATCTTTAAACCCACGCCCCTTGCCAAGGCCCAGCAATTTACTTCTCTTACAACCCCATCTATAAATATATTGAACAACCACGGTGACATCACACATCCTTTTCTAAGGCCTACTTTTATTGGGAAATAATCTCCCTCTTTCCTACATACTCTACTTGAGCCTCACTATCCTCGTAAAAACTCTTTACTGCTTCAGTAAACTACCTCCTGTACCATACACCTGCAACGTCTGCCACATTGTCCCCCTATCCACCCCGTCATACGCCTTTTTTCCCAAAACCCCTAAATGCCACAAAAACCTCTTTAGCCTTATCTAAATACTGTTCATTTTAATTTTCACTGAAAAACACCTGGCCCACACACTCCTACCTTTCCTAAAGCCCATTGTTCATCTGCTACCCTTTTCCCCGCCCTTACTTTTAATTCTTTCAAAATAACTCTACCATGCATTTTCCCAGTATATCAACAGACTTATCCCCCTATAATTTTTGAATTCCTTTTGTCCCCTTTGCCTTTTAAAAAGGAACTTGCATGCTCTCTGCCAACCCCCAGGTACCTTACCCACTTCCATACATTCATTAATAATGGCCCAACCCTCTACAAAACTATATCCCAACCTGCTTTTAACATTTCTATCTTTATCCCGTCAACCCAGCTGCTTTACTCCCTTCATTTTACCTACTGCCTCACGAACTTCCCCCCACACTCACAACTGGTCTTCCTCCAAACCTTACAAGATGTTATTTCACCTTGCCCTATACACGGGAAATCACAGCTTCCCTATTTTTCATCAACATTTAACAATTCCTAAAATATTCTCTCCATCTTCCCAATACCTCTAACACTCCATTTAATAACTCTCCTCTCCTATTTTTTAAAATGACAAATCCATTTGTTCCCTAGGCTTTCTTAACTTGTTAATCTCACTCCAAAACTTTTTCTTATTTTCACCAAAATTTTGTGATAACATATCACCCACTCTCTCATTTGCTCTCTTTTTACATTTCTTCACCACACTCTTAAACCCCTCTCTTTTTCTCCATGTTTCTCTTCCCTCCTTGCATCATTTTTTACTTTGTAAAAAATTCTCAAAATGCTAACTTTTTCTCCTGTAACCACAAACTTCTGCTGAACACTCTAACACTACATTTTTTAAATCTACCCCATACCTCTTCCACCCATTGCCTATGCTCTCATTATCCCTCTATCCTCCAATAGCTGTTTATATCTTACCAACTGCCTCCTCATTTAGTTTGTAAACCTTCACCTCTCTCTTCCCTGATGCTTCTATTTTCCTTGTGTCCCGTCTACCTTTTACTCTCAGTGTAGCTACAACTAAAAAGTGATCTGGTACATCTGTGGCCCCTCTATAAAAATGTACATCCTGAAGTCTACTCAACAGTCTCCTATGTACCAATACATAATCCCACAAACTACTGTCATTTTCGCCCACATCATATCTTGTATACTTATTTATCCTCTTTTTCTTAAAATATGTATTACCTATAACTAAACCTCTTTCTATACAAAGTTCAATCAAAGGGCTCTCATTATCATTTACTCTGGCACCCCAAACTTACCTACCACACACTCTCTAAAAATTTCTCCCACTTTATCTTTCAGGTCCCCTTCCACAATTACTCTGTCAATTACTCTCTCTCCTCTACATTCCTCTCTTCTCAGGTGCATACACGCTTATTAAGACCCACATTTCGCATCCAACCTTTACTTTAATCCACATAATCCTTGAATTTACACATTCATATTCTCTTTTCTCCTTCCAACATTATTAAGACCCACTTTTCGCATCCAACCTTTACTTTAATCCACATAATCCTTGAATTTACACATTCATATTCTCTTTTCTCCTTCAACATTATTGCTACCCCTTCCTTTGCTCTAAGTCTCTCAGATACTCCAGATTTAATCCCATTTATTTCCCCCCACTGAAACTCCCCTACCACCTTCAGCTTTGTTTCGCTTAGGGCCAGGACATCCAACTTCTTTTCATTCATAACATCAGCAATCATCTGTTTCTTGTCATCCGCACTACATCCACGCACATTCAAGCATCCCAGTTTTATAAAGTTTTTCTTTTTCTCTTTTTTAGTAAATGTCTACAGGAGAAGGGGTTACTAGCCCATTGCTCCCGGCATTTTAGTCGCCTCATACGACACGCATGGCTTACGGAGGAAAGATTCTTTTCCACTTCCCCATGGACAATAGAAGAAATAAAGAAGAAGAAGAGCTATTTAGAAAAAGGAGAAAAACCTAGATCCATATAATATATATATAAATATATATATATATATATATATATATATATATATATATATATATATATATATATATATATATATATGCATGTGCGTGTCTGTGAAGTGTGACCAAAGTGTAAGTAGGAGTAGCAAGATATCCCTGTTATCTAGCGTGTTTATGAGACAGAAAAAGATACCAGCAATCCTACCATCATGTAAAACAGTTACAGGTTTCTGTTTCACAGTCATCTGGCAGGACGGTAGTACTTCCCTGGGTGGTTGCTGTCTACCAACCTAGGTAATATTTTTTAGCTTGTAAATAAAGTTAGAAACCTTAATCCTAATCTTGTAAATTCCTGAGTAAAAGAGTTAGAGAGAGGAGAGGAGAGAGAGAGAGAGAGAGAGAGAGAGAGAGAGAGAGAGAGAGAGAGAGACAGAGAGAGAGAGAGACAGAGAGAGAGAGACAGAGAGAGAGAGAGAGAGAGAGAGAGAGAGAGAGAGAGAGAGAGAGAGAGAGAGAGAGACAGACAGACAGAAAAAGACAGAGAGAGACAGAGGAGACAGAGAGAAACAGAGAGAGACAGACAGACAGACAGACATGCAGGCAGACAAACATATAGGAAGAAATGAAATAGAAGAAAGAGAACACACAATGAATTACAGAAATTAATGGCGGTGAATTAATGTTTCATTCAATTAGGACAACCCTATAATAATGAACAGTGTAATTAGTAGTGGAGAGAAGAGAACTTATGTACTAAAGCTCAAAGTGCCATAATTCATGATGGCACAGTGCCAGAGGAAAGATAAACAAGCAATAACATAAAAAGCAGAAGAAAACATGATTCTTTTTCCTGAAATTCAGAGCTAAGAACAGTTGAGTCAACTATGAAAGTGGTCACCTAGAGGGCAATGTTTGGAGATGTTATAGAGAGACAGACATATGATTGTTTAATTACAGTGCTAAGAAAAAAATAAATCACTGTGAGGAGAATGTCACCGTGTAAGAGTCTCACCTCTGTGAGGAGAATGTCACCGTGTGAGAGTCTCACCTCTGTGAGGAGAATGTCACCGTGTGAGAGTCTCACCTCTGTGAGGAGATGTCACCGTGTGAGAGTCTCACCTCTGTGAGGAGAATGTCACCGTGTAAGAGTCTCACCTCTGTGGAGGAGAATGTCACCGTGTAAGAGTCTCACCTCTGTGAGGATAATGTCACCGTGTAAGAGTCTCACTCTGTGAGGAGAAAGTCCCCCGTGTGAGAGTCTCACCTCTGTGCGGAGAATGTCACCCTGTGAGAGTCTCACCTCGTGAGGAGAATGTCACCGTGTAAGGTCTCACCTCTGTGAGGAGAAAAGTCACCGTGTGAGAGTCTCACCCTGTGAGGAGAATGTCACCGTGTAGAGTCTCACCTCTGTGAGGAGAATGTCCCGTGTAAGAGTCTCACCTCTGTGAGGAGAAAAGTCACCGTGTAGAGTCTCACCTCTGTGAGGAGAATGTCACCGTGTAAGAGTCCACCTCTGTGGGAAATGTCACCGTGTGAGGGGTCTCACCTCTGTGAGGAGAATGTCACCGTGTAGAGTCTCACCTCTGTGAGGAAATGTCACCGTTTTGAGAGTCTCACCTCTGTGAGAGAATGTCACCCTGTAAAAGTCTCACCTCTGTGGGGGAATGTCACCCTGGAGGTCTCACCCTGTGAGGGGAAAAG
>NC_069434.1:4108594-4129793 GCF_026875155.1 Cherax quadricarinatus | reverse complement strand
GCAAGAAGTCTTATACGTACAGGAGGGTACAGCAGTCGTAGTTGTACACATTTGCCCAATGGGAAGTGGGTCGCCCAAGGGTTAGGAAAGTGAAGTTCCCTTATTAAGACCAAGATGTTGCTGTGCAGACAGAATGTAGATGGAATGGTTCAGAGAACCGAAGAGGTTTGATAAATTAACACATGTGCAACATTTGGGTATGTTTAATGAGGAAGCATTTGGGTATCATTAAAGTTTACCCAAATGTTGACAGGTTCTAATTTATCAACATGTCTGTTCTCTGAACCATTCATCTACAAGGGGGGTTTTGATAAGAACCTAGAACCTGCCTTGTACGGGGCCCAGAAGGGCCTTCTGCAATGTTCCTGTGTCACAAATCTCCTGGAGTTCTATGACAAGGTAGTAGAAAAAGAAAATTAGAGAAGGTGGGGGGAATGTTTTTCTTGGTCTGAAGAAGACTTTTGATACAGTACAGCAATAAAATGGTATAAAAGCCAGATTAGCCGTCAGGATAGCAGGAAAAAAAACTGTAATGGAAAAATGAATACCTGAAAGGAAGGAAACAACGAGTGATGGTATGCGGCGAGGTCTAAAATTTTTGGGGAGCATGTCTCGAGCGGGGTTCCACAAAGGTAAGTCACAGGGCCGGGTACTGTTTCTTGTTAATGTGAAAGACATGACAGAAAGGATAGATTCAGAGTGTCCCTGTCAGTAGACATGAAATAATGTAAATCTGGACAGATTTAGAATAAGGATCTTCCATTGTAATATTTGCAAAATCTTCTGTATCAGCTTCAGAAATTTCCTTTGGAGAAATGAGCGTTACAAATCCCGATTTAAACTGTAATCTCGAATTATGCTGGGATACAGTGATGCAAAATCGAACACATAAAGAGGTTCAGATTCAGAAGCTACATGTAAGCCTTTACGAGTCTCAAGACTTAAGCTCCTTGTAAGTATTTTTTTCCCTATCCATAATTGTGTCACTGGTGTGGAGAAATTTTCTCCGGGAAATGGGGGTACCAGCCCCCTTCAGCCCCTTTCAGCCCTGAGGGGCCCACCCCTCTCAGAAGGGGCAAACATCTTGTTTCGCTACAGTAATTGATCCCAGATGCAGTACGAGTATGTGACTGGTCAAGCGAGACCACGCTCCTTGCAAGATTCCAGTGTTGCCAAAGTGTAGTTTAATAAGAGACAGTTCATCTCTTACCTTAGCAGGGCAATTATGGAAAATCCTGCTCCCCACTATTTTTTACCATGGTAAAGATAGTGGACATTGTTGTCTATGCTTAAGACAGCAAGAATCAAGCTTCTGCTTGCTTCATGGAGAAATTTGGCAAGGAAGCAAAAAGTACTAGGTCAGCTTTTCCTCTATATTCTAGTGGTAAGCAGAAGTAGGAGGCTGTGAGGTCAGATTTCTTTTTCACTCTACTGGGAGTCACACTGATGCCAGGATAACCAAAAAAAGAACACTGATCCATGCATTAGTATGAACAAAGTGTCTCACAAAATAAGATATGCACTTACAGAAAAGTGTGATCAGCTTCTTTAGTGATATTGTATGAACAATTATTGATGAATAGTGTAACAACGACATTCTTCAAAGAACACTATTCTTCAATCAACACTTCGGTATCCCGGGCATAATTATGGGTCAGATACATTAAACCCCGGAAAATTTTTTTAACTCGTGATGTACTACTATTGGGGACAGTTGAGTATAAAAATTACCCAGTTAGTCCCCTTATCATAAACCCTGGGGTAATTGACCTTTTAGTCCACACAAATAAGTGTTGTCAGCCATCAGTTTGGGTGATATATTAAAATAACACCCCCTAGGGATAATTTTTAATCATACTGAATATACTTTATTACATCCGTTTGAAGTGGATGAGACAGCTTCTGAAGACCTCATCTGCAGGGTGGGTTGTGTGGACTTTGACCAAGGCCTTCGAAAAAAAGCGTAAAACTAGTGATTTAAAATTTAAAAACAGTATATATGAGTCCCCCAACTCAAAAAACAGAAAGGGGCACCCAAAAAAGAAAAGGGTGGCCCACCCACGTTCAAAAACCAAAAAAAGGGGTAGCGGGTGCCCCCCCCCCCAATAAGAAAACAGGGGAGGGAAACCCCGCCCATCCACCCTCAAGTTTGAAAAACGCTGACCACATCAACAAGCCAGATGCCCGGGTCATTTTTGTCTGAGTCAATATACACATAGTTTTTATAATTTTTTTAATAGACAAGATTAAGAAACGAAAATTGGGTGTTTTTTTTAAATTTGTTTAAAATTTGGTTTTTTAAAAGGAAATTTAAAATATAAAATTAAACTTCTTTATAAAAATTAAACAGTGCCCATTTAAGTGAATAGTGAAGGGAAGTGTATAACATTATTTCCCGTTTATCTTTCGTTTCGGGCGACACAGAAAACCCAAAGCCATAAACACCCACCAAAAATGAAAAATCTGTACCCTTCATGGTCATTGCCCCGGGGTTTTAACTTAGTAGGTCATAGTTCTGACAGATTCATGCGACTAAAGCTTAACAAAAACTCGGGCTGTTTATAGCATAAAAGTTTTTCAAAACATTTCTAAGTGTGGTGCTAAAAATTTAAAGTATACCTTTAAAAAAGGGCTTGTTGAAAACTCGTTTCAGTTTTTAACAACAAAAATACACTTTTAGAAAATCTTTTTTTCAGTCTGTATAGGTTTAACTCAAGATACAAACATAGTTTTTGATAAATTTTGAGGTAAAATTTAAATTACTTACCCCAACGCGGGAAAAATAATTTAAAATTCAGACAATATAAATTATAAAAAGGAATTTTTTGAAAAAATTTTCCCATCGAGGATGAAAAAAAAAAAGTTTTGGATACTTTTAGAAATTTCAAAAATTTTAAGGTGAAAAGAGTACAGGCTATCTGCCGCAAAACTCTCGCATGACCTACTGTAACATATTCAAACACCTTTTTCATAAACAAATGGAACAACATGTGAAAACCCTTCCCAAAGGCTTACCTACATTGCCTTTTACCTTTTTTCCAAAGTCAAAATTTATGAAGAATTCTTTAAAGGGGTTTTTTCAATCCATAGAATTCACGAACTACATAGATGGTTTTACCAAATTCAATTATTTTAAATTTTTGGGAAAAGGGGAAAACCCCTAAGAACTGTTTAAAACCCATTTCCGGGGGGTTAAAGGTAATTATAAAAAATACCTTACTTGTCTTAGCAGACAATTACATTGATGCTGACAAGGCCAGATTAGACAGGGCCGTTTTAAAATTTTCAAGCTTGAAGCCACCCAAACATTGTTTTTTAAAACTTACAGCATTTAAAAACAAAATTAAAAAATAGTCTCAAAAACTCTAAAACTAAATATGACCTAAGACAATTTAAAGGGTTTATCTTTGGTTTTGGTACAAGAAATTTTGGGCCCACCACAAACTTTTAAAACCGTTTTAAATATTATGTTAAAAAAACCTTTTTTCCCCTTTGAGGAAATTAGCAAGGGGTTTATAAACAATATTTTTTAAAGCATGAAAAGCAACGGACAAGATGAAAAATCCAAAAAACCCGTAATAAAAAAACCCTTTTCAACTCAGAAAAAAAAAAAATGAGTATACATACCCCCCACAAAAACCACAAAAAGGGAAACCCAAAATTTTAGGCTTTTATCAAGCGGAAATAAAACAGACAAAAACGACTGCCCACAAAATAAATGTTACTCCAAAATGTGAAACTTTTTTGATGGAACACATTGGGCCCCAGTTTTGTATTCAATACACATAAAGGGGAGGCAGGGAAAACCCACGTGTTCATCGGCAAAAAAGGGTTTTTTGCACCCAAGTGTTCAGGGAACACAAGGGGGGAAAAATGCTAAACTGAAGAAGTTTTCTAAATGCAAGGGTATGCATCATACAGCATTAGGGCCCAAAATATTTTTTGCTAACACGAAGACTCCACAAAAATCAGGGGGTTTAAACAAGCAAAGCATTAAAAGTGAGAATAATTTTAAAGAAACCAGTCCCCCCCATAGCTCGAGTTGAGTTACCCTAATAAACTACACAAAACCAATGGCAAACATTTTTTGGGCCCAAAGGCCCCAAAAAAGGGCCTTTCCCATAAGAAAAAACAGTTTTTCAAAAAACAAAATAAACAACCCTATGCCAAAATACAGTTAGTTTATAGCTTGTTTTTTTTTTTCCACAATTCTGACCCCTAAAGGGAAGGGTTCCTTGAGTTGGTAAAAGGGCTCTTGATTTAGGGAATTAAATCTGTGCTCCCATTTTCCCCCGAATTAAGCAAAATGCCCCACATCCCCCCCCAGGCGCTGTATAATCCACCGGTTTAGCGCTTCTTTCTTCCCTTTTTTTATAAAAATACAAACCCCAAAAATTTCCCGGGCAAACAACATATGCCAAACCAGAATAAACTGTTTGGCCAGGAAACAGGAAAAAAGCCCGTAAAGCTGTGGTAAAATTGGATTTGCCAAAGTCTTGCAGTTCCGGGTTTTTAAAAAGGGAAACATTTGCACCGGGAAAGCAGCTAAGGCCCAAGTTAGTTTTCCCCTGACATCAGACGGACACAATTAGTCCAATTGTTTTAAATTTCCTTTGGAAGTGATTTTTTATCACTTTTTTTGGTGCAAAATAAAGTAAGTAAACATATTTTTCACTTGCTGAAAACGCAGGGGCCACATGATATGGGGTCCCTTTCCCCCTCTCAAAGTGGGAAAGAACTGATATTGATTCAGGGAAAATGTACTAGTTACGAAAAATAACCGCTGATCAAGTCCCAACACAAAAATTATCTTTACTGAAAGAAATAAAATAAAACCCGTTGAAAAGGGTTGGGATTTAGATGCGTTTAGGTATTGAATGAAAAAAACCCAAAGGGCCCACAAGAGTCTCAGACTTATAACCAATTTTTTGGACACGTCAAATTAAAGAGGGGAAAATTTTGGGGTTTGGGTTACCAGGGAAAAATTAAATCCACCACATCCCCTACTTTGGGGGCCCGTAGGACAAATGAAAGAAACAAATACATGACTCAAAAAATCCAGACTCCCAAATGTCTATAAAAATACCCATACAAGAACATTGGGACAATAAATTCTTTTGAGGAAGTTTCAAAAAAAGGGTTGAAGACAGAACTCTTTTATCCCCCACCAGGGGAGTCAAAAAAAGTTTCCCCGAAAACCCACCCCCTCAACGCTTTTGTAAAAAATTTGCAGCGCACTTTGCAAAAAAAGGGGGGAGAAAGGGGCCTTAATGCTCTCTGATGACCCGGACCCCACCAAAACCCTAAAAAAAAGCTTGGAGACGTGCTTATAAAAATTTCGCACAAACCCTTTATGCCTACAAGGCGGGAAAATTCCCAAAAAGTTTTCTTAAAGTGGGAACTACAAAAAATTAGATAAGATTATACTCAAATTCTTGGGCCTGAAAACCCCACAAAAAAAAAAAAAAATTTTTCAAATCCTGTGAAAACTTATCGTTTCAAATCAGTATTTTTTTGGTGAAACCCTCCCTCTCCATTTTTACTAGAACAAACCTAAAACACATTTGAAAAAATCTAAAAGTCCCTTAAAGAAATTTTTAAGAAAAGTTTCTATGTGACAATTTTCAAGGTACGGAATAAAGAGGAGGTTTTTAAACCCTTATACAAGAACTAACAAGGAGATGAAAGAAGCAAAAAAATTTTCCCCAAAAGGAAATGGGAAATAAAAATTTAAAAAAGCACTTAAAGAATTTTATCAAAGAAAATTTCCCTGAAACGAAATTCCAATTTTAAAACAAAAAGCGGGGATTTGGGAAAAAACAGAAGATACTTTGAGTCTCAAAAGGGTAAACAATAAATTTAAAGCAGTACAAAACCCCTAAAAAGTAGTTTACTGTCAGAGTTATCAAAAAGTTTTTGGGTCCTCTAGGACCGTTTTCACCAAATTTCCTAAAAAGGGAAAAAACTTTTGCAAGATCTCAAAATTGGATGGGATAAACTTGCCTTTTAGGGAAAAGAGTTTAACATGGGGTAAATATCCAAGGGGTTTTTAAAAAACCTCAGGGAAAATTAAAAATTTTTTCCCCGACAAATAGTCAAGAGGGAAACAAGACACCCTTTTTATGTGTTTTGGGGGATGCGTAAACCAGGGTTATGGGGCTTTTAGGGAATTTCACTAATTACTTCAAAGGCCAGGGGGGGAAACACCCTTGAAAATCGAACATACCCCAATTGAAACTGACAAACACCTAAGTAGGGACAAAAAATTAGCTGTCTATCTCAACAAAAAAAACCCCGATCATCTCACTATTGTAAAAAAAACCGTGATCGGAGTGATAATGAACAGTTTCCCCCCAGTGTTTTAAAAAATAATAAAGTAAGGGGGTCTATGTACAGAAAAGTAGCCCGAAATAAAAAAGAATCAAGAAGATTATCTCTTTCTCCACGTCCTTTTAAACCCCAAAGAATCCCCCTGACATTTTTTCACGTGGGCCCCCCCCCAAGAAAAAAATTTTGGATTTTAAATTTTTGGCCCCCACGGGCCGAACTTTGGTCCTAATGAAAAAAACGGCCTCCAAAAACTCACATTAGCCAGGAAAACCAAATTTTTTTGGGAAAACCAAAAGAAACAATTGGGGTAAATACTGCAAACACAACAGAAAGCATTGATGGATCTAAATACTCATCTTTTGGGGAAACTCTTTAAAGTTACAGCTTCTTTCTTTAAAAAATTAAAGGGAAAAAAACCGATTTGAATATCTTTAACCCAAAAAATACGGGTGAAAAATACAAAAAAATTTTCCCTACAGAATATAAAATTTTTGGAAACACAAGAAAAATCCCCAAAAAAACCTTTAGGTTAATTCTTTTGGGGCTTTACTCGACTCAGAAAAGATTATAAAAGCAGGGAAAATTCAAAATTCTTCACTAACCCAAAAAAAGCCATACATTCAATAAATGGATCCCCAAGAATCAATTTGGGTAACAAAACGATTGTGCAAAGCGCCCACATAAAAGGGTTACATGGTGGGTACTGAAAACACTGTGTCAATACGCCCAAACCAAATGATAAACCCCAAGGGCGACAAATTTTGAAAAAAAAAATAAAGGACTGTATTTCTTTTCGTAACCCACGTAATTCGAAAAATTTTCAGTATCCATTTTCCCCCCATTCCCCTGAAAGAGTTTTTTCATGTCACTTCCAATTTTTAGGTGACAGGTTTTAGATTTAAAGCTGGGGCCCAAAAATTTTTTTAAACCCAAAAAAGTTGCAAAGTTCCCCTAAGGGTACAACTGTTTGTTCACTTGAGCTACGACTAGACAGTCATCTAGAAGTAGCCACTGACATAAACGCGAAACCCCTTTTCAAATTATTCAGAAGGTTTTCACCAGAAAAAAGGGATGTCCCGACTGATGAATTCAGACAAGCAACAACTTTTTTGCTGGGGGGCTCATATTCCCAAAAATCTTTTACAAACCCGAAGTACAACAGATGCCAATCAACCCCAGAGTCGTTGAGATACATTCCTCCAAAAACTCCATGGCACTGCGGATTTTAAAAAGAATGAACGGCCCTGTAAAACGTTTTTTTAAGGAAGACCTTCACCCCTCAAGAATAGATTTTAGAAGAAAAAAAACCCTACAGTTGGTTTACTGAAAAGAAAATAGATCAACCCAAAAGCCTCTAACTTTTGTTAAAAAAATGATTGACAAATTTAAAAAGTGTTAAGTCCATCTCATTTACTTTCCCTGGGAAAGGGGTCGAACCTGTTTTCCCCCCATGAATGATAAAGGGAAAACATAGAAAGGGTTTCCACTTTTTTCCCAAACCCGACAACTCAAGACGTAAATTCAAAAAACCTTTTAAAAAAGGTGATTTTAACGTTGGGAGAAAATTTGGAGAGAAGACTATCTCAAACCCATTTAGAGAACACTTCTTTTTGGAGCTGGTGTTCCTGAAAACATAAATTTCCCTTTAAAACCCGGCGACATAGTATTATCGACAATGATGGTCCGAGGTTCCCCCCCTGGCCCCCTTGGAAAAATTGTGACCAAAATACCCTGATAAAAATGGAATCATCAAACAATTTATTTTATTGGGGCAAAGATGTAGTGAAAAAGCGGGCCCAAAAAATTTTTAAAACCCGTGCTGTTCGAATTACAAAAGTGGTTTAAAATAAAAATTAAATATTGTCCCAGAAAACCCCACAGATAAAGCTGTTTAAAAAAAGATATGCACAAAAGGGGGCGAGGGGAAAAACCCAAAATTAAAAAGTTAAAATGATGAATAATTTACCTTTCAGCAAACCTCCGCCACCCCCAAAGGGTTGAGAAAAATTCCCCCAGAAGGGGGGACCAGCCCCCTTCCCCCCTTTTTCAGCCCTGAGGGGGCCCCGCCTCTCAGAAGGGGGAAACATCTTGTTTTAACCCGCTACAGCAAGTAATTGGGTCCCAGATGCAGTACGAGTAAAGTACGTGGGCAAGCGACCACTGCTCCTTGCAAGAGTCCTGTGTTGCAAAAATGAGTTTTTTAAGAGACAACCATTTTCCTTTTCCTTTGCAGAAAAAAATTTAAAGGGAAAAACCGGGTCCCAAATTTTTTTAAACCCGGTAAAGATAGGTTTTAAATTTTTGTCTATGCTTAAAACACCAAAAATTTTAAGCAACTTGGGTTTGCTTCAAAGGAGGGGGTTTTTCAAGGAAGGGAAAAAGTTTCTAGGTCCGCTTTTCCTTTATATTCTGGGGGGAATGCAAGGGGGTTTGGGGGCGTGAGATTTAGATTACTTTTCACCCCAAATTGGAGTCCAAAAACTGACCCCCAGGATAACCCCAAAAAAGAATACCGACCTGAATTTTGGGGTGAGCAAAATGTCTCCAAAAAAACGATAAAAAATTACAGAGAATGGGGATCACTTTAAAAGGGAAAAGGGGGGAAAAAAATATTGGTTTAAACATTGGGAAACAACAGTTTTTGTTCCAACAGGTGGTAGGGCAACATTCTTCAAAGAATTTCTATTTTTTCAAACAACCATCGGGAAAACGGGCGCCAAATTAAAAAGGGCCCGATACAAAATACCCATTTTAAGGGGTTCTAACTCGTTATTACTACTATTGCCCGCCAGTTGATAAAATTACGAGGGAAGTCCCCTTATCATAAACCCTGGTGATAAGTGAACCTTTTTAGCCAAAACAAATAAGGTTTTTCTTTCCCTTTAGTGACTGTAATGCTGACATAACCCCCCCCTGGGGTAATTTATAATTTTTACCGAAATACTTTGGGGCAGGGCCCCTTGTGAAATGGATGAACAGTTCTCAAAACCTTCTCGGGGGGGCTGGTGGGGACATAAACTTTCCATCGCTAATAAATTTCCCCATATTTAATCTTTTCCCTTTTCGGAAAAAAAAAACCCTTTCGCAACAAATTGGGTCTAGACAATACAGATTTTTTAAACAGAATTTTTTTCCTCACCTCCCTTTCCCATCTATCCCACCAAAAGTTAATCACGTTGCTCTTCCCCCACAGATCCAATTTAAAAACCCCGCCTGTTTACCCCCCCTTTTGGGGGGTTTTTTTCCCTGTGATCCAAAAAAGAAAACTACAGTGGGGGTTTTTGTTTACATTCATTCCCCCGGGGGGGCCGGGGGCCAAAAGCCGGTACCCGGCGATGGCGTTTTAAATTAAGGGTATTTTTTTTGATAAAAGGGTGTAAGAATAGGCCCTTGGAAATCGCTGGAAAAAGATTTGAATTTCTCCTACAACATCCTGTAATTTTTTATCTGTTAAGGGTTAAACAATCCTGGTCCAACAAATAAAATCCTGAATTTAGCCCCCACCAAGTGCCCAAAAACCCCCTGAAAACTTGGGAAGGACAAAGAACACCGGAAAAAAGGTACAAACCTTCCCGGTTCAAAGGCGCAACGCTCACCAAAGGGAAAAAAATCCCGGACCATTTGAAGGCGCACCCAACCAAATAACTACTGCAAAAACATGGCTCCCCGGGAAACCCAAAAAAAAAGTCTCGACCCTGAGTAAAAAGGGATTTCAAGAAAAGTGTAAAACCCCTGTCGTCTGGGTCATACGGAGTATGCAGGACCATATGGAACCCACAACTGATCAAAAAAGTCACGGAATTAGAGAAAGGGGAAAAATTTTTTTAAAGACAAACCCCCGAAACAATTGGGTATGTCTTACAAGGGATTCATGGAACTCGTCCCGACGACACTGGAGGTGGGGGGGATGGGAGGGGGGGGATAGATAACGACTAAAAATACTGGAAGAATTAAAAAAGGGGGGACAGGGCAAGAATTTTAAAAGAGAACACGAAAAAAGGGAAAACGGGGGTTTAAAAACACAGATGGGCCCCAAAGATGTTAGGGAATATTTTTTTCAGCCTTAGGTTGTCAGGAAGTGGAAAAAAATTTAAGGCAAAGTAGAGGAACAAGATCCATAACCCTTCCTACCCTTGAGCAGAAAAAAAAGTGGTCCCCCGTACGACTAGTGAAGAACACCCAGGGCTGTGAAACGACCCCACTCCATAAACAGGTCATACACACCCCACACACACTCACACACACACACACAAACACACCACCACACCCTCACACACACACAACACCAACATATACACAACACACACACACTCATGACCACGAAAACGCAATGACACGAATGGCAAACAAACCACTTGGGGGGGTGGGGTTTTGAAAACCCGCCGGGCAAGAATTTCAAAATTCCAGACGTCGCGTTTAGCCACTTTGGGCCAGAAAAGCCACAATAGATTCATCCAAACTAAGTGTATATTTCTATACACCATAGGAAGGTTAGCATAGCGATCAAACTCCCTACAGTAAACAATTCGCCTAGGGAGAAGTTCATTGATGTGAAGAAACAATAACACTCATAGACTACCGGACATTTACATAATGTTTCATCACTCCTTCATGAGGACCTTGTTCTGACTTTCTCCTTCATGAGGCTGTTCCGACTTCTGCCCTTCATGAGGACCTGTTCTGACTTCTACTCTTCATGAGGACCTTTCTGACTTCCTACCCTTCATGAGGACTTTTCTGATTCCTAACCATTCATGAGGCCTGTTCTGACTTCCTACCCTTCATGAGGACCTGTGCCGACTTCTACCATTCATGAGGACCTGTTCTGACTTCCTACCTTCATGAGGACCTGTTCTGACTTCCTACTTTTCATGAGGTACCTGTTCTAACTTCCTACCCTTCATGAGGACCTGTTCTGACTTCCTACCATTCAGAGGAACCTGTTCTGACTTCCTAACCTTCAGGAGGACCTGTTCTGACTTCCGAACCTTCAGAGGACCTGTTCTGACTTCCAGCCCTTCATGAGACCTGTTCTGACTTCCATCCCTTCATTAGGACCTGTTCTGATCCTACCCTCAGGATTACCTGTTCTGACTTCGTAAACTTCAGGAGGTCCTGTTCTGACTTCCATCCGTTCATGAGGACCTTGTTCTGACTTACCATTCTTCATGAGGACTGTTCTGACTTCCTAAGCTTCAGGAGGACCTATTCTGACTTCCATCCCTTCATGAGAACCTGTTCTGACTTCCGCCCTTCATTAGGACCTGTTCTGACTTCCACCCTTCATGAGGACCTGTTCTGACTTCCACTTTTCATGAGGACCTGTTCTACTTCCATCCCTTCTGAGGACCTGTCTGACTCCCATCCCTTCATGAACCTGTTCTGACTTCCATCCCTTCAGAGACTCTTCTGAATTCCTCTTCAAGAGACCTGTTCTGACTTCCACCCTTCATGAGGAACCTGTTTCTAAACTTCCAGCCCTTCATGAGGACCTGTTCTGACTTCCTACTCTTCAGAGGACCTGTTCTGACTTCGTATACCTTCATGAGGACCAGTTCTGACTTCCAGCCCTTCATGAGGACCTGTTCTGACTTCCTAACTTCAGGAGGACCTTTCTGACTTCCATCCCTTCATGAGGACTCGTTCTGACTTCCTCTGTTCAAGGGGGCCCTGTTATTTCCACCCTTCTGAGACCTGTTCTAACTTCCACCCCTTTCATGAGGACCGTTCTGATTTCCCTATTTAAAAGAGGCCTGTTTGACTTCGAAACCTTTCGAGGATTGTTCTGATTCCACCCCTTTTCATAAACCCTGTTCTGACTTCCACCCCTTCATGAGATTTTTCTGACTCCCATCCTTCATGGGAACCTGTTCTGACTTCCTAACCTTCAGGGGACCTGTATACTTCCATCCCTTCACGGAACCCTTTCTTCTTCCAAACCTTCGGGAAAACCGTTCTGACTTCCTACCCTTCATGAGGCCTTTTTTGACTTCCACCCCTTCATGAGGACCTGTTTGACTTCCATCCCTCATGAGGATCTTTTTCTGATCCCATCGTTCATGAGGACAGTTCTATTTCCAAACCCTTTCATGAGAACCTTTCTGACTTAATCCCTTCTGAGAATCTTTTCTGATTCCTACCCCAGAAGGACCGTTTGACTTCCACCCTCATGAGGACCTTTTCTAACTTCCACCCCTCATGAGGATCTTTTTGACTCCCTCTTTTTCATGAGAACCTGTTCTGACTTCTTAACCTTCATGAGGACCTGTACTGATTTCCCCTCCCTTTATGAGGATCTTTCTGACCCCCCACCTTTCATGAGGAATTTCTGACTTCCAACCCTTCAGGGGTTTGTTTCTGATTTTCTCCCCTTCAAAAGGGACCTTTCTGGTTCCCCAAACCTCATGAGGCCCTTTTCTACTTCCATCCTTCATGAGGCCCCTGTTCTGAATTCCTTTCATGGGGCCCTGTTCTGATTTCCATCCCTTCATGAGGACCTTTTCTGATTTCCCACCCTTTTCATGGGGACCTTTTCTGTTTTCCACCCTTCATGGGGACCGTTCGTTTCCCCAGCCCTTCTTGAAGACCTTTTGACACCCCTCTTGGACTGTTTCTGACTCAATCCCTTCGGAGGACATTTTCACTCCATCCTTCAGGGGGACCTGTCTATTTCCCACCCTTCATTGGAACCTGTACTGATTTCGAGCCCTTCAAGAAACCTGTTCGATAAAACCCTTCATGGGACCTGTTCTGTCCCCATCCCGTCATAGGACCTGTTCACTCCCACCCTTCATGGGGCCCCGTTTGACTTCTCCCCATCATGGACCTTTCCGACTTCCTACCCTTCAGGAACCAATCTACCCCCGCCCCTTCAGGAGGACGTGGGGGAAAATTTCAATAGATAGGATAAGAGGGAGTTATAGTAACAATTTTCATTCCCCGGCTACTTTGTTAAGGTGGGAAGTCAAGTTCCCGCATTCCCCCTTTTTTTTTTCCCCCCCCCCCAAAGTGTTAGTTTGATTGCCGGGTGCTTTTTCCGTAGGGGGCAGTCTACTCCCCCTTCCCTTCCCCCCCCCTCTTCCCCCCCCCCCCCCCCAAAAGGGGACGTGTGGGCTCTTGTCAAACGTAATCACTCGACTCACAGCTCCCAACACAATTAAGTACATGCCGCCCCGTATTCTAGTGGATTTTTTGGTTAAAACTTCACTTTGACAATAATAAACTTTTTGTCTTTTTAGCCCTCTAAATTTACTGTTTGTAAATAGTCACCAGTCTTTTTGAGATTTACTTAACCTGGGGGAAAAATTTTAAGCTGGGGAACCTGCTATCTTTTCAGCTTGGAGACAGAGAGGTCCCTTCAACAACGAGAAGACGGGGACGGGCTAACGTCCTGGAGACGTCCCATATTTATTTTAATTTCCTGTGCACCTGTTAAATTTCGGACGTAACCCCACATCATTGCAGCGGGAAAAAACCTGCTTTCCCGTCATCGGGGGTAGAATACCCGGCGATACTCTGTGAAAACACCGTGGTGGTCACCAACACCTCGACCCCCCCCTTCCCCCCCCCATCACAACGCTAAGATTTCAACAACAGTGTCACCAAACACCAACTCCCCATATATATTAGCGTTGAATTTATTTTTCATTAAAAATTTTTCATTTTTCATTTTCTTTAAATGTAGGATTAATTTTTCTTATTTAAGTGTTTTATTTTTTAAATTTCTATAAAATAAAGTTTTATGTTGTCTGTTATTATTTTTTTTTTCTTTTCCCTTAAATTTTCCTGGGGGGAGGAGCCGCCTGAGTAATATGATGAAGTTGTTACAGGGCTGAGAAAGGGCCTTCACAATTTTGGCCCGACCTTCCCAGGATCAACCTCAGAATAAAGATTCAACTCCACCCTCGAATCTATTTTTGGGAATTTCCCAAGGGCCGCATACCACGGGACGGTTACCACCACCCAAGGAAAATAAATTCTTTTAGGGTTTAGGACTACAGAAAGGGTTTTTTTAAAAGATTTGGTGATTGTTTATTTTTCTAAATTTTAAATTGTAAGCCCAATCAGGCAGGATAAAATATTTAATTTTGCCACCTAATTTTATGTGGCTTAAAACCTTTGGAGGTTTGGGACTCTGGGAACCCAAAGGTTTTTTCCGGGAAAAAAATTTTTTTCCCTTTGAGCTCTTTATTTTTCAAGGGAACTGTCATGGGACACTCTTGTTTGTTTTTTGAAAGTTTGGATGGCCCAAGTGACCCCATTCTATTTTCCCCTGTTTGTTTCAGGGGCAGGCAAAAAACCCTTCGTTTTATTAAAAACATTTTTTTAAAAATTAAAGAAAGGGTGGAACCCCTCTTTTTTAAATTTACATTTTGAGCGGGCAAAATTTGGGAACCCCCTCCGCTTTCTTTGATACCCTTTTTCATTTCCCTAAATTTTTTAAGTTATTTTTGCAAGTAGGGAAAGGAAAAACCCCATTTTTTGGATAAACCGCTGGAAGTAAGTTAGGAAAAACGGGAAAAAAAATTAAAAGAATCTTTCATTAGTGCTAAGCCCAGGAAAGATTTGAAAAGGGGAAAATTTGAGAGAGAAGACAGTAAAGGTAAAAAGGGGAAAAAGAGAAGAAAAAAAGGGGAGAGAGAGAATCAAAAAGAGAAAGAAAAAGGAGAAAGAGAACCAAAAAAAGACGGGGGGTTGAGGAAAAAGGGAAAAAGAAAAAGAGGGGGGAAAAAAATTGAGAGGGGGAAAAACGGGGAAAACTTTGGGAAAAAGCAAATACAAAAGGGGGTTTTGTTGGGGGGCGGGGGGGGGGGGGGGGGGGGGGGGGGGGAGGGGGGGGGGGGGGGGCTTAAGAAACGTGGGGAAAAACAGGTTAAATTAAGAGAATTTAAAAAGGAAAGAGAAAGGATAGAGAAGTTGGGGGAAAAAGCTAAAAAACGTGGGGAAAAAGAGTTTAGAGAGCAGGGTTTTTTAGGAGAGAAAAGGACCCGCGAGCTCAAAAAAATTCGCCTTAAATTTGGGAGAATAAAATTTTAACTTTACACAACAACAATTAGGGGAAAGGAGAAATGGAAAAACGTGCAGTCTGGCACTATTCCAACCCAAATTTTTGCTCCCTTCACAGAGGGGGAACCCAATAACTTCTTTACTTTATCGGGTTTGAAATACCGCAAAACCCTCTTTTGAATGGCCTCCCTTAAAAACCGGGGGAAAACCGGGTTAGGAATGTTTTTTTGGAATAGCCTTTGGGAATATCAAATGCATTTTTGTCCACGATATCATTTTTAAAATTAAAAACCTCTGAAGAAAGGGAAAACCCCTTAAGCTTTAACCAAAAAACCCAACTAATTCTTACGGGAAACATTTCAGGTTTTGCCACCTTACGCCTGGCCAAAACCAGCATTTCGGGTTTAACACTTTTTCGTTTGTTCGACTTTTGGTTAGAGATTTTAGGAATTGTTTCACAGTTATGAATCTCTTAAAATACTTCTGGTTGCTGACCATTTCCCCTGACAGCTCTTCCCCATCGATACGAACATTCATCAGAAAAAACGTAACCTGATTAAAGCTGAGAAAGTTGTTAGGCTGCTAAACCCTGTTTTGCGAGGCTCAAAAATTTCCTATAAAGACCTAAGGGATCAAACCCTGGGGGGAAAGGGGGTTATCAGACCTAAAAGAAAAAAAGCCTCTAGTAAAAAGTAAAATGACTTTTTTTTATTCCTGTTTGTCTTTTTGTGTCGTTTTTAAGGGACAAAAACGTCCGATTGCCCCTTCTAAAAAAGGCCCCAAAAAATTGAAAGATGGTTTAAAAACTGAAAATAAACCAAGCACCCCGGTTCAAAAACAGTTAATGGACTTAATGTATCTCCCTTTTACGAGACACGGGATGCACATGTATAGTCTTTTGATAAGCTTTTTTCCCTAACCTTAAAAAACTCATTCCTTTTGCTAAAATTTTCCCAGACTACGGGCCTTTACGGACATTTTTTCCTCCCAAACCGTTGTTACATTAGGTCAAATAGTTCACAGGTTGGTCTGAAGCCGTACTACCCCCATCACTTCTTGCTCCTTTAAAATAGGTAATGTAAAAGGTGCCTTTTTTCCCTTTCTGAGGTTGAAATTTCATCACCAAAGGTGGACATAAGTTTTTCAGACCCTTTTCCTGAAAGGTCAGAGACCCCCTCGAAAGTTAAATTAGACAAGGGTTCGTGAGATCATTTGGGGAAAAAAAAACCCCAGTGATGTTTCTCTCGAAAGCGAGGTAGTAGGATCACCGGTTCACTTGTTAGATGAAAGTAAAGGATATCACCCCCGATCCCAAAAATGTTTTGGGGACTAGGGCTCAAAACCAAAGCCCAGGTTTCTCCTATGCCCGCCTTTGTTTTTCCCCTGACACAAAAACCCTTTTAGACTATCAAGGACTCCTTGTCAATTTACAAAACGTAATTGCCCTTCTCTTCAGAATTCCCAAAAACCCCGCAAAACAAAATCAATTTTCCCAAAAGGGAAAAATTTTTTCATAAAAATTTTGAATATAAAAAAAAGGTATCTTGTACAAGTCAGTTTTCCCAAATTAAATTGAAATGAGATAATTTTTTCCATTTTAGTTTTTTCCAAGTCAATGCAGAGAGACTGTTTTTAAAAATGGCTCATGACCCTGCCAGGGGCCGGACTTTTCCTCGCATCGAAAAACCTTAAATAAAATTTAGGGAAACCTTTTTTTGGGCCCAAAAATTTGTCCTCAGATATAAACTCCCAATTGTAGATCGGAAAAGGGTTTTCCCAACTGTCATCCTCCCGGGGGTACCGGGGCGAGTATTAGGGTCAAAATGCCTATCTTTGGTCCCCTTTTTGAAAATAGCTATTGACATCGTTGGCCCTTTATCTCCACTTTCTTTCTGGGGGGAACTTTAGATATAAAATTAAAATTTTATTTTGATTATGCTTCGGGGTTTCCCCTAAAGCCATCCCCTTTAAAGACCAAAAAACCAAACTACAGGGGTTTTGTCTAAAAGCCCTTTTGTCCCCCCTTCTCCAGAGGGGGCATCCCTAAAAAATTTTTTGTTAAACCCGGGGGAACAAAAATTTTCACTTTTGACTTAAGGCAACATTTTTAAAACCAATTCTGGGGTGAAGCCTCTCTTAAACCACACCCTATCATCCCAGCTGAAATGGGAGGATTGGCGCCAGCTTTCCCGATTCTCAAGTCCTTTTTAAGGAAAACTCGGGGCCCCCTTTAAACCTAAGGAGTGGAAATCGTTACCTACCCTGGGGTTTTGTTTGCCATGAGGGAAATTCCCCAGTGACTTTTTGGGGGTTTTTCCCTTTTTGAATTCTCTAGGGTAGCCCGGGCCCAGGGGCCCCCATTTTTCCATCCTTCATGATTTTGGGGGGACTAATGAGAAGGAAATTTGCTGAGGTTCAGCCCTTATCATTTTCTCCTTGACTTGATTTCCCAAAATTTAGGAGACCTCTGACATAGTTTTTGAAAAACTTAAGTTTGTCAATGGACCTTACAAAACCTATTTTGACTCGAAAAATCAGAGGGGGAAGTTTTAAAGTAGGAAAATGAAGTTCTTTGTAAATTTTGCCCCATCAATCCCAAAAAAAAATTTTTATTAGCATGGGAAAAGGGCCATATAAATATTAAAAATTTTTTGGGAAAGTTTTTTACTACCTCATGAAAGTCAAGGGGGGAAAAAAAAGCTTTTTCATATCAACATCCTAAAGAAATATTACCGGGAAAAAATTCGGAAATGCCTTTTAAAACCCTTTTCTTATTTTTTTCCCCACGAACTTGTTTAACAACTGAAGAATTAAAGGTCGTAATTGACACCTCTAAAATTCGAAATAGTGAAGAACTACATGACTTGGGGGGACTCTTTTACCACTCGGAAACAACCAACCTTAATATTAATGAATCCTTTGGAAAAGACCATTTAAAAGACATGAACTACTTTAATGTGGAGTTTAAATTTTTCAGAGTCTTTACTGAAATTCCAGGTGTTACCCACCCCGGTAGTTCCCCTAAGATTGACTTACTGACGGACACCCTCCCATCAAACGAAAAATTTTACCCAAATTTCCCCTTTTCCCTTTGGGTGCCCTTTGACCCAGAGGGGAGGGCAAATTAATTTAAAAATAAAGAAACATTGAACCTTCCCGTATTTTTCATATTGTTTACCATTGTCATGGTTAAAAGGAGGATAAATTTCCCTATAGACTTGCTATTGACTTCAGAGGCCCCTTTAAAGCCCATAACTCGGTGGGATGCTGAGGGCCTATGCCCTTAATAGAAGCGGGTCTAAAAACAAATTTTATGACTTTCCTTCTTTTCAGAGATTGATATTGGGGCAGGCAAAATCACAATTAATGTTAGATTCCCTTTTTCTAAAAATACACCGCTTTTCCCAACCCCAAAGGGCTGATGCAATATAGAACTATCCCTTCGTTTTGGTAACTGCCGTGGGTACCTACGTGAGACTGATGAGAAAGGTTTTTGGGGAATATGCCCAAAAGTTTAAATTTAACCCTTTTATAACATTTTTCGTAATGAAACCACGGGGGGCCGGGAAATATCCAAAAAATTAACATCAGTTTTTTCATAGGTTATGCCAAAATTTGGGCCCCAATGCCAAGCCCGGAAAAAAAATGCTTCCTTGGTATAACAAGATTAATATCTTGGACTGAAACTTTTAAAAACCCCCCCCTGAAGGGCCCCTCCCCCTTTAAATCAAAAACTTTTTTGGGAAATTTTAAAACCCCCAAAAAAAAGAAGCTCATGCATAGCTTTTTTGGTTCTGTAAATTTTTTTTTGCACGGTTTAAAACCCCAACCCTTAAATGACTTTTCAGGGGATCTTATCTGCTTTTCCCTTTAAAAAAAAATTTTGAAGGAAAATCTTGAATTTCCGACGTAGTCGGGGGAAAAATTTTAAAGTTTTTAAAAGACTTTTCGAAAAGACCCTATATTAAGAAACCAAAATTAAAGAAAAATTTTTTTTAAGAAAAGATGCCTCCAATATGGGGTTAGGTGTGGTGTTTTCTTCAATTTCCTGTGGTACTCCCCTTCCCCCTAATGTTCCCAAGCCGGAAAAATCCTTTCTGCAGAAAAAGAGATATTTCCCCATAAAAAAAAGGAAAAGTTTTGGGCCCTTTTTGTGGGGTCCTCCCCAAAAATTTAAAATTTTTTTTGTGGGGAAAAAAATTTATTTTAGAAACGGACCCCCAAACCTTTTTATTACCCAGAAATTTTTAAGGGAAAACCAAAAGTCGCCCCTTTAGGTGGGGCTTTTGGCCCCTTTCCCGGGTTTTAAGTCCATTTTTGTTTTATATCAAAAAGTTCAAACCCAATTTTTTTCTCAAATGGTTAAGTCTGACAGTCAGTAGAAGATTTGTTGCCTTTTCAAAGACCCTTTCCCTATGTTAGAACTTTTTCCTCGCCTATTCTTCTTATACTCCTTGCTATAAGTCTTTGGGATGGGGGGAGTGTTTAGGGAAAAATTCAATAGTAGGGGTAGCGAGGGGTATTTTTGTAACAATAGTTTTTTTTGGCCCGGGTACTTGTTTTAAAGGGAGGGGGGAAGGCAAGTTTCCCACTATTCCCCCCCCCTTTTTTTCCCCCACCCCTTTAAAATGAATTTGTTTGATTGCCGGGTGCTTGTTTAAAGTAGGGTCAGGGCCCAGTCCCCCCTATCCCTTTTCCCCCCCCTCTTCCCCCCCCCCCAAAGGTGGGCGTGTGGGGGTCTGGTCAAAAAGTAAATCACCGACTTTACAGCCCCAACCCCTAAGTAAGTACATGCCTTCCCCTTTTAAATTTTAGTGGATTTATTGGGTTTAAAGCCCTTTACTTTTGGGCCAATTAAAAAACTTAGTCTTTTCAGCCTTTCCCCTAAAATTTATGTTTTAATGTCACCAAAGGGCTTTTGATTATTTTAAATTACCATGGAGAGGGGATTTTTAAGGTGGGTAACCTGTCTAAATTTTCCCGCTTTGGGTGACGAGAGGGTCACCCCGTCCCAAACAAAAAGAGAAGAAATAATGGAGGCGGGCAAAAGGGCCTGGAGAGTCCCATTTTGGATTTAAAAATTTCCTGTTTCACCTGTATGGGAAAAATTTCAGGACGTAACCCCACAATTTTCAGCGGGAAAGGGAAACCCGCTTTTTTGTCATCGGGATAAAAATACTAAAGGGGATACTCTGGAAAGAACTACCCGGGGGTGGTTTTACCAACACCTGCGGGCCCCCCCCCCACATCAGCAACGGCTAAGTTTCAACAACAGTGTCAAAAAACACCAGACACCCCAAAATTATTGCGTTTGAATTTAGTTTTTCATATTTTTTTTTTTTCATTTTCTTTTAAAGTAAAGGGTTAATATTTCATAAATTTAAAATGTTTTTTATTTTATATTTTCTGTATAAAAAGTGGGTTTTTGTTTGTCTGTTATTAAAATTTTTTTTTCTATTCATTAAAATTTTTCCCTTTTTAAAGGGGCTAGCCCGAGTAATACTGTCCCGAAGTTTAAATTTTTAGGGCGAGTAAGGCCCTTTACAAAGGGCGTGTTCTGTCTCCCACCCTTCGGGAAAGGGGCAGTTCTGACTTCCCGGGCCTTTTATGAAAGGGCCTGTGGGTGACTTCCTCCCCTTTACATCCACTGTCTTGCTTTTCCCCCGTATCGATAACCCTTTTCCCTTGAAAAAAATTTGAAAACGGAAAGGGGGAAAAAAAAATTTTTTGCTGAGCCCTTCGTTGAATATCCCAAAAAACCCCCCACATTTGGGGAGGGCTTATGACAACGTCTTTGGGTCGACTTTGATAATTTTCAAAGTCACAATGTGACTTTGTAAATGATCCAAGAGAGACCGAAACG
>NC_069434.1:4038594-4103594 GCF_026875155.1 Cherax quadricarinatus | reverse complement strand
TTTTACAGACGAATCTCCAGCTAGCGTGGCCGTGACGAACTCTAGCGCGACGGGCTGGAGTTTTGAGACTCTATGACCGCGGGTTCAATCCCGGCCGGGGGTATGGTTTATTTGCAATCGTGTCATTACGATTTCTTAAGTCATGTTGACGGCAGTGAAGGGACTTGAGCTAGAGTTCGTCACGGCCACGCTAGCTGGAGATTCGTCTGTAAAAACTTGCATTTGTGGTCACAGAGGTGCCTGTGCTAACCTTCCTATGGTGTAGAAATATACCTAGTTGGATGAATCTTATTGTGGCTAGCTGGTCTAGTGGTTAGCGCGACGGGCTGGAGTTTTGAGACTCTATGACCGCGGGTTCAATCCCGGCCGGGGGTATGGTCTAGTGGATGGTTCCACTGTGACTCCGCCTCCTTCTTCGATTCACTTGACCACAGTATACAAGCCACTTATACGATCATATGCTGTACTTTCTTCAAGACTGGTGAACTGAACACATCTATTCCAGGCTGAGAGACAGATTACCTCCTTCTCTTTGCACCGTTCTTTGTTTTGAACTGATGAAGCCACTGTGTGGCGAAACCTTTCCTCAGTAAAGATTCCCATGTGCAAGAATGGTATATAATACCGACTTTAAGTTATGTCCTGGAATTTGTATTGATAAAGCCACTGGATGGCGAAACGTCTACAATAAAGATACCCAGATGTTGCACATGTGTCTTAATTTCATCAAAGATTCCCATATGTTGCGTTTTTCTTCGGAGAAGGATGGCAAAATTAATCATCTGAATAAGGTTTCTCCCATATGAGGATTGATTGAAAATCTTGTACCTTCAATCTCTTGAAAGCTGTAAAATGAGAGGAAATACCTTTGATGCATATAAAGAACATAAGAATGGAGGAACACTGCAGAAGGCCTACTGGCCCATACAAGGCAGGTCCTTATAAGCTGAGAATGAGCATAAAGGTGATAAAAATAACGTTCTGAGGATATTGAATCAAGTAAAAAAAAATAGAAACTAGAAGAATTAGAAAGGACATAAGTACTGGTCTTGAGAGTTGTTTAATCTTGGAACGATCTACCAAGTAGAGTAGTAGAAGTTAAGACCTTGGGTAGCTTTATAAGAAGATTAAACATTTAAATGAGTGAGATGGGATGAATTTCATTAATACCTGAGGTATTGAAGCAAATTGAATTGTTGGTTGAGAGAAGGACCTGCCTTGTATGGGCCAGTAGGCTTCCTGCTGTCTTCCTCCATTCATTCTTACCACTGCTCCAGCATCACCATCATGATGCCAAGAGACCATCATCATTATTTATTGCTGATATAGCTGTTAGCTGGTGATTGATGTAAGTTAGAGCAACTGGCATTTCCTCTCTCTGTCTGTATGTCTCTCTCTCACGACATTCACCAGCGACAAGGCTCCCACCAGTTCTCGTCTCCGTCGCGGTCTGATGAGTTTCCTGTTAGCAGATGGCCAATCGGAAGTTAGCTACGTTTCTCTTGCCTTGCCATTGGAGGAAAGTCTCACCGGAGAGTAATAATGAGTTGTCCGGACACACTGAAGGCCGCTATAATTTAAGCCCAAGTGTGGTGAATTCTGGTGGTCTAGAAAAGGTCGGCAGTGATTCTGAGTACTAGTAGAGGGAGAGAGAGAGAGAATCAGTATAGTCGACGGGGTTGTAACGGTCTTCTCTCTACAGTTCATGTTAAATACAATAATATATAAGGTGTCAGACCGAGCCGAGGGGGCGTTGACCCCCGAAACCGTCTCCAGGTAAAATCCAGGTAACTCCAGCCCATTTATACTGGTAAGCTACTGCAAGAATTTTCAATACCTGGCTCTAGTTCCGGTTTTTGTCTTACTATTCTGACTGTGACACAAATATGAGAGCAAAGCAAAATCTCAATACACATATATAGTGTGAAATATTAATTAAAAAAATAATGATAATGATAAAGATATTAATAAAAATACAAATAATAATAATACCAAAAATAATAGCAAATATAATAATAATAATAATAAGTAATAATTATATAAAATTATATATATATATATATATATATATATATATATATATATATATATATATATATATATATATATATATATATATATATATAACTAAAACAGCACCATTTTCTTGGAACAATTAGTATGTTCACGTAAACTATAACAAAAGTTATTTAATCTGTTTCTCAACAACAACAACAAACCAGTTGCCTGTCTTCCAACATTCACAAAATATACATAAACAAACAACTCAAGATGTAGATGCAGTTAATTAAACATTTTATTAATGCTGAACAATGTTAAATAAAGTCAGTTTACGTATTCTAAATGTCTTCAGTATTAAATGGAAGATGAAAGTGGAGAGGAACATTAATGTTATGTGTAGTTTGTGAGCAGTAGAATTATGAGAGTTATACCTCTCATAACTCACCTGCAAATGTTGACTGTTACTGTGGCTTCCTGAACACTATGTTGACTGTTACTGTGGCTTCCTGAACACAATGTTGACTGTTACTGTGGCTTCCTGAACACAATGTTGACTGTTACTGTGGCTTCCTGAACACTATGTTGACTGTTACTGTGGCTTCCTGAACACTATGTTGACTGTTACTGTGGCTTCCTGAACACTATGTTGACTGTTACTGTGGCTTCCTGAACACTATGTTGACTGTTACTGTGGCTTCCTGACACTATGTTGACTGTTACTGTGGCTTCCTGAACACTATGTTGACTGTTACTGTGGCTTCCTGAACACTATGTTGACTGTTACTGTGGCTTCCTGAACACTATGTTTGACTGTTACTGTGGCTTCCTGAACACTATGTTGACTGTTACTGTGGCTTCCTGAACACTATGTTGACTGTTACTGTGGCTTCCTGAACACAATGTTGACTGTTACTGTGGCTTCCTAAACACTATGTTCACTGTTACTGTGGCTTCCTGAACACTATGTTGACTGTTACTGTGGCTTCCTGAACACAATGTTGACTGTTACTGTGGCTTCCTGAACACAATGTTGACTGTTACTGTGGCTTCCTGAACACAATGTTGACTGTTACTGTGGCTTCCTGAACACTATGTTGACTGTTACTGTGGCTTCCTGAACACAATGTTGACTGTTACTGTGGCTTCCTGAACACAATGTTGACTGTTTACTGTGCCTTCCTGAACACAATGTTGACTGTTACTGTGGCTTCCTGAACACAATGTTGACTGTTACTGTGGCTTCCTGAACACAATGTTGACTGTTACTGTGGCTTCCTGAACACAATGTTGACTGTTACTGTGGCTTCCTGAACACAATGTTGACTGTTACTGTGGCTTCCTGAACACAATGTTGACTGTTACTGTGGCTTCCTGAACACAATGTTGACTGTTACTGTGGCTTCCTGAACACAATGTTGACTGTTACTGTGGCTTCCTGAACACAATGTTGACTGTTACTGTGGCTTCCTGAACACTATGTTGACTGTTTACTGTGGCTTCCTGAACACTATGTTGACTGTTACTGTGGCTTCCTGAACACTATGTTGACTGTTACTGTGGCTTCCTGAACACTATGTTGACTGTTACTGTGGCTTCCTGAACACTATGTTGACTGTTACTGTGGCTTCCTGAACACTATGTTGTCTGTTACTGTGGCTTCCTGAACACTATGTTGACTGTTACTGTGGCTTCCTGAACACTATGTTGACTGTTACTGTGGCTTCCTGAACACTATGTTGACTGTTACTGTGGCTTCGTGAACACTATGTTGACTGTTACTGTGGCTTCCTGAACACAATGTTGACTGTTACTGTGGCTTCCTGAACACTATGTTGACTGTTACTGTGGCTTCCTGAACACTATGTTGACTGTTACTGTGGCTTCCTGAACACAATGTTGACTGTTACTGTGGCTTCCTGAACACAATGTTGACTGTTACTGTGGCTTCCTGAACACAATGTTGACTGTTACTGTGGCTTCCTGAACACAATGTTGACTGTTACTGTGGCTTCCTGAACACAATGTTGACTGTTACTGTGGCTTCCTGAACACAATGTTGACTGTTACTGTGGCTTCCTGAACACTATGTTGACTGTTACTGTGGCTTCCTGAACGCAATGTTGACTGTTACTGTGGCTTCCTGAACGCAATGTTGACTGTTATTGTGGCTTCCTGAACACTATGTTGACTGTTACTGTGGCTTCCTGAACACTATGTTGACTGTTACTGTGGCTTCCTGAACGCAATGTTGACTGTTACTGTGGCTTCCTGAACACAATGTTGACTGTTACTGTGGCTTCCTGAACACAATGTTGACTGTTACTGTGGCTTCCTGAACACAATGTTGACTGTTACTGTGCCTTCCTGAACACAATGTTGACTTTTTACTGTGGCTTCCTGAACACAATGTTGACTGTTACTGTGGCTTCCTGAACACAATGTTGACTGTTACTGTGGCTTCCTGAACACTATGTTGACTGTTACTGTGGCTTCCTGAACGCAATGTTGACTGTTACTGTGGCTTCCTGAACACTATGTTGACTGTTACTGTGGCTTCCTGAACACTATGTTGACTGTTACTGTGGCTTCCTGAACACTATGTTGACTGTTACTGTGGCTTCCTGAACACAATGTTGACTGTTACTGTGGCTTCCTGAACACTATGTTGACTGTTACTGTGGCTTCCTGAACACTATGTTGACTGTTACTGTGGCTTCCTGAACACAATGTTGACTGTTACTGTGGCTTCCTGAACACAATGTTGACTGTTACTGTGGCTTCCTGAACACAATGTTGACTGTTACTGTGGCTTCCTGAACACAATGTTGACTGTTACTGCGGCTTCCTGAACACAATGTTGAATGTTACTGTGGCTTCCTGAAACACATGTTGACTGTTACTGTGGTTTCCCTGAACACTATGTTGACTGTTACTGTGGCTTCCTGAACGCAATGTTGACTGTTACTGTGGCTTCCTGAACGCAATGTTGACTGTTATTGTGGCTTCCTGAACACTATGTTGACTGTTACTGTGGCTTCCTGAACACTATGTTGACTGTTACTGTGGCTTCCTGAACGCAATGTTGACTGTTACTGTGGCTTCCTGAACACAATGTTGACTGTTACTGTGGCTTCCTGAACACAATGTTGACTGTTACTGTGGCTTCCTGAACACAATGTTGGCTGTTACTGTGCCTTCCTGAACACAATGTTGACTGTTACTGTGCCTTCCTGAACACTATGTTGACTGTTACTGTGGCTTCCTGAACACAATGTTGACTGTTACTGTGGCTTCCTGAACACAATGTTGACTGTTACTGTGGCTTCCTGAACACAATGTTGACTGTTACTGTGGCTTCCTGAACACAATGTTCACTGCTACTGTGGCATCCTGAACACAATGTTCACTGCTACTGTGGCATCCTGAACACAATGTTCACTGCTACTGTGGCTTCTTGAACACAATGTTCACTGCTACTGTGGCTTCCTGAACACAATGTTCACTGCTACTGTGGCATCATGAACACAATGTTCACTGCTACTGTGGCATCCTGAACACAATGTTCACTGCTACTGTGGCTTCCTGAACACAATGTTCACTGCTACTGTGGCATCATGAACACAATGTTCACTGCTACTGTGGCATCCTAAAACACAATGTTCACTGCTACTGTGGCTTCCTGAACACAATGTTCACTGCTACTGTGGCATCCTGAACACAATGTTCACTGCTACTGTGGCTTCCTGAACACAATGTTCACTGCTACTGTGGCTTCCTGAACACAATGTTCACTGCTACTGTGGCATCCTTAACACAATGTTCACTGCTACTGTGGCTTCCTGAACACAATGTTCACTGCTACTGTGGCTTCCTGAACACAATGTTCACTGCTACTGTGGCATCCTGAACACAATGTTCACTGCTACTGTGCCTTCCTGAGCACAATGTTCACCGTGGGTTGGGCGGCACAAGTTCCAACTTGACAACTTTAGAGAATAATTTTGGAATTCAGTTAACATTGCCTACCGAATACTTCTTTTGATTTGTTGAAAATAATTTTTTCACGATGCATTATAACCAATGAGTTTAATCCGAGGAGACGTGGACTTGAAATTTTACTGAAATAATTAAGCAATTTTGAATCAGATCAATTAGTGGAGAATGACTTTTCCGATCGGTTTGTAACTTTCAACTTTTATAAAGACGTAACAACTCACTTTCGTTTGTGTATACTCCAATTTCCCAATTTAATTAAGCAAATTGTATTCCATGTAATTGGAGAAGCTTAATAAGAAGCAAATTTGAATTTATTCTTGAATGGGTGACAATTTAGGTAATCTAAAGCACAGGCTTAAGTTGACTCAGAAAGACGTTGTCTTACATGAATCATCCACACTAGAATCATCCATATTAGTCATCCATATTAGAGTCATCCATATTACTGTCAACCACGTTAGAGTCACCCATATTACTGTCATCCGTATTAGAGTCATCCATATTAGAGTTATCCATGTTAGAGTCACAAGTATTACTGTCATCCATATTAGAGTCATCCATATTAGAGTTATCCATGTTAGAGTCACAAGTATTACTGTCATCCATATTAGAGTTATCCATGTTAGAGTCACAAGTATTACTGTCATCCATATTAGAGTTATCCATGTTAGAGTCACAAGTATTACTGTCATCCATATTAAAATCACCTTTAAATAAGTGAACAAGCTTTCGAATTAATTTTATCCCTTATCGCTATTAGTCGTCAAACAGTTTATTTCTCATATATTGGTCTAGCAGCAGCGTCCCTCCCTCCCAGCAGTCGTGGTGCAGCAGCAGCGTCCCTCCCTCCCAGCAGTCGTGGTCTAGCAGCAGCGTCCCTCCCTCCCAGCAGTCGTGGTCTAGCAGCAGCGTCCCTCCCTCCCAGCAGTCGTGGTGCAGCAGCAGCGTCCCTCCCTCCCAGCAGTCGTGGTCCAGCAGCAGCGTCCCTCCCTCCCAGCAGTCGTGGTCCAGCAGCAGCGTCCCTCCCTCCCAGCAGTCGTGGTCCAGCAGCAGCGTCCCTCCCTCCCAGCAGTCGTGGTCTAGCAGCAGCGTCCCTCCCTCCCAGCAGTCGTGGTCTAGCAGCAGCGTCCCTCCCTCCCAGCAGTCGTGGTCCCGCAGCAGCGTCCCTCCCTCCCAGCAGTCGTGGTCCAGCAGCAGCGTCCCTCCCTCCCAGCAGTCGTGGTCCAGCAGCAGCGTCCCTCCCTCCCAGCAGTCGTGGTCCAGCAGCAGCGTCCCTCCCTCCCAGCAGTCGTGGTCCAGCAGCAGCGTCCTCCCTCCCAGCAGTCGTGGTCCAGCAGCAGCGGTCCCTCCCTCCCAGCAGTCGTGGTCCAGCAGCAGCGTCCCTCCCTCCCAGCAGTCGTGGTCCAGCAGCAGCGTCCCTCCCTCCCAGCAGTCGTGGTCCAGCAGCAGCGTCCCTTCCTCCCAGCAGTCGTGGTCCAGCAGCAGCGTCCCTCCCTCCCAGCAGTCGTGGTCCAGCAGCAGCGTCCCTCCCTCCCAGCAGTCGTGATCCAGCAGCAGCATCCCTCCCTCCCAGCAGTCGTGGTCCAGCAGCAACGTCCCTCCCTCCCAGCAGTCGTGGTCCAGCAGCAGCGTCCCTCCCTCCCAGCAGTCGTGGTCCAGCAGCAGCGTCCCTCCCTGCCAGCAGTCGTGGTTCAGCAGCAGCGTCCCTCCCTCCCAGCAGTCGTGGTCCAGCAGCAGCGTCCCTCCCTCCCAGCAGTCGTGGTCCAGCAGCAGCGTCCCTCCCTCCCAGCAGTCGTGGTCCAGCAGCAGCGTCCTCCCTCCCAGCAGTCGTGGTCCAGCAGCAGCATCCCTCCCTCCCAGCAGTCGTGGTCCAGCAGCAGCGTCCCTCCCTCCCAGCAGTCGTGGTCCAGCAGCAGCGTCCCTCCCTGCCAGCAGTCGTGGTCCAGCAGCAGCGTCCCTCCCTCCCAGCAGTCGTGGTCCAGCAGCAGCATCCCTCCCTCCCAGCAGTCGTGGTCCAGCAGCAGCGTCCCTCCCTCCCAGCAGTCGTAGTCTAGCAGCAGCGTCCCTCCCTCCCAGCAGTCGTGGTTCATCAGCAGCGTCCCTCCCTCCCAGTAGTCGTGGTCCATCAGCAGTGTCCCTCCCTCACAGTAGTCGTGGTCCACCAGCAGTGTCCCTCCCTCCCAGTAGTCGTGGTCCACCAGCAGTGTCCCTCCCTCCCAGTAGTCGTGGTCCACCAGCAGTGTCCCTCCCTCCCAGTAGTCGTGGTCCACCAGCAGCGTCCCTCCCTCCCAGTAGTCGTGGTCCACCAGCAGTGTCCCCTCCCTCCCAGTAGTCGTGGTCCCCCAGCAGTGTCCCTCCCTCCCCGTAGTCGTGGTCCACCAGCAGCGTCCCTCCCTCCCAGTAGTCGTGGTCCACCAGAAGTGTCCCTCCCTCCCAGTAGTCGTGGTCCACCAGCAGCATCCCTCCCTCCCAGTAGTCATGGTCCACCAGCAGTGTCCCTCCCTCCCAGTAGTCGTGGTCCACCAGCAGTGTCCCTCCCTCCAGTAGTCGTGGTCCACCAGCAGTGTCCCTCCCTCCCAGTAGTCGTGGTCCACCAGCAGCGTCCCTCCCTCCCAGTAGTCGTGGTCCACCAGCAGTGTCCCTCCCTCCCAGTAGTCGTGGTCCACCAGCAGCGTCCCTCCCTCCCAGTAGTCGTGGTCCACCAGCAGTGTCCCTCCCTCCCAGTAGTCGTGGTCCACCAGCAGTGTCCCTCCCTCCCAGTAGTCTGGTCCACCAGCAGTGCCCTCCCTCCAGTAGTCGTGGTCCACCAGCAGTGTCCCTCCCTCCCAGTTAGTCGTGGTCCACCAGCAGTGTCCCTCCCCCCCAGTAGTCGTGGTCCACCAGCAGCGTCCCTCCCTCCCAGTAGTCGTGGTCCACCAGCAGCGTCCCTCCTTCCCAGTAGTCGTGGTCCACCAGCAGTGTCCCTCCCTCCCAGTAGTCGTGGTCCACCAGCAGCGTCCCTTCCTCCCAGTAGTCGTGGTCCACCAGCAGTGTCCTCCCTCCCCGTAGTCGTGGTCCACCAGCAGCGTCCCTTCCTCCCAGTAGTCGTGGTCCACCAGCAGTGTCCCTCCCCAGTAGTCGTGGTCCACCAGCAGTGTCCCTCCCTCCCAGTAGTCGTGGTCCACCAGCAGTGTCCCTCCTCCAGTAGTCGTGGTCCACCCAGCAGCGTCCCTCCCTCCCAGTAGTCGTGGTCCACCAGCAGCGTCCCTCCTTCCCAGTAGTCGTGGTCCACCAGCAGTGTCCCTCCCTCCCAGTAGTCGTGGTCCACCAGCAGTGTCCCTCCCTCCCAGTAGTCGTGGTCCACCAGCAGCGTCCCTTCCTCCCAGTAGTCGTGGTCCACCAGCAGTGTCCCTCCCTCCCAGTAGTCGTGGTCCACCAGCAGTGTCCCTCCCTCCCAGTAGTCGTGGTCCACCAGCAGCGTCCCTTCCTCCCAGTTTGTCGTGGTCCACCAGCAGTGTCCCTCCCTCCCAGTAGTCGTGGTCCACCAGCAGCGTCCCTTCCTCCCAGTAGTCGTGGTCCACCAGCAGTGTCCCTCCCTCCCAGTAGTCGTGGTCCACCAGCAGCGTCCCTTCCTCCCAGTAGTCGTGGTCCACCAGCAGTGTCCCTCCCTCCCAGTAGTCGTGGTCCACCAGCAGCGTCCCTCCCTCCCAGTAGTCGTGGTCCACCAGCAGCGTCCCTCCTTCCCAGTAGTCGTGGCCCACCAGCAGTGTCCCTCCCTCCCAGTAGTCGTGGTCCACCAGCAGTGTCCCTCCCTCCCAGTAGTCGTGGTCCACCAGCAGTGTCCCTCCTCCCAGTAGTCGTGGTCCACCAGCAGTGTCCCTCCCTCCCAGTAGTCGTGGTCCACCAGCAGTGTCCCTCCCTCCCAGTAGTCGTGGTCCACCAGCAGCGTCCCTCCCTCCCAGTAGTCGTGGTCCACCAGCAGTGTCCCTCCCTCCAGTAGTCGTGGTCCACCAGCAGCGTCCTCCCTCCCAGTAGTCGTGGTCCACCAGCAGTGTCCCTCCCTCCAGTAGTCGTGGTCCACCAGCAGTGTCCCTCCCTCCCAGTAGTCGTGGTCCACCAGCAGTGTCCCTCCCTCCCAGTAGTCGTGGTCCACCAGCAGTGTCCCTCCCTCCCAGTAGTCGTGGTCCACCAGCAGTGTCCCTCCCTCCCAGTAGTCGTGGTCCACCAGCAGCGTCCCTCCCTCCCAGTAGTCGTGGTCCACCAGCAGCGTCCCTCCTTCCCAGTAGTCGTGGTCCACCAGCAGTGTCCCTCCCTCCCAGTAGTCGTGGTCCACCAGCAGCGTCCCTTCCTCCAGTAGTCGTGGTCCACCAGCTGTGTCCCTCCCTCCCAGTAGTCGTGGTCCACCAGCAGCGTCCCTTCCTCCCAGTAGTCGTGGTCCCCACAGCAGTGTCCCTCCCTCCCAGTAGTCGTGGTCCACCAGCAGTGTCCCTCCCTCCCAGTAGTCGTGGTCCACCAGCAGCGTCCCTTCCTCCCAGTAGTCGTGGTCCACCAGCAGTGTCCCTCCCTCCCAGTAGTCGTGGTCCACCAGCAGCGTCCCTTCCTCCCAGTAGTCGTGGTCCACCAGCAGTGTCCCTCCCTCCCAGTAGTCGTGGTCCACCAGCAGCGTCCCTTCCTCCAGTAGTCGTGGTCCACCAGCAGTGTCCCTCCCTCAGTAGTCGTGGTCCACCAGCAGCGTCCCTCCTCCCAGTAGTCGTGGTCCACCAGCAGCGTCCTCCTTCCCAGTAGTCGTGGCCCACCAGCAGTGTCCCTCCCCCCCCAGTAGTCGTGGTCCACCAGCAGTGTCCCTCCCTCCCAAGTTAGTCGTGGTCCACCAGCAGTGTCCTCCCTCCCAGAAGTCGTGGTCCATCAGCAGTGTCCCTCCCTCCCAGTAGTCGTGGTCCACCAGCAGTGTCCCTCCCTCCCAGAAGTCGTGGTCCATCAGCAGTGTCCCTCCCTCCCAGTAGTCGTGGTCCACCAGCAGTGTCCCTCCCTCCCAGCAGTCGTGGCCATGATGTCAGTAATGCTGCTACATATCATCTCTCCTACAATACTACTGCAGTGATGTCTTGTAGTTTGCAAGCCTTCAGATCTAATGTCGTATATAACACTGTTGAAGCCGTTGTGGCTGTACTGAACCATGTAACAACCACTGTTGTTGTATTTACGACTACACCCACTGTTGTTGTGTTTATGACTGTAGCAGCCATTGTTGTTGTATTTAGCCGTGTAACAGTCACTGTTGTATTTAAGACTATAACAGACAGTGTTGTTGTAATTAGCCGTGTAGCAGCCGCTGTTGTTGTAATCAGCCGTGTAGCAGCCACTGTTGTTGTAATCAGCCGTGTAACAGCCACTGCTGTTGTTGTATATAACCATGGTAGAGCAACTGTTGTTGTATTTAACCATAGTATATCAACTGTCGTTGTATTTAATCTTGTAGCAGCCACTGTTGTTGTATATAACTCCGGTATCCAGTGTCCATCATACACTACCGTCACCTACGATCCTCCAACTACCACTTTTTTCTCCAATAATTACCCAGCTGTCACTGTCTTGCCATCATTATCATAACAGCAGCTACTGTTCCGTCATCTGTAATGTTCCAGTAACCCCTCTCTTACCTTTATCACGAGTCTACAGAGAAATATGTACGATATACTACGTCTGGGAGCAAAACCAAATGTTCTTAGTTCTGTTAACATGTGAAAAATGTAAACGTAACGTTGTACACGTACCTTTATACGCCTTCGAATTTAGGTTGTAAATCGTATGGTGATACCGACAACCTGTGGATAAGATCACTTGTGTGCAGTTATTAAAGGAAACGTTGCGACACAAGTGGATTCATCAGTCCTAATGAAGCCACTCGGGGGGATCGTTCCCTTTAATAAAGGTGATGAACTGTACACAAGTGTGCTTTCCCGAGGAGGAAATCGGAATGGCGGCATTGTGGTGCGGAGGAGGGTACACACACACACACACACACACACACACACACACACACACACATACACATGTAAAACACAGATATTCACTTTGTCAGAAAATCACTGCACTGGACGAGTTAATTAGGACGTCATTCTTCCTCGCGTCCTACGCTCCCTTCCTTCCCTCTCCCCTACCCAGAGCCAAATTAGCTCTGCTGACACTGTCTCCAGTGACATAAACTTTGACTTTCTTTTATTTTGGCATTTCCTCTTGTTTTATTTTATATTTTTCTCTCTCATTTTCTCTACCTCCTGTTTAGATCTTTCATGAAAATCGTGCGTCTCTCACAAGATTCCTTCTCACAGCACTAACGAGACGCTGCCACTGTAATTATCTGAGAGCAGGAGCAGCTTGCACTCTTCCCTAGACTTTTAATTGTTAATGTTTCCGGAGTTTCTGCAGAATTCCCTTCCTTAAAGTATAAAGACAAAAACAGTTTTATTTTTGAGAGATTTTTGCATCGTTGTTGTAAAGTACTTCGTGAAAAATATATGGACACGTAGTGTTTATTTTCTTATTGGAAATTAATGAGTATTTAATGTAATGAGGTTTTATATAAGGATTTCCCAGGACGATTAGTAGTTGTGTTCTACTAGAGAGAGAGAGAAAGAGAAAGAGGAGAGAGAGAGAAACAGAGAGGGAGAGAGAGGGGAAAAGAGACCATTGTCCCAAATTTGCTCTCACCACAACACTCATAGAACAAAGGGTATCAGCAAAGAAATAACTTTTTCAAACGACTTAAAGAGAGGCACTGGGCCATCAATCTACGTCACAAGAAAATGTCACAAGAATTTAATATCAAAGATTAGACATCCGAACCTTTAAAATACCTTTAAAGTATTCCTGATCCTGTAATGAAGACTGAAAGATCGAAACTTAACTAATTAAAATTATGGTCGAATCAAGGAAAGTATCCAAGGGAAACTCAGGTGAGGATGCTGACCTTGTGGGACTTCGTGTGACTAACACTGGAATGGTTTTGCGATAGCCGCCGGCCATGGACTAGCATGTCAAGCGAAAATCCAATGGTGGAAGAACTGCTGGACATTGCTACTTCCATGCCCGATAGAACGATATTTAGGGTGGACCAACAGATGGTCGTTTCACTGGTTCTTCATTAAATTCGACAGCAGTAGAAACTAAAATAAGTTACTTGAGAAAACTTCCCATAACAGAGGTAAGAAAGAAAATTAGGGAAGGTTTACCTATAGAGACATTGGTAATACCTTAAGAAACAATATCAGATACTTCAGGTCACTAATAAGCGCTCCTAAACATAAACATTTAGAATAACGAAAACATTTAAGAGTAAAATATTTTTTGCTGGCCAGAATGAAGAGGGAATGTAAACTGAAATATCGAAGCTTGCCTTGACAGTCACATGGTTAGGAATGTAAACTGAAATTTTGAAGCTTGCCTTGACAGTCACATGGTGGGAATGTAAACTACAATATCGAAGCTTGCCTTGACAGTCACATGGTGGGAATGTAAACTGCAATATCGAAGCTTGCCTTGACACTCACATGGTGGGAATGTAAACTGCAATATCGAAGCTTGCCTTGACAGTCACATGGTGGGAATGTAAACTGCAATATCGAAGCTTGCCTTGACAGTCACATGGTGGGAATGTAAACTGCAATATCGAAGCTTGCCTTGACAGTCACATGGTGGGAATGTAAACTGCAATATCGAAGCTTGCCTTGACAGTCACATGGTGGGAATGTAAACTGCAATATCGAAGCTTGCCTTGACAGTCACATGGTGGGAATGTAAACTGCAATATCGAAGCTTGCCTTGACAGTCACATGGTGGGAATGTAAACTACAATATCGAAGCTTGCCTTGACAGTCACATGGTGGGAATGTAAACTACAATATCGAAGCTTGCCTTGACAGTCACATGGTGGGAATGTAAACTGCAATATCGAAGCTTGCCTTGACAGTCACATGGTGGGAATGTAAACTGCAATATCGAAGCTTGCCTTGACAGTCACATGGTGGTAATGTAAACTACAATATCGAAGCTTGCCTTGACAGTCACATGGTGGGAATGTAAACTGCAATATCGAAGCTTGCCTTGACAGTCACATGGTGGGAATGTAAACTGCAATATCGAAGCTTGCCTTGACAGTCACATGGTGGGAATGTAAACTACAATATCGAAGCTTGCCTTGACAGTTGTTACGGATTACTGTAAAAAAATATTTATATAAAACAACGCTCCATATACAATGTCATTTTCCATGTAACATAGTTCCGGGTTTGTACCGAATCCGAACGCGTATTATTCCCGGCCAGTTAGAGTGGCCAGGAGACGAGTGCAGATGAGGTGTTTTGGTTCAGTATCAGACGGGTAAATTCATAAAATTTGGGCGGTAGTTTGAGTAGGTAATTTTGGTAATTTTTTTAGTGTATACTATAGATGTTTGTGTTTAAGTGGTCTCATGTTTATGCGAGAGTACTGTATGGTGTTTTACCTGCTGGTAATTAGTTTACCAGACAGAAGTGAAGAGGTGGGTGTGTATGTCATGGTGCCTCCCAGATGATTTATTTTGTTTAAGTCATTAGTAGCAGTGTGCTAGTGAGCTACTGTGAACTGAAGTGTGGTGGGTTTGTGTAGTCGTTATAAGTTGTAAGTTATTAACAATATTACATATATTTTTGTACAGGTGAGTTTTTATGTCCTTCCTTCCTAATAATTATTAATATTGTTTAATATATGAGTACATGCTGGCCCAAGATTAGCTGTGTTTTAAGAATAATTTTATAACTGTTAGACAGCAGTGTGAGCAGTCTTAAGGAGCCAGAAACATTTTAAGTTACGACATCAAAGTTGTATCAACAGTCACATTGTTGGGAATATAAACTGGAATATCAAAGCTTGCCTTGACAGTCACATTGTTGGGAATATAAACTGGCATATCAAAGCTTGCCTTGACAGTCACATTGTTGAGAATATAAACTGGCATATCAAAGCTTGCCTTGACAGTCACATTGTTGGGAATGTAAACTGAAATATCAAAGCTTGCCTTGACAGTCACATTGCTTGGAATATAAACTGGCATATCAAAGCTTGCCTTGACAGTCACATTGTTGGGAATATAAACTGAAATATCAAAGCTTGCCTTGACAGTCACATTGCTTGGAATATAAACTGGAATATCAAAGCTTGCCTTGACAGTCACATTGTTGGGAATGTAAACTGAAATATCAAAGCTTGCCTTGACAGTCACATTGCTTGGAATATAAACTGGAATATCAAAGCTTGCCTTGACAGTCACATTGCTTGGAATATAAACTGGAATATCAAAGCTTGCCTTGACAGTCACATTGCTTGGAATATAAACTGGAATATCAAAGCTTGCCTTGACAGTCACATTGCTTGGAATATAAACTGGAATATCAAAGCTTGCCTTGACAGTCACATTGTTGGGAATGTAAACTGAAATATCAAAGCTTGCCTTGACAGTCACATTGCTTGGAATATAAACTGGAATATCAAAGCTTGCCTTGACAGTCACATTGCTTGGAATATAAACTGGAATATCAAAGCTTGCCTTGACAGTCACATTGCTTGGAATATAAACTGGAATATCAAAGCTTGCCTTGACAGTCACATTGTTGGGAATATAAACTGAAATATCAAAGCTTGCCTTGACAGTCACATTGTTGGGAATATAAACTGGAATATCAAAGCTTGCCTTGACAGTCACATTGTTGGGAATATAAATTGCAATATCAAAGCTTGCCTTGACAGTCACATTGTTGGGAATATAAACTGGAATGTCAAAGCTTGCCTTGACAGTCACATTGTTGGGAATATAAACTGAATATCAAAGCTTGCCTTGACAGTCACATTGTTGGGAATATAAACTGGAATATCAAAGCTTGCCTTGACAGTCACATTGTTGGGAATATAAACTGAAATATCAAAGCTTGCCTTGACAGTCACATTGTTGGGAATATAAACTGGAATATCAAAGCTTGCCTTGACAGTCACATTGTTGGGAATATAAACTGAAATATCAAAGCTTGCCTTGACAGTCACATTGCTTGGAATGTAAACTGGAATATCAAAGCTTGCCTTGACAGTCACATTGTTGGAAATATAAACTGAAATATCAAAGCTTGCCTTGACAGTCACATTGTTGGGAATATAAACTGAAATATCAAAGCTTGCCTTGACAGTCACATTGCTTGGAATATAAACTGGAATGTCAAAGCTTGCCTTGACAGTCACATTGTTGGGAATATAAACTGGAATATCAAAGCTTGCCTTGACAGTCACATTGTTGGGAATACAAACTGGAATATCAAAGCTTGCCTTGACAGTCACATTGTTGGGAATATAAACTGGAATATCAAAGCTTTCCTTGACAGTCACATTGTTGGGAATATAAACTGAAATATCAAAGCTTGCCTTGACAGTCACATTGCTTGGAATATAAACTGGAATATCAAAGCTTGCCTTGACAGTCACATTGTTGGGAATATAAACTGAAATATCAAAGCTTGCCTTGACAGTCACATTGCTTGGAATATAAACTGAAATATCAAAGCTTGCCTTGACAGTCACATTGTTGGGAATATAAACTGAAATATCAAAGCTTGCCTTGACAGTCACATTGTTGGGAATATAAACTGAAATATCAAAGCTTGCCTTGACAGTCACATTGTTGGGAATATAAACTGGAATATCAAAGCTTTCCTTGACAGTCACATTGTTGGGAATATAAACTGAAATATCAAAGCTTGCCTTGACAGTCACATTGCTTGGAATATAAACTGAAATATCAAAGCTTGCCTTGACAGTCACATTGTTGGGAATATAAACTGAAATATCAAAGCTTGCCTTGACAGTCACATTGTTGGGAATATAAACTGAAATATCAAAGCTTGCCTTGACAGTCACATTGCTTGGAATATAAACTGGAATATCAAAGCTTGCCTTGACAGTCACATTGTTGGGAATGAGGATCAGTTCAATAAACAGGCGCCTCTATACCTATGGAAGAGACTGTTTAAACATCCTGTTGTGTAGCCATTTTTGAACAAATCAAAATTGGAATGGCAGTTTGTGGTCACAATGCTTAATAAAGCTGCCAAATATCTAGTGGCGGTGAAAGTAAAGCTATATTAAAAAAGTATAATATTGTAAAAAGCTCTGGCAAGTAATGGAGACACTTTAAAAGTACTTGTGCTTCAGATGTTATACACACACACACCAGTTTTTCATAAAGGAGACAGACACGAGGCATTAAATTACAGACCTGTGTCACTGACGTGTATAGTATGCAAAGTGAAGGAGAAGACCATCAGGAGGAGAGTGGTGGGGCACTTAGAGAGACACCTAGAGAGACACGGGCTTATAAACGACAACCACCACGGTTTCAAGGAAGAAAAATCCTGTGTCACGAACCTACTGGAGTTTTATGACAAGGTAACAGAAGTATGACACTAGAGAGAGGGGTGGATAGACCGCATTTTCTTGGACTACAAGAAGGCCTTCGACACAGTTCTTCACAAGAGTCTAATGAAAAAGCTAGAGGATCAGGCATGTATAACAGGAAAGGCACTGCAATGGATCAGAAAATATCTGACAGGGAGGAAACAACGAGGTGATGAGGTGTCAGAGTGGGCGCCTGTGACGAGCGGGGTTCCATAACGATCAGTCCTAGGACCTGTGCTGTTTTTGATATATGTAATTGACATAACGAAAGGGATAGACTCAGAAATGTCCTTGTTTGCAGATGATGTGAAGTTAATGAGAAGAATTAAATATGTCGAGGATCAGGCAGGACTACAAAGACACCTGGACAGGCTACAAGCCTGGTCCAGCAGCTGGCTCCTTGAATTGAACCCCGCCAAATACAAAGTCCTGAAACCGGGGAAGGGCAAAGATGACCACGGACAGAATATAGTCTAGGTGGCCAGAGACTGTAAACCTCACTCAAGGATCTTGGGGTAAGTATAATACCAAGCACATCTCCTGAGGCGCACATCAATCAGATAACTGCTGCAGCATATGGGTATCTGGCAAACCTAAGAATAGCGTTCCGATACTTCAGTAAGGAATCGTTCAAGACTCTGTACACCATATACATGAGGCCCATATTAAGTATGCAGCACCTGTTTGGAATTCACACATGGTCAAGCACGTCAAGAAATTAGAGAAAGTGCAAAGGTTTGCAACGAGACAAGTCCCAGTGCTAAGGGGATTGTCGTACGTGGAAAGGTTAAGGGAAATCGGTCTGACGACACTGGAGGACAGTAGGGTCAGGGGTGACATGATAACGACATAAAATACTGAGAGAAATTGACAAGGTGGACAAAGACACGATGTTCTAGAGATGGGACACAAAAACAAGGGATTACAGTTGGAAGCTGAAGACTCCTATGTGTCAAAGGGACGTTAGGAAGTATTTCTTTAGTCATAGAGTTGTCAGGAAGTGGAATAGCCTAGAAAGTGGCATAGTGGAGGAGGGAGCCATACATAGTTTTAAGACAAGATTTGATAAAACTCATGGAGCAGGGGGAGAGAGAGGACTCAGTAGCAATCAGTGAAGAGGCGGGGCCAGGAGCTATGATTCGACCCCTGCAACCACAAAAAGGTGAGTACACACACACACACACACACACACACACACACACACACACACACACACACACACATACACGCACACCCACATGCACACACACACACACACACACACACACACACACACACACACACACACACACACACACACACACACACACACAGTGTTAGAGAGGAAACTGAAGGTATGGTACATCAGTGCTAAAGGATTAACGAATAAGTGGGAGGAGTGGCACCAGAGAATTAAAGAGGCATCACCAGACATCATAGCTTTCTCAGAAAGCAAGTTCACAGGAATGATAACAGATGCCATTTTTCCAACTGGAGACCAGATCCTGAGGAAAGATTGAGGGAACAGAGGGGAAGGAGGAGTGGCACTACTCATCAAAAACCAGTGGCATTTTAAGGAGCTGCTGAGAGGAGACAGAGGAGAAGCAAAAGACAACGTAATAGGAACACTTCAGTGTGGAGGTCCCAAGATGGTTATTGCAGTGACGAATAACCCACCGTAGAATAGCAGGAAGCCAAGGCAAGAATATGATAAGAGTAAATCAGCGATGGATGACAGAATGTCAAAGCTACTGATTGTGGGTGACTTTAACCACAAAGAAATTTTCTGAGAAAACCTGGAAATGTAGAGGTAAGATGATGGAGGTGGTACTGGAAAACTTCATTTACCAACAAGTGGGGGACAACAAGTGAGAGAGAGGAGAGGATGAACCAGCAAGACTGGACCTAGTATTCACCTTGAGTAGTGCAGATATTGAGGACATCGCATATAAAAGGCCCCTCGGGGCTAGTGATCAGGTGGTTAAGAGCTTCAAATACATAGTAGTTACAAGTGGTGAGAAAAGCAGGAAGGGCAAGACGAACGAAGCCAAACTACAAGAGTGAGCACTACACAGGCATGAGGAATTCCCTGCACGACTTTTAGTGGGACAAAGAACTGGCAAGGAGATCAGTAACTGAGATGATGGAATATGTGACAACAATAAGCAAAGAAGCAGAGAAGTTTGTGCTCAAGGGCAACAGAAATAACAAGGAGGCCAGGACGGGGTCTTGGTTCACCCGAAGGTGTAGAGAGGCCAACACCAAGTGTCCTAGAAAACACAAGAAGTATAGAAGACTAAGTACATAGGAGAATAAAGAGAACCAGTCGAAGAGCCACAAATGAATATGCTTAGGTAAGGATAGAGGCTAAAAGACAACATGAAAATGACATAGCAGTGGACGCCAATTCCAGTCCGAAGCTCTTGTTGAGTCACATCAGGAGGAAAACAATAGTCAAAAACCAGGTAATCAGGCTGAGGAAGGAAGGAGGAGAGATCACAAGAAATGACCGAGAAGTATGTGAGGAGCTCAACATGAGGTTCAAAGAAATATTCAGAGACAGGAGATATTCAAGAAAGATGGAAAGATGGGGTACTCCATCAGGTGCTGGACACAATACATACAACTGAGGAGGAGGGGAAGAGGCTACAAAGCGAGCTAGATACCTCAAAGGCGATGGGACCGGACATCTCTCCCTGGATCCTGGGAGAAAGAGCAAAAGCGTTGTGTGTACCACTAACAACAATCTTCAACACATCAATTGGAACAGGGCGACTACCTGAGGTATGGAAGACATCGTATGTATAACCAGTTTCTATAAAGGAGACAAACACGCAGCATTAAACTACAGACCAGTGTCACACTGACTTGTATAGTATGCAGATTCATGGAGAAGATTATCATGAGAAGAGTGGTGGGGCACCTAGAAAGGAATGAGCTTATCAACGGCAACTAGCACAGATTCAGTGACGGGGAATCCTGTGGAACAAATCTACTGGAGTTCTATGACAAGGTGACAACAGTAAGACAAGAGAAAGAGATGGGTGGGTAGACTACTTTTTTTTTGTACTGGAAGAAGGCTTTTGACACAGTTCCACACAAGACTTTAGTACATAAGCTGGAGGACCAGGTAGGTATAACAAGGAGGGCACTGCAATGGATCAGAGAATTCCTGACTGGAAGACATCAGCGAGTCATGGTACCTGATGAGGTGTCACAGTGAACCAGTGACGATCGGGGTTCCACAGGGGTCAGTCCTAGGACCAGTGCTGTTTCTGGTATATGTGAATGACATGACAGAAGGAATAGACTCAGAAGTGTTTGCAGACGATATCAAGTTAATGAGGAGAATTCAATCGGCCGAGGACTAGACAGAACTACAAAGGGATCTGTACAGGCTGCAGGCCTGGTCCAGCAAATGGCTCCTGGAGTTCACCCATTGCATGGGCAAAGTCATGAAGATTGGGGAAGGGCAAAGAAGACCGGAGACAGAATGCAGTGTAGGAGGCCAAAGACTACAAGCCTCACTCAAGGAAAAAGATCTTGGGGTGAGTATAATACCAAGCACATCTGAGGCACTTTTCAGCCAAATAACTGCTGCAGCATATGGGCGCCTAGCAAACCCAAGAATAATATTCCGACACCTCGGTGAGGAATCGTTCAGGACCCTATACGCAGTGTACGCCATGCCCATTTTGGAGTATGCAGCACTAGTTTGGAACCCACACCTAGCCAAGCACGTCAGGAAATTAGAGAAAGTTCAAAGGTTTGCAATGAAACTAGGCCCGGAGCTAAGGGGCATGTCCTATGAGGAGAGGTTAAGGAAAATCGACCTGAGGATACGAGAGGGAGAGGGGATATGATAACATATAAAATAGTGAGGGGAATCTAAAAGGTGGACAGTGAGAAGATGTTCCAGAGATGGGACACAGCAACAAGGGGTCACAATTGGAAGTTGAAGATTCAGATGAATCACAGGGGTGTCAGGAAGTATTTCTTCAGCCACATAATTGTCAGGAAGTAGAAAAGTCTGGGAAGTGATGTAGAGGAGGCAGGATCCATACATAGTTTTATGAAGAGGTATGATAAAGCTCATGGAGCAGGAAGAGTGACCTAGTAGCAACCACTGAAAAGGCGGGGCCAGGAGCTGTGACTCGACTACTGCAACCATAACTAGGTGACTACATACACAACACACACACACACACACACACACACACACACACACAGGAGCCGAGTCTCGACCCCTGCAACCACAATTAGGTGAGTACACACGCACAGACGCACACACAGGAAAGGCACTGCAATGAATCAGAGAATACCTGACAGGGAGGCAACAACAAGTCATGGTACGTGACGAGGTGTCAGAGTGGGCTCTGTGACGAGCGGAGTTCCACAAGGGTCAGTTTTAGGACCTGTGCTACTTCTGGCAAATGTAAATGACGTGACGGAAGGGATAGAGTCAGAGGTGTTCCTGTTTGCAAATGATGTGAAGTTAATGTAAAGAATTCAATCCAATGAGGATGAGGTAGGACTACAGCGACTTGGATACTCTTCATGCCTGTCCAGCAACTGGCTCCTGGACTTGAACCTACCTAAGTGCAGAATCATGAAAATTAGTTAAGATTAAAGAAGACTACAGACAGAGTACAGTCTAGGGGGCCAAAGACTGCAGTTCTCATCCAGGTAAAAGATCTTGGAGTGAATAAAATGCTGATCACATCTCCTGAGGAGCACATTAACCAAATAACTGCACCTGACAAACCTAAGAATAGTGATCCGACACCTCAGTAAGGAATCATTCACGACTGTACACAGTGTACGTCAAGCCCATATTAGAATACGTAGCACAAGTATGGAACACACACCTAGTCAAGCACATCAAGAAATTAGAGAAAGTGCAAAGGTTTGATACAAGACTAGTCCCGGAGCTACGGGGGTATTCCTTACGAGGAGAGATTAAGGGAAATCGACCTGATGACACTGGACGACAGGAGGGATAGCGGCAAAATGATAACAACGTATAAAACAATAAAAGGAATTGACAATTTGGATTGGGACAGGATGCTTCAGAGATGGGACACAACAACAAAGGGTCACAACTGGAAGCTGAGGACTCAGATGAGTCTAATGGATGTTGGGAAGTATTTTTTCAATGATAGAGTTGTCAAGAAGTGGAACAATCTAAAAGGTGATGTAGAGGAGGCAGGATCCATACGAAGCTTTAAGAAAAAATACTACAAAGCTAACGGAGCAGGGAGAGTGGACAAAGAGCGGCCAGTGAAGAGGCGGGGCCAGGAGCTATGAATCGACCCCTGCAACCACAAATAGATGAGTACACACAAACACACACACACACACAAAGCGACTACCTGAGTTATGGAAGGTAAGAAATATAGTCCCAGTTTTAAAACATTAAGCATCAAACTACAGACTACTGCCACTGGCATGTATTGTATGCACAGCCATGAAGAAAATTATCAGAAGAGTGTTGGACCACCTAGCAAGGAATGAGGTTATAAACGACAAACACCACGGAGTCAGAGACGGGAAATCCTGTGTCTCAAACCAACTGGAATTAAATGACAAGGTTATAGCAGTGAGAGAGAGAGAGAGAGAGAGAGAGAAGGGTTGCGTTGATTATGTTTTCTTGGATAGTTCCACACAAGAGACTACTGCAAAAGCTGGAGACCCAGGCAGGTATAACAGAGAAGGCACCGCAATAGATCAAAGAATAACTAACGGGAAGGCAACAGCGAGTCATGGTACGTGATGAGGTTCCAGGGTGGGCGACTGTGTCGAGCAGGGTTCCCCAGGGGTCACTCCAAGGACAGGTGCTGTTTCGGGAGTACGTGAATGACATAACGACATGGCGGAAGGAATAGACTCAGAAGTGTCCCTGCTTGCAGACGATGTGAAGTTAATGAGGAGAATTCAGTCGGAGGAGGATAAGCCAGGACTACAGAGGGATCTGGACAGGCTGCAGGCCTGGTCCAGCAACTGGCTCCTGGAGTTCAACCCCACCAAGTGCAAAGTCATGAAGATCGGGGAAGGGTAAAGACGATCCCACACAGAGTACAGTCTAGGAAGCCAAAGACTACAAACCTAAATCAAGGAAAAGGATTTTTGGAGTGTGTATAATACGGATCACTTCTCCTGAAGCGCATATAGCCCAAATAACTGCTGCAGCATATGAACGACTAGCAAACCCAAGAATAGCATTCCGACATCCCAGTAAGGAATCTTTCCGCACTCTGTACACCGTGTACGTCAGGCCCATATTGTAGTATGCAGCTCTAGTTTGGAACCCTCACCTGGCTAGAGAAATTGCTTAAGATTGCGACAAGAATAGTCCCAGAACAAAGGGGCATGTCTGACGAGGAGAAGTTAAGAGAACATGTACTGACGACACTGGAGGACAGGGGGAGGCATGACAATGACATAAAGTACTGAGAGGGATCAACAGACACAGCAACAAGGGATCACAATTGGAAGTTGAAGACTCAGATGAGTCACAGGGATGTTAGGAAGTATTCAGTCACAGCGCTGTCAGGAAGTGGAATATTCTGGAAAGTGAGGTAGTGGAGGCAGGTACCATACTTAGCTTTAAGAAGAGGAATGATAACGCTCATGGAGCATGGAGAGAATGGACCAAGTCGCGACCAGTGAGGAGGAGGGCCAGGAGCTATGACTCGACCTCTGCAACCACAATTAGGCGAGTATAATTAGATGAATACACACAGGCAGACAGACACAGACACAGACACACGCACACCTTGTGTCCTGACAGAGGGAACAGGTGCAGATGCACGATCTTCACCAACTCCCTTGAAACTGGGAAACTGCCTGAGTTGTGGAAGACAGCACAGGTAGTCCTGACTTTTATGAGAGGTAACAGACAGGCTTGAATAAATTACAGACCAGTGTCTCGGTCATGTATAGTATGTAAACTGATGGAGAAGATTACCAGGAGATGAGTGGTGGAGCACCTAGGAAGAAATGGACTTTTGCTTGAGAACCAGCATGACGTCAGGGAAGGAAATTCCTGCGTCACAAGCCTATTGCAGTTGTATGAAGAGGTGACAGAGGTCAGAGGAATGTAGATTGCAGGCGTTCCACACAGTACCACACAAGAGAACTGCATATGGGGCAGTGAGAGAATGGACCTAGTAGCGACCAGTGAAGAGGCAGGGCCAGGAGCTATGACTCGACCCCTGCAACCACAATCAGGTGAATTAGGTGAGTACACACACACACACACACACACACACACACACACACACAGGAGGAGAGTGGTGGAGCACCTGGAACGGAACAAAAGTATAAATTACAACCAGCACGGTTTCATGGAAGGCAAATCCTGTGTCACAAACCTTCTGGAGTTTTATGATAAAGTAACAGAAGTAAGAGATGAGAGAGAGGGGTGGGTTGATTGCATCTTCTTGGACTGCAAGAAGGCCTTTGACATAGGTCCTCACAAGAGATTAGTGCAGAAACTAGAGGATCAGGCGCATATAACGGGAAGGGCACTTCAATGGATCAGAGAATATCTGACAGGGAGGCAACAACGAGTCATGGTACGTAATGAGGTACCACAGTGAGCACCTGTGATGAGCAGGGTCCCACAGGGGTCGGTCCGAGGACCAGTGCTATTTTTGGTATATGTGAATGACATGATGGAAGGGATAGACTCAGAGGTGTCCCTGTTCGCAGATGATGTGAAGTTAATGAGGAGAATTAAATCAGATGAGGCTCAGGCAGGCCTTCAAAGTGACCTGGGAAGGCTGGACACGTGGTCCAGCAACTGTCTTCTCGAATTCAATCCTGCCAAATGCAAAGTCATGAAGATCGGAGAAGGGCAAAGACGACCGCAGACAGAGTATAGGCTAGGTGGCCAACGACTGCAAATCTTGCTCAAGGAGAAAGATCTTGGCGTGAGTATAACTCCGAACACGTCTCCGGAAGCATACATCAACCAGATAATTTCTGCAGGATATGGGCGCCTGGCAAGCCTGAGATTAGCATTCCGATACCTAAGTAAGGAATCTTTCAAGACACTGTACACCGTGTACGTCAAGCCCATACTGGAGTATGCAGCACCTGTTTGGAACCCACACTTGATCAAGCACGTCAAGAAATTAGAGAAAGTGCAAAGGTTTGCGACAAGGTTAGTTCCAGAGCTAAGGGGAATGTCCTATGAAGAAAGGTTAAGGGAAATCGGCCTGACGACACTGGAGGACAGGAGGGATAGGGAAGACATGATAACGACGTACAAAATACTGCGTGGAATAGACAAGGTGGACAGACACAAGGTGTTCCAGAGAGGGGACACATAAACAAGGGGCCACTCTTTGAAGTTAAGACTCAGATGAGCCACAGGGATGTTAGGAAGCAGTTCTTCAGTCACAGAGTGGTCAGGAACGGGAACAGTCTGGCAAGCGAAGTAGTGGAGGCAGGAACCATACATGGCTTTAAGACGAGGTATGATAAAGCTCATGGAGCAGGGAGAGAGAGGACCTAGTAGCATTCAGCAAAGAGGCAGGGCCAGGAGCCGAGTCTCGACCCTGCAACTACAATTAGGTTAGTACACGCACACACACACACGCACACACACACACACACACACACACACACACACACACACACACACACACACACACACACACACACACACACACACGCACCAGTTTGGAACCCACACCTAGCCAAGCACGTAAAGAAACTAGAGAAAGTGCAAAGGTTTGCAACAAGACTAGTCCCAGAGCTAAGAGATATGTCCTACGAGGAGAGGTTAAGGGAAATCAACCTGACGACACTGGAGGACAGGAGAGATAGGGGGGACATGATAACGACATACAAAATACTGAGAGGAATTGACAGGGTGGACAAAGACAGGATGTTCCAGAGATTGGACACAGTAACAAGGGGACACAGTTGGAAGCTGAAGACACAGATGAATCACAGGGATGTTAGGAAGTATTTCTTCAGCCACAGAGTAGTCAGTAAGTGGAATAGTTTGGGAAGTGATGTAGTGGAGGCAGGATCCATACATAGCTTTAAGCAGAGGTATGATAAAGCTCACGGCTCAGGGAGAGTGACCTAGTAGCGATCAGTGAAGAGGCGAGACCAGGAGCTCGGACTCGACCCCCGCAACCTCAACTAGGTGAGTACAAATAGGTGAGTACACACACACACACACACACGCACACACACTCAACCTCTACCACGACATCACCAATCCAACGAAACAATCTAACCCAAAACCCACACACTGTACCCTCTGCCCCCACCCACCTAGTCACAAACTCCACCCACATAGCAACCCCTCATAGTTTCTCATCATGTCTCCTGCTCCCCAACCCCAACGTTTTCCCAGACCACAGTTTTAGAAAAGAAGATGAAGGCTTGGTATACGAATGCAGATGGAATAACAAATATATGTGAGGAGTGGCATAAAAGAATCAAGGAGACGTCCCCAGACATTATAGCAGTCACAGAAATGAACCTCGTCGGAATGATAACAAACGCAATCTTCCCACCCAGATATAAGATCCTGAGGAAAGATAGAGGGAGCATAAGGGTGAGGAGGAGTTGCACTGTTCATTAAGAACCGATGAGGATTTGAGGAAATGGAAAGAATGGACGATATGGGCGAAAGGGACTACATAGCAGGTACAGTTCAGTCTAGGAGACATAACGTAGTCAATGCAGTGATGTATAACCAGCCACAGAACTGCAGAGACCAAGAGAAGAATACGAAGAGAACAACAGAGCGATGGTGGACACACTAGCTTAGGTGGCCAGTAAAGCTCAAACTGGTAGAGCAAAGTTACTAGCTATGGGCGATTTCAATCACAAGGAGATTGATTTGGAAAACCTGGAGCCACTTGGGCGTCCCAAAACATGGAGCGCCAAGATGATGGGTATGGTATTGGAAAACCTCCTGCATCAACAAGTTAGAGACACTACCAGACAGAGAAGGGAGGATGACCCAGCAAGACTGGGCCTCGTGTTCACTCTGAGTAGCTTGGACATTGAGGACATCACATATGAAAGGCCCCTTGGAGCTAGTGATCATGTGGTTCTGAGCTTTGAATACATAGTAAAGTTGCAAGTGGAGAGGGTAACGGGAGTAGGAAGGTAAAAGCAAAACTACAAAAGGAGGGACTGCACAGGCATGAGGAACTTCTTGCAAGAGGTTCAGTGGTAGAGGGAATTGGTAGGAAAATCAGTAAATGAAATGATGGACTACATAGCAACACAATGCAAGGAGGAAAAGGAAAGGTTTGTTCCCAATGGCAACAGAAAAAATGGGAAGACCAGAACGTGCCGTTGGTTTACCCGAAGGTGACGGGAGGCAAAAACTAAGTGCACTAGAGAATGGAAAAAGTGCAAAGGACAAAGGAGCAAGGAAAATTAAGAGATTACTTGAAGAGCCAGAAAAGCTTATGCATAGATAAGGAGGGAGGCCCAGTGACAGTAGGTAAATGACATAGCAACAAAAGTCAAGTCCGATCCGAAGCTGTTTTATAGCCACATCAGGAGGAAGACATCAGTCATGGACCAAGTAATCAGGCTGAGGAAAGAAGGTGGGGAGCTCACAAGAAACGACCAAGAAGTACGTGAGGAGCTCAACATGAGATTTAAGGAAATATTTACAGTGGAGACAGAAAGGACACTGGGAAATCACAACAAGGGGGTTTGCCAACAAGGAATATGCCAACAAGTGTTGGATGAAATACACACGATCGAGGAGGAGATGAAGAAGTTGCTAAGTGACCTTGATGCATCAATGGTGGTGGGATCGTACATCTCTCTGTGGGTCCTTAGAGAGGAAGTAGAGACACTGTGTGTGCCACTAAAAACAATTTTCAACACATCCACTGAAACTCGACAACTACCTGAGGTATGGAAGATGGAAAACGTAGTCCCCATTTTTTAAGAAAGGAGACAGACACAAGGCACTAAACTATAGACCAGTGTCATTGACATGAAGAGTATACAAAGTCATTGAGAAGAACATCAGGAGGAGAGTGGTGGAACAAGTGGATTGGAACAAGCTTATAAACGACAACCAGCAAGGATTCATGGAAGGCAAATCCAGTGTCACAAACCTATTGGAGATTTATGGCAAGGTAACAGAAGACAGACACGAGAGAAAGGGGTGAGTATATTGCATTTTCTTGAACTCGTACGTGACGAGGTGTCAGAGTGGGTGCCTGTGACAAGCAAGGTTCCACAGTGCTATTTTTGGTTTATGTAAATGACGTGATGGAAGGAATAGGCATAGAAATGTCCTTGTTTGAAGATGATGTGAAGTTTATGAGGAGAATTAAATCGGATGAGGATCAGGCAAGACTACAAATAGACCTGAAAAGGCTGGAAGATTGGTCCAGGAACTGTCTCCTCTAATTTAACCCCGCCTATTGCAAAGTCATGAAGATCTGGGAAGGGCAAAGAAGACCGCAGACAGAGTATAGAGGCTAGAAGGTCAAAGACTGCAAACCTCTCTGAAGGAAAAGGATCTTGGGGTGAGTATAATACCACACTCATATCTAGAGGTGCACATCAGCTAGATAACTGCTGCAGCATATGGGCAAACCTCAGAACAGTGTTTCGATACCTCAGTAAGGAATCGTTCAAGACTCTGTACATCTTGCACGTCAGGCCCATACAGGAGTATGCAGCACCAGTTTGGAACCCACACCTGGTGAAGCACGTCAAGAAATTAGAGAAAATCCATAGGTTTGCAACGAGGCCAGTTCTAGAGCATAAGAGAACGTCCTACAAAGAAAGGTCAAAGGAAATCAGCCTGACAACACTGTAGGACACGACGGTTAGGGGAGACATGATGACGACATAGAAAATACCGCTAGGAATTGACAAGGTAGATAGACACAGGATGCTCCAGAGATGTGACACAGAATCAAGGGGTCACAATTGGAAGTTGAAGACTAAGAGTAGTCAAATTGTTGTTAACAAGTATTTCTTTAGTCATAGAGTTGTCAGGAAGTGCAACAGTCTGGCAAGTGATGTAGTGGAGGCAGGAGCCATACATACATAGTTTTAAGAATAGGCATGATAAAGTTCATGGAGCAGGGAGAGAGAGGACCTAGTATCAATCAGTGAAGAGGCGGGGTCACAAACTTTATATTTCGTTTTAACTAGCATAAAAAATGGGAGCCCAGAGAACAGGATTAAGAGTTAGGGGTACTGAGAAAGAGGAGTGGTCTGGGAAGGAAGAATGGACAGCAGAGCTCAAAATAATGGAACAAAATTGGGAAAGGGTGTTAGATGAGTTTAACAGTAAAATGCAGAGAGGATGACTGTAAAAAGCAAGAAGTGGGAGCTACAAGCTGCAGCTGCAGAAGCTAGGATACGGATCCTAGAAGAGGAACCAAAAATACTGAAATGGGATATAATACTGAAGAACAAATGAGGCATGGAAAGAGGAACAGGGCTATCAGCAACCAGTGAGGTTACCAAAAGAATGGAAGATGATAAGCCCTGGGTACTGAGGAAAGTCGGAGTGAAAGTGGCATGTCACTGGATACAGGAACAGCAGTGAGGTAAGTGAAGGAAGGAAAAGAGAGAGGCCCTCTGCAGAGGTGCTATCAGGCCCTCAAGTGATCCAGGAAATGTTAAGGAAAGCAACAGTAGAGCTGCTTAAATTGGATCCTGAGATACAGATGGAAAAGGAAAGAGAGGATGAAAGGAAAAGGTCAATCTTTATTCATGTGCTTCAGAAGACTGTAGGGATGACAAACAATGAAAGACGACATGGGGAGGAAAAATATAATGAAATATCATTAGACCTACAGGAGAGGATTACATGTCCCAGCTGAAAAAGTTCCAGAGAATGGGGGGGTTCTCAAAACAAGATATTGGAGCAGAAACCTTGACTAAAGGACTCATCAAATTACTAAAAGGTTTACCTCGACCACAACAGAACATGAGAAGAATGACAAAAACTGAGAAACAGGATACAAAAACACAAGGGGGAGGCAAGAGAGAGACAAGATTTGAGACGGGCAGGGAAGCTCAGACTTAGAACGACCTGCAAACACAACCTCTCTCATTAACACCCATAGAACATCCTCAACCCCAACAATCCCATCGTAACCAAACAAATTAACCCAAAACAATCCATCACAATTCCACCACAAACTCCACCTTCACAGCAGCCTTCCATATTTTCCTACCAGGTTTCCCACTCCCCAAGCCTTCACAGACTTCCCAGAACACAGTACTGGAAAAGAAACCGAAGGTATGTTGCAACAACCCAGATGGAATAACAAATGAGGAGTGGCACAAAAAATTCATGGAGGCATCCCCAGGCATTATAGTGTTCACCAAAACAAAGCTCATCGGGATATCAGATGTGTTCTTCTGTCTGGGTATCAGATCCTGAGGAAAGTTAGAGGTAACAGACGGGAGGAGAGCTGCATTGCTCATTAAAAACTAGCGCTGCTTTGAGGAGTTGGAAGCGATGGACAAAAGGGAAACAAGAAACTACAAAGTAGGAACACTTCAGACTAGGGGTTCTGAGGAGATGATTGCAGTGATGTACAACCCACAACAGAACAGCAGGAGGCCAAGACAACAATATGATAAGAGCATCACAGCTATGGTGGACACATTAACTGAGGTGGCCAGAAAGGCCCATATGTGTAGGGCAAAGTTACTAGTTGTAGGTGATTACAATCACAAGTAGATTGACTGGGAAAACTTGGAGCCTCTTGGGAGACTAAGATGATGGAGGCAGTACTGGAAAACCTCATGCACTAACATGTTAGGGAAACTACCAGAGAGAGAGAAGGGGATAAACCAGCTAGACTGGACCTTGTATTCACTTTGAGTAGTTCTGATATTTTTGATATCACATATGAAAGGCCCCTCGGAGCTGTGATCAAGTGATCCTGAACTTCAAGTACATTATAGGATTAACAGTGGAAAGAGAAGAAGCACGAGGACAGGAGAAGCCAAAGTATAAAAGAGGGGACTACACAGGCATCAGGCAAATCCTGAACGAGGTGCGGTGGGAAGATAAATAGAGGGAAAGATAGTTAATGAAATGATAAATCACGTGAGCACAAATACAGGGAGGCAGAGGAGAAGTTCGTACCCAAGGTCAATAGAAACAACAGGAATGAGCCTTTGGATGGCCCGAAGGCGGAGAGCGGTCAAAGCCACTTGGGCAGGATCATGGCAAAAGAATAAAAGACATAGAGCCTATGGAAATAAGGAGACGAGCTGAAGAACTAAAAATTAATTTTCATGGATAAGGCCTGGCGTCAATACGAGTATGACGTAGTATCAAAAGCCAAATCTGACACAGAGTTATTATACAGCAACATCACTAGAAAAACAACAGTCAAGGTCCAGGCAATCAGACTGAGGAAGCAAGGAGGGGACATCACAAGAAAATATCAAGATATAAATGAGGAGCTCAATGCGAGATTGAGGGAGGTATTGTTAGTGGAGACTTAAAGGCTTCCAGGAAACCGGGAAGGCAAGGTATAACAACAAGTGCTGAACACGCTACAAACAACCGATGAGGAGGTAGACTGCTAAGCGAACTAGATACCTCAAAGGCAGTAGGACCGGACATCCCTCTATGGGTCCTGAGAGATGTCCGTGTGGAAGACAGCTAATGTAGTCCCAGTTTTTAAAAAAAGGAGATAGACAGGCAGTATTGAACTACATACCATTGTCATTGGCATGTACAGTATGCAAAGCCATGGAAAAGATTGTTAGGAGAAGAATGGTGGAACACCTAGAAAGGAATATGATTATACATGATAACCAGCACTGTTTCCGGGAAGGAAAATCCTGTGTCACAAACCTACAGGAGTTTTACAACAAGGTAACTGAAGTGAGGCAGGAGAGAGAGGGGTGGGTAGATTGCATTTTCATGGAGTGTAAGAAGGCTTTCCACACACTTCCGCACAAGAGATTAGTGCAAAAGCTATGGGAGCAGGCAGGAATATCAGGAAAGGCACTGCATTGGATCAAGAAATACCTCACAAGAAGGAAACAACGAGTGACGGTACATGGCGAGGTGTCTAAGTGAGCGTATGTGTCGAGCAGGGTTCCACAAGGGTCATCCCTAGGGTCAACATCAAAATGGTATACAATACCGACAGGTTGTTAGGTAAGACACATATGCAACAGTTAGACAACTTTATTCCGAAACGTTTCGCCTACACAGTAGGCTTCTTCAGTCGAATACAGAAAGTAGGCAGGAACAGTAGAGATGTGAAGACGATGTAATCAGTCCATCACCCTTGAAGTCGTAGAATTTGAGGTTGTCAGTCCCTCAGCCTGGAGCAGTTCAGTTCCATAGTCAGGAACTATCTGAAGATCAAGCGACAGTGCAGAGACTTAAATACTGTCGGAAGGAGAGGTGCAGAGAGGTAGTAGTAGTGAAAATGTAGCCAGTGAGAGGTCATGTCCCTCTCAGATCCAACCCTTTTTCACTTGAAAAGCTTGTCCAAGGTGTTTTCTGTACCAAGATGCCATGTGCCTTTGTGTCTTACCTAACATCCCTAGGGTCGATGCTGTTTCTGGTATATGCAAATGACGGAAGGCATAGTTCAGAGGTGTCCCTGATTGCAGACGATGTGAATCTAATGCAGAGAATTCAACCAGAAACTGATAAAGTGGCAGCTCATGGCATTGAGGAAAAGGTGCTGTCATGGATCGAGTCATGGCCCACCAACAGGAAGTAGAGTGTGTATAAATGGGGTAAAATCAGAGTGGGCATCTGTAACAAGTGGCGTTCCACAGGGATCAGTTTTAGGCCCTTTGTTGTTTATAATACATATCAATGACCTTGACTAGGGAATTACTAGTAACATGAGCAAATTCGCTGATAACACTAAGATAGGTCGAATAAAAGATTCACGGGAAGATGTCACTGGACTTCAGAAGGATTTAGACAAACTCGTATTGTGGTCAGGAAAGTGGCAGATGCAGATTAAAAAGATAAATACAAAATTCTGAAGCTTGGGAATCCCCATAACCAATGGATTATAAGCTAAATAATGTAGAACGTAGCCATACAGAATGCGAAAAGGACTTGAGGGTTATGATAAGCAGCAACTTTTAACCAAGACAGCAATGCCTAAGCGTACGTAATAAGGCAAACAAATTACTGGGATTTTTATAAAGAACTATTAGCAACAGAAGTCCAGAGGTTATGCTACAGTTCAACAGCTCAGTTCAAGTGTCCGTATTACGGAATGGATATAAATTCATTAGAAAACATTCAGTTTCAACTCTAGGTTGGATAAGTACATGAGTGGGAGGGGTTGGATTTGAGTGGGACTTGCACATCAGAGCTTGAACATTAAAATGGTATAAAATACCGACAGATTGTTAGGTAAGACACATATGCAACAGTTAGGTATCTTTATTTCGAAACGTTTCGCCTACACAGTAGGCTTCTTCAGTCGAGTACAGAAAAGTTGATAGAAGCAGAAGATACTTGAAGACGATGTAATCAGTCCATCACGTTGTCAGACAACGGAACAATGCTCTTCTCCAGACTGAGGGACTGACCACCTCAAAACTTTAAGGGTGATGGACTGATTACATCGTCTTCAAGTATCTTCTGCTTCTATCAACTTTTCTGTACTCGACTGAAGAAGCCTACTGTGTAGGCGAAACGTTTCGAAATAAAGATACCTAACTGTTGCATACGTGTCTTACACATCAGAGCTTATTTCTTGGGTGGCATTGAAAAATTGGCCTGCTGCAGTGTCCCTCCTTTCTTATGTTCTTATGAATGACAAAATTAATACATTGCATACGAAATCTTCCTTATGAAGAAAGATTGAAATTCCTTAAATTACATTCTCTTGTAAGATAAAGAATGAGGGTAGACATGAACGAAGTGTATAAGTGGAAGACGGGTATTAACAAATGAGATATAAATAAGCTCCTGAAGATATCCCTCAAAGAGAGTGCCTGCAATAATGGATATAAATTAGTTAAGTTTAGATTTAGAAAGGATATTTGAAAGTATTGATTTAGAAATAAGTAATTGATGAGTGGAACAATCTGTCTAGTAAGGTTATCGAAGCTAAGGCCTTGGGTAGCTTCAAATTTAGGTTGGATAAAAACATGAGTGAGAGAGGTTCCATTTAATTGGGACATGCACATGAGTTGAATGGGTTATCAAAGCTTAGGTAGCATTCAAAATGGGTTGAGCAAATATTTTCGTTAGTGGGTTGGATTTAATAAGGACCTAATCAGTATGGGCCAGTAGGCCTACAGCAGTGTTCCTCTTTTCTTATGCTCTGACGAAAAAGATTTAGACTCCACACATAGAAAGACATCAGTGGATAATTATCAAATGGTATACAATACCGACAGGTTGGTAGATAAGGCACACAGGCAACATTTAAGCAACTTTATTCCGAAACATTTCGCCTACACAGTAGGCTTCTTCAGTCGAGTACAGAAAGTAGGCGGGAGCAGTAGAGATGTGAAGACGATGTAATCGGTCCATCACCCTTGAAGTCGTAAATATGAGGTTGTCAGTCCCTCAGCCTGGAGAAGTTCAGTTCCAAAGTCTGGAACTAACTGAAGATCAAGAGACAGTGTAGAGACTTAAATACTGTCGGAAGGAGAGGTGCATAGTAGTAGTAGTGAGAATGACCTCTCAGTGGCTACATTCTCACTACTACTACTCTGCACCTCTCCTTCGGACAGTATTTAAGTCTCTACACTGTCTCTTGATCTTCAGTTAGTTCCAGACTTTGGAACTGAACTTCTCCAGGCTGAGGGACTGACGACCTCAAATCTACGACTTCAAGGGTGATGGACTGATTACATCGTCTTCACATCTCTACTGCTCCCGCCTACTTTCTGTACTCGACTGAAGAAGCCTACTGTGTAGGCGAAACGTTTCGGAATAAAGTTGCCTAAATGTTGCCTGTGTCTTATCTACCACATCAGTGGATACTGGAAGATGCACTAGTAACCTTTCATTCTCCTTCACTGTGAGAAGACTGACATTGTCATTAGGAACATAAGCAGAGAGCTTCAACGTCAAGACTTAACATTTTAGTGACAGAGAAAGCGTGAGAGAGAGAGAGAGAGAGAGAGAGAGAGAGAGAGAGAGAGAGAGAGAGAGAGAGAGAGAGAGAGAGAGAGAGAGAGAGAGAGAGAGAGAGAGAAAGAGAGAGAGAGAGAGAGAGAGAGAGAGACCATGAATATCCACGTTGCAAATCTTTCAAACAAGGCAGCCAGGAAGCTTACAGCACTTCGCCGTATCTCGCATCTGCTTGACAGTAGGGGTTGCAAGCTGTTGTACGAGACACAAGTACGCTCACACCTTGAGTATGCTTCACTTTCTTGAACATTAAAATGGTATAAAATACCGACAGATTGTTAGGTAAGACACATATGCAACAGTTAGGTATCTTTATTTTGAAACGTTTCGCCTACACAGTAGGCTTCTTCAGTCGAGTACAGAAAAGTTGATAGAAGCAGAAGATACTTGAAGACGATGTAATCAGTCCATCACCCTTAAAGTTTTGAGGTGGTCAGTCCCTCAGTCTGGAGAAGAGCATTGTTCCGTTGTTTCAGACAACGGAACAATGCTCTTCTCCAGACTGAGGGACTGACCACCTCAAAACTTTAAGGGTGATGGACTGATTACATCGTCTTCAAGTATCTTCTGCTTCTATCAACTTTTCTGTACTCGACTGAAGAAGCCTACTGTGTAGGCGAAACGTTTCAAAATAAAGATACCTAACTGTTGCATATGTGTCTTACCTTCACTTTCTTGGTCTGCCTGCCCTCCTTCTCATCTGCGACTGCTTGACAGAGTAGAGAACAGAGCAAGGCGTCTCATCTCTCGCCTGGACCCAATCCTGGATAGATCTGTCATTTCAGCAGAGCCTTCAACACAGAGGGGATGTAGGTGGACGATGTTGGACACCTCATGAAATTCAATGAAGCTAAACTAGTTATTAAAGAAGACGACTTAAGACGGAGAAAATGCATTGAAGCTGCACTAATTTCTGTCAGTAACACTATAAAGCAGAAATCCGGTAGTTACAGTATTTCAAAATTACTAAGCAAGAGGATATTACCCATCCTGGGAACTGGAGTTACTTGATGCCAGCAGGTCCCTCTCTTGCCTCACCTCCTTAGTTCCATTACTACTACTACTACTACTACTACTACTACTACTACTACTACTACTACTACTACTACTACCACCTCTACCCACGCGTCACCTCACCTGACTCCTGCCACTATATATATAAATGTTTTCAGTCCATTAATCTTGATGGACTGAACACATCGACTCAAGGTTGAGGTACTGATTACCTCATTCTCCTCATGGTCTTCAAGTTTCTCCTACGTATGGAATGATGAAGCCACTGTGTGGCGAAACGCTTCCTCAATAAAGATACCCAAGAGTTGCACATGTGTCTAATTTATCAACAGTTAGGTATCTTTATTTCGAAACGTTTCGCCTACACGGTAGGCTTCTTCAGTAGAGTACAGAAAAGTTGATAGAAGCAGAAGAGACTTGAAGACGATGTAATCAGTCCATCACCCTTAAAGTTTTGAGGTGGTCAGTCCCTCAGTCTGGAGACGAGGATTGTTCCATAGTCTGAAACAATATGGAGTTGAAGTGACAGGATGGAGTGATGGACTGATTACATCGTCTTCAAGTCTCTTCTGCTTCTATCAACTTTTCTGTACTCGACTGAAGAAGCCTACTGTGTAGGCGAAACGTTTCGAAATAAAGATACTTAACTGTTGCATATGTGTCTTACCTAACAACCTGAAGATTGAGACACTTATGCAGCATATGGAAATCTTTATTCAGGAAACGTTTCGCCACACAGTGGCTTCATCAGTCCAATACAAAGAGGAAGGCGTAAGGAGAGGAGGAGAATGAGGTAATCAGTCCCTCAACCTGGAGTCGATGTGTTCAGTCCATCAATCTTGTAGAATGTGATTGATGGACTGAACACATCGACTCCAGGTTGAGGGACTGATTACCTCATTCTCCTCCTCTCCTTACGCCTTCCTCTTTGTATTGGACTGATGAAGCCACTGTGTGGCGAAACGTTTCCTGAATAAAGATTTCCATATGCTGCATAAGTGTCTCAATCTTCAACTTGTCGGTTTTTCAAACCATTCATCACACCTAACAACCTGTCGGTATTTTATACCATTTTAATGTTCAATCTGTCAGACACTGCAACACAAGGGTATCTTGGTACAGACCTGAAATCAACTTCGACAACCTCTACTAGTGAGAACGGCTGGATTTGAGAGGGACCTGACCTCCCAACATCTGTTTTCTACTAGTGACCTACGTCTCACCTCCTGGCGCTATATAAGGCTCCATCCTGTCACTTCAACTCTATTTTCTGATGGCCAGTTTGGCTTCAGAACACACAGATCCACACAGGATGCCATTAACATCATTCTCAACTACATCCACATCAACACAAAACAAAGAAACAGGACAGCCCTGGTTGCAAAAGACGTTGAAAAAGCCTTTGACACTGTCTTGCACGAAGGGCTCAAGTACAAACTCTGCACTAACTTCAACCTGCCTCTCACTACTCGTAAACTCCTCTGCAACTTCCTAGACGGCCGTACCATGAGAATCAAATTCCAAGGCTGTTACTCTGACTACTTCACACTAAAAGCCGGAGTACCCCAGGGATCTGTCTTCTCCCCTACCCTCTACATTTTATACACTAATGACATTCCAACACCTGTATACCACAACTCCATCACACTAGCTTATGCAGACGACATTACACACATTATCACTCATGCCAATATAGATACACTCACACACAAAACACAAAATGAGGTCGACAGGATAGCCATCGGGGAACAAAAATGGAGGATCAAAACCAATGCAGCTAAATCCAGCATTACGTATTTTAACTACAGGAAACGTGATCCTCCATTACCTGTCGAGCTCAGAACAGCTGACACCCGCACTTACATCCCCATCACACAATCTGTCACTGTCCTTGGCGTTAATCTTGACTACCTTCTTCGTTTACACGAACACATTCACTCAAGGCATGCAATAGCTAGTCAGGCCCTTGCGGGCCTCTACAAGCTGAAACATGCCTCTCAACGCACCAAACTACACCTCTACAAATCCCTTATACGTCCTCTGATAACTTACTCTCCTCTAGCCCTTTCTCTTGCAGCAAAAACAAACTTACTTAAACTGCAGCGTGTCCAGAACAAGGCGCTGCGCTGGGTGTTTGATGTCAGGTGGGAAGACTTCGCCACAAGCGAGTCTCTCCATGGGCAATTAGACATCCCTGCGCTGAATCTATACTGGAAGACGCTCAGTGACAGACAGATAGACAAACTTGAGACACGACATGACTACTGGACCTCTCTCCTTGACGAAGACATTCGAAGACCCACAAACCAACACAACCTTTTCTACTTCTTGCATGATCCTGCTCCAAACCCTATTGACAAATAACCGTGGATTCACTGAGAGATACCTTCTATGACAGGTACTATTCTCTGACCCTAAACGTCGCATGTCCCTTCCTCGCTCACCCCACTGGAGTCCTAACAGAAGAGCCTGAATTTCTCTTCTCAATATCTGTCCCACGATCGCCTTCGCTGCTGGGTTAAGCCCTGGCTCTATTTCTACGACTAAGAACACTCCTCTCCAGCACTATTCTTCGTCTGTCCCGTCTTCCCCGCTCATCCCATTTGGGATCTTACCAGAACTTTCGTTCGTTCGTTCGTTACTTCAACTCCACATTGTTTCAGACTATGGAACAATGCTCTTCTCCAGACTGAGTGACTGACCACCTCAAAACTTTAAGGGTGATGGACTGATTACATCGTCTTCAAATCTCTTCTGCTTCTATCAACTTTTCTGTACTCGACTGAAGAAGCCTACTGTGTAGGCGAAACTTTTCGAAATGAAGATACCTAACTGTTGCATATGTGTCTTACCTAACAGGTCTGGGGTTGCTGGGTATGGTGTGCAGAAGTTTCTTCCCTTGTTCTGAGCCCCTCAGAATGCGGCGAGTCCTTTGAAGAAAAGTTTTAGTAAGGTAGTCCACTTGGTTAGTTGTGAGAGGTTTGTAGGTATCTGGGTTATTAAGTAGATTGAGCATTTTGTTCCTGTAATTGTCAGTGTTCATGATAACAATCGCATTCGCATTCGCAACATCAACATCAGGAACAAGAAACTTTCCAGCCTTGACGTAACTTCCCTATTCACCAAAGTACCTACTACACAAGCCATCGATCTCTTGCGCAGGAAAATTGACGATTCACTTGATCTTCCTATTCCAGCCAGCGATTTCATCGACCTTGTTGAACTATGTGTTGGCTTTACGTGTTTCTCTTTCGAAAATCACCTCTTTCAGCAGACTTTTGGACTATCCATGGGTTCGCCACTCAATGCCGCCCTGGCGAACCTATACATGGAACATCTGGAAGCCGAGCGTTTCTCCACCATTATTCCTTCCTCTGTCACCTGGCTCCGTTATGTTGACGACATTCTCCTCATAACTTCCAGACGCTTCAACGTTCAAGCTCTCCAAGACAACCTCAACCAGGTCGAGTCCTCAATCCAGAACACACTTGAAGAAGAAGTCGACAACATTCTTCCTTTCCTTGATGTTCTCTGCAATGCTGACCATGAACTTCGTTTTAAAGTCTATCGAAAACCCACCAACAAAAACGATCTTCTCCACTTCTACACTCACCACGACACCAAAAGTAAACGTGGTGTAATTATAGGCTTCTTCCTGCGTGCACTCAGAATCTGCAGCAATGAGTTCCTTGGGGAAGAATGCACTATAATTGAACAAGAATTTTCTAAACTCAACTATCCTCGTCGCTTCATCAGGGACTGCAGACGACGGGCATTAAACATCTTCAACACACACAGAGAAGACACTGCCAAGAAGAGATACACAGTCCTCCCCAGCAACTCTATTGCCAAACACGTTTCCAACATCTTTTCCAATACCTCATTCCAAGTATCTACCTCCACAACCACGACCATCAAGGACATTACCAGTAATAGACAGGACAAGCTTCCATCCTCTGCAGGGGTATACATAATCCCTTGTAATAACTGCAGCAAATTATACGTGGGCGAAACATCGAGAGACGTCCAAACACGTATTTCAGAACACCAATACGCAAGCAGGTCTGACGATACAAGGAATGCCTGTGTACAACACCGTAATTCACACAACCATTTAATAAACTACAGAAACTCAAGACTTATCGCCAGAGAAGACAACACTCAATACCGATGAATCCTGGAATCATCGCTTATCTCTATGACTAACAGCTTCAACCAGAACAATGGCTTCTATAACATAGCTGAACCACTTGCCAAGAAACTTCTTCATCGCTATCCCACATAAGAGCATAGGAATGGAGGAACACTCCAGAAGGTCTGCTCACAAACTTATCCAATCTCCCTTCCAAGCTACCCAAGATTTTAGACTCTATAACCCCACTCGGTAGATCATCAGATGCAACATTCTCCACCTGATCACGGCATTCTGAACCTGACTATAAATACTCGCGTACCTTCCACCCCAGGTAGATCTGTTTGTGACTTATAAAAGCCCACTGTGTGGGCGAAACGTTATCAATAAAGGATCACAGTATACTGCATATGTGTTTATATTTCCATTGTGTCGGTATTTTATACCATTTATTTCCATGTACAAGGACATTATTGTCAAAGTACCACACTTGGATCCACTTCGAGGACAGCGTGAAGCAAGCTTCTATACCTCAAGACGGGCAGAAAGCAGCAACTTCTCTCTGGCTGTACCCTTCTCCAGAACATCACTACATCTGAGATCATTTATCCCCAGGATGACTCGAGTATGGAACACATTCATACAGCATTATGATGTCAACGAAATAATGTCAGTTGATCAGATGAAAATCCTGGCCCACAGATGGCTCCAACTTCATCCTGTTCCCTTCTTGCATGTTTCATAACAATAAAAATGCTTTCAAATGAGCTGATGTAGGTAACAGCTCTTAGCTTGCCAATAAAGTAAGGAATCCTTAACCTGTAAATATCTTGTCAGTAAGGCTAGGGATCCTTAAAACCTTGCCAAGCCTTGTGAAAAGAGAGAGAGAGAGAGAGAGAGAGAGAGAGAGAGAGAGAGAGAGAGAGAGAGAGAGAGAGAGAGAGAGAGAGAGAGAGAGAGAGAGAGAGAGAGAGAAACAGAAAGAGAGAGAGAGAAACAGAAAGAGAGAGTGAGAAACAGAAAGAGAGAGTGAGAAACAGAGAGAGTGAGAAACAGGGAGAGAGATGGTAATGCCGGCGTAGCAGTAAGCATGCATGGGAAAATGTTAGTTTCTGGGGACGATGCTGATTTCCTTGAAGTGAAATTAGACTCCAATCTGACCACGAAGAACGACATTGTAAATCTTGCAAACAAGGCAGCCACGAAGCTTACAGCGCTTCGACGTATCTCACATCTGCTCGACAGTAGAATTTGCAAGATCCTGTATGAGGAATAAGTACACTCACACCTTGAGTATGCTCAACTGTCTTAGACTGCCTTCCCCCCCCTATCTCATCTGCGACTTGACAAAATAAAGAACTGAGAAATATACCTCATCTCTCGCCTGTACCAAGCCTAGATAGCTGTATCATTTCAGCAACGTCTTCAACACACGAGGGACGTGGCTGGCCTTACTGTTATGTACAAGGACATTATTTTCAAAGTACCACATTTGACTCCACTCCGAGGACAGCGAAAAATGAACTTCTACACAACAAGACGGGCAGAAAACAACAACTTCACTCTGGCTGTATCCTTCTCCTGAACATCACTTCCTCTGAGATCATTTATTCCAGTGATGACTCGTGTCTGTATCATGTTCGTACAGCGTAATAATATCAACAAAATATAGTCAGTGGATCAAATGAAATTGCTGGTCCACAGATTTCTCTAACCTCATCCTGTTCTGATAATAATAAAAACGCTTTTAAAATGAGCTAATGTAAGTTACAGCTCTTAGCTTGTATATGAAGTTAGGAATCCTTAAGTTAATCTTGTTAAACCCTGTGTAAAAGAGAGAAATAGAGAGAGAGAGATAGAGAGAGAGAGAAAGAGAGAGGCTTAAAAGTTCTCTGATAAAGACAGTTCGTTGGTGAACAACCAGCGAATTGGCTTTATCAGAAGGAAGGACAAAAATATAAGCAACAGATCTTGCAGAAATTACGATAAGTTGACAGTGACTAGGATGGTGGTGATTCTTAGAAAAAAATCTATCTAATTACGTTATTTTTTCAAGGGGTTGAGAGATAGGCAAGTGGAAGGTCTCGGCCAGATAACCAAAAGCTCCATTATACCTAATTTAAGCGTAGGAAAAAAAGTGCAACGGATAGGAGGAATACCAGGGATACTCTGAGAGTGAGATTGGTGAAAGGAGTCAGCTCACTGCCATTACAAAGACTGCTGAACTGGCAAAAGAAAGGTCAGATTTCTAAAGTTCAAGCTGACGATGGGAAAGTGGGACATAAGATAGATCAGCCGATGAGGAAGAATTTGAACCAAGAACTTTTAGGGATGAAGATTTCAATTTGTTCAGTATTATTATTATTATTATTATTATTAAAGATTAGCCGGTATTCTCCCGGCCCGGGCCTTTTCCAAGTGGTGGCCCGGCCTTGGCTCCCTCTTTAGGGAGTGTCTGAGACCTAAGTCTCCCATGGGAGGAGGCACAAGTACCTCCTCATCTTTGGGACCAACTGTCCCCAGGCCTAGCCACAAGCTAGGCCTCTCTGGTCTGCCATCCCCGCCACAAGGGGGCTAATGGGAATGACAGTCTTATGAGCTAAAGGCTCGGGCTCAGGCACCTACCCTACCCTAGAAGGGTTAGGCATGGTTTCGATGATTCAGTATTATGGTAAAGAGTAATATTGTATTAAGGAGAATAGTGACGAGAGCAGTGGTAATTGTTACAAAATGCGATATCTCCAGAGAATACTAGAAGATCAACTTACTGATCCACCGTCTAGCATCTAGCCAGTCTCTGGTTTTGTAACAGTTTGTCAGGGCATATTCTAGTCCAGATATTCTTTAAAATTAAGAGGCTTCTCAATAGCACTTTGGGATCACAACTGGTTGAATATAAATTCGTTAAATAAAAGTTGAGTTCTTCAATAACAAAGGTGTCTAGGTGGTAATAATTACAATTAATGTAGTTAGAATAAATAAGGAGATACACCCCTACACATATATTATTCTGTACTTTACATATGGCGCTATAGGCACTTCGAATATACAATACTCTCTAATTTTCTTATTATGTGCCATCGGGTACGTTGATCTGAGATTCGTTCATTAATAATACAAGATAGCATGTGTGTGTGTGTGTGTGTGTGTGTGTGTGTGTGTGTGTGTGTGTGTGTGTGTGTGTGTGTGTGTGTGTGTGTGTGTGTGTGTGTGTGTGTGTGTGTGTGTGTGCGCTCTGTAATACTCTGTATGACTCGGTAAGGCTCGACACGACTTAGAAGTTGACTGTCAAGACGATGTCCCAAAATATGGCAACATTTCAACCATCAAGGCAATCGAGCAGGATACTTGAACAATATGACGAACTATTCGCCAGACAGCATTAATATTCGAAGCAGCAGAGTAGCACAGCGTCAGACATGGAATCAAGAGGATAAAAAACGACACTAACTGTGGATCTTCAACAGATCCTACACAAACAGCATAAATGTCCCTTATTACTGAAACTGACTTTAGCACTTCCAATTTCCCAGACTATGACAGTGCGTAGATACCAGAACAAATGTAGGTCGAGAGTTTAACTAGGGACCAGAAATATAGTGTCTCCACGAGACACCACTTCTGAAGAATGTCAAATATCACCAAGTCTAAATAAAGCTCTGTGAACTGAGCTGCAAGTTGTATGTCCCGGTTCACCAACAGAGACATTACCAAAATCGGAATCTAAATCATACAAGATAACAGAACAGAGAGCATGTTAGTGGCACTTGCAACTCCAGCATCAGGTGACTGATAACACATTAATCTTGACATCAACTGTGTAACAAACGGACAGGTAGTTTGCAAGTTCTCGCAGCTAATCAAAATTCTCCAACAGCAAGCACAATGAAAGGTGAAGTTGTTACATCCTACCTACATACGTAAGTTCAATAATAATATAAAGCAAGAAATTTTCATTTTAGCTATTAATGAAAACATCGGCAATTAAAAATATATTAAAATTCAATATATGCATTGCGTCCTTTTTACGGGGCGCAACAGTAGCAATAGTAGTCAAAAAGGTAGCGAAGATAAAGGGAACATGAAAAAGCACTTCGCCTTCAGCTCAGTGGAAGAATGAGCTGTTGTTAGGAATAAGAGGAGACATGGTCAGAAAAGGGAGTGACCAAGAAACCGAACTTGAGGATATGTAGGAGACAAGATTTGTTTATCAGGAAAGTCAGAGAAAGTGTAGCAGGTTGTGACGACTCTTGTAAGCAATAAAGAGAATCTTCATAGAAAGGGAGATTTTAAAGAAGAAAGAACATAGATGAATTAAAATGAATGAGACTGTTACCTGAGGCGCCACTAGAATAAAAATTCACAATACCATGACTGGAAAAAATCACAAATAAATACGATTACGAGAGCAACGTAATGAAGATATTTCAGTCCTTTCCAGATCACTGTTAAGTAGTAGTAGCAGTAGTAGTAATAGTAATAGTATTAGCAGCATTAGTAGTAGTAGTGTGAAGGAAAAGTTCATTAAATAAGAGTGGAAGACTAAATGACTGGTGGAGGGAGTATGACTGGTAGTATGACTGTTCAGAATGGGATAAGTGAGCAGTTACCTTATCCTCCCCCCCATCCACCGGGTGAGAGGCAACAAGGGACCCTTGCTGAAGGAGTAGAATCACTTGACTTCCTGCTCTTATCAAGTCTGGAATAACAGAGCTCCACTCTTGAACATTTAATGTTTAGTTTTCTTTCTTAATTTAATAGACAAGAGTTATACTCTTGTTACCATTTCTAACTTTTGTCCAGACTTGGATAATTACGTTTATGAAGTAATATTTAGTCATTACCATTTCTTTAGACGGCCTTCAGCCTATCGTATGAATGACTCCTTGTCCAGTTTGTATTTTCCTATTTTTTTCTCCTCAGCCTTGATGAATGGTTGGGGTCACCCAACAGATGAGAAACAAGACAAACAGCATGATCTAATGATAGATTAAAAATCAAAATAATTTACCGTCTTGGGAACTCTGTTGTTCCTTCAAGTTTGCCTTAGATCTACGCTCCTGCATCACAAGAACTCTGCTGTTACACTGCTTCCGTGCAGGTCAAAAGCCTCACTTGAGAACTGTTTTTCTATACAATGAGGACAGAGCTACTATCTCAGCAACATATCTAGTAACTTACCTTGTTCTTTATACTTGTGTTGCTGATTTCCAGTTAACTACTACTGCCGGCAGCTAACTTTGCTACCTAGGCTGCTAGCTGCGCACCTTCACAAGCTTTGTAACTGTCTGGAGCTGGACTTCACAGTAGTCATGACCACCTGTGACCTCACTGTAACTTCACAGTAGTCACAACCACCTGTGACCTCACTGTAACTTCACAGTAGTCACAACCACCTGTGACCTCACTGTAACTTCACAGTAGTCACAACCACCTGTGACCTCACTGTAACTTCACAGTAGTCACGACCACCTGAGACCTCATTGTAGCTTCCACTCCGGGTATTCCCAAGCGCGTTCCCATGCCATCGGCAGATTCAGATCTTCTTGTATCTGTTAGATTTAATCATTTGATTTACCTAATCACAGCACTTTTTTCTTACACAGGGTTTGACAAGGTTAAGGATCCCTAGCTTTATTGACAAGCTATTTACAGGTTAAGGATTCCTAACTTTATTGTCAAGCTGTTACCTACATCAGCTCATTTGAAAGAATTTTTATTGTTATGAGACATACAAGTAGGGAACAGGATGAAGTTGGAGCCATCTGTGGGCCAGCATTTTCATTTGATCAACTGATTTTATCTCGTTGACATCATTATGCTGTACGAATGTGTTCTATACTCAAGTCATCCTTGGTATATATGATCTCAGATGGAGTGATGTTCTGGAGAAGGGTACAGCCAGAGTAAAGTTGCTGCTTTCTGCCCGTCTTGTGGCATAAAAGCTTGTTTCACGCTGTCCTCGAAGTGGATTCAAGTGTGGTACTTTGACAATATTGGCCTTGTACATAACAGTAAGGCCACCCACATCCCTCCTGTGTTGAAGCCTCTGCTGAAATGACAGATCTATCCAGGATGGGTCCAGGCGAGAGATGAGACGTCTTGCTCTGTTCTCTACTCTGTCAAGCAGTCGCAGATGAGAGGGGGGGGGGAGGCAAACCAAGAAAGTGGAGCATACTCAAGGTGTGGACGTACTTGTGCCTCGTACAGAATCTTGCAACCCCTGCTGTCAAGCAGATGCGAGATACGGCGAAGTGCTGTAAGCTTCCTGGCTGCCTTGTTTGCAAGATTTACAACATGGTTGTTCATGGTTAGTTTGGAGTCAAATTTCACCCCTAGGATATCAACTTCTTCTCCAGGTGCCAACACCCTCCCATTCATCCTTACTACTGCACCAGCATTACCATCATGGTGCCTAGAGACGATCATCATTTTCGTTTTCTCAGGAGCAAATGTTACTTGCCTTCTATTTCCTCAAGCTGATATAGCTCTTAGCTGGTGATTAATGTAGCTTAGAGCAGCTGGCATTTCTTCTCTTGGATAAGTGAATGTCAGTGTACAGTCGTCTGCATATGCATGTGATTCTGGGATGAGATGAAGAAGGTCGTTGAAGTAGACATTCCATAACAATGGTCCCAGCACGCTTCCATGTGGAACACTTGCCCCAATAGGATGTCTTGCTGCTTCCGTTCCATTGAGAACTACACTTAGAGATCTACCATGAAGGTAATCACTGAAGAGACGTAGTGTAGAGCCTGCAATTCCCAGTGCTTGAAGTTTTTCTAAGAGGCCCTGGTGCCACACCCGGTCGAAAGCACCAGGAATGTCCAGTGCTACCACACAGCTGACTATGGATTCATCCAGTGACCGGTACCACTTAGTGGAGAGGTTTAACAACAGATCAGCAGCAGAGTAACATTTCCTGAAGCCATATTAACGATCAAAAAGTAGTGAGTGGTAGTCAAAAAACTCTGTCATTTGTCTTGAGATTACTGTCTCAAGGATCTTACCAGTGATTGACAGGAGTGACACTGGTCTGTAGTTGCTGATTTCTGCTCTGCTCTTCTTTTTGTGAACAGGGACTACATTTGCCTCTTTCCACAGAGTGGGCCATTTACACTGTACTAGGCAGTGCTGAAAGATGTCAGTCAGAGGTACTGCTAGCTGGTCTGCACACTGTACTAAGTAGTGGTGAAAGATGCGAGTCAGAGGTGCTGCTAGCTGGTCTGCACACTGTACTAGGCAGTGCTGAAAGATGCGAGTCAGAGGTGCTGCTAGCTGGTCTGCACACTGTACTAGGCAGTGCTGGAAGATGCGAGTCAGAGGTGCTGCTAGCTGGTCTGCACATCTTCTCAAGCTTTGCGTCATTAAATACGATTTCATGATTGTTTTATTTTTCAAGATATTTGTTCCTATTCAATAAAAAGTTTATATTATTTTGTTATAATTTATTTTTCAATGTTTTCTTCTCATAAGGAAGACGAGGCTCCTTCAGTAGCAGCAGCAGCACCACCACCACCACCGCCACCACCACCAGCACCACCACCACCACCACCACCAGCACCACCACCACCAGAAGCACTAGCAGCACCAGCAGCACCAGCACTAGCACGAGTCTTAGTAGCAGTTATAAGTCTCAGCGCAGTTGTATGGTGCATATTTCCCTCCCCTGGTATTGTAACTGTATAAGAAAATCCAAAAATCATAGATTACCGAAATAAATTACTCTAAGATACTGTATGAGCAAATACAACACAAGGCCTTGTGAAATATCTGGTTTAAATAAGCAGAAATTATGCAGCATATAAAAAAAATATATTAAACACTGTTTTACAGATCTATTAATTTTTAAAGTAATCTTTGATATAGTGAGTATAACAGGTATGTCACTCTTATTGCTCTTCTTATGACCTTTCTAGTTAACCTCATCCATCACACTTGGAGTAAACATCAATCGTTAAGGAGATAAAGTAAGTTCAGACTGGAGATCCTCTTGCGGCTCTCACTCCAGGATATATAATTGAGATTAATGGTATCAAATACCGACACGATGTAAACAAACACAAATTCAATGTTTGATCCTTGATTGATCACATTACTCTACATTTTGCTTTTATTTATTTTATCTTGAGTGCGTTCTATGTGTTGATCAATCTCTTAATCAGTTTAAACACTCCAGTATAAAAAAGTTGCAAGTGGCTCCACAGTGGTGGCCAGAAGCACTTTCAGAGTTTTATGGGACTTGTTCAACTTGTTTCTGTAGTTCCGTTTTATAGCCAACAAGATCATCCCCAAAGCTTCCTCTTGTCTCTTCCCATCAGATTCTCGCTATAATTGTCTACCTCACAAGTGTGCGAATAGTATTATGAGGGAAGATGATCTGCAATACTTTGATCCACAAAGATTTTCTCTAAAGTAATAATTCCACACACACACACACACACACACACACACACACACACACACACACACACACACACACACACACACACACACACACACACAAATCGGATGAGGATCAGGCAGGACTACAAAGAGACCAGGACAGGCTACAAGCCTGGTCCAACAACTGGCTCCTTGAGTTTAACCCTGCCAAATGCAAAGTCACGAAGATTGGGGAAGGGCAAAGAAGACCGCAGACACAATATAGTTTAGATGGCCAAAGACTGCAAACCTCACTCAAGGAAAAAGATCTGGGGGTGAGTATAACACCGAGCATATCTCCTAAGGCGCACATCAATCAGATAGCTGCTGCAGCATACGGGCGCCTGGCAAACCTACGGATAGCGTTCCGATACCTCAGTAAGGATTCGTTCAAGACTCTGTATACCATTTACGTCAGGCCCATACTAGAGTATGCAGCACCAGTTTGGAATCCACACCTAGTCAAGCACGTCAAGAAATTAGAGAAAGTGCAAAGGTTTGCAACAAGACTTGTCCCAGAGCTACGGGGATTGTCCTACGAAGAAAGTTTGAGGGAAATCGGTCTGACGACACTGGAGGACAGGAGGGTCAGTGGAGAGATGATAACGACATATAAAATACTGCGCAGAATAGAGAAGGTGGACAAAGACGGGATGTTCCAGAGAAGGGACACAGAAACAAGGGGTCACATTTGGAAGTTGAAGACTCAGATGAATCAAAGGGATTTTAGGAAGTATTTCTTCAGTCATACAGTTGTCAGGCCGTGGAATAGCCTAGAAAGTGACGTAGTGGAGGCGGGAACCATACATAGTTTTAAGGCGAGGTATGATAAAGCTCATGGGGCAGGGAGAGAGAGGACATAGTAGCAATCAGCGAAGAAGCGGGGCCAGGAGCTATGACTCTACCCCTGCAACCACAAATAGGTGAGTACAAATAGGTGAGTTCAAATAGGTGAGTACACACACATCAGCATCTGGCAACTTGTCATCGCCCCACTGCAGCGCAAGTATTGCTCACCTATTGAGGTTGCATGTTGTCAGATTCTGGTCTCTGCATCACTGTTAGATACTGGTCACTCACTCCTGCAAGCTATTACCAGAATTAGAGTAGAAATAGCATAGATAAAGTGAATATAGGGTTGACGAGAGTGTGAGGAGCAAAGTGGTCGAGCGAGGGATAACGTCAGACACTTGTTGAAGTTGAGACAAGCTAAATTTTACAACCTAGCCACTTTCTGCATTATAAGTAGAATTGATAAGTGTTAGAATTACTATTGGTAAGTTTTAGAATTACTGGAATTACTACTAGTATTTATTAGCATTATGAATACTTAGAAGTGGTGACACACATACACACACACACACACACACACACACACACACACACAGGGCCAGGAGCTGAGTCTCGACCCCTGCAACCACAATTAGGTGAGTACACACACACAGGAACAAGTGGTCAGGCACTTTTAAAAGCTGTAGTACACATGCACACACACACACATACACAGGATTTCACACCTTCCTGTAAACTGACCTGGTAACCCTCCCTCTAATATTCCACTATCCACTATCCCCCTCTCTTTCTCTCTCTCTCTCTCTCTCTCTCTCTCTCTTCTCTCTCTCAATACCTATCTCTCTCTACCTATCTCTTTCTACCTATCTCTCTCTCTACCAGTCTCTCTCTCTCTACAAATCTTTCTTGCTACCTATGTCTCTACCTATCTCTCTCTCTACCTATCTCTCTCTACCTATCTCTCTCTTTACCTACCTCTGTCATCTCTCCCCTCTCCCATCTCTCCCCTCTAACATCTCTCCCCACTAACATCCCTCCCCCTCTAACATCTCTGCCCCTCTCATTGTCTCTCCCCACTAACATCCCTCCCCCTCTAACATCTCTGCCCCTCTCATTGTCTCTCCCCTCTCCGATTTCCCATCTCTCTCCCCCCTCTCTCTCCCCTCCTCTCCTCTCTCTACCCCTCTCCTCTCTCCCCCCTCTCTCTCTTCCATCTCCCCCCTTCTCCCCTGTCTCTCCCCTCTCTCTCCCCTCTCTTTTCTGCCTCTCTCCCCTCTCTTCTCTCTCTCTTCTCTCTCTTCTCTCTCTCTCTCTCTCTCTCTCTCTCTCTCTCTCTCTCTCTCTCTCTCTCTCTCTCTCTCTCTCTCTCTCTCTCTCTCTCTCTCACGCTCTCTCCCCTCTCCTCTCTCTCTCTCTCTCACGCTCTCTCCCCCTCTCCTCTCTCTCCCCTCTCTTCCATCTCCCTCCCCCCTCTCTCCCCTTCTCTCCCCTGTCCCCTCTCTCTCTCTCTCTCCCCTCTCTTTGCCCCCTCTCTCTCTCCTCTCTCTCTCTCTCTCTCTCTCTCTCTCTCTCTCTCTCTCTCTCTCTCTCTCTCTCTCTCTCTCTCTCTCTCTCTCTCTTCTCTCTCTCTCTCTCTATCTATCTATCTCTCGCTCTCTCTCCCCCTTTTCATTTTTAACTCTCCCCCTCTCTCTCTCCTTCTACCTTTTCCTTCTCTCTCTTTCTCTCTCGCTCTTTTCTCTTTCAAAAAAAAAAAATGTTGTGGAGTAGAAGGAAGCAGGGATCAGATGAGAATGGTTCTGACAGGGAGGAGTGGATGGAGGAGCAGTGGAAAAGGATGGAACAAGAGTGGGAGAGAAAATTAGAGGAACTTTCTGAAAAAATGGAGACAGAGCTTTCTGTGAAGTTAGAAAAGAGGTTGGAGAAGGAGAAGAAGAATTGGGAGGCACAAGTCGAAACTGCAGTAGCCAGGATAAGGGTTCTAGAAGATGAGGTAAACATGCTGAAGCGAGTTACAGGGGCATTGATCATATCAGCCTGCCAAGAAGGGCCAAGGAGTGAAAGGGAAGAGCAGCTGGGTGCAGATGGAGAGGGTGATAGGTAAAATGCAGAGGCACAACCATGCTACCAAGAGCCAATGGAAAAAACAAGGGAGAAAAAGACCAAGTACAGACAGGAACCAGAGTCACAGAGGAAAAGGCAATGGGAGAAGGAAAGGGCAAAATCAGTGTTTATCCATGGGCTTCAGGAGAGAGAGGAAAGGACACACACTGAAAGACGGCAGGCAGAAAGAAAGGAGATTGAGAACACCATCACAGAAATAGGTAAAGAAGACATGGACAAGATTGTAAATTTTCAGAGAATAGGGGGGTAATTGAAGGGAGAAAACGACCAATCAAGCTGATTCTCAGAACAGAAACAGTGCAGAACAGGATCCTCCAAGAGAAACCATGGTTAAAGTACTCAGAAGAGTACAAGAGGGTGTTTCTAGACAGAGACAGAACACAAACAGAACGACAGCAGCTGAGGGAGAGGACAAAAAAGCGAAAGGAGCTAGGAAAGGAGACAAGATCAGAACCAGCAGAGGTCAATCAGAGCAGGACAGAGCAGCAAGGGCAAGCACACACAGAACCATCCTCAGAACCCCACAACCTATCACACCATGCCAACACTACAATCTACAATCCATACTCACAGCTTCCACCCAACACCCAGCTATAGAATCCCACAGTACACTACCAGGTCTCCCACCCTCAGAAGCCCCCAAACCACAGTGTTGGAGAGGAAACTGAAGGTATGGTACACAAACGCTGATGGAATAACAAATAAGTGAGAGGAGTGGCACGAAACAGTCAAAGAGGCATCACCGGATATCATAGCTCTCACAGAAACCAAGCTTATAGGTATGATAACAGATGTCATCTTTCCAATGGGATACCAGATCTTGAGGAAAGACAGAGGGAACAGGGGATGGTGGAGGAGTGGCACTGCTGATCAAAAACTGATGGAATTTTGATGAGCTGGAGAGAGGAGACAGTGGAGAAGCAAGCGATTACATAGCAGGAACGCTTCACTCTGGAGGTCCCAAAGTGGTAATTGCAGTGATGTATAACCCACCACAGAACAGCAGGAGGCCAAGGCAAGAGTATGATGAGAGCAATAGAGTGATGGTTGACACACTGGCGGCAGTGACCAGAAGAGCTCATGCATGCAGGGCAGAGCTCCTGATCAAGGGTGACTTTAACCACAAGGAAATCAATTGAGAGAACTTGGAGCCACATGGGGCCAAGATACATGGAGGGCTAAGATGATGGAGGTGGTACTGGAAAACTTCATGCACCAACACATAAGGGACACTACAAGAGAGAGAGGAGGGGATGAACCAGCAAGACTGGATCTAGTATTCACCTCGAGTAGTGCAGATATTGAGGACATTACATATGAAAAACCCCTTGGGGCCAGCGATCATGTGGTTTAAGCTTCGAATACACAGTAGAGCCACAAGTGGAGGGGGAAGCAGGAAGGCCAGGGCGAATGAAGCCAAACTACAAGAAAGGGGACTACACGGGAATGAGGAACTTCCTGAAAGGGGTTCAGTGGGACAGAGAACTGGCAGGGAAGTCAGTTAATGAGATGATGGAATATGTAACAACCATGTGCAAGGAAGCCGAGGAGACGTTTGCACCCAAGGGTAACAGGAATAATGAAAAGGCCAGGATGAGCCCATGGTTCACTCAAAGGTGCAGGGAGGCAAAAACCAAGTGTGCTAGGGAATGGAAGAAATATAGAAGGACCCAGGAGAATAAGGAGAGCAGTCGTAGACCCAGAAATGAATATGCACAGACAAGATGGGAGGCCCAACGACAATATGAAAAAGACATAGCAATGAAAGCGAAAACTGACCCAAAGCTGTTATACAGCCACATCAGGAGGAAAACAAAAGTCAAGGACCAGGAAATCAGGCTAAGGAAGGAAGGAGGAGAGACAACAAGAAATGACGGTGATGTGAGGAACTCAACAAGAGATTCAAAGAAGTGTTCACAGAGCAGACAGAAGGGGTTCAAGAAAGACAGAGTGGTGGGGTATGCCACCAAGTGCTAGACACAGTACACACAACCGAGGAAGAAGTGAAGAGGCTTCTGAGTGAGCTAGATACCTCAATGGTAATGGGGCCGGATAATGTCTCTCCATGGGTCCTGAGAGAGGGAGCAGAGGCGCTATGTGTACCCCTAAAAACAATATTCAATACATCTATCGAAACAGGGAGATTGCCTGAGGCATGGAAGACAGCAAATGTAGTCCCAATCTTTAAAAAAGGAGACAGACATGAAGAACTAAACTACAGACCAGTGTCACTAACATGTATAGTATGCAAAGTCATGGAGAAGATTATCAGGAGAAGAGTGGTGGAAAATTTAGAAAGGAACGATCTCATCAACAGCAGCCAACACGGTTTCAGGGACGGGAAATCCTGTGTCACAAACATTCTGGAGTTGTATGACATGGTGACAGCAGTAATACAAGAGAGAGAGAGAGGGGTGGGTGGATTTCCTTTTCTTGGACTGCAAGAAGGCGTTTGATACAGTTCCACACAAGAGATTAGTGCAAAAACTGGAGGACCAAGCAAGGATAACAGGGAAGGCACTACAATGGATCAGGGAATACTTGTCAGGAAGGGAGCAGTGAGTCATGGTACGTGGCAAGGTGTCAGAGTGAGCATCTGTGACCAGCGGGGTCCCACAGGGGTCAGTCCTAGGACCAGTGCTGTTTTTGGTATTTGTGAACATGACGGAAGGAATAGACTCCTAAGTGTCCCTGTTTGCAGATGACGTGAAGTTGATGAGAAGAATTCCTTCGATCGAAGACCAGGCAGTACTACAAAGGTTTCTGGACAGGCTGTAGACCTGGTCCAGCAATTGGCTCATGGAGTTCAACCCCACCAAGTGCAAAGTCATGAAGATTGGGGAAGGGCAAAGAATGCTACAGACGGAATACAGTCTAGGAGGCCAGAGACTACAAACCTCACTCAAGGAAAAAGATCTTGGGGTGAGTATAACACCAGGCACATCTCCTGAAGCGCACATCAACCAAATAACTGCTGCAGCATATGGGCGCCTAGCAAACCTCAGAACAGCATTCCGACATCTTAATAAGGAATCATTCAGGACCCTGTACACCGTGTACGTTAGGCCCATATTGGAGTATGCGGCACCAGTTTGGAACCCACACCTAGCCAAGCACGTGAAGAAACTAGAGAAAGTACAAAGGTTTGCAACAAGACTAGTCCCAGAGCTAAGAGGTATGTCCTACGAGGAGAGGTTAAGGGAAATCAACCTGATGACACTGGAGGACAGGAGAAATAGGGGGGACATGATAACAACATACAAAATACTGAGAGTAATTGACAAGATGGACAAAGACAGGATGTTCTAGGGATGGGACACAGCAACAAGGGGACACAGTTGGAAGTTGAAGACACAGATGAATCACAGGGATGTTAGGAAGTATTTCTTCAGCCACAGAGTAGTCAGTAAGTGGAATAGTTTGGGAAGCCATGAAGTGGAGGCAGGATCCATACATAGCTTTAAGCAGAGGTATGATAAAGGTCACGGTTCAGGGAGTGTGACCTAGTGGTGACCAGTGAAGAGGCGGGGCCAGGAGCTTGGACTCGACCCCTGCAACCTCAACTAGGTTAGTACAACTAGGTGAGAGCACATATATATATACATGCATATGTCGTGCCGAATAAGTAAAACTGATCAATTTGCAAAAACTCATTTAAAGATTTTTTCGTTTAATTTAATGTAAAAATTAATTTTGTACCAAAATAAATTAAGAAAACTTACCTTATTATAACAAGCACGATTTAATTTAGCCAAATTCAATTAAATATATTTTAGAAAAGTTTACAATAAATTAATAAACAAAATGAAGTATATATTTTTATAGAGAGGTTGAGAATGATTTTTGCTATATTATTGCATTCACAAATTTTCGCTTGCCTTATTCGGCAAGAAGAACGTAGCTATTTAAGTCAAATATATATATATATATATATATATATATATATATATATATATATTATATTTATATATATATATATTTATATATATATATATATATATATTTTTATTATCACACTGGCCGATTCCCACCAAGGCAGGGTGGCCCGAAAAAGAAAAACTTTCACCATCATTCACTCCATCACTGTCTTGCCAGAAGGGTACTTTACACTACAGTTTTTAAACTGCAACATTAACACCCCTCCTTCAGAGTGCAGGCACTGTACTTCCCATCTCCAGGACTCAAGTCCGGCCTGCTGGTTTCCCTGAACCCCTTCATAAATGTTACTTTGCTCACACTCCAACAGCACGTCAAGTATTAAAAACGATTTGTCTCCATTTACTTCTAACAAACACGCTCACGCATGCCTGCTGGAAGTCCAAGCCCCTTGCACACAAAACCTCCTTTACCCGATCCCTCCAACCTTCAGATTGATACACTCTTGAAGTCACTGTTTCGCTCCATTCTCTCTACATGTCCGAACCATCTCAACAACCCTTCCTCAGCCCTCTGGACAACAGTTTTTGTAATCCCGCACCTCCTCCTAACTTCCAAACTACGAATTCTCTGCATTATATTCACACCACACATTGCCCTTAGACATGACATCTCCACTGCCTCCAGCCTTCTCCTCGCTGCAACATTCATCACACATGCTTCACACCCATATAAGAGCGTTGGTAAAACTATACTCTCATACATTCCCCTCTTTGCCTCCAAGGACAAAGTTCTTTGTCTCCACAGACTCCTAAGTTCACCACTCACCCTTTTCCCCTCATCAATTCTATGATTCACCTCATCTTTCATAGACCCATCCGCTGACACGTCCACTCCCAAATATCTGAATACATTCACCTCCTCCATACTCTCTCCCTCCAATCTGATATCCAATCTTTCATCACCTAATCTTTTTGTTATCCTCATAACCTTACTCTTTCCTGTATTCACTTTTAATTTTCTTCTTTTGCACACCCTACCAAATTCATCCACCAATCTCCGCAACTTCTCTTCAGAATCTCCCAAGAGCACAGTGTCATCAGCAATGAGCAACTGTGACAACTCCCACTTTATGTGTGATTCTTTATCTTTTAACTCCACGCCTCTTGCCAAGACCCTCGCATTTACTTCTCTTACAACCCCATCTATAAATATATTAAACAACACACGGTGACATCACACATCCTTGTCTAAGGCCTACTTTTACTGGGAAATAATTTCCCTCTTTCCTACATACTCTAACTTGAGCCTCACTATCCTCATAAAAACTCTTCACTACTTTCAGTAACCTACCTCCTACACCATACACCTGCAACATCTGCCACATTACCCCCCTATCCACCCTGTCATACGCCTTTTCCAAATCCATAAATGCCAGAAAGACCTCTTTACCCGTATCTATATACTGTTCACTTATATGTTTCACTGTAAACACCTGGTCCACACACCCCCTACCTTTCTTAAAGCCTCCTTGTTCATCTGCTATCCTATTCTCCGTCTTACTCTTAATTCTTTCAATAATAACTCAACCATACACTTTACCAGGTATACTCAACAGACTTATCCCCCTATAATTTTTGCACTCTCTTTTGTCCCCTTTGCCTTTATACAAAGGAACTATGCATGCTCTCTGCCAATCCCTAGGTACCTTACCCTCTTCCATACATTTATTAAATAATTGCACCAACCACTCCAAAACTATATCCCAACCTGCTTTTAACATTTCTATCTTTATCCATCAATCCGGCTGCCTACCCCCTTTCATTTTACCTACTGCCTCACGAACTTCCCCCACACTCACAACTGGCTCTTCCTCACTCCCAGAAGATGTTATTCCTCCTTGCCCTATACACGAAATCACAGCTTCCCTATCTTCATCAACATTTAACAATTCCTCAAAATATTCCCTCCATCTTCCCAATACCTCTAACTCTCCATTTAATAACTCTCCTCTCCTATTTTTAACTGACAAATCCATTTGTTCTCTAGGCTTCCTTAACTTGTTAATCTCACTCCAAAACTTTTTCTTATTTTCAACAAAATTTGTTGAGAACATCTCACCCATTCTCTCATTTGCTCTCTTTTTACATTGCTTCACCACTCTCTTAACCTCTCTCTTTTTCTCCATATACTCTTCTCTCCTTGCATTGCTTCTACTTTGTAAAAACTTCTCATATGCTAACTTTTTCTCCCTTACTACTCTCTTTACATCATCATTCCACCAATCGCTCCTCTTCCCTCCCGCACCCACTTTCCTGTAACCACAAACTTCTGCTGAACACTCTAACACTACATTTTTAAACCTATCCCATACCTCTTCGACCCCATTGCCTATGCTCTCATTAGCCCATCTATCCTCCAATAGCTGTTTTTATCTAACCCTAACTGCCTCCTCTTTTAGTTTATAAACCTTCACCTCTCTCTTCTCTGATGCTTCTATTCTCCTTGTATCCCATCTACCTTTTACTCTCAGTGTAGCTACAACTAGAAAGTGATCTGATATATCTGTGGCCCCTCTATAAACACTTACATCCTGTAGTCTACTCAACAGTCTTTTATCTACCAATACATAATCCAACAAACTACTGTCATTTCGCCCTACATCATATCTTGTATACTTATTTATCCTCTTTTTCTTAAAATATGTATTACCTATAACTAAACCCCTTTCTATACAAAGTTCAATCAAAGGGCTCCCATTATCATTTACACCTGGCACCCCAAACTTACCTACCACACCCTCTCTAAAAGTTTCTCCTACTTTAGCATTCAGATCCCCTACCACAATTACTCTCTCACTTGGTTCAAAGGCTCCTATACATTTACTTAACATCTCCCAAAATCTCTCTCTCTCCTCTACATTCCTTTCTTCTCCAGGTGCATACACACTTATTATGACCCACTTTTCGCATCCAACCTTTACTTTAATCCACATAATTCTTGAATTTACACATTCATGTTCTCTTTTCTCCTTCCATAACTTATCCTTCAACATTACTGCTACCCCTTCCTTTGTTCTAATTCTCTCAGATACTCCAGATTTAATCCCATTTATTTCCCCCCACCGAAACTCCCCTACCCCCTTCAGCTTTGTTTCGCTTAGGGCCAGGACATCCAACTTCTTTTCATTCATAACATCAACAATCATCTGTTTCTTGTCATCTGCACTACATCCACGCACATTCAAGCATCCCAGTTTTATAAAGTTTTTCTTTCTCTCTTTTTTAGTAAATGTCTACAGGAGAAGGGGTTACTAGCCCATTGCTCCCGGCATTTTAGTCGCCTCATACGACACGCATGGCTTACGGAGGAAAGATTCTTTTCCACTTCCCCATGGACAATAGAAGAAATAAAGAAGAACAAGAGCTATTTAGAAAAAGGAGAAAAACCTAGATGTATGTATATATATATATGCATGTGCGTGTCTGTGAAGTGTGACCAAAGTGTAAGTAGGAGAAGCAAGATATCCCTGTTATCTAGCGTGTTTATGAGACAGAAAAAGAAACCAGCAATCCTACCATCATGCAAAACAGTTACAGGTTTCTGTTTTACAGTCATCTGGCAGGACGGTAGTACTTCCCTGGGTGGTTGCTGTCTACCAACCTACTATATATATATATATATATTATATATATATATATATATATATATATATATATATATATATATATATATATATATATATATATATATATATATATACATATATATATATATATATATATATATATATAATATATATATATATATATATATATATATATATATATATATATATATATATATATAACCTAAGCGCTCTCAGAGGAATAGGATGAGGCGAGAGAAGCGCATTTTGAATGTAAACACTGAGTTGACACCTGACTCAGAGGAGGTGATTAATCATCCGGTGAGGTGCTACCTAACTCAGTGAGGTGCTAACTCAATGAGGTGCTACCTAACTCAGTGAGGTGCTAACTCAATGAGGTGCTACCTAACTCAGTGAGGTGCTACCTAACTCAGTGAGGTGCTACCTAACTCAGTGAGGCGCTACCTAACTTAGTGAGGCGCTGCCTAACTCAGTGAGGTGCTAACTCAGTGAGGTGCTACCTAACTCAGTGAGGTGCTACCTAACTCAGTGAGGTGCTACCTAACTCAGTGAGGTGCTAACTCTGTGAGGTGCTAACTCAGTGAGGTGCTAACTCAGTGAGGTGCTACCTAACTCAGTGAGGTGCTACCTAACTCAGTGAGGTGCTACCTAACTCAGTGAGGTGCTACCTAACTCAGTGAAGTGTTACCTAACTCAGTGAGGTGCTACCTAACTCAGTGAGGTGCTACCTAACTCAGTGAGGTGCTACCTAACTCAGACAAATAACACCTCACAACCTCTCTCATCTAACATTAAGACAAACTGGTTGTTTAACAAAGCTCAACTCGATAGTTTTGTAAAAAATTATTTTGCCTTTCGGATTCTGAGTAATATTCCGGACTATAAACTGAGTAATATTCCGGACTATAAACTGTCAAGTTCTGGTAACTATAAACTTAACAAATTTTATAATCAAGAATATTTAGTTTAAATCTTAACTAGTGTGGTTCTACAATTTTTTTTTCGTGGATTTGACAATCAATTTTCTTTTAGTGATGCTCAGTTAGAAAATTAATAAATTACTCCTTTTAAACTGGAAAGAGATCTTATAAAAATATGTAAAGTATTAATGTAGAAACAACAGAAATTATTAATATATTGAAATGAATGGAAGAAGCCAAGAAATTAGAGAAAATGCTTAATGCTGCAGACAATGTCAAGAGTATAACCTGTGTGACATATCGGGATATCCTCTTCGAGGGAGGCTCCTGGTCGCGCTGAAGAGGCTCTTGGTCTCTGGAATTAAACTTTTTGGTCTCCTTCCTCAGACCAAGAGATGGTTCACCCCCCCCCCCTCGTGTGATCCCCACTTCTCCTGCTCCCCCCTCAAGACTACTTCTCCAATCCCTTCTAGCTTCTTTTCTCTCCTGTTCCACCGTAGGACTCTTCTGTTCCCCACCGGCACATCGCTCCAGGTTCTCACTTCCCTTCCCTCTCAGACCTCTTTGGTTCCCTCCATATTCACCCCAGTCTGTACCTGCTCTATCTCACCTGTCTCAGAAGTCGTGGTATCGGCATCTTCCTTGTCCGCTGAGATACTTGACACTATCTCCGACTATACTGCGGAGACGAAACCCTCGATAGACACCAGTGTACCTTCTTTTGCCCCTTCTTATTTTTCACAACCCTCGCAGCTGTCTTTTCCTTCACAGTATTCCGATTCCTCGTTGCTGACACGCTTTCGTTGCCTCCACACACACTTCACTGTTCCTACTATCCCACAAATTTTATCACTTCTCATTGTTGGCATACCTATCTTTGTGAATAATAACTTATTTACAATGGAGTATTCGTGGCCTCAGAGGTAATTGGGGAGAGCTCCAGGTGTTGCTCTCCTCGATGCTGTTGCATTCTTCTGATCCCTTTTCTGATGAATTTTTTAATGAGAGTCGCGTCTTGTGTGCGTTGATATACCACTTCAACAGGTCTTTGTTCGTTCTTTGTTGCATTATGCTGCAGCCCGTATTTATTTGCACAGATGGTAGACAGTTTGCTCACTATATCTCTCCCTTTCCCGTGCATTCTGTATCTCGGATGCTTCCCATCTTGTTAGATGATTTTAACGATCATCACTATCTTTGGGGAGGGTCCCACTGTGACTCTCGTGGTGATCAGTTGGAGACTCTTCTCACTTCTCATCCTCTTCATGTTTTAAATACGGGTACTCCTACCCATTTTAACTCTCACACTCAGTCTCTTACATCGATCTTTCTGTCTGCTCCTCGTCAGTTGCGTTTGTTTACACTTGGTCTGTTCTCCCGGATTTGCACAACAATGATCAATTTCCTAGTCTTCTTACTTCTACTATGTACTTCCGACCGCCTCGTAGCCCCCGGTTTCAATCTGGACGAGCGAACTTTGACTTGTACTACTTGTACTCTCATCTTACAGCTTTTTGTGGGGACCCTTCTTCGCCCTCTATTGATGAGCTGGTGCATCAGTTTCGATCTTAGTTCTGACTGCAGAGTCACATTCTATTCCTCAAACCTCAGGCAGACATTCTAAGACATTTGTGTCTTGGTGGTCTCCTGCGTGTGCCCGTGCAGTGCGTTTGAAACGTGCTATGTGGGGCCTTTATCTATGTAATTGGACTGCAGAGGCAGTCGCTCGTGGCGTCATACGCGACGCTAAACGCACTTTTTGGCAAGACTACGTTTCTACTGTTACCTAGACTTCCCCTATGTGTGCAGTTAGAAGAAGGTACGGAAGTTGTGTGGCAGGTACACTCCAGACCCAGCTCCCGTTTTGCGGGTGGCTGGTGTTAGTGTTGCGGAACCTCTTGAAGTTGCCATGGAAATCGGGAACTATTTTGTCTGTGTCTCCCATGGGCTTTACCTCTGTCCCTCGGTTCTCGCTTCAAAGTCTGCCAGGGAGCAATCGCCCTTGGATTTCTCTTCTAATGGGATGGAGCCATAATAATGATAATATTCATATCCATATGCTGCAGCATCTGCATTCTACAGCCCTTACAGTCCTTTTGGATCATTTCAATCTTGTTTGTATGAGAGGGGTTCTCCCTCAACAATGGAAATCTGCCACTGTATTCCGTTTAGCATACCAGACACTTCGGGGCTTGATACCTCTCAGTATCTTCCCATTGCTCTGACTAGTGTAGTCTGCGAGGTGATGGAACGATTGGTGAATAGACGTCTGAAATGGTAATTGGAGACTCACAATAGTCTTTCTCCTAGCAAGGGCCGCTCTACAGTGGACCCCTTACTTCACTTAGATACGTATGAGCGAAATGCCTTTGCTAATAAACACTCCGATCTAGCAGTCGTTTTTTGATTATGAGAATGCATATGACACCTCTTGGAGGTATGACATCTTAGCCCAGGTAAACTTCATAGGCCTCCGGGGTAATCTACCGACCTTCTTTGCTGCTTTCTTATCTGAAAGACATTTACGAGTCAGTGTTGGCGCTTCGCTTTCCCCAGACTATGTTCAGGCCGAGGGAGTCCCAGAAGGTTACGTCCTTAGCACTTCCCCTTTTCTCTTGGCTATAAATGATCTATCTTCCGTTCTTACATCCCATTTTAGGTAGATTGTCGCCTGGTAGCGGCTTGGTAGGGGCCTATATCCTAGGCCTTTTGTATATCCATCTGCTGTTGCACAACTGTCCACAGGATGGATATGGGATGCACAATAAACTAGCCACTTTGGTGTCAAAATCAAAGGAGCCAGCGAAATTCTATGTCAATCAAATCACAAATACTGAATCACGAAATCATAATAACACGATTCTAAACACCACTTTAAATTTAATATTATTTAAAATCAATGATATTTATATATTTCGTTATGCTCAGATTGATTTCCCTTGATTTATGGCAAAAAAAAAATATTCAGGCAAAAGACACAACCAGGGTACGGGTGAGGTTAGAACCCATGGCGGTGAGTCGTAAAGGTCCAGGCGAGTGCGCAAGCCACTGGGCCAGGTGACTACAATAAAATTCATCCAACTAAGTATATTTATACACCACATGGACCCCACTGTGACGAAAAATGCAAATTTTTACATAAAAATCTCCAACCAGAGTGGCCGCAACTAACACACCGCCACGCTAACCTCTCTTTGGTGTACCATCATCATCATAGATGAATCTAATTGTAGCCATCTGGCCCAGTGGTTTAGGCACTGGTCTAGAGTTTTACGAATCACTTGCCATGGATTCTAACCCCACTCGTACTGTGGGTTGTAATAAATATTTGTCTGTAGCCAAAGTGTATGTGTGGAACCCGCTTAAGTGATACATAGAAGGCTCTTAGTTAATGTGGAGAGCAATGTTTTCTGTGTTATTCTATACCAACGGTAAATTAAGGTTATTTACGAGTGCTTTTAGCGAGGCTGCCTCTTAATTAGGTCCATGGGAAACTGTGACATATTTAAGTGTTTCACTAATCGTGTTGTTCATTAAATATGCTGTAGAGTTTATTTATGATAAGTGAAATCACAACATACTTAAAGTATTTAACACATGTACAGGTCATAGATTATGTGCAACAATGATTCTCTGCAAGAAAATCTTTATACACCAACTGAGGGAATCTTCATCATATAAATGGACACATGTGAAACTAATGTGACGCTTTATTGTGTCAACGTTTCGCTCTCCATGAGTTTTTCAAGTGAAACGTTGCCACAATAAAATGCCACATGAGTTGTTCATGAACCATCTAATCAAACATACCGTCGGTAATTCCACCATTATTACCAATTCTTTCTCAGATTAAATTCAATAACTAAGCGCTAAATATCGCCGTCAAATATATTAGTCAATTAAGATATACACAAGAATCAGGGGTGGATAACCTTCTTCAATAAAAAAAAGCCACAAAATACTTTTCATACATTTTTAAATCTTCATGAGCCACAGAAAATATTGTTATTTTAAAACTGTTTTTATAAATAATGTAAAATACTACTGTATAGTAGTCGTACTGTATAGTAGTCGTACTGTATAGTAGTCGTACTGTATAGTAGTCGTACTGTATAGTAGTCGTACTGTATAGTAGTCGTACTGTATAGTAGTCGTACTGTATAGTAGTCGTACTGTATAGTAGTCGTACTGTATAGTAGTCGTACTGTATAGTAGTCGTACTGTATAGTAGTCGTACTGTATAGTAGTCGTACTGTATAGTAGTCGTACTGTATAGTAGTCGTACTGTATAGTAGTACTCAGCAAAGGAGAATGTATTTAATCTCTGCTCGTTGAAGACCTTGACTGAGTCTTCTTTTTTTTAATTATTAGTTTAAATTCTGGCTGGTATGATGTCAAAGCTGTTGTACGAAGCTGATTGAGGAGGCTGACAGTGAGGTGACTGACAGTGAGGAGGCTGACAGTGAGGAGGCTGACAGTGAGGTGGCTGACAGTGAGGTGGCTGACAGTGAGGAGGCT
>NC_069434.1:3993594-4033594 GCF_026875155.1 Cherax quadricarinatus | reverse complement strand
GTGTTGCAGAGACTGCCAGGAAGTGTTGCAGAGACTGCCAGGAAGTGTTGCAGAGACTGCCAGGAAGTGTTGCAGAGACTGCCAGGAAGTGTTGCAGAGACTGCCAGGAAGTGTTGCAGAGACTGCCAGGAAGTGTTTGCAGAGACTGCCAGGAAGTGTTGCAGAGACTGCCAGGAAGTGTTGCAGAGACTGCCAGGAAGTGTTGCAGAGACTGCCAGGAAGTGTTGCAGAGACTGCCAGGAAGTGTTGTAGAGCCTGCCAGGAAGTGTTGCAGAGACTGCCAGGAAGTGTTGCAGAGACTGCCAGGAAGTGTTGCAGAGACTGCCAGGAAGTGTTGCAGAGACTGCCAGGAAGTGTTGCAGAGACTGCCAGGAAGTGTTGCTAGACCCTGCCAGGAAGTGTTGCAGAGACTGCCAGGAAGTGTTGCAGAGACTGCCAGGAAGTGTTGCAGAGACTGCCAGGAAGTGTTGCAGAGACTGCCAGGAAGTGTTGCAGAGACTGCCAGGAAGTGTTGCAGAGACTGCCAGGAAGTGTTGCAGAGACTGCCAGGAAGTGTTGCAGAGACTGCCAGGAAGTGTTGTAGAGCCTGCCAGGAAGTGTTGCAGAGACTGCCAGGAAGTGTTGCAGAGACTGCCAGGAAGTGTTGCAGAGACTGCCAGGAAGTGTTGCAGAGACTGCCAGGAAGTGTTGCAGGGGACTCCCAGGAAGTGTTGCAAAGACTGCCAGGAAGTGTTGCAGAGACTCCCAGGAAGTGTTGCAAAGACTGCCAGGAAGTGTTGCAGAGACTGCCAGGAAGTGTTGCAGAGACTGCCAGGAAGTGTTGCAAAGACTGCCAGGAAGTGTTGCAGAGACTGCCAGGAAGTGTTGCAGAGACTGCCAGGAAGTGTTGCAGAGACTGCCAGGAAGTGTTGCAGAGACTGCCAGGAAGTGTTGCAAAGACTGCCAGGAAGTGTTGCAGAGACTGCCAGGAAGTGTTGCAGAGACTGCCAGGAAGTGTTGCAGAGACTGCCAGGAAGTGTTGCAGGGGACTGCCAGGAAGTGTTGCAGAGACTGCCAGGAAGTGTTGCAGAGACTGCCAGGAAGTGTTGCAAAGACTGCCAGGAAGTGTTGCAGAGACTGCCAGGAAGTGTTGCAGAGACTGCCAGGAAGTGTTGCAAAGACTGCCAGGAAGTGTTGCGAGACTGCCAGGAAGTGTTGCAGAGGACTGCCAGGAAGTGTTGCAGAGACTGCCAGGAAGTGTTGCAGAGACTGCCAGGAAGTGTTGCAAAGACTGCCAGGAAGTGTTGCAGAGACTGCCAGGAAGTGTTGCAGAGACTGCCAGGAAGTGTTGCAGAGACTGCCAGGAAGTGTTGCAGAGACTGCCAGGAAGTGTTGCAGAGACTGCCAGGAAGTGTTGCAAAGACTGCCAGGAAGTGTTGCAGAGACTGCCAGGAAGTGTTGCAGAGACTGCCAGGAAGTGTTGCAGAGACTGCCAGGAAGTGTTGCAGAGACTGCCAGGAAGTGTTGCAGAGACTGCCAGGAAGTGTTGCGGAGACTGCCAGGAAGTGTTGCGGAGACTGCCAGGAAGTGTTGCAGAGACTGCCAGGAAGTGTTGCAGAGACTGCCAGGGAGTGTTGAAAGAGGACTGCCAGGAAGTGTTGCAGAGACTGCCAGGAAGTGTTGCAGAGACTGCCAGGAAGGTGTTGCAGAGACTGCCAGGAAGTGTTGCGGAGACTGCCAGGAAGTGTTGCAGAGACTGCCAGGAAGTGTTGCAAGACTGCCAGGAAGTGTTGCAGAGACTGCCAGGAAGTGTTGCAGAGACTGCCAGGAAGTGTTGCAGAGACTGCCAGGAAGTGTTGCAGGGGACTGCCAGGAAGTGTTTGCAGAGACTGCCAGGAAGTGTTGCAGAGACTGCCAGGAAGTGTTGCAGAGACTGCCAGGAAGTGTTGCAGAGACTGCCAGGAAGTGTTGCAGAGACTGCCAGGAAGTGTTGCAGAGACTGCCAGGAAGTGTTGCAGAGACTGCCAGGAAGTGTTGCAGAGACTGCCAGGAAGTGTTGCAGAGACTGCCAGGAAGTGTTGCAAAGACTGCCAGGAAGTGTTGCAGAGACTGCCAGGAAGTGTTGCGGAGACTGCCAGGAAGTGTTGCAGAGACTGCCAGGAAGTGTTGCAGAGACTGCCAGGAAGTGTTGCGGGAGACTGCCAGGAAGTGTTGCAGAGGACTGCCAGGAAGTGTTGCAGAGGACTGCCAGGAAGTGTTGCAGAGACTGCCAGGAAGTGTTGCAGAGACTGCCAGGAAGTGTTTCAAAGACTGCCAGGAAGTGTTGCAGAGACTGCCAGGAAGTGTTGCAGAGACTGCCAGGAAGTGTTGCGGAGACTGCCAGGAAGTGTTGTAGAGACTGCCAGGAAGTGTTGCGGAGACTGCCAGGAAGTGTTGTAGAGACTGCCAGGAAGTGTTGCAGAGACTGCCAGGAAGTGTTGCGGAGACTGCCAGGAAGTGTTGCGGAGACTGCCAGGAAGTGTTGCAGAGACTGCCAGGAAGTGTTGCAGAGACTGCCAGGAAGTGTTGCAAAGACTGTCAGGAAGTGTTGCAGAGACTGCCAGGAAGTGTTGCAGAGACTGCCAGGAAGTGTTGCGGAGACTGCCAGGAAGTGTTTTAGAGACTGCCAGGAAGTGTTGCAGAGACTGCCAGGAAGTGTTGCAGAGACTGCCAGGAAGTGTTGCAGAGACTGCCAGGAAGTGTTGCAGAGACTGCCAGGAAGTGTTGCAGAGACTGCCAGGAAGTGTTGCAGAGACTGCCAGGAAGTGTTGCAGAGACTGCCAGGAAGTGTTGCAAAGACTGCCAGGAAGTGTTGCAGAGACTGCCAGGAAGTGTTGCAGAGACTGCCAGGAAGTGTTGCGGAGACTGCCAGGAAGTGTTGCAGAGACTGCCAGGAAGTGTTGCAGAGACTGCCAGGAAGTGTTGCAGAGACTGCCAGGAAGTGTTGCAGAGACTGCCAGGAAGTGTTGCAGAGACTGCCAGGAAGTGTTGCAGAGACTGCCAGGAAGTGTTGCAGAGACTGCCAGGAAGTGTTTCAAAGACTGCCAGGAAGTGTTGCAGAGACTGCCAGGAAGTGTTGCAGAGACTGCCAGGAAGTGTTGCGGACACTGCCAGGAAGTGTTGTAGAGACTGCCAGGAAGTGTTGCGGAGACTGCCAGGAAGTGTTGCAGAGACTGCCAGGAAGTGTTGCGGAGACTGCCAGGAAGTGTTGCGGAGACTGCCAGGAAGTGTTGCAGAGACTGCCAGGAAGTGTTGCAGAGACTGCCAGGAAGTGTTGCAAAGACTGTCAGGAAGTGTTGCAGAGACTGCCAGGAAGTGTTGCAGAGACTGCCAGGAAGTGTTGCGGAGACTGCCAGGAAGTGTTTTAGAGACTGCCAGGAAGTGTTGCGGAGACTGCCAGGAAGTGTTGTAGAGACTGCCAGGAAGTGTTGTAGAGACTGCCGGGAAAAGTGTTGTAGAGACTGCCAGGAAGTGTTGCGGAGACTGCCAGGAAGTGTTGTAGAGACTGCCAGGAAGTGTTGCAGAGACTGCCAGGAAGTGTTGCGGAGACTGCCAGGAAGTGTTGCGGAGACTGCCAGGAAGTGTTGCAGAGACTGCCAGGAAGTGTTGCGGAGACTGCCAGGAAGTGTTGCAGAGACTGCCAGGAAGTGTTGCAGAGACTGCCAGGAAGTGTTGTAGAGACTGCCAGGAAGTGTTGCAGAGACTGCCAGGAAGTGTTGTAGAGACTGCCAGGAAGTGTTGCAGAGACTGCCAGGAAGTGTTGCGGAGACTGCCAGGAAGTGTTGTAGAGACTGCCAGGAAGTGTTGCAGAGACTGCCAGGAAGTGTTGCGGAGACTGCCAGGAAGTGTTGCGGAGACTGCCAGGAAGTGTTGCAGAGACTGCCAGGAAGTGTTTCAGAAACTGCCAGGAAGTGTTGCAGAGACTGCCAGGAAGTGTTGCGGAAACTGCCAGGAAGTGTTGCAGAGACTGCCAGGAAGTGTTGCAGAGACTGCCAGGAAGTGTTGTAGAGCCTGCCAGGAAGTGTTGCAGAGACTGCCAGGAAATGTTGCAGAGACTGCCAGGAAGTGTTGCAGAGACTGCCAGGAAGTGTTGTAGAGCCTGCCAGGAAGTGTTGTAGAGACTGCCAGGAAGTGTTGCAGAGACTGCCAGGAAGTGTTGCAGAGACTGCCAGGAAGTGTTGCAGAGACTGCCAGGAAGTGTTGCAGAGACTGCCAGGAAGTGTTGCAGAGACTGCCAGGAAGTGTTGCGGAAACTTCCAGGAAGTGTTGCAGAGACTGCCAGGAAGTGTTGCAGAGACTGCCAGGAAGTGTTGTAGAGCCTGCCAGGAAGTGTTGCAGAGACTGCCAGGAAGTGTTGCAGAGACTGCCAGGAAGTGTTGCAGAGACTGCCAGGAAGTGTTGTAGAGCCTGCCAGGAAGTGTTGTAGAGACTGCCAGGAAGTGTTGCAGAGACTGCCAGGAAGTGTTGCAGAGACTGCCAGGAAGTGTTGCAGAGACTGCCAGGGAGTGTTGCAGAGACTGCCAGGAAGTGTTGTAGAGCCTGCCAGGAAGTGTTGCAGAGACTGCCAGGAAGTGTTGCAGAGCCTGCCAGGAAGTGTTGCAGAGACTGCCAGGAAGTGTTGCAGAGACTGCCAGGGAGTGTTGCAGAGACTGCCAGGAAGTGTTGCAGAGACTGCCAGGAAGTGTTGCAGAGACTGCCAGGAAGTGTTGCAGAGACTGCCAGGAAGTGTTGCAGGGCCTGCCAGGAAGTGTTGCAGAGACTGCCAGGGAGTGTTGCAGAGACTGCCAGGAAGTGTTGCAGAGACTACCTGGAAGTGTTGCAGAGACTGCCAGGAAGTGTTGCAGAGACTGCCAGGGAGTGTTGCAGAGACTGCCAGGAAGTGTTGCAGAGACTGCCAGGAAGTGTTGCAGAGACTGCCAGGGAGTGTTGCAGAGACTGCCAGGAAGTGTTGCAGAGACTGCCAGGAAGTGTTGCAGAGACTGCCAGGAAGTGTTGCAGAGCCTGCCAGGAAGTGTTGCAGAGACTGCCAGGAAGTGTTGCAGAGACTGCCAGGGAGTGTTGCAGAGACTGCCAGGAAGTGTTGCAGAGACTGCCAGGAAGTGTTGCAGGGACTGCCAGGAAGTGTTGCAGAGACTGCCAGGAAGTGTTGCAGGGCCTGCCAGGAAGTGTCTTAGTGCCAGGTGCTGCACGCCAGTGTTGCAGAGACTGCCAGGAAGTGTTGCAGAGCCTGCCAGGAAGTGTGTTAGTGCCAGGTGCAGCACGCCAGTGTTGCAGAGACTGCCAGGAAGTGTGACAGTGCCAGGTGCAGCACGGCTCCTGGAGTCCTCTCAGTCACTCCTAATTAATTAATCAGTTATCATCAAGAAGTTTAGGAGGATCATATCGGACGCCCAAACTCCGTGAACAGTAAGTTCTTGAAGTCCCTAATCAAAGTTCCTAAGCCCTCGACGAGGCTTCTTCAATCCCTGGTCAGGCAACTTTGAAGCAATCTTGAAACCGTTCTGAGAACTTTTTATAGTTTCTTTATGATGCTGGGTAGTTCTCGCGACGCCACTGCAAAGCCTTCCGGAATCCTTCTACAGTATCAGGAGGTGTAGCCCAAACATCCTTAAGAAGTGTTAATTAGATAACAGTATACAATACCGACAAGTCGATAAGTAAGACACATGTGAAACAGGGATCTTTATGCCGAAATGTTTCACCTACGCAGTAGGCTTCCTCAGTCGAGTACGGAAAAGGCAGTAGAAGCAGTAGAGATGAAAAGACGACACAATCAGTCCATCACCCTAGAAGACGTAATTTTGAGGTGATCAGTCCCACAACCTGGAGAAGAGTTCCACTCCATAGTCTGGATCAGTCTGAAGAAGAATGAACAGAAGTATTAGACGATCATCAAAACTTTAATCTTCCTCATATTTCGATAGATAAATAAGAATATGGGCCAGGGGCTGAAGCTCACTCTCAGTAGAGCAGTGGCTAGAAGACAACCCTTGGCATAACCACTGAAGTTTGAAGTCAGTAAGTCTGGCTCTGTACTTTGACAGGCATCTCACTGTTGGAACCAGGAGCTACACTCTAGGGATATTTGTCTACAACACGACTACAGTAAAGTAGAAAGAGCATTGCGAGGACATTCTGGATATTATTAACAGATAACCTTTCAGCATTCCTTAATTAATTAATTAATTAATTAATTAATAATAATAATAATAATAATAATAATAATAATAATAATAATAATAATAATAATAATAATAATAATAATAATAATATCTTTATTTCTACAAGTACATTTACAAGGTATACAGTCCTAGCTGACATCAACGATATACTACTATATAGAAAACCGCTTGTTATACAGAACATTTTGGGCAAATAAGGTCAGTTTTGTTCCAGGATGCGACCCACACCAGTCCACTAACACCCAGGATGCGACCCACACCAGTCCACTAACACCCAGGATGCGACCCACACCAGTCCACTAACACCCAGGATGCGACCCACACCAGTCCACTAACACCCAGGATGCGACCCACACCAGTCCACTAACACCCAGGATGCGACCCACACCAGTCCACTAACACCCAGGATGCGACCCACACCAGTCCACTAACACCCAGGTACTCATTTTATACTGATGGGTGTCTTATGGAAGGACGTCCTAATGTTTTCCAGCCGTACCGGACGTTCCAGCTGTGTGCACTAACGATCCAGCTACGTAACTAAAGAGTCTCAAAAAATAGATTTCAACCATGTACAGGATACGGAAATTTTAACGCTAAAGTGACAAGGTAGGTAACTGGAAATGAAATTTCTCAAACACGTTATTCAAACATCTCGATATTCTAGCTAAACATATTTAAAAAACAGGATTTTAAGCTCTGCCTTATAAAATATTGCTAATATAAATAAAATAAATATTTGGGAAACATTCGTTTTTTATATTATTTACCAGACAAACCACCAGTTCATAGCCCTAATAAAAAAAAAAAACTTGGAGTAATTGCAAACGAGTTTTAAGCAAAATTGTGATTATATTTATACTTAATGCAAGGGCTGGTATGCGTTCTAAACACACAAACTCACATACACACACAGAAATGAATATGCACAGGTAAGAAGGGAGGCCCAAAGACAGTACGAGAATGACACAGCAGCGGAAGCCAAATCTGACCCAAAGCTGTTGTATAGCCACATAAGGAGGAAAACAACAGACAAGGACCAGGTAATCAGGCTGATGAAGGAAGGAGGGGAGATCACAAAAAATGACCGAGAAGCATGTATGGAGCTCAACATGACGTTCAAAGAAGTGTTCCCAGAAGAGACAGAAGGGCCGCCAGAAAGGCGGAGAGCTGGGGTACACCATCAGATGTTGGACACAATACATACAACTGAGGAAGAAGTGAAGAGGCTGCCAAGCGAGATAGATATCTCCAAGGAGATGGAACCGGATAACATCTCTCCCTGGGTCCTGACAGAGGGAGCCGAGGCATTATGTGTACCATTAACAACAATCTTCAACACATCTATCGAAACAGGGCGATTACCTGAAGTATAGAATACAGCAAATGTAGTCCCCATTTTTAAAAAAGGAGACAGGCTTGAAGCATTAAACTACAAATCAGTGTCACTGACATGTATAGTATATTAGGTCAAGGAGAAGATAATCAAGAGAAAAGTGGTGGAGCACCTAGTTAGGAATAAGCTTATCAACGACAGCCGGCACGATTTCAGGGACGGTATATCCTGCATCACAAACCTACTGGAATTCTATGACAGGGTGACGGCAGCAAGACAAGAGAGAGAGGGGTGGGTAGAGCCAGAAATGAATATGCGCAAGTAAAACGGGAGACCCAAAGGCAATATGAGAGTGACATAGAAGCGAAAGTTAAATCTGACCCAAAACTGTTGTACAGCCATATCAGGAGGAAAACAACAGTCAAGGACCAGATAATCAGGCTGAGGAAGGAAGGAGGGGAGGTCACAAAAAACGACTGCGATGTGAGGAGCTGAACAGGAGATTCAAAGAAGTGTTCACAGAGGAGACAGAAGGGCCTCCGGAAAGGCAGAGGTGGGGCACACCATCAAGTGTTGGACACAGTACATACAACCGAGGAAGAAGTGAAGAGGCTGTTAAGCGAGCTAGATACATGAAAGGTGATAAGGCCAGATAACATCTCTCCATGGGTCCTAAGAGAGGGAGCAGAGGCGCTTTGTGTACCACTAACAACTATCATCAACACATCTATCGAAACAGGACGACTACTAGAAGTTTGGAAGACAGCAAATGTAGTCCCTATTTTTAAAAAAGGAGACAGACTCGAAGCATTACACTAGAGACCAGTGTCACTGACGCGAAGAGTATGCAAGGTCATTGAGAAAATTATCAGGAGAGGAGTGGTGGAGCACCTAGAAAGGAATGAGCTTATCAACGACAACTAACACGGTTTCAGGGATGGGAAATCCTGCATCACAAACCTAATGGAGTTCTATGACAGGGTGACATCAGTAAGACAAGAGAGAGAGGAGTGGGCAGATTGTATTTTCTTGAACTGTAATGAGGCGTTTGACACAGTTCCACACAAGAGATTAGTGCGGAAGCTGGAGGAACAGGCAGGGATAACAGGGAAGGCACTACAGTGGATCAGGAAATACCTGTCAGGAAGACAACAGCGAGTCAGGGTACGTGGCGAGGTGTCAGAGTGGACGCCGTTACTGAGCGGATTGCCACAGCGATCAGTCCTAGGACCGGTACCGTTTCTGGAATCTGTGAAAGACATAAAGGAAGGAATACACTCTGAAGTGCCCCCGTTTGCAGATAATGTGAAGTTGATGAGAAGAATTCAGTCGGACGAAGACCAGGCAGAACTACAGAGGGATATTCACAGACTGCAGGCCTGATCCAGAATCTGGCTCCTGGACTTCAACCACACCAAGTGCAAAATCATGAAGATTGGGGAAGGGCAAAGAAGACCACAGACGGAGTACAGTCTAGGGGGAAAGACCCTACAAACCTCACTAAAGAATAAGGATCTTGGTGTGAGTGTAACACCGGGAGCATCTTCTGTGACGTGAGATGAATGGTTTTGAAAACCGACAAGTTGAAGAATTGAGACACTTATGCAACATATGGGAATCTTTACTGAGGAAACGTTTCGCCACTCAGTGGCTTCATCAGTCCAATACAAATCAGAAGGGTGTAAGGACAGGAGGAGTTTGAGGTAATCAGTCCCCCAGCCTGGAATCGATGTGTTCAGTCCATCACTCTTGTAGGAAGTACAGCATGGGGCCAGAGAGGTGGCTTATTTACTGCAGTCAGGTGAGTGGAAGCAGGAGGAGGAGGGATCACAGTGGGACCTGCCACTAGTGTAAATTGGTCGTCGTCCTAAGGTTGAACAAGCGTTGAAGTCTTTGTACCAAGATCCTATGCTGCACTTCCTACAAGAGTGATGGACTGAACACATCGACTCCAGGCTGAGGGACTGATTACCTCAAACTCCTCCTCTCCTTACACCCCTTTGATTTGTATTGGACTGATGAAGCCACTGAGTGGCGAAACGTTTCCTCAGTAAAGATTCCCATATGTTGCATAAGTGTCTTAATTCTTCATCTCCTGAGACGCATATCAATCAGCATGCGAGCGTCTGGCAAACCAGAGAACAGCATTCCGACATCTAAATAAGGAGTCATTCATGACCTTGTACACTGTGTACGTTAGGCCCATATCGGAATATGCAGCACCAGTTTGGAACCCTCACCTAGCCCAGCATGTAAGGAAACTAGAGAAAGTGCAAAGGTTTGCAACAAGACTAATCACGGAGCTAAGAGGTGTGTCCTATGAGGAGAGCTTAAGGGAAATCGACCTGATCAGACAGGAAGACAGGAGAGTTAAGGGGGATATGATAACAACATATAAAATGCTGAGAGGTGTAGACAAGGTGGACAGAGACAGGATGTTCCAGAGATGGGACACAGCAACGAGGGGTCACAGTTGAAAGCTGAAGACTCAGATGAACCACAGGGAAGTTAGGAAGTATTTATTCAGTCACAGAGTTGTCAGGAAGTGGAATAGCCTGGGTAGTGATGTAGTGGAGGCAGGATCCATTCATAACTTTAAGAAGAGGTATGGTAAAGCTCAGGGAGCGGGAAGAGTGACCGGGTAGCGCCCAGTTGAAGCGCCGAGGCCAGGAACTGTGAATCGACCCCAGCAACCAAAACTAGGTGAGTACACACACACACACACACACACACACACACACACACACACACACACCACAGCATTCCGACATCTTAATAAGGAATCGTTCAGGACCCTGTACACCGTGTACGTTAGGCCAATATTGGAGTATGCGGCACCAGTCTGGGACCCACACCTAGCCAAGCACGTAAGGAAACTAGAGAAAGTGCAAAGGTTTGCAAGAAGACTAGTCCCAGAGCTAAGAGGAATGTCCTACGAGGAGAGGTTAAGGGAAATCAACCTGACGACACTGGAGGACAGGAGAGATAGAGGGGACATGATAACGACTTACAAAATACTGAGAGGAATTGACAAAGTGGACAAAGACAGGATGTTCCAGAGATGGGACACAGGAACAAGGGGACACAGTTGGAAGTTGAAGACACAGATTAATCACAAGGATGTTAGGAAGTATTTCTTCAGCCACAGAGTAGTCAGGAAGTGGAATAGTTTGGGAAGCGATGTAGTGGAGGCAGGATTCATACATAGCTTTAAGCAGAGGTATGATAAACCTCACAGTTCAGGGAGAGTGACCTACTAGCGACCAGTGAAGAGGCGGGGCCAGGAGCTTGGAATCAACCCCTGCACCCTCAACTAGGTTAGTACAATTTGGTGAGTACACTCACGCACACACACACACACACAGACAGGATGTTCCAGAGAGGGGACACAGTAACAAGGGGTCACAATTGGAAGTTGAAGACCCAGAGGAGTCAAAGGGATGTTAGGAAGTATTTTTTCAGTCATAGAATAGTGAGGAAGTGAGGAAGTGGAATAGCCTAGTAAGTGACGTAGTGGAGGCAAGAACCATACATAACTCATACATGCTCCTGGAGCAGGGATAGAGTGGAGCTAGTAGCACTCAGTAAAGAGGTGGGGCCAGGAGCTGAGTCTCGACCCCTGCAACCACAATTAAGTGAGTACAATTAGGCGAGTACACACACACACACGCACACATACACACGCACACACGCACAAACTCTCACACACAATGGGAGGACGAAAGAACGAGATCAGTTTTTGTCTACGGGCTCCAGGAAGTTGAAGTGGAAACTTATGATGAAAGGAAGCAGGAGGAGAAAAAAGTGACTGAACGTATCATGAAACCAATACGTGAGGGCGACATGACCCAGGTGGCAAATTTTCGGAGAATTGGGTGGTTTGCAAGGGGCCGGAAATGGCCTCTCAAAGTACTTTTCAAGGCAGAATCAAATCGAACCATGATTCTGCAGGAGAAAGCACGACTGAGAGACAAACAAGAGTACCAGAGTGTGTACCTCGATCGAAACAAAACACAAGAACAAAGGTTGATACTGAAAGAGGGAGTACAAAAACGAAAGGAGGAACGTGAGGAAATGACAAAGATGAGCAGAAGAACCCAGATGCAGGTGGAAGGGCAAACACTCCCTCCAGAAACACCCACAGAAGGACTCCAACTGCGACAACCCCAAGGCAACCGAGTCTAAACTGGCACTCATACACTGATCACTCTGCCCCCACCCCCCACACCACAAACCCCACCCATACAGCAACCCTCTAGGGGAACCCTGCCCCCACCCCCACCGCAACCCTCCGTAGGCACCCGCCAGAGTTCCTGATCTTCCAACCCCAATCTTCTCCCAGGAAAAGAAAAGAAGTTGAAGGTTTGGTACATGAATGCAGATGGAATAATGAATAAATATGAGGAGTGGCATGAAAGAATCGATGAGAAGTTCCCAGACATCATAGCAGTCACAGAAACGAAACTGAGACAATAACAGATGCAATCTTCCCACCAGGATATCAGATCCTGAGGAAAGATAGAAGGAGCAGAGCTCATAAAAGACCGATGGAGATTTAAGGAATTGGAAGGCATGGATGAGAATGGAGGAAGGTACTACATAGTAGGTACACTTCAGTCTGGGGAACATAAGGTAGTCATTGCAGTGATGTATAATCCACCACAGATCTGCAGGAGCCCAAGAGAGGAATATGAAGAGAGCAACAGAGCAATGGTGGGCACACTGGCCGAGGTGGCAAGAAGTGCTCACTCGAGCAGAGCAAAGTTACTGGTTATGAGCGATTTCAACCACATGGACATAGACTGGGAAAACATGGAGCCACATGGGGGTCCCAAAACATGGAGAGCCAAGATGATGGATGTCGTACTGGAAAACCTTATGCATCAACATGTTAAGGACACTACCAGAGAGGGAGGGGAGCATGAACCAGCATGACTGGACCTTGTGTTCACCCTGAGCAGTTCAGACATTGAGGACATCACATATGAGAGGCATCTTGGAGCTTATGATCACATGGTTCTGTGTTTTGAATACATACCAGAACTACAAGAAGAGAGGGTAACAGGAGTTGGATGGGAAAAACCAAACTATAAAAAGGGGGACTACACAGGTATGAGGAACTTCCTGCAGGAGGTTCAGTGGGACAGAGAATTGGCAGGAAAGTCAGTAAATGAAACGATGGAATACATAACAACAAAATGCAGGGAGACAGAGGAAAGGTTTGTTCCCAAGGGCAATAGAAATAATGGGAAGACCAAAGCGAGTCCTTGGTTTACCCGAAGGTGTAGGGAGGCAAAAGCTAAGTGCAACAGAGAATGGAAAATATACAGGAGACAAAGGACTCAGGAAAATTGAGAGACTAGTCGAAGTGCCAGAAACGAGTATGCACAGACAAGGAAGGAGGCCCAGTGACAGTACGAAAACGACATAGCATCGAAAACCAAGTCTGACCCAAAACTGCTTGTTGCAACCCCTGAATGGGTTACAATGATTATTATGTATATATATAATGTATATTATCTTTTTCATATAATTTTATCTTATATTTGCGATAATAGCTAAATCGTAAATATATTGCTTTATATTCTTATTTGACTTATGTTGTTAGGATGTACATAATATGTGCTCAGTTCAAGTCTTGATTGTCAAACTACTGTAATTATCGCTTGTCGCTCGTTATACTGCCGGCTTCTGAGCTGTGCTGTCCACGGGGGCTATTACGTGATCGAGGGGGGGGGGTGTCCTCACCTGTCGTAAAGTATTCAGTCTGCTCGAGACTCGCTTGGTGGTTAGACAGATTGTCTGTCTCATTATTCTTGTTAGTTCTGTAGAACTCTGTTCACAGAACATTGTATAGACTTAGTGATTTTCGACGTTGTACTGAGGTTGTGTGTCGCTTAGACACTCTGAACATCTCAGGTCCTTAGCTATAGCTTCTGACCTAATTTTGTACTGGTTTCTGTGTATTGTCACAGTCGGGTTTTTCCTATGCTGAACTTAGATTCAGTAGTATTGGAGTTTTGTAACTTTTGTGGAGGATCTGCTGATGGTCCCTACTTAGTGTCGTTATATTATCTCCTTGATCCTGATTGTGTCGCAGTCGCTTGTTATATGGCTATTGGGCTTAGCATTCTTTTCATTGTTCAAGCAGACTGTTCTGGTTGCCAGTCGGTCAAGAAGTTATTTATGTGAGGACTTTGTCAGTCACTTGTTTAAGTCTAGTCGAGTCGTGAGACATAGTGAACTACTTAGAGCACTTACACGCATACACAAACTTATTTGTACATATTTGTAATATCTTATTAAATGTTAATGTACCAGACGGTACTTAAGAATTATAAATGTGATATGTGCTTTTAGCACAATAATATTGAACTCGAGAGATTGATTTTATTTTGATTGCTGTGATTAATTTAATTTGATAATATACCTCTAGACTTAATAAATTTATTAAATTTTAATTTCTCTAGTTAGTAGCCTACCAGTTGTAATCCTGAAGCACTATTGAATAATACTGAATTCTAATGGAAAATTGGACAAGGATACTGACTACTTGTTACGAAAACCCAGTAACAGGCTGGATGCTAGAAGGGCAGTCCTTTCTAGTATTCACTGGAGATCTCTAAGCTTTTAGAATCGCGTTTTTTGTAACACTGCTGTATAGCCATATTAGGAGGAAGACAACAGTCAAAGACCAGGTGATCAGGCTGAGAAAAGAAGGTGGGGAACTCACCAAAAGCGATCAAGAGGTATGTGAGGAGCTCAACAAGAGATTTAAGGAAGTATTTACAGTGGAGACAGGATGGCCTCTGGGTGGACAGAACAGAGGGGAACACCAACAAGGAATATACCAACCAGTGTTAGATGACATACACACAACTGAGAAGGTGAAGAAGCTGCTAAGGGACCTTGATACCTCAAAGGCAATGGAACCAGACATCTCCCTGTGGGTCCTTAGAGAGGGAACAGAAATGCTGTGTGTGCCACTAACCACAATCTTCAATACATCCCTTGAAACTGGGTCACTACCTGATGTATAGAAGACGGCAAATGTAGTACCCATATTTAAAAAAGGAGTCAGAAAAGAGGCACTCAACTATAGACCAGTGTCACTGACGTGCATAGTTTGCAAAGTAATGGAGAAGGTTATCAGGAGAGAGGTGGAGCACCTGGAACAGAACAAGAGTACAAACGCCAACCAGCACGGTTTTGTGGAAGGCAAACCCTGTGTCACAAACCTTCTGGAGTTTTATGATAAAGTAACAGGAGTAAGACATGAGAGAGAGGGGTAGGTTGATTGCTTCTTCTTGGACTGCAAGAAGGCCTTCGACACAGTTCCTCACAGGACACTGGTGCAGAAGCTAGAGGATCAGGTGCGTATAACAGGAAGAGCGCTGCAATGGATCAGAGAATACCTAATAGGGAGGCAACAACGAGTCATGGTACGTGATGAGGTATCACAGTGGGCACCTGTGACGAGCGGGGTCTCACAGGGGTTGGTCCTAGGACCAGTGCTATTTCTTGTAAATGTCAATGGCATAATGGAAGGGTTAGACTCAGAAGTGTCCCTGTTCGCAGCTGATGTGAAGTTAATGAGGAGAATTAAACCAGATGAGGATCAGGTAGGACTTCAAAGTGACCTGGACAGGCTGGACACCTGGTCCAGCAACTGGCTTCTCGAATTTAACCCCGCCAAATGCAAAGTCATGAAGACCAGGGAAGGGCACAGAAGACCGCTGACGGAGTATACGCTAGGTGGCCAAAGACTGCTGAACATCAGGTCTTTCTAAGATAAGATATACTTCTTTAAAAAAGAGTAAATCAAAATAAATATTCCTGGTTAAATTCGTACCAACCTTTAATATACATCAGATTTCTATTGGAAATGTTGAGATTAAATTGATTCTTAAGTTTTAGCAAGTGAAGCATCAGTGTACATGGCTTAAAGTGTGTGTAGTGACCTGTGTGTGTGTAGTGACCTGTGTGTGTGTGTAGCAACCTTCTGTGTGTATGTAGTAACCTTCTGTGTGAGTGTAATGACCTTCTGTGTGTGTGTAGTGACCTGTGTGTGTGTGTGTAGTGACCTACTGTGTGTGTGTAGTGACCTGTGTGTGTGTAGTGACCTGTGTGTGTGTAGTGACCTGTGTGTGTGTGTAGCAACCTTCTGTGTGTGTGTAGTGACCTCTGTGTGTGTAGTAACCTTCTGTGTGTGTGTAGTAACCTTCTGTGTGAGTGTAGTGACCTTCTGTGTGTGTGTAGTGATCTGTGTGTGTGTAGTGACCTGTGTGTGTGTGTGTAGCAACCTTCTGTGTGTGTGTAGTAACCTTCTGTGTGAGTGTAGTGACCTTCTGTGTGTGTGTAGTGACCTTTTCTGTGTGTGTAGTAACCTTTTGTGTGAGTGTAATGACCTTCTGTGTGAGTGTAATGAACTTCTGTGTGTGTGTAGTGACCTGTGTGTGTGTAGTGACCTTCTGTGTGTGTGTAGTGACATTCTGTGTGTGTAGTGACCTGTGTGTGTGTGTGTAGTGACCTACTGTGTGTGTGTAGTAACCTTTTGTGTGTGTGTAGTGACCCGTGTGTGTAGTGACCTCTGTGTGTGTTGTGTGTAGTGACCTGTTTGTGTGCAGTGACCTTCTGTGTGTGCGTAGTAACCTTCAGTGTGTGTGTAGTGACCTTCTGTGTGTGTAGTGACCTGTGTGTGTGTAGTAACCTTCTGTGTGTGTGTAGTTACCTTCTGTGTGTGTGTAGTGACTTTCTGTGTGTATGTAGTGACTTTCTGTGTGTATGTAGTGACTTTCTGTGTGTGTGTGTAGTGACTATCTGTGTGTATGTAGTGACTTTCTGTGTGTGTGTGTAGTGACCTTCTATGCATGTGTAGTAACCTGTGTGTGTAGTGACCTTCTGTGTGTATGTAGTGACCTTCTGTGTGTGTGTAGTGACCTTCTGTGTGTGTAGTGACCTGTGTGTGTAGTGGCCTTCTGTGTGTAAGTAGTGACCTGTGTGTGTGTAGTGACCTTCTGTGTGTACGTAGTGACCTTATTGCTGAAGACAGTGCTGAGGCTGGGTGACTTTATTGCTGAAGACAGTGCTGAGACTGGGTGACTTTATTGCTGAAGACAGTGCTGAGACTGAGTGACTTTATTGCTGAAGACAGTGCTGAGGCTGGGTGACTTTATTGCTGAAGACAGTGCTGAGACTGGGTGACTTTATTGCTGAAGACAGTGCTGAGACTGGGTGACTTTATTGCTGAAGACAGCGCTGAGACTGGGTGACTTTATTGCTGAAGACAGCGCTGAGACTGGGTGACTTTATTGCTGAAGACAGCGCTGAGACTGGGTGACTTTATTGCTGAAGACAGCGCTGAGACTGGGTGACTTTATTGCTGAAGACAGTGCTGAGGCTGGGTGACTTTATTGCTGAAGACAGTGCTGAGACTGGGTGACTTTATTGCTGAAGACAGTGCTGAGACTGGGTGACTTTATTGCTGAAGACAGTGCTGAGACTGGGTGACTTTATTGCTGAAGACAGTGCTGAGACTGGATGACTTTATTGCTGAAGACAGTGCTGAGACTGGGTGACTTTATTGCTGAAGACAGCGCTGAGACTGGGTGACTTTATTGCTGAAGACAGCGCTGAGACTGGGTGACTTTATTGCTGAAGTGTTTTGCTTGCACGGAAGACTTCTTCAGTTGAATACTTGAGAATATAAGACTGGAAACAATGTTATATTAGCCTGTAATCGCCGTCAGTTTTGGTAGTAGGCTGTCAGTCCCTCACGCCTGATAGACTGAGGCATGAGGGACTGACCACCTCCTACCGAGGCTGACGGATTCATCAAATCTAATCAATTAATAGTCTCAAGTGTTACCTTCACTCTAATTAGGCTGAAGAAACCTGTTGTTTAGGCGAAACGTGCCGGCAGAAAAGATAAACAAGTGTTCCACTCTGGCGTCTTACTCAACATGTTATCGAAGCTGAACATCTCTAATATGATATTGATTAACTGTTTTGGTGGATAATATAGTAATATATTGTACAGGAAGATATATTAAATGATATTATAGTTATATACTCAAATATCATGTTATAACGTCTATTTTCTTCTTATTATTACAAGAATCCATCATTGTATCGGCTGAGATATGGATTTTTATTATATTTTGTTAGATGCGTTTTTTATATTTTGTCAAATGAGCTTTTCATAATTTTTCAAAGATGTTGTAAGATAAGGGACGCCACGTTATACATTATTCTGCTGACGGATTTGACTTCTGTGGTTAATTAGTGTCGGCGCCACAAAGGTTCAAGTTTCTGGAACCAATTAAATTCTTGCTAATTTTTACGAGATAATTTAGAAATGGAATTTTTTCCTATTCTCGGTAAAGTATCAAGACAGTTGAATATCAAGGAGCGCCGGCGTGCCAGCTATGTAAACATAGCAGTAGGTGCCTAGATAGTAAGAAATTAGGAAAAACTATATTTTAAATGGAATATATCTCCCATCCTGAAGGAGTTTAATGGCGTCTGTAGCCAGAAGCGGATGAATGTTTGATCTACAAGTTAAGAGAAGCATCCTAAAAAGGACTGATTTTTGAGAGTATTTCACCTATGAAATACTTAGTGTTTCAGTAACCTTGAAGATATGAGTGTTGAAGCTCTCTTGAAAATATGAGATGGTGGTAAGTGACCTGAGGGAAGGTCACCACCAGCAGTGAGACAAGTGAAGGTCACCACCAGCAGTGAGACAAGTGAAGGTCACCACCAGCAGTGAGACAAGTGAGGGGTCACCGCCAGCAGTGAGACAAGTGAAGGTCACCACCAGCAGTGAGACAAGTGAAGGTCACCACCAGCAGTGAGACAAGTGAAGGTCACCACCAGCAGTGAGACAAGTGAAGGTCACCACCAGCAGTGAGACAAGTGAAGGCCGCCACTTGTATGTATGAATAAACAGAAAGTGTAGACAGCCTGTACTGTCTGCAAAGACAGCCTATGCAGTCTGCCAGCTGAGTTCGGATTTTGCACCATGCTTGTGCTGCCACCTATAGGCCTATGCCATTTCAGTATGCCCAGACCTGCCTCTCCCTCACCCTCTCAGTGGCCTTCACTCAGTCAACAAGGCCTACTCCTCTCTCCCTCACGGGCATGGCCCTCCCGAGCCATGGACACTTAACACACTTAAAGAAGCCTCCGAAGCCTTATCATTACTCCCCGCTACCAAGAGCCACCAATTATCCCAGAATAAATTGTGGAAGCGGTGGTCGCAGCAAGAGTGTTTGCCCAGAGAGGAAGGAAGAGGAATGAAGTCGTCTTCACTTCATCGCCCCACACAGTAAACATCCGTCTCTCAACGAGTTATCCTGATGTCGTGTTTGCACGTTTCAGCATCCAGACATAGGTACAAGCAGGATTTGGCCGAAATTTACCGAATTTCTTGGAGAAGTTTAAGTGGCGTCCCTGGGACTCCATGCCACAGCGCCCCACGCTGTTTCTCAAGTGGGTATGTGAGAGAGGAAGCGGCGGGGTTCCTCACCTCACTCACATCTCACCAGCCTACCACCACACTCCACTACTATGTACTCACTCCCTCTGCTGTGTTTTCTGCTGTTTTCTGTGAGAATTCATTGCTAGAGCTGTGTATCCGAGTGCCTGAGGCCACTCGAAGCTACGTGGATCACCATGCCACGTGGATCACCAATCCACGTAGATCAGCAAGCCATGTAGATCACGAAGCCTCGTGGAGCAAGCCACGTAGGGTGTGGCTTAGTAAACCACGTGGCTTGTAGATCCACGTGGGTTACTAAGCCAGACGTCCCAGGCCACATGTTGTGGTCTGCTGCCACGATGTTGCCCGACTTCACGACGTCACACCAGGACTTCACCTCGAGACATCTGTTGACGTCACCATGCTGCTGACGCAATCTCGCGATGTCGCCCCATGACATCACCTCACGACGTCATGCCTGATCGACAGTGTTAGTTTCAGAGTGAGCAATATGTTGTGTTGTCGAGAAAATTGAGAGAAGATATATGTCATGTGTTAATCAATTCCTTTCAGTGTTCTCACATGTTCGTGTATAGCTTAGTGTCGATTTTTGCACAGAAAAGCGTCATTTGCTAGTAAGCCATGTTGTACCGCATGTGCAGTGCGGGTGTGTGCAGCTTTCCATGTGTCCTGTGTGGTCTTGAGCCCAGCTGTGTGTGGACCACAGGTCTGCTCCCAGACTACTGTGTAGCACCTCGTGTTACTTGTCACCCGGTGTGACCCACGCGTTTGACAGCTGATATTAGTCAGCCCAGCTGATATTAGTGAGCTCGAGCGTCTGAGCCTCATGTACAGAAAGCTCTTATGCCCGTCGCTCGTGATGTTCTGCAGAATCGTACCTGCTATGATTCCCATCGAGATTTGTTTCACTTCACCTCCAGACTGTCAAAGTGCAGTTATATATAAACAAGTCTGGGGATGCTTAGACTAACCTCTGCTATAACTCCAACTGCCTAGAGAATGACACTCGTCAAGCTACAGTTAGACCCTGACGGAAGGCGCTATGTCAGCCTTGCCATAGCTTCAGTGAGCAACCTGCACAAAGACGATGTCACTTTGACTGCTAGCCCACTCACTGTAGTACGGTGTATGATGTTACGACTCCTAGATGTTTCACCGAGTCGTCTCTGCCACGACTCACTCCATGTTCACCAGCAGTGACAGCCCCAGTGACAGTACCAGTAGAGAAATGTCCTCCTGAGTCGCTTGCCAGAAAAAGTCCTGCCCAGTTGCCGAGTATTGACGACGCCTCACTCGAGGGCACTAGCAGGTTGTGCCTCAGGTTGAGTGAACCTGCAGTGACTCCTACGATGACTACTTCACCGTTCCAGAGGAGACCAAACCCTGTTACGTCACAGCTCAGCCGCAGCAATGTCTCCTGTGTTGCAGTATCTGTCCAGACGCAGGAAGGTGTGCAGTGATGCCCCTCGACGCTCACTGCCTATGACCACTATGTTTAGCACACTCCACCTTTTTTTCTTCCCTCCCTGTAGGAAGTTGTTTTCTCCATGTCCATGTATGTATATATATAAGTTTTTATTTTGTGTTTTGTGCCGTGTTCTTGCGAGAGAGAGACCGAGTTCTTTTTTTATAACCAGTTATGGTGGTGCGTGAGTAGTATATTCATGACCGAATCGAAACACTGCCCAAGTTGAATGACCCCAAGTAGATTGACCCCGTCATCGGGGGGAATAATGATTATGGAGAGAATGTGATAATGGGGGACAGTATAGCCTCGCACTGTCAGGGTACTGAGATTAGTATGTTTAATCATCCCCCAATGGTCATGTCCAAATCGAAACACTTCTCCCATCGGGGATAAAGAGTATGGAAAGAATGTGATAATGAAGGATAGCATTGCCTTGAGCTGGCAGGGTACAGAGTTTAGTATGTTTAATCATCCTCCAAGGAGATAGATGCCCTTATTACCATGTATTATTAAACAGAAAAGAGAGATATGATCACTTCTGACTCCTGATCACAGGCAGGGATAAAAACATGGGAATGGCTGTGATAGATGGGAAGGTCAGTACACGGATTCAAGGTGACTGGCTATAGCCAGTATGGGAAAGAATGTGATAATGGGAAAAATTGTGTGCGGTCCCCTAGTGAGTGTTGCCTGCCAGCCTGTGACTCAGCGGTACATCGGCATATTATCCGCCCGCACGCATGAGTTATTCTCTTCAGCATGCATCGTTTATTCTCGCGAGGACTAGTTCTTTCCAGGTGGGGAGGCTTAAGCAGTGAGAGAAAAATTTTATATATATAGATAATTGCCCATAATTCTCATCTGGGGAACCCTTTGTGCAGCCCTTAACCTCCCATCCATCCGAGCAACAGTGAAAGAGCTCTTCTGGGTAAATTGGCATATATTATCCGCTTGAACGCTCTCAGGTGGGGAGAGGCTTAAGTGGTGTGATATTGTTTATATATTTGTTCAAACTAGAGAGGATAGTACTATATAGTTATATATAAATCAAAATCAAAATCAAAATTTGCCAATATTTTTTATTGATTTATATACAAGATTTTAGTGGTTAGACTGAATGACTGCGCGCCTCCTGTTCACCTTCTGCCAGGTTAATGATCTCCTTTTCAAAAATGATCTCCCCTTCGACTAAAGGCTTTTCCTTGATGGGAGCGACACCTTCCACCTTCACTCCCACAACAACTGTTTCCTCTTCCCCCTCCTCCTCCGGAGCGTCATCAAGGTCTGCTTCAAGGTCACCAGATTGACCAGCCGGAGCCCAGGGCAGCAGGTGTCTGCTTATTATGTTACTAAGCAGATGAGTGACTTATATAAACAGTTCTGAGTCTCAATTGTTGTTAATTGACATAATTACCAGACTGCTCGCGAACACTGACTAGGTTAGTGACAGATAATTGCCCATAATTGTCATTCATGAGAAAGTACAAAGTAGTGTCCTTTGCTCCAGCTGCCTACCCCCCCCCCCCTTCCCGAGAAAAAGGCGGTCCCCCACCTTGAGCACACTTGTCAGTACTGAAAATAGCTCAATTTTCACGAAAGGATAGTATTATATACATACTTAATAAATAAAAATAAAAATTCTAAGTTTATGTTACTATTTTTATTGAAATACATAGGCAAAGGGCTAAAAGCTGAGCAAATTTTGGTGGTTAGACTGACTGGCTGCGGTCCTCCTGTTCACCTCCCAGTTTCCGAGTGTTCCTGGCCACCTGTCTACCTCGAATTAATTGCAACATCTCAAAGATTGTGGTAGACACTCTAGTGTGTGTATCAAAATGATACACACACTCACAATTGGTAAGGTCCTCCATATGGGGTAAGTAGTGTGGTGAAGGTAACCCCCTACAGGTACAACAAGATGAATCAAGATAGGTGAGGTGTGACATCACTGACCGTCAAGTAAACACAGGTGGGTGTGACGTCATGGGTGTCCTGGTACGTGTCACTACCCTAACTGTTGCGTCACGTTTTGTACATCCCCAGCCCCTACGGGTAAACACAAATGACAGATGCATTCACTCAAATGGTATAATAATCAAGGGTAACTCATTTTTTTAATGCTGGGAAACACCTACTCGTGTCAAATGGTGATCATACAGTTGGTAGACACATTCAGTCAATAGTAAGCATAGACACTCAATGATAGACAAAAATTTTTCTCTATTTCAATAACTAATATTTTCTTGAGTCACAATTTCAATTATAATACTCACAAATTCATTCATAACTTTTCACTCATAACCCACAATAACATTTTGCTAATTCATCAAAAATATTTTTTCAATCATAACTTTTCACATTACCACATCTTTATTCAGCAAATTTTCACTTCTATATTTTCTTTAAAATATTCACTATACCTTTATTTTCATAAAATACCAAATAATTACACTAAAACTCTAATAAAATCCTCTCCATACCCTGTCTCCTGGAATCCACATAGAGAGATTATTATTAATATAATCACGGGGAGCTCTGTCATAACCAACAACTTTTCTCAATACCTTTTAAAAAGGTCCAACAACACACTACAAGTCTTAACTTTCACAATTATTTCTCATTTCACAGCACCATGTTGTACAAGTCTCCCAACATCTCACAACATCCCTACGAGTCACAACTTTCACTTGTCTCATCCTTCCACTTACATTTGTTTTTCACTCACAACCCACAAAGACACAACACCCACAACATTTTACATACTTTTCTCATTATCTGTTAAGAACCTCCAACAGGATACAATTTCTCCATTGCTTAAATAATAGAACAAAAAAAAATTCACACACACGGTACATTCCAACCTGAGACTCGAGATGATACCAGTTACAATTTACATTGCTTGGTGAGGTCACAGGACAGATGGTGTCAAGCAAGAAAGTGCGAGGTCACCTCACCTAACCACAATTATCTCAACCCACATTACCCACAATACTTGACTCAAATGGTAAAACAATTTTTCTCGTTTTCGGGTAATAGAACAAAAATATAATACCCCCAATTTTTCTCGTTTTCAGTAATAAATAAAAACGATTTTTTTACTCATAATGTTCACACTTTTCTCGTTTCCAACAATAAATAAAAATATATAACAAATGCACTCTTCGAGGGTTGCCTGTGGTACATTCCCGATAAAACTGAAACAAAAACCCACATTACTTTGCTGAGCGAATTTGAGTTACATTCTCGAGAATTTTTTTTTTATATTTTATTTAAAAAACTGCATATACATAATACATTGTATTACTTACAAAACAAACCACGGTGAAAAATAAAATAAATGGTACATACAGTGAACTTCATACCTCTCCGAACATGAAATTAAACACCAACATTACAAACTAGTCAATAAAACCAACCACATCCACTGTAACTTTATAGAAGTACTTAGTATTGATGACAATACATACATACACATACATATATATACACATATACATATATATATATATATACATATACACATACATATATATACACATATACACACACACACATACATATATATAAATTAAATTAATATACAACTCAGATCGGTATACAGAAAAAATACATATAGTTTACTTGCATGTCACAAGTACTTGGCTAAACAGGAGCACCATACCTAACACATACACCACAATATTGAAAACCCAACCTTCCACATCCTTACAATACAGAATTTTATAAACAGAGCAAATACAATAATGATTATAGTATAAAATTAAAAACCATACTAGATATTACAAAACCTCTAGTACACAATCCCGGTACATTTTAAGAACACCATAGATCAAGGCCATATTACAACCATATACATAACCCACAACCATATACATAACCTATAAACCCTCCTTTTATAATAATCATTATTGCCAGTGCAGACACAGCTGACACTTCTACCCCCCCCCCTCCCCGTATGTACAGTCCCCGTTCTAAATAACATACATTGAATTATCCTAATGAAAGGTCATACCCTGACCTCATCAAAACCTAAAAGTTGGTAGTGCATGAACAAGACAAAAACACAAAATTTACAGACTCAAACAGATATGAAACATTACATTCATATACACCTACACTGTAAAAAGTAGAAGAATATACACCACCAATATGATATCAAATATTAATGTTAACCTTGAATTACAAACATTCAAAACCTTGCATATAGTGAAGTTCACACTCAAAATGCAAGATAATACACCACTTGCCACATTAGCGGTACAATACTAGGCTATGTAAATTATTTAAAGAACCCGAGACTAAAATAAAACTAGAGTAGTTATAAGAATAAGGCTGCTGTAATGTGCCAGTCCCAAAAGAAACGACACGTATCTCAGAAAAATTTTGTGTTGATACCAACGTGCCAATCTAATTACTTAAAAACGAGATCCTAAAGGGCTCGGTATCCTGGCTTTCAAGGAAATTTTAAACCCAGTGAACATAACCATCAGGCTTAGAAATGTAACCCTGGAAACCACACTTATATCTCACTATGACAAACATTCTCGTGAAACATGGCTTACCATCCATACCTAATTCTCACTACCTTCCTCTTACACACTACATCAGTTCCAGATAAACCAAAAACCACCCCCCCCCTTTACATCCCCCATAAGGAGACCACTCCTTTGTCCATCCTCAGGGACCCGCCTAAGGGAACCACAGTGAGATTCCTATAACCTTCCGGGAAACTTTTTTCCCAAGACGCCCCATAAACCAACTTATTCCTACACTTCGTCCTATAGAATCTGGCCGCCAACGCTTTTATCCTCATATCACCCCTTAATCTCCCCTCATTCCCCATGAAATGTCCAGATAACCACTATGATATACATTATAGCCCTTCCAACATCCCTAGAACTCCCCTTACATCCAGTAGTAAAGCCCTTAAAAGCGCAAACGACCCCCCCCCAACAGTCTGATAACCCCACCCATCCATGATCTCACCCCCTCCAAGGAGGTACAAAAAAAGACCACATGAAACGCCGTTTCAACATCACCACAAAACTGACCAAAAAGCCTCTTCCAAAACCCCATACTACGTAACACCTCCTTGGAAGCCAGAATCCCCATGATAAACCTATATACTAATTCTCTTACTCTAGCCGTATCCGAAGCTTACTAAAATCTTTCCAAATAACCCCCCAATCATACGTTGGATACACGGCTACCCCTTGCATAATTCCTTGACCTTTCCACTACCCTCACCAACCGTTTCACTTTTGATTTTATCCACCTGTTGCACTGTCAATAAAAATCTCAACATATCTTCACAAACCCTCAATTCCTTCCCACTCCACCATTTACGTGCCTCCTCCATAACTCTTCCTACTTTAGCGCCCCTCACACCCCCTTCCCTCAGATACCTCCACTTGATATATACAGCCATTACTCTCAGTCCTAAAGGCAACAAACCTAAACCCCCTCTCCGAACATCCGTCATAACTACCTCCTTACTTAACCATGCCCTCCCAAATCCCCACACAAACTTCAGCACCCTCCTCTGCATTTCCACAATATCTCGTACCTCTAAGGGAAAAACCTCTGCCACCCCCCCATACCTTGCTATAGACAAGTGAATTTACCACCACTACCCTCTGATGTAAAGCTAAGTCCCTCGCACTTAAACCTCCTAGTCTACTTAAAACCTTACCCGTGACAGACTCCGAATTTACCCTTCTGCATGCCTGCACTTCCGCCAAATACCATATCCCACATACCTTGATTCTGTCAACCACTGTCCATCCTAACCCTATCCCCAAGCCCCCCCCTATCCAATTACACCGACCTCTAGTAACCTTGATTTCACCGTATTAACTCTCATTCCGGTATTCATACCAAACATCTGAATCACTCTACCGACCCTCCTTAACTCCTCCTTACCCCTTAGCAAAACAGTAGTATCATCCACATACCCAACGATGCCCCCTTTGCACCCCCCTTCCATCTCCTGATTGTTCATTACCCTCTCAACAGACTCATAAAAAGGATTCTGCACACACGCAAAGAGCAGCTGTGACATCGGACATACCCCTGTCTCAAACCTCTCTCCATTGGTACACTTTCACCCAACCTCCCATTGACCTGTACCCTCACCTCTGCCCATCATACAGGGTGTTCACCACCTCCACTACCCCCTCCCGAAACCCCAACCTCTCTAAGCAAACCCCTAAGAAATCTCTGTCCACGCAATCATAAGCATTCACCCAATCTAAACCTAGTATTCCCCCTCCCGTACATCTCTCTAGAAAATCCCTAATCAAACCATGTCCATCCCTCATCCTTCTTCCCGGAATTCCCAACTGTCCCCTATGTAACACTAAACCCAACACTTTCCTCATTCTGTTGCCCAAAACCTTAGCAAAAATCTTGTAATCCGAGCACATTAACGTAATCGCACGGTAATCATTCAAAACTCGGCATTCCTTCTTTTTGGGCACTAAAACCGTGGACACCCGTTCTTTGTGATTTCCCCATCCTCCCACTACTTAACATACAATTCAAAACCCCCACCAGACAATGCCGTACACTCCCCCAATGATACCTATAAAAATCGTTTGGTATTCCGTCTATGCCTGGGGTTTTACCCTGGCACATCCCAAAAACTGCCTTCCTCCACCTCCTCTACATATACTACCCTCGATTCTGTCACTGTCCTGCTCCACTTAATACTCTATTAAACCCTTCATCCCCAAACCGTCCCTCACCCACTCCCCTGCCACCCTCCTCCACTTCTCCCTAAACCAAAAATCTGCATACAAACTAATATTTTCCGTGGTGGATAGGCCTTGACCCTCCTCAAAGCCACCCCCCCCCTGTACCTGCCTCAATATACGCCAAGGTGGTCTTCGCCTGCCGTTCCTTTAAACCTCCTTAATACAAAACCCGATGGCCTATCTCCCCTTAAAGACATCCTCCAACCCTGCCCTAACTCGAATTGCCTCAAATTTTTCATTGTGAATTTCCGCCAACCTATTTCGCAAACGTTCCATGTCCTCACTCCGCCCCACACGTTTCCTCTGCATAACAGTCATTTAACTGACCCTCAAGATAATTTTGTAGGCCATACTCCACCTAGCCATCTCCTTACCCCGTACTTTAAAAAATTTCCCAATTTCCAACTTTAGCCCTCATTTCCCACCAATCCAGCAAATCCATTCCATATCCTAGTCTCCCAAAAGGATTTCCACCAATCTTCAAACCCCGTAGGGTCACCCTCTTTCCCTAAGTAGCCTCACATTTAATTTCCAATATCCTGCATGAACCCTCACTATGCCATCTACCCTCAAATCTGCTATAACAGCACGATGATCAGAAAAACCCACATCGATAGTCCTCACCCTCTCCACACCTATGCCCTGCCTAACATAAATCCTATCTAACCGTGCCTCTATCCCCTACGAATAAAAGTGTGCTCCACTCCACATCCCCTACTTCCCACCACATCTACCGCTCCAACATCTCGCAAACATCCCGCAGAACCCCCAAAACACAACCCGCCCCCCTCGGAACCACATCACCCTTCCTAATGACACAATTCCAATCCCCACCAATCACCGTAAAAAGCAGGTAAACCTCTCAAGTGATATACCAGAACCTCGCGTACAAAATCCACCTTCACTCTAGTGTTACTAGTTGCTGGCATGTACACACCTACAAAACTAACCCTCCTGGCCCCCAAAACCCATCCACCCTGACAACCCTCCCACACCCCCCCCTCCTCCCAACCCAGGATACGCAAAGGACTGGTCTCCTTTACCGCCACAGCCACACCTCCTTTCAACCTCAAAGCATCACATGTAAACAACCTATAACCTTTCAACAACAACTCACATCCTAACCTATGGTTATGTTCCTGCAAAAAAACAGACATCAATACTAAATCTCAAAACCCACTCTAACCATACCCTCTTGACCTCGTTTTTAAGACCGTTTACATTGAAAGTTACACACCTGAATTTTACAAGAATGGCGGCTTACCCCTGTGCCGCTGAGGCTTACTTGGTCCTCCTTTCATAGGTCTCGGTTCTTCTCTATCAATCCCTCGTTCCTGCCCTCCAACCCCTCCCTGTCCCTTCCCACCTAGCTTCCCATTGCCCCCCCCTCCTCCCTGACTTGCCTTTGCAACCACAGCTGCCCACATCTTCTTCCCAGGCCTCTGCGCTGGTGTGAGGACTTCGTCCATGTCTGATGCCCCCGCTGATCTCTTGCGGGAGCTACCCTCTACATACATTTCTTCTGCTACCACATCTTCTTGATGGACCTCCACCACCACATTGCTCTCCTTGCGAACCTCACTCAAGTCTTCCTTACCCTGCTTCTGTTCATCCATCACCTTGTCATCACCTGACCTCACATCACTTTCCACACCATGCCCGACTCTTCCAAAAATCCTTCAGCACAGCCTCCAAAATCCCCGTCCTGAGCTGACTCTGCATTATCTAACGGCCTGTCTGACGGCGATATTCCCTCCCCCCCGTTCCACTGGTAGTGTAACACACGTCTCCAAAACCACCTCTGCCCTGTCGACCTCCTCACTCCATAGGCCTGTACCACCGGCTTTCCACTTCACCCGTCATAACATCCGTGGCTTCTAATGGCGTATCCACAGAAGCTGTCTCCTGACGCCTAGCCCCTGTCCTCCTGGGGCATTGTGCCACCATGTGCTCATAAGAGTCACATAAACGGCACGTCTTCCTCTGCCCCGCATAGTGTACAAAAAACCTGTGTTCTATGGTTATGCAATGTAACATATGATGGTATCGGTCTCCTCAGGTCATTTTCAGTGTGAAGGATCCTTCCGGCATCCCTCATAAGGGCCGTCCCTCCACATTCCCATGCTCGTCGAGTGTACAGTTCCATAACCACTGAACACATCTTGTAGGCTGTATGCTGTTGCCTCAAAAAGGTACATTCCTTCCTTCACCCAAGTAAAATACTTAGACACATCATGCAAGCATACTTCCACTGCCGAATTGATACTCATCCGTCGTTCTTGAAATTCATCTACGATGGTAGAGTAGAAGTCAGCCCTCATGAACTTCACGAAGACCCTTGACATTCCATTCAATGCCACACCATACAGCTCTTCATTGGGGATGCCATAACAGTCCCTGATAATGCTTGGCAGGAGAACGTTCATCGTGTCGTTGCTTAAAGATCCTCTAACCAGCTGAATGCAGACAGTATTTATGCGCCGGTACAGTCGGTCCGCCATCTTGGTGCTAATACTATGTTTTCCTCACCAGGTGGCGTGCAAGAGAACCAGTAGAAGCGTCCTCTCTCCCCGCAGGTCGAGAGACGAATTTCTCGAGAATTAATGAGCATAATTCATCCCAGGGAGAGCCCTGAGGCCGCTAACAGCCATCACATCTAACAACACAAAGTCATATTCATCAACTCTATATCATATTTGCCAACATCTAAGAACGCTTAAGACAGATTACTAAGATTATTATAATAACTTTAATCACTTAGGAGAAGCCCACTAAATCATGATCGCTTATGTCATAACAACCATAATCTAAGACACTGATAATCACAATCACCAACTCCATATTATATTTACCATTATCTAAGAACTCTTAGGACAAGGCACTAAGATCACTAAAAGACAAACATTTTTATACACGTACCCTCAAATCACTTTATCTAAGATCACCAAGTACTAAACTCAATAAAAATCTAACATCATTATTAATAAGATCACTTTTTTCACAAAAATCACGTTCGCCAACTCCATATCAATAATTACTGTTTATCTAAGAACATTTAAGACAAAGCACTAAGATCACTAAAACAACAATTATTTTTAAACACATTCCCACAAATCACTATGATCAAGGTCACTATTACTACGATCACAGATCACTTTCATTTTTCTAAACATTTCAAAATCATCACTATCAATTTTTCCACCGATAAATCTTCAATCCCATTTTCTTACCTGCAGGAACTTACAACACCATCTATTAAAGTAGATTTTGTGATAACATTTGAATACTCCCAGACGACTTTGAACACTTCCGAACAACATTGGAACACTTCCAAACCACATTGGAACACTTTCAAACACTGGAACACTTCCAAAATTACATTGGAACACTTCCAAACAATATGGATCCTTCAAAAAACAAGGGATCCACTAACAATTTTTGAAGCACTTCCAAACAACCTGGAATACTTCCAAACAACTTTGGGAACACTCCCAAAAACGAATTAAAACCCAAACCAAATTACATTAAACACTTCCAAAAACAACTTTGAACACCCCCAAAAAAAAATTTGAATACTCCAGATAATTTTAGCATCTCAAAATAACTTTTGAATACTCCAAACAACTTTTGGGCCATCCTAACTCACCCACCAAAATTACTTCTCATTCACACATTTCATTCCCCTGAAAATACATCTCATCCCCCAAAACTCCCAACAACACACAACACACACACACACACACCCCCAAACACACACCACACACCACACCACACAACAACAAAAAACACCACAACCACACGCACACTCTTTTCACTGGGGGAGGGGGGGGGGGTTAAACCCATCGCCACCTTAACACATTTGAAAAATGAAATGTGTAAATCAGTTATATGCTTTGGTGATTATGTAAAAGTTTGTCTTCATGGTCTTAAATGTTTGCTTTTAAATTTTTTGTGTACATACTATGTTTCATATGTCCAAGTGATTGAAAATGTCAAGTTTTTTTGGGACAAGTGTTATTTTGTGTTTTTGTTTGATAGTGTACTTGTCAAGGTTTATCATTAGTTTGTGTGAAAGTTTATATTTCTTTTTGTCTTAATGCTCTGTCAAATTTTTTTGAAAGGGGGGATTATTGTCCAAAACTTCAGTGATCTGTATAATTTTTGTGTTTTCATGTCTTTATGGAATGTGACTAGCATTTTGTTTTCATGTTTAGGGTGCATATGTCTTAAGTGTATGAAATTCTAGCTTTTGTGATCAAGTTTGGTTTTTGTGATTTGGAGTTTTTTTGTGAAAAAATAAGGGCTTCAATATTTAAGTGTACAGTCTATTTTGGTGGTATGATTATTTTAAGATGTCTTTAATATTTAGATAGTAATCATCAGCCCTTTGTGTTTTGGTGATTTTTGCCATACAATCTAGATTTTGATGAACGTCATATTATGTCGCGGGTACTGTTCATAGTTTTGGGTTCATGACATGCATTACTTGGGGGTCATCATAATCAATGCTTGTTTTTTGGGAAACCCCAAAGTAACTTTTTATTTTTTGGGATCATTTTTGTCTTAACTGGGGGAATTTTAATTTTTTTGTGTAATGTCATTTTACTGGGGTTACGTGTCTTATTTTGGTGGGTATGTCCACATCTAAAATTTTTGAACTCACGTTATGTCGCAGTTGTTGATCATCATGTCTAAGTGTTTTTGTTTTTGACCCCAGGTCTTAGATTTTGGCTATCATGTCGCATGTCTTAAATTTTTGTGTTCATGTCATGCAGTAGTTGGTTGTCAGGTTATAGTGTTGCTTATCATGTCATGTCTTATTTGGAGGTGTGTCTCAGTTTTGGTGTGTACGTCTCATGTCTTAAATTTTTGTGCTCATATGATGGTTGTCATGTTAGTGTACATGTCATGGATTATATCTTATTTTTGTGTTCATATCATAAGTGTTCATGTCTAGATAATGGTTATCTAAGATTTTCGGTGATCAAGTTATGTCTTAGTTGGCGGTGTATGTCTTAGTTATGGTGGCTATGCATCATGTTTTAAGTTTGTTGTGATCGAGTGTTTAGTGTTCTTGTCAAGTTTTTACTCATGTTTTTGTGAATAAGCTTATATCTTCATATGTCTTAAGTGATCATGATTAATTTTGTGATCATGTGTTAGTTTTGTGTTTATGTTATGTCTTAGTTGGAGATCGTCATGCCCAAGTGGTTGTATTAGGTTTGTGTTCATTTTATGTCTTGGTGATCATGTCCAAGTGATTGTGTTAGGTTTGTATTCATGTTATGTCTTAGATGGTGATCGTCATGCCCAATGATATGTTTTACTTGGTTGTGATCAGTTTTTGTGAGTGTGTGTGTGCGCGTGTGCACGCGCGTGTGTACTCACCTATTTGTACTCACCTATTTGTGGTTGCAGGGGTCGAGTCGTAGCTCCTGGCCCCGCCTCTTCACTGATTGCTACTAGGTCCTCTCTCTCCCTGCTCCATGAGCTTTATCATACCTCGCCTTAAAACTATGTATGGTTCCCGCCTCCACTACTTCACTTTCTAGACTATTCCACGACTTGACTACTCCATGACTGAAGAAATACTTCCTAACATCCCTTTGATTCATCTGAGTCTTCAACTTCCAATTGTGACCTCTTGTGTCTGTGTCCCATCTCTGGAACATCCTGTCTTTGTCCACCTTGTCTATTCCGCGCAGTATTTTATATGTCGTTATCATGTCTCCCCTGACCCTCCTGGCCTCCAGTGTCGTCAGGCCGATTTTCCTCAACCTTTCTTCGTAGGACAATCCCCGTAGCTCTGGGACTAGTACTTGTTGCAAACCTTGCCCTTTCTCTAATTTCTTGACGTGCTTGACTAGGTGTGGATTCCAAACTGGTGCTGCATACTCCAGTAATGGGCCTGACGTAAATGGTATACAGTGTCTTGAACGACTCCTTACTGAGGTATCGGAACGCTATCCGTAGGTTTGCCAGGCGCCCGTATGCTGCAGCAGTTATCTGATTTATGTGCGCCTCAGGAGATATGCTCGGTGTTATACCACACCCCAGATTCTTTTTCCTTGAGTGAGGTTTGCAGTCTTTGGCCATCTAAACTATATTGTGTCTGCGGTCTTCTTTGCCCTTCCCCAATCTTCATGACTTTGCATTTGGCAGGGTTAAACTCAAGGAGCCAGTTGCTGGACCAGGTTTGTAGCCTGTCCAGGTCTCTTTGTAGTCCTGCCTGATCCTCATTTGATTTGATTCTTCTCATTAACTTCACATCATCTGCAAACAAGGACACTTCTGAGTCTATCCCTTCCGTTATGTCGTTCACATATACCAAGAACAGCATAGGTCCTAGGACTGACCCCTGTGGAACCCCGCTTGTCACAAGCGCCCACTCTGACACCTCGTCACGTACCATGACTCGTTGTTGCCTCCCTGTCAGGTATTCTCTGATCCACTGCAGTGCCTTTCCTGTTATGTGTGCCTGATTTAGCTTTTTCAGTAACCTCTTGTGAGGAACTGTGTCGAAGGCCTTTTTGCAGTCCAAAAAAATGCAGTCGATCCACCCCTCTCTCTCTTGTCTTACTTCTGTCACCTTGTCATAAAACTCTAGTAGGTTTGTGACACAGGATTTTCCTTCCCTGAAACCATGCTGGTTGTCAATTATACACTTGTTTCTTTCCAGGTGCTCCACCAATCTCCTCCTGATGATCTTCTCCATGACCTTGCATACTATACACGTTAGTGATACAGGTCTGTAGTTTAGTGTCTCATGTCTGTCTCCCCTTTTAAAAATTGGGACTACATTTGCCATCTTCCATACCTCAGGGAGTTGCCCAGTTTCAAATGATGTGTTGAAGATCTTTGTTAATGGCACACACAATATCTCTGCTCCCTCTTTAAGGACCCACGGAGAGATGTTGTCTGGTCCCACCGCCTTTGAGGTGTCAAGTTCGCATAGCAGCTTCTTCACTTCCTCCTTGGTTATATGTACCTCATCCAGCACTTGCTGGTGTACCCCCCTGTTCTGATTTCCTGGAGTCCTACTGGTTTCCACTGTAAATACTTCTTTAAATCTCGTGTTGAGCTCCTGACATACCTCTCGGTCGTTGCTTGTGAATTCCCCATCACTCTTCCTCAGTCTGATTACCTGGTCCTTTACTGTTGTTTTCCTCCTGATGTGGCTGTACAACAGCTTCGGGTCAGTCTTGACTTTCGATGCTATGTCATTTTCATATTGTCGCTGAGCCTCCCTTCTTATCTGTGCATATTCATTTCTGGCTCTTCGCTAATCTCTTTATTTTCCTGAGTTCTCTGTCTTCTGTACCTTTTCCATTCTCTAGTACACCTAGTTTTTGCCTCCCTACACCTTTGGGTGAACCAAGGACTCGTTCTGTTCTTCCCATTATTTCTGTTTCCCTTGGGAACAAACCTCTCCTCTGCCTCCTTGCATTTTGTTGCCACATAGTCCATCATTTCTTGTACTGTTTTCCTGTCAGTTTCCCTCTCCCACTGAATGTTTTGAAGGAAGTTCCTCATGCCTGAGTAGTTCCCCCCTTTTGTAGTTTGGTTTTTCCCACCCTATTCCTGCTACTCTCTCCACTTGGAGCTCAACTATGTAGTCCGAAACACAGAACCACATGATCACTAGCTCCCAGGGGCCTTTCATACAAGATATCACTCGATGTCTGAACTACTCAAGGTGATACAAGGTCCAGTCTTGCTGGTTCATCTTCTCCTCTCTCTCTGGTATGTCTCTAACATGTTGATGCATGAGTTTTCCAGTACTACATCCATCATCTTGGCTCTCCATGTTTCGGAAACCCCCATGGGGCTCCAGGTTTTCCCAGTCAATCTCCTTGTGATTGAAATCACCCATAACTAGTAACTTTCCTCCCCCCACGTGTGCTCTCCTGGCCACCTCGGCTAGTGTGTCGACCATGGCTCTGTTGCTCTCATCGTATTCTTCTCTTGGTCTCCTGCAGTTCTGTGGTGGGTTGTACATTACTGCAATTATCACCTTATGTCCCTCAGACTGGATTGTTCCTACTAAGTAGTCCCTTTCACCCGTGCCATCCATTCCTTCCATTTTCTCAAAACCCCACGGGCTTTTAATGAGCAGTGCAACTCCTCCTCCCCCTCTCCTCCTCTGTCTTTCCTGAGGATTTGATATCCGGGTGGAAAGATTGAATCTGTTATTATTCTGGTGAGTTTTGTTTCTGTGAGTGCTATTATGTCTGGGGATGTCTCCTTGATTCTTTCGTGCCACTCCTCATACTTATTTGTTATTCCATCTGCATACCTTCAACTTCTTTTCTAAGACTGTGGTCTGGGAGGTGTATTGGGGTTGGAGAAGTGGGAGACCTGATAAAGAACTATGGGTGGTTGCTGTGGGGGTGGAGTTTGTAATGTAGTGGGTGGGGGCATTGGATATGGCATGGGTGTTTTGGTTTAGAGTGTTTGGCTGCACGGGGTTGACCTTGTTGGGAGGCTTCTATAGGAAGCTGTGGGGGAGGTTGTATTTGATCTCTTCCTGTGTCTGGGATCTCCTGTCTGTCTTCTCCATCCCCTCTCTTTCCTCCTTTCGCCTTTGTACCATCTCTCTCAGTTTCCGCCTTTCGTCTCGTGTTCTGTCGCGGTCGAGATACACCTTCCTGTATGCCGGTATGTCCCTTAATCGTGCTTTCTCCTGCAGTATCCTGTTCCGAGTCGATTCTGCCTTGAAGGTCACTTTCACTGGCCGGGTTCTTTTTTTTACAACCCCCCTATTCTCCGAAAATTTTCCAGCTGGGTCATGTCGTCTTCTCCGATTACTTTCATGATGCTTTCAATTGCTTTTTTTCCCCTTGTTTTCTTGCTTCATATGTTTCCCCTTCAACTTCCTGTAGCCCATACACAAAGACTGACCTCACCCTTTCATTCTCCCACTGCATATCCCTGTGTATCCCCTCATTCAATTTGATTTCCTCCATTGCAGCTTTCCTTTCTTCAGTTTCACTAGCTACTGTAAAATGGGGTCAGTGGCCTGTCATTTTCCCTTCTCGGCTTTCCCTGGGCTCTGTTGTGGTCTTTTAGGGCCTCCACATATAGCTTAGCTCTTTCATTTACTACAGTCTCCACTGATAGAGCTTCTACATGCAGTTTTGCTCCTTCTTTCCCTACAGTCCCCTTATTTGTGGCTGAGGTAGCGGTCTCTGTTGTCAATCCCAAAACGTTCTTTAGTTCTTTAGGCTGTTTCAGATTTTCCAGTTCCTCTTCTAAACTCTGTATCCTGGCCTCTGCTGCTTTGACTTTCACCTCCCACTCCTGCTTTCCATGTCTATCCTCTCTTCCATTCTCATGCTAAGTTCTTCTAGTTTCTTTTCCCATTCTTGTTCCCTTTTTGTGAGCTCTGCTGCCCAATCTTCCTTTGCAGTTTCCTCCTCCTGTCCCTTGGATTTTCTTGTTGCTCTCTGGCAACCCATTTTTGTTTTATCCTGATTGCCTCAGAGTGGGAAACCTATGTAATTCTGTATGTTAGGTTAGTGTTGTATATGTCAGAGTGTGGGGAGGGGGGGAGGTAGAGGAGGATCTGTGGCTATATGGGAGAGTAGTGGGGAGGGGGAGTGGGAAGGAGAGTGAAGCAAGTGGGTAAGTGGGTGAATGGGAGAGGGAGAGGTGGGGAGGGGGAGGGTGAAAGAGGGAGGGGAGAATCAGGTGAAGGAGTGAGATGTCGGTGGGGGAGGGGGGGAGTGTATGTGTGAGTCTGGCAATATGTGTGTGTGTTGTGTGTGTGTTTTGTGTGTGTGTTGCGTCTGTGTGTGGGGGGTGGGGGGGGGGTGTGTGTGTGGGTGTGTGGGTGTGTGTGTGGGTGTGTGTGGGTGTGTATGGGTGTGTGGGTGTGTGGGTGTGTTGGGTGTGTGTAGGTGTGTGTGGGTGTGTGTGGGTGTGTGTGCGTGTGTGTGTGTGTGTGTGTGTGTGTGTGTGTGTGTGTGTGTGTGTGTGGTGTGTGTGGTGTGTGTAGTTTGGTGGATGAGATGTAATTTTCAGGTAATGAAATGTGTGAATGAGAATGTAATTTGGTGGATGAGTTAGAGATGGCAAATGTTGTTTGTGAGTATTCAAATGTTATTTTAGAGATGCTCAAAGTTATCTGGAAGTATTCAAACTTTGTTTTGGAGTGTTTCAATGTTGTTTGGAAGTGTTCCAATGTAATTTGGTAGTGTTCTAATTCGTTTGGTAGTGTTCCAATGTTGTTTGGAAGTATTCCAGTGTTGTTTGGAAGTGCTTCAATGTTGTTTAGTAGTGATCCATTGTTGTTTAGAAGTGATCCATATTGTTTGGAAGTGTTCCAATGAAATTTTGGAAGTGTTCCAGTGTTTGAAAGTGTTCCAATGTGGTTTGGAAGTGTTCCAATGTTGTTCGGAAGTGCTCAAAGTAGTCTGGGAGTATTCAAATGTTATCACAAAATCTACTTTAATAGATGGTGTTGTAAGTTCCTACAGGTAAGATAATGGGATTGAAGATTTATCGGTGGAAAAATTGATAGTGATGATTTTGAAATGTTTATAAAAATGAAAGTGATCTATGATCGTAGTAATAGTGATCTTGATTATAGTGATTTGAGGGAATGTGTTTAAAAATGTGTGTTGTTTTAGTGATCTTAGTGCTTTGTCTTAAATATTCTTAGATAAACAGTAATTATTGATATGGAGTTGGAGAACGTGATTTTTGTGAAAAAAGTGATCTTATTAATAATGATGTTAGATTTTTATTGAGTTTAGTACTTGGTGATCTTAGATAAAGTGATTTGAGGGTACGTGTATAAAAATGTTTGTCTTTTAGTGATCTTAGTGCCTTGTCCTAAGAGTTCTTAGATAATGGTAAATATAATATGGAGTTGGTGATTGTGATTATCAGTGTCTTAGATTATGGTTGTCATGACATAAGCGATCATGATTTAGTGGGCTTCTCCTAAGTGATTAAAGTTATTATAATGATCTTAGTAATCTGTCTTAAGCGTTCTTAGATGTTGGCAAATATGATATAGAGTTGATGAATATGATTTTGTGTTGTGAGGAGATGTGATGGCTGTTTAGCGGTCTCAGGTCTCCCCCTGGGATGAATTATGCTCATTAAGTCTGAGAATGTAACCTCAAATTCGCTCAGCAAAGTAATGTGGGTTTTTGTTTCAGTTTTATCGGGAATGTACCACAGGCAACCCTCAAAGAGTGCATTTGTTATATCTTTTTATTTATTGTTGAAAACGAGAAAAGTGTGAACATTATGAGTAAAAAAATCGTTTTTATTTATTACTGAAAACGAGAAAAATTGGGGGTATTATATTTTTGTTCTATTACCCGAAAACGAGAAAAATTGTTTTACCATTTGAGTCAAGTATTGTGGGTAATGTGGGTTGAGATAATTGTGGTTAGGTGAGGTGACCTCGCACTTTCTTGCTTGACACCATCTGTCCTGTGACCTCACCAAGCAATGTAAATTGTAACTGGTATCATCTCGAGTCTCAGGTTGGAATGTACCGTGTGTGTGAATTTTTTTTTGTTCTATTATTTAAGCAATGGAGAAATTGTATCCTGTTGGAGGTTCTTAACAGATAATGAGAAAAGTATGTAAAATGTTGTGGGTGTTGTGTCTTTGTGGGTTGTGAGTGAAAAACAAATGTAAGTGGAAGGATGAGACAAGTGAAAGTTGTGACTCGTAGGGATGTTGTGAGATGTTGGAGACTGTACAACATGGTGCTGTGAAATGAGAAATAATTGTGAAAGTTAAGACTTGTAGTGTGTTGTTGGAGCTTCTTAAAAGTTATTGAGAAAAGTTGTTGGTTATGACAGAGCTCCCCGTGATTATATTAATAATAATGTCTCTATGTATATTCAAGGAGACAGGGTATGGAGAGGATTTTATTAGAGTTTTAGTGTAATTATTTGGTATTTTATGAAAATAAAGGTATAGTGAATATTTTAAAGAAAATATAGAAGTGAAAATTTGCTGAATAAAGATTTGGTAATGTGAAAAGTTATGAAAAAATATTTTTGATGAATTAGCAAAATGTTATTGTGGGTTATGAGTGAAAAGTTATGAATGAATTTGTGTGTGTTATAATTGAAATTGTGACTCAAGAAAATATTAGTTATTGAAATAGAGAAAAATTTTTGTCTATCATTGAGTGTCTATGCTTACTATTGACTGAAAGTGTCTACCAACTGTATGATCACCATTTGACATGAGTAGGTGTTTCCCAGCATTAAAAAAATGAGTTACCCTTGATTATTATACCATTTGAGTGAATGCATCTGTCATTTGTGTTTACCCGTAGGGGCTGGGGATGTACAAAACGTGACGCAACAGTTAGGGTAGTGACACGTACCAGGACACCCATGACGTCACACCCACCTGTGTTTACTTGACGGTCAGTGACGTCACACTTCACCTATCTTGATTCATCTTGTTGTACCTGTAGGGGGTTACCTTCACCACACTACTTACCCCGTATGGAGGACCTTACCAATTGTGAGTGTGTGTATCATTTTGATACACACACTAGAATGTCTACCACAATGTTTGAGATGTTGCAATTAATTCGAGGTAGACAGGTGGGCAGGAACACTCGGAAACTGGGAGGTGAACAGGAGGACCGCAGCCAGTCAGTCTAACCCCCAAAATTAGCTCAGCTTTTAGCCCTTTGCCTATGTAATTCAATAAAAATAGTAACATAAACTTAGAATTTTTATTTTATTTTTTAGT
>NC_069434.1:3965491-3993094 GCF_026875155.1 Cherax quadricarinatus | reverse complement strand
GGGTTCAAATGGGGAGTGAGGGAAAGTGTGAACCACCAGGTGGTATCTTGTATTTAGTTGATGGGGTGTATCGGGGAGATAAAAAATTTTTTTCTAATGGTATTTTTGAAAGTGATGAATGTGCCCGGCATTCTAGTTTTCTCGGGAAGGGGTGTTCCAGTTTTTGGGGGCCCTTTTTGACATAAAATTAAATTTTTTTGAAAAGGGTTTATCGGACACGGGGATTGTCGTAGAGATGTTTATGTCTGGATTATGCCTGGGGGTTCTGTCAAAACCCAAAACAAGAAAGCATTTTGGGTAAAGGGTTTTGGATATTGGAGTTTAAGGCCCCTTTAGATTTAGATTGCACAGAAATAAGTGTGGATGTACTGAACAGGGAGAATTTTAAAGACCCTATGAAGAGGGGGGGGGGGGTTTGTTGCCAGGGATAAAAAATTTTTTTAGTGTTTATTTTTACTGAAATTTTTTTGGGGGGGGGGTTTTTTATTGGTTTTAAGGGGGTTTTGCGGGCTTTTTGATCCCCAAGCACAAATAGCATGGGTTGAGATTGGATAAATAAGGGGAGTGGTATAGTGTGAAAAGGGGCATTTTGCAGCCCCGGTTAGTATGGGTATCGGGGGAAAAGGGGAACCCAAACCCGGGTTTTGGATATTTTTTTGGTTTTTGGGATAGGGTGCTGAAATTCGGGTTTTTTGGGTCAAGGTATGGGCCCTGGGAAATTTTGCCCTCATTATGTCTGGTAATTAAGTTTTGTCGCCCCAAATGTTAATTTGTGCATCTCCTGCTCTGCTCCCAAACATAATATAGAAAGGTTTTGTCAGTTTTTAAGCGTAATTTATTGGCGGTCATCCAAGTCGATTTTTTAAATCAGCTCCTCTTTAAAAAGGGGGTTTTTGAGGTGGCAAATTGGGGTGAGAGATACAAAAAGTCGTGTCGCCCGGGCAAAAAGAAGGGGTTTTTCAGGTTTTTGGGGAAAAACTTTGGAAGACATTTTTAAATGAGGAAGAGCAGGGGCCCAAAGGACATTTTCCCTCGGAACTCCAGAAATCAAGGCCGTGTTGTTGATGCTGTGTTTTTAAAGGTGACATACTAATACCTATTATTTAATGAAATTTGAAATAAGCAAGGGGCATGGCCTCTTTTACTGAAATTTGGGTAAATTTTTTGTGGATAGGAAAGTCGGGGGTCTACTGTGTCAAAAGCTTTTTCCCTTTGGTCAATAAAAATTTCCCAGTGGATATTTCCCTTTTTTTCCAATGCTGGGTAAAGCAGATCTAGCATTTTTTAAAAAGATTGCATCATTAGGGGCTTTTTTTTTTTCCTGAATCCAAATTGGCAGGGGTTGAAAATTTTTTTTGGGTGCTATTTAAAAGAATATATCCCCCCTTTGGACGGGGTTTCTCAAGATTTTGGGGTAGCCAAAGGGGAAGTTTGATAAATTGGGCCCATATTTTTTAATCGTAGGGGCACCACCTTTTATGTATGGTGTAACCCTTGCCATCTTGAGTATTTTCCCAGAAGGTGCTAGTTTCTAGTGACTTGTTAAAAAGAAATGAAATAGCATGCGAAAGGATAGGGCCACTCCCCTTGTCAGTAATGGGGGGACTTTTGACAGACCCCCTGAGTTGTTTTTAAATGACTTTAAAATCCGGTGACTTCCGGGGGCTAAATTGGGGAAGATAGAAGGAATTGGGGGAAAATTTCCCCATCGGGTAGTCCCCGGCATGGGCATTGTATGTGGGATTTTTTTTGGCGAGTTTAGATTCTAGGGGTAAAAGAATTGTTTATTTTGTTAGCGTGTCGGGGGGATGCGGGGTTTTTCATTAGGTTTATTTAGGACAATTTCTTGTTTTTTTTCAGTTTTGGGTCCCTAGAATCGAGAGAGTGTTTTCCAGGTCTTTTTTTATATCCCCTCAGTGTCTGTGAATCTACTGGATTTTAATAGTTTTTGGCTTTCTTTATTATTTTGGGTGAAAACTGAAATGTGTTTAAGAATATTTTTGGTATTAACCCCCTGTCTATATTGCTTTTCATATTGGGGTTTTTTTGTCAAGGGTTTTGAATGGTGCTGGTTAGCCATGGGGAAAACCAACCTTTGTTTGTGATCTGTTTGTTTTATAGGACAATGTTTGTTGTATAGGCTAAATAATTTGTTAAGAAAAAAGTCTGTCCATCTCAAAACCATTTGGGGCCTTGGGGAATTTTTGTAGGGCCCGTCAAATCTCTAGGTCACTGTGAACTTTCCTTTTTGGGGGGTCGTCTGGATCTAAATGAGACTTTGTTTTATTCAATGATGGTTTTCTAATGTTTGTCAGGGGGAAGGTAGGGGAGTGGGCGTAGTGCTATCTGTGATTTTCCCCGATTTAAGGGGGCTGTAATTTGGGCCATATTGGTTTTATTTTGGTTTCACTTGTCTCAGTGAGCCTGGGGTTTGGTTTTGTTATTGTTGGTATGAGAAGTGTGTTGTTCATATTTTGATGAAATCATTACGGTGTCATTAGTAAACCAAGGGTTTATTTGAAGTCTCCAGCTAAAAAAGGGGGTGCTTTCATTTTCTGTTTGTTTTAGTGACTTTTAAATTTTTTACGAAATTTGGGATGTTTTGTGAGGATCCGGTAAATGGCACCCATTTTATAGTGTCTTTAAAGGTTTTTTACAGTAAAATTAGCAAAAATGTATTCCCCCCTATTCATACTAAAGCAAGTGGGCTAATACGAAATTGGGTTTGAAAAAAGATTGCAATACCACCCCCAACTTTTTTTGGCTGCAGTTGTTGGGAAATTGCTGTTATCCTGGGAGAGGGTAGAAAACTATTGTGTCCGCTTAAGCCAGGTCTCAGTAAGAATAATGCAGGAGAAGGGGGTCTTATGATTCAAGGAGTGCCAGGAGGGCACTAATGTTTGCTTAAAGGGCCTGATGTTGTAGATTATGATAGACTTTTAGCTTTTTTTTAGGATAGGGTGGTTTTGATCTGGTAATAAGGCAGTTCTTTCCATAGGTTTTGATTGTGTGTAATTTTTGGAGGGTTAAAATCAGGGGGCAACGTGATCAATCTCTTTAGGTTTAAATTATTTTATTTCCTGAGTTGGTGTTTATTCTAGTACTGATATCTGTAGTGGGGGGAATTTGGGCAAGTATATAGCTAGATTTTTGGGCATATAAGTATAGTCATCTACACATAATGAAGTTGATGTTTTCTATGGTTTCTGGAAAGAACTTTAAAATACAACTAGGTATAAAATAGTAATATAAAAAAAACAAATTTTAAAAAAGAAAAAAGACTCTCACTTGTAATTGCCAAGGTCAATATAATGACTTTTTGGGGTCTATGTTTTTTACTAGAATGAGCTATATACAACAGATTTAATCTAATAATATTAAAAAAACAAATTAAAAATAGCACCCTCTCTCCAGTAATTGCACTTGGTCTAAATAATGAATTTGGTATTGACTATGTACAAACTGAGTTTAATCTAATAAAAAAAAAGGGACAAGACCTCAAATTTTAATTGCACAAGGCTTATATAAGTTGTTTTCAAGAATTAGAGTATAACTAGATTTAAATTGACAAGATAAAATATACAAGTTCCAACACTACCGGGTTCAAAGATAAAACAGTATGGGAAAGAATGTGATAATGGGGAAACATTTGGTGCGGTCCCCTAGTGAGTGTTGCCTGCCAGCCTGTGACTCAGCGGTACATCGGCATATTATCCGCCCGCACGCATGAGTTATTCTCTTCAGCATGCATCGTTTATTCTCGCGAGGACTAGTTCTTTCCAGGTGGGGAGGCTTAAGCAGTGAGAGAAAAAATTTATGTATATAGATAATTGCCCATAATTCTCATCTGGGGAAGCCTTTGTGCAGCCCTTAACCTCCCATCCATCCGAGCAACAGTGAAAGAGCTCTTCTGGGTAAATTGGCATATATTATCCGCTTGAACGCTCTCAGCTGGGGAGAGACTTAAGTGGTGTGATATTGTTTATATATTTGTTCAAACTAGAGAGGATAGTACTATATAGTTATATATAAATCAAAATCAAAATTAAAATTTGTCAATATTTTTTATTGATTTATATACAAGATTTTAGTGGTTAGACTGAATGACTGCGCGCCTCCTGTTCACCTTCTGCCAGGTTAATGATCTCCTTTTCAGAAATGATCTCCGCTCGACTAAAGGCTTTTCCTTGATGGGAGCGACACCTTCCACCTTCACTCCCACAACAGCTGTTTCCTCTTCCTCCTTCTCCTCCGGAGCGTCATCAAGGTCTGCTTCAAGGTCACCAGATTGTCCAGCCGGAGCCTAGGGCAGCAGGTGCCTGCTTATTATGTTACTAAGCAGATGAGTGACTTATATAAACAGTTCTGAGTCTCAATGGTTGTTAATTGACATAATTACCAGACTGCTCGCGAACACTGACTAGGTTAGTGACAGATAATTGCCCATAATTATCATTCATGAGAAAGTACAAAGGAGTGTCCTTTGTTTCAGCTGCCTACCCCCCCCCCCCCCTTCCCGAGAAACAGGCGGTCCCCCACCTTGAGCACACTTGTCAGTACTGAAAATAGCCCAATTTTCACGAAAGGATAGTATTATATATATACTTAATAAATAAAAATAAAAATTCAAAGTTTATGTTACTATTTTTTATTGAATTACATAGGCAAAGGGCTAAAAGCTGAGCTAATTTGGGGGTTAGACTGACTGGCTGCGGTCCTCCTGTTCACCTCCCAGTTTCCGAGTGTTCCTGCCCACCTGTCTACCTCGAATTAATTGCAACATCTCAAACATTGTGGTAGACATTCTAGTGTGTGTATCAAAATGATACACACACTCACAATTGGTAAGGTCCTCCATACGGGGTAAGTAGTGTGGTGAAGGTAACACCCCTACAGGTACAACAAGAGAATCAAGATAGGTGAAGTGTGACGTCACTGACCGTCAAGTAAACACAGGTGTGTGTGACGTCATGGGGTGTCCTGGTACGTGTCACTACCCTAACTGTTGCGGGCACGTTTTGTACATCCCCAGCCCCTACGGGTAAACACAAATGACAGATGCATTCACTCAAATGGTATAATAATCAAGGGTAACTCATTTTTTTAATGCTGGGAAACACCTACTCATGTCAAATGGTGATCATACAGTTGGTAGACACTTTTAGTCAATAGTAAGCATAGACACTCAATGAAGACAAAAATTTTTCTCTATTTCAATAACTAATATTTTCTTGAGTCACAATTTCAATTATAACACACACAAATTCATTCATAACTTTTCACTCATAACCCACAATAACATTTTGCTAATTCATCAAAAATAATTTTTTTTATAACTTTTCACATTACCAAATCTTTATTCAGCAAATTTTCACTTCTATATTTTCTTTAAAATATTCACTATACCTTTATTTTCATAAAATACCAAATAATTACACTAAAACTCTAATAAAATCCTCTCCATACCCTGTCTCCTTGAATATACATAGAGACATTATTATTAATATAATCACGGGAGCTCTGTCATAACCAACAACTTTTCTCAATAACTTTTAAGAAGCTCCAACAACACACTACAATCCTTAAAATTTCACAATTATTTCTCAAATTTTACAGCACCATGTTGTACAAGTCTCCCAACATCTCACAACATCCCTACGAGTCACAACTTTCACTTGTCTCATCCTTCCACTTACATTTGTTTTTCACTCACAACCCACAAAGACACAACACCCACAACATTTTACATACTTTTCTCATTATCTGTTAAGAACCTCCAACAGGATACAATTTTCCATTGCTTAAATAATAGAAAAAAAAAATTCACACACACGGTACATTCCAACACTGAACTCGAGAATGATACCAGTTTACAATTTACATTGCTTGGTGAGGTCACAGGACAGATGGTGTCAAGCAAGAAAGTGCGAGGTCACCTCACCTAACCACAATTATCTCAACCCACATTACCCACAATACTTGACTCAAATGGTAAAACAATTTTTCTCGTTTTCGGGTAATAGAACAAAAATATAATACCCCCAATTTTTCTCGTTTTCAGTAATAAATAAAAACGATTTTTTTACTCATAATGTTCACACTTTTCTCGTTTTCAACAATAAATAAAAAGATATAACAAATGCACTCTTTGAGGGTTGCCTGTGGTACATTCCCGATAAAACTGAAACAAAAACCCACATTACTTTGCTGAGCGAATTTGAGTTACATTCTCGAGACTTAATGAGCATAATTCATCCCAGGGGGAGACCTGAGACCGCTAACAGCCATCACATCTCCTCACAACACAAAATCATATTCATCAACTCTATATCATATTTGCCAACATCTAAGAACGCTAAGACAGATTACTAAGATCATTATAATAACTTTAATCACTTAGGAGAAGCCCACTAAATCATGATCGCTTATGTCATGACAACCATAATCTAAGACACTGATAATCACAATCACCAACTCCATATTATATTTACCATTATCTAAGAACTCTTAGGACAAGGCACTAAGATCACTAAAGACAAACATTTTATACACGTACCCTCAAATCACTTTATCTAAGATCACCAAGTACTAAACTCAATAAAAATCTAACATCATTATTAATAAGATCACTTTTTTCACAAAAATCACGTTCTCCAACTCCATATCAATAATTACTGTTTATCTAAGAATATTTAAGACAAAGCACTAAGATCACTAAAACAACACACATTTTTAAACACATTCCCTCAAATCACTATAATCAAGATCACTATTACTACGATCATAGATCACTTTTATTTTTATAAACATTTCAAAATCATCACTAAACAATTTTTTTTTCCCCCGAAAATCTCAATCCCTTATTTTATATGTATATTAGAAATGGTTGTGATTGTAGTGGAATACCGTGGCAGGGGCAAGCATAGATGTACTTCACTTGTAATATATACAACTGTATGCACTCGCTCATTGACTACGTGCAACCGGCGTTAGCTCTCTCTTCCCGCAGAGCAGGCAAAGGTGGAGTCGTAACAAACCAGGTGTAGAAGAAACCATCTGGCACCAACACCGAATGTCCTCAGATTCTGACCCATTTCCTTCCCTGGCGACGGAGTAAATACATAAACGCCTGCAAAGTTAGCCACGATTCTGCACCGGCAGCAAGGACCGGCCCCATTAGGAGACGGATATTGACAACCATAACACAGATCCCAACTCTCTTCACGGACTACTTCCTGGATTCGTTCGTTTGAGTGCTGCTGGGCGGAAGCTGCTGCCTATACAACTGCTCTTAGAATGAGTTGGTGACCTTCCTATTCCTGGTATCAACCTCCACCTCCCTGGCGCCCAGATCCAGCCGATGTTTGCGTCAACCAATTTACCCATCTCTAAGCGTCCTATGGCAGTCAAGACACCCTCATCACTCATGTTGAGACAAACATGGCACTGCAGAGGGAGGCACATGTGCAGTGTTTTTCCACAATGGTTTCGTGTCCGGCCCTGGCAGGAAGAGAGCACAGCTGGACTGTACCACAATGGTCACACACAAGGCTGTGACTCCTGACCACAGCAACGATCCATCAAGCTGAGCTGGTGCGATTCAGCAGGCATCCGACTCCGACCTGTCATACAAGTTGACACCACCTCTGCAATCATTGCCCATTATCTCATCCCACCCAGACAATGTTCACCTCCTCACAACAATCTGAGCATAATGACAGCCTTAGAGGTTCAGGTAACAATCGACGTCGAAACTGGATCCCCCTCCGAGCCATGCTGGCGTCAGGGAAATGAGGCGGCAGAGTGATGCAGCCAAGGCACAACAGACTATTCCACATGTCCCCGTCAGCCTACGGACAGAACCAAACCTGGTGGCTGCCAGAGCATGAAACTTATGGGGAGTCTTAGTGATACTCCTCTCCACAGTGGTACCGTAGCAGCGACTCGGGGAGAAACCCCCCACCCATATGATTAAAGCTGGTCCAGAGCGCAGTGGTACCGCCATCCATGGCTTCGTTTGGGCTTTCCCCGCACAGCCCGTGAATGGAAGACAAGCTGAGGAGGAAATGTGCCAGTATTGCCAGCACATTGGTTCAGAGCGCCCTCCTAACACACAAATCTACTGGAGTGCGAAGTTACTGAGACACTCCCGCAGGCTAATAACACTGATATGAAGATTGAGACACTTATGCCGCATATAGGAATCTACTTTATTCAGGAAACGTTCGCGCCACACAGTGGCTTCATCAGTCCAATACAAAGAGAAGGCGTAAGGAGAGGATGAGTATGAGGAATCATCCCTCACCTGGAGTCGATGTTCAGTCCTCAATCTTGTAGAATGTAACAGCAAAGGGCCGTAGACGTGGCTTATATACTGTAGTGAGTGACGTGAAGCAGGCCGGAAGCGGGGTCATTGTGGTACCATCCACTAGTCAAGTATAGGTCTTCGTCCCCAAAGGTAGAACACTTGTTAAGAATTCTTGTAAAAAGATCCCATGATGCAGCTGTGTCCCTGACATTGTGATGATGGTTAGAAAAACCGACAAGTTGAAGATTGAGACACTTATGCAGCATATAGAATCTTATTCAGGAAATCGTTCGCCACACAGTGGCTCATCATCAGTCCAACCCTTTTCATCAAGTTCCACCTGGACAAGACCCTACTTCGAACTAGTGGATGGTACCACACTATACCCCGCCCTCCGCCTGCTTCACGTCACCTCACTACAGTATATAAGCCAACGTTACGCCCTATCTGTACATTCTACAAGATTGATTAGGACTGAACACATCGACTCCAGGCTAGGGACTGATTACCTCATACTCCTCCTCTCCTTACGCCTTCCTCTTTGTATTGGACTGATGAAGCCCCTGTGTGGCGAAACGTTTTCCTGAACATAGATTCCTATATGCTGCATACGTGCCTACATCTTCGAACCTTGTCGTTTTTCAAACCATTCATCACAACACAGATATCCCCCCCTGAAGAAGACCCAGAGATAACTGCGGCCACACTAGTGTACTATGGAGTCAACGAACAGACAAGCTGTTTGCCCGTGAAAACGACTATTCCTCCTCCTCGCTAGTGTCCACAATCCCCCCAGGAAGTACATATGGATTGTCGTTATGATGATGCATCAGATGAACTGACCAGCAGAGTTTCTGAGCAGCATACTGCGCATCACGTAGAAACCTTTCCCCTCGGAGCCAGAGACGGGTCATCGCAAGATTGAGAACCCGTGCCAGAACTAATACGGTCTTTAAGCGAACCTTATACATACATACCTACAATGTCACTTCCTCAACTCCATATTGTTTCAGGACATAACAATACTCTTCTAAAGACTGAGAGACTGACCACCTCAAAACAATAAAGATGATGGACTGATTGCATCGTCTTCACGTCCTCTTCTATCAACTTTTCTGTACTTCAACTGAAGAAGAGCCTACTGTGTAGGCGAAACGTTTCGAAATAAAGATACTAACTGTTGCATATGTGTCTTACCTAACAACATGTCAGTATTTTATACCATTTTAATATCAATAATGTTAAGATTCAATATATGAGTTAAATCAGGGAACGGTTGGGGTTAAAACCCATAGGCAGTTGAATCACTATAACTTAGATGGCCAGTGTGTTTAACCACTGGGCCAAGAATGGAGCTCTAGTAAGATTCATAACAGCTTAGGACTATTTCCATACAACACAGGGAGGTTATCATGGCCACCACTGTCATTACAAATACAAGATTTTTGCCGAAGAAACCTGACCACATAGCCGTTTCTTCTTACACTAGCTACAGCCACACAGAAGACACAGTAGTTCCTGTCTGTGAACTTCCCTATCAAAGCCACACAAGCCAGCGTTAAAGTGCTGGATCTTAATATCGTACTCGATGATAGCCTTCCCCTTCCCCATCGTCCACCTTATGTTTTTACGCGATTATTGTCGTGCCACAGTAGCGGTGTTCAATGACACGGCCTTTGAGGCTTCCTTACTTTATGTGCAATGTCGTGGGGTACACAGCAGCCGTGTACAGTGCCCCCTGGCTCAGAAGCGGCTTGTTCCAGTGAGGGAGAGAGAGTAGGCCTTGTTGACTGAGTGAAGGGCCACCGGAGAATGAGGGGAGAGGCAGTCTTTGCATACTGAAGTGGTATAGCCTATAGTGGCAGCACGAAGCATGACATGAAATATGAACTCAGCTGGTAAACAGCATAGGCTGTATATTCAGACAGTACAGGCTGTCTACATACCACGGACAAACGCAAGTATATATTCATGACCGAATCGAAACACTGGGCCCAAGTGATTGACCCCGGAATCGTGGGGAATAATGATTTAGGGAGAGAATGTGGATAATGGGGACAGTATAGCCCTCGAACTGTCAGGGTACTGAGATTAGTATTTAATCATCCCCCAAATGGTCATGTCCAAATCGAAACACTTCTACAACCATCGGGGAATAAAGACATATGGAAAGAAGGTGATAATTTGAGGGATAAGCAGTGCCTAGAGCTGACAGGAGTAGAGAGTTTAGTATGTTTAATCATACCCCCAAGGAGATAGATGTCCTTATTACCATGTATTACTAAGCAGAAAAGAAGATAGGATTCACTTCTGACTCCTGATCACAGGCAGGATAAAAGCATGAATGGCTGGATAGATGGAAGTCATACAAACACGGATTCAAGGACTGGCGACGACTTATAATAATTGGTGGCCTCAGTCCAAGGGAGATGTGTAATGCCCTGCCGCGCTGCTACTCATGAAGGTTTGTTTCTGCTACATACGTGGATTATATGTCTTCCGCTCATATCGTTTTATTATTCTTGCAACTGCTAGTTTTCAATCCAAAAGTTTATTCCTCTATAAAGATACCATGTTGAATTACAGATTTGGGTTGTTGTGTGTTTACATGTCGTTAAATAATGATTACAGAGTGAGTACCACTAGAAACCCTAGCATGGCTAGGCATTATTCGGGCAGAACTTATGTTTAATTCTTTAATGTTAAATTATATTACAAAATTATGAGGAGTTTGTGTATTATGGCTAATGACAAAATACTAGTTTGTGATTTGATGCAATGTGAATGCTTTTGTTTTGTCACAATACATAGTTTCAGCGTATTTGGAGTATCATAGGATCATTATTTTAAAGATTGAGATTAATAATTTCTGTTATCTGGGCAAATGGTGAGTGAGTGTAAGCGTGTGACAACCACCAGGTGGTATTCGTGTATATAGTTGATGGGTGTATCACGGAGATAAGATGTTTTCTAATGGTAGTTTTGAAAGGTGAGTGAATGTGTCAGCAGTTCTAGAATTCCTCAGGTAGGGTGTTCCAATTTTAGGGCCTTGACATACATTGAATTTGCACAGGAGTTAGGTCGGACACGGGGAATGTCGTGAGAGATTTTAATGACTGGAAGTTATGCCTGTGGGTTCTGTCACAACTGATCAGAAAGCATTTTAAGGTCACGGTCATATGGAGTTATAAGGTCCCGTAGATAGTATATTGCACATAGTAATGTGTGGATGTAACTGAACAGGGAGTAATTTAGATTCTATGCGTAAGAGTGGGGGGAGGGTGTTGCCACAAGAGGGAGGTATTTAGTGATTATTCTTACTGCAAGCTTTTTGTTGGGTATATTGGCTTAGGTGGGGTTCCCTGCAGTTGCATCCCCAAGCACAAATAGCATAGGTGAGATAAGGAAAATAAGTGAGTGATATAGTTGTGAGAAGGGCATTTTTGCAGCTACGTAGTATCGTAACTTGGAGAGGAATCCCAACCGTTTTGGATACTTTTTTGGTTTATTGTGTTGGAATGGTGCAGAAATCAGGCTGTTGTCAAGGTATAGGCACTAGGAATTTGCCCTCATTATGTCTGGTAATTAGATGTTGTCGATCTTAAAATGTTAATATTGATGCATTCTCCTGCTCTGCTACCAAACATAAATAATAGTAGGTTTATGTCCAGTGTTAACGTAAGTTTAAGTTGCTGTCATCCAAGTCGATATTTATGATCAGCTCCTCGTTAACAATGGTGTAGAGGTGGCAAGATAGTGAGAGCTGACATAAGTCGTGTCGTCCAGCAAAAAGAATGGGTTTCAGGTGTAGGGATACGTTTGAAGATCATTGAGATGTATATGAGGGAAGCAGCAGGGGACCTAGGACACTTCCCTGGCGGAACTCCAGTAATCAAGTGGCCGTGTTGTTGATGCTGTGTCTTTAATGGTGACCATACTAATACCTATTAGTACATGTAAAGATTTGAAATAAGCAAGCTCGCATGGCCCACTTTATACTGTAATGGTCAAGTTTGTGGAGTAGGATTGTCGTGTCCTACTGTGTCAAAAGTCTTTCTTAGGTCAATAAAAATTTCCTAGTGGATATTCCCATATTTCCAATGCAGTGTAAAGCAGATCTAGCATTTTAGGATTGCATCCATTAGTGCTTTTATTTATTCCTGAATCCAAATTGGCAGGGGATGAGTAGTTTTGTGCTGATATAAATGAATATGATCCTCCTGTGCACGAGTTTCTCAAAGATTTTGAGGATAGCAATGGTAAGTTGATTTGGCCTAATAGTTGTTTAAGACTGTCAGGGTAACCAACCTTTATGTATTGGTGTAACCCTTGCGATCTTGAGTAGTTCCAGAAGGTGCTAGTTTCTAGTGACTTGTTAAAAAGTAAATGAAATAGCATGCGAAAGATAAGCGGCCACTCCTTGTACAGTAATGGTGGGACATTAGACAGACCCCTGAGTTGTTTTATTAATGACTGTTATAATCTCGGTGACTTCCGAGAGGGCTCAAGTTGGTGCAAGATAGAAGAATTTGGGAAAATGCCCATCTAGGTAGTCCCGGCATGGGCATTGGTATGGGGGATTTTATTGGCGAGAATAGATACTATGGTGAGAAGAAAGCTGTTATCTTTTGTTGAGCTAGTGTCTCAGTTGGGATGCAGTAGGTGGTTTCATTAGGTTTACTTTAGGACAATATTCTTTTTTTCTACTTTCAGTCTTGGGGTCCCTACCGAATCTCCAGAGAGATGTTTTCCAGGTCTTTTTTTTATATCTCCCTCAGTCTGTCTGGTTGAATCTACTGAGTAGTATAGCTTGTTTGGCTTTCTTTTATTACTTTGTGAGAACTGAGCAATAAGGTGTTTCAGCAATATCTTTGTGGATTAAGCCCTGTCTATATTGCTTTTCATATTGGTGTTTCTTGTCAATGGATTTCAGAATGGTGCTGGTTAGCCATGGCAACCAGCCGTTTCGTTTTTGTGATCTGTTTCGTTTTTATATAGATCAATGTTTGTTTATCGGCTAAGTATTTGTTAAGAAAAATGTTCTGTCCAGTCATCATACCATTGCCTTGGAAATTCTGTAGCCAGTCAACAATCTCTAGGCTCAGCTGTGAACTTCCTTATTGGGTCCTCGTCATGGAGTCTAAAAGACTTTTGATGATTCAGTGATGTTTACTAATGTTGTCAGGAGAAGGTAGGGTAGTGTCTGTTGTGCTATCTGTGGGATTATCCTGATTAAGTAGGGGGCATAGATATTGGTCCATATTGGTCTATTTATGGTTGCACATGTCTCAGTGAGCCCTGGTTGGTTTAGTTTTGTTAGGTATAGAAGTGTGTTGTTCATATTGTATGAAATCATTACAGTCTGATCACTAGTAAGCCCAAGGTTGATGGTGAAGTCTCCACTAAGAGAAGGTGGTGCTTATTCCATTTGTCTGTTTGTTATGTAGTCACTTTAATTTGATTGCACGTGGGAAATTGGGATTTTGTGTGAGGTATCCGTAAATGGCACCGATTGTTTATAGTTCTAAGGTTTCTTTACCAGTAAAATTAGCACAAATGATTCCCCCTATTTCTATCACTAAAGCAAGGGTGCTAATACAAAGATATTGGTATAGATACTCGATTCAATACCACCCCCAACTTGGTTTGGTCTGCAGTTGTGAATTGCCTGTGTATTCCTGGTAAGAGGTTAGATATCTATTGTATCCTGCTTAAGCCAGTCTCAGTAAGAATAATGCAGGAGAAGGGTGTCTTAGTGAATTCAAGGAGTGCCAGTAGGTCATCAAATGTTTGATTAAAGGACCTGATGTTGTAGATAAGTTACTGATAGACTTTAGCATTGCGTTTATGGATAGTGGCGGCTGTGATGAGCTGAGTGTAATAAAGGCAGATACTTTCCAATAGGTTTTTGATTTGTGTCAGATTATGGAGGTTTAGATCAGGTCAACGTGATCCATCATCTTCTAGTATTAAATTAGGTTATTTATATATCCTGAGTTGAGTGTTGAGTTCTAGTCCCCAAATCAGTCGTGGGTAGGAAAGAATGGACCAGTATAAAATAGCTCGAGTAATCTTATTGGTCATATAGAGTATAGTCACTACTACACATAATGAAGTTGATGTTGTCTATGGTTGTGCTGGACATGAACTAACGTCAACAACATAGGTAAACAACAAAGTAATATAACCATACAACTTTAAAAATAGAACAAACTCACACATTGTAATTGCACTAAAGGTCCAATATAATGACTTTTTGGGTGAGTCTAAGATTTTGAGCTAGAAGACTATAGTACAACTCGATTTAATCTAATAATATAAAAATAAACAAAATAAAAATAGCAACCCGTCTCACACTAGTATCTGCACAAATGGTCCCTAATATATGAATATGGTATTGACTAAGTACAACTGATGTTTCATCTAATAATAAAAAAAGGCACAAGACTCTCAATGTAATGACACTAAGGTCTCTTCTATAAGTTGTTTTCAAGAATAAGAGTATAACTATTTACAATACAAGTATTAAAATATCCAAGTTCCAAACACTACCGGGTTCAAAAGATAAAACATATGGGAAATGAATGTGAGTAACGGGAAAACATTGTGCGGTCCCCTAGTGAGTGTATAGCCTGCCCAGCCTGTGACATACAGACGGTACATCGGCATTATCCGCCCGCAACGCATGAGTTTATTCTCTATCAGCATGCATCGTTTATTCCTCGAGCGAGGACTATTCTCTTTTTCCAGGTGGGAGGCTAAGCAGTGAGAGAAAAAATTTATGTATTATAGATAATTTCCCATAATTTCTCATATCAGGGAAGACCTCTTGTGCAGCCTTAACCTCCAACCATTCCGAGCAAAGTGAAAGAGCTCTTTCTGGGGTAAATTGGCATATAATTAATCCGCTTGCGAAATAACGCTCATCAGCTGGGGAGAGACTTAAGTGGTGTGATATTGTTTATATATTTGTCAAACTATAGAGATAGTAAACTATAGTAGTTATAATATAATCAAAATCAAAATTAAAATTTGTCATATTTTTATTGAATTTTATATACAAGAATTTTAGTGGTAGACTGAATGACTGAGAGCGCGCCTCCTGTTCTAAAAAACCTTCTGCCAGGTTAATGATCTCCTTTTCATAAAATGATCTTCCGCTCGACTAAAGCTTTTTCCTTGATGGGAGCGACACCTTCCACCTTCGACCCCTCAACACTGTTTTCCCTCTCCTCCCTTCCCTCCGGAGCGGTCATCAAGGTCTGCTTCAAGTCACGCAATTGTCCGTAGCCGAGCCTACAGGGCACAGGTGACCACTGCCTTAATATGTTACTAAGCAGATGAAGTGAACAAATATAAACAGTTCTGAGTCTCATGGTTGTTAATTGCCATAATTACCAGACTGCTCGGCGAACACTGATAGGTAGTGACAGATAATTGCCTCATAATTATCATTCATAGAAAGTACAAAGGAGTGTCCTTTGTTTTCAGGGCCTACCCCCCCCCCCCCTTCCCCGTAGAAACAGGCGGTCCCGCCACCAAGAGCACAACATGTCAGTATGAAAATTCCCAAGTTCACGAAAAGGATAGTATTGATATATATACTTAATAATAAAAAGAACAAAATTCTAAGTTTATGTTACACTATTTTAATTATTATTGAAGAATACATAGGCAAAGGCTAAAAAGCCTGAGCTAATTTTGAGGGGGTTAGACTGACTGGCTGCGGATCCTCCTGTTCACAACCTCCCAGTTTCCGAGTGTTCCTGCCCACCTGGTCTACTACCCAATTAATTGCGCAACATCTCAAACCATTGTGGTAGACAATCCTAGTTGTGTGTATCAAAATGATACACACACTTTCCCCACAATTTGCTACCGGTCCGCTACATACGGGGTAAGTAGTGCGTGGTGAAGGTTAACCCCACTACGGTACAGACAAGAAATCAAGAAAGGTGAGCAGTGTGACAGTCACTGACCGCTAAAGTGTAAACAACAGGTGGAGAGGATGTGTGACGTACATGGTGTGTCCAGGCTACGTGTCACTACCCTAACGGTTGCGTCACGTATTTGAACATGCCCCACCCTACGGGTAACACAAATGACAATGCATTCACTCAAAAGGTATAATAACCAAGGGTGTAACCTCATTTTTTTAATGCTGAGGGAACACCTCTCATATGTCAAATGAGTTGATCATAACTAGTTGGTAGACACTTTCAGAACAATAGCGTAAGCATAGACACTCAAATGAAGACAATAATTTTTCCTATTTCAATAACTAAATATTTTCCTTGAGTCACAATTTCAATTAAAACACCACACAAATTCATTCATAACTTTTTCAACCTCATAACACCACATAACATTTTGCTGACATTCATCAAAAATATTTTTTCATAACTTTTCGAACATTACCAATCTTATTCATCAAATTTCACTTCTATATTTTCTTTAACGAAATTCACTACATACCATTATTTTCAATAAAATATCCAAAATAATTACACTAAAACTCTAATAAAATCCTCTCCATAACCCTGTCTCCTCCTTCTGAAATATACATAAGACATTAATTATTAATATAATCACGGGAGCCTCTGTCATATACCAACAACTTTTCTCACATAACTTTTTAAGAAGCATCATCCAACAACACACTAACAGTCTTTTAACTTTCCCATAATTGTTTTCTCAGTTCAATTTCACAGCACCATGTTGTACAATCTCCCACATCTCACAACATCACCTACGAAGTCACAAACTTTCACACTGTCTCATCCTTCTCCACTTACATTTAGTTTTTTTTCAACATCACAACCCCAAAGACACAATCACCCACAACATTTTTACATACTTTTCTCATTACTGTTAAGAACCTCCACAGGATACAATTTCTCCTATTGCTTAAAAATGAACAAAAAACAAAAAATTCACACACATACGCGGTTACTATTCAACACTGAACTCCCGAGATAGATACCAGTTTACAATTTACCATTGCTTGGTGAGTCACAGGACAGATAGGTGTCAAGCAAGAAAGTGCGAAGTCACCTCACCTAACCACTATTATCTCAACCCACATTACCAACCCACAATACTTGACCAAATGGTAAAAACAATTCTTTCTCGGTTTCGGTAATAGAAACAAAAATATAAGACCCCCAATTTTTCCCTCGTTTTCAGTAAAAAATAAAAACGATTTTTTATTACTCTTAATGTTCACTAGACTTTCTCGTTTTCCACCAACAATAAATAAAAAGATATAACAAATGCGCTCTTTGAGGTGCCTTGGTAACATTCCCGATAAAACTGAAAACAAAAACCCACATTACTATGCTGAGCGAATTTGAGTTAACATTCCTCGCGACTTAATGAGCATAATTCATGCCCAGGGGGAGACCTGAACCGCTCAACACCACACAGCTCCTCACAACGAACAAAATCATATTCAACAAACTCTATATCATATTTGCCAACACTAAGAACGCTTAAGACAGATTTACTAAGAATCATTATAATAACTTTAATCACATAGGCGAGAAGCCCACTAAATCATGAATCGCTTATGTCATGACAACCATAATCTAAACACTGATAATCACAATCACCAACTCCAATATATTTACCATTATCTAAAACTCTTATGGACACGAGGCACTAAGATCACTAAAAGACAAACATTTTATACACGTACCCTCAAATCACTTTATCTAAGATCACCAAGTACTAAACTCAATAAAAATCTAAACATCAATATTAATAAGAATCACTTTTTTCACAAAAATATCATCGTTCATCCGTCTCCAACTCCATATCAATAATTACTGTTTATTCTACAGAATATTTAAGACAAGCACTAAGACACTAAAACAACAACACCTTTTTAAACACATTCCCTCAAATCACTATAATCAAGATCACTATACTACGATCATAGATCACTTTCATTTTATAAACATTTCAACTAATCCACACTATCAATTTTTTCTCCACCGATAAATCTTCAATCCATTACTTACCTTGTAGGAACTTAGTACAACCACCCAATCTCTTAAGTTAGATTTTTGTGAGATAACATGAAATACTTCCCAGACTTCTTTTTGGAGCACTTCCGAACAACATTGGAAGCGACCTTCTCCAAACCACATTGAACACTTTCAAACACGGAACACGCTCCAACAACATTATCCTTGGAACACTTCCAAACAATATGGATCACACTTCTAACAACAAGGCTCACTACTAAACAAGCATTGAAGCACTTCACAAAACCACACTGAATACTTCCAAACACATTGAAACACTAAAATGTTACCAAACGAATAGAACACTACCAATTACATGAGAATCCCACTTCAAACACATGAATACACTCCAAAACAAGTTTGAATACTTCCGATATACCTGGAGCATACCTAAAATAACATTTGAATACTCACAACAACATTTTGCCATCTCATAACTCATCCACCAAATTACATTCTCATTCACCTACATTTCATTACCTGAAACTTACATCTCATCCCCACGCAAACTACAACACACACACACACACACACACCACACACACACCCCACACCCACACACACACACACACACACAGCAACGACACACCCACACACACCCACACATACACCTACATCCACTCCACCACACAAGAAAAACCGGCACCAACCCACCCACGTCACGACCCTATGGAACATGCACCCCAAGGCAAACAACACACCGCACACGTACACACACCCACACACACACACACCACCCCCCCCCACCCCCCACACACAGACGCCAACACACACACAACACACACACAACACTCACACATATATGTCCCCGACTCACAACATAAACCACTCCCCCCCTCCCCCCAACCGACAATCTCACTCCATCACCTGATCTCTCCCCCTCCCCTCTTCATACAACCCCTCCCCCTCCCCACCTCCTCCTCTCTCCATTCACGCCTCTTACCACTTGCTTACACTCTCCTTCCCACTATCCCCCTCCCCACTAACTCTCACCATATAGCCACAGATCCTCCATCTACCTCCCCCCCTCCCCACACTCTGAACATATACAACACTAACCTAACATAATACCAGAATTACATAGGTTTCCCACACAGAGCAATCAGGATAAAACAAAAATGAGGTTGCCAGAGAGCAACAAAAATCCTGAAGGGGAACGGAGGAGGAGACTGCAAGAAGATTGGGCAAGTCAGAGCTCACAAAAAGGAACAAGATGGGAAAAGAACTAGAAGAAAACTTAGCATGAAATGGAAGAGAGGATAGACAGGAAAGCAGGAAGTTGGGAGGATGAAAGATCAAGAGCAGCAGAGGCCAAAGATACAGAGTTTATAGAAGGAGGAACAGAAAATCTGAAACAGCCTAAAGAATAAAGAACGTTTTTGGGATTGACAACAGAGACCGCTAACTTACTCAGCCACAAATCAAGGGGACTGTAGGGAAAGAAGGACGGCAAAACTGCATGAGAAGCTCTATCAGTGGAACTGTAGTAAATGAAAGAGCTAATGCTATATGTGGGAGGCCCTAAAAAGACCACAACAGAGCCCAGGGAAAGCCGAGAAGGGAAACATGACAGGTGCCACGAAGACTAGCCCATGTACATACTAGTGAAACTGAAGAAAGGAAAGCTGCAATTGGAGGAAATCAAATTGTAATGAGGGGATCAACAAGGATATGCAGTGGGAGAAAGAAAGGTGCGGTCAGTCCTTGGTGAATGGGCTACAGGAATTGAAGGGGAAAACATTGAAGCAAGAAAACAAGGGGAAAAAAAGCAATTGAAAGCATCATAAAAGTAATCGGAGAAAGACGACGAGACATGACCCAGCTGAAAATTTTTCGGAGAAATAGGGGGGTTTGGACAAAAAAGAAACCCGGCCAGTGAAAGTGACACTCAAGCAGAATCGACTCGGAACAGGATACTGCAGAAAAGCAACGATTAGGGACATAACCGGCAAACAGGAGGTGTATCTCGACCGCGACAGAACAGAGACGAAAGGCGGAAACTAGAGAGATGGTAACAAAGGGGCCGAAAGGAGGAAAGAGAGGGGATGGAGAAACAGACAGGAGATCCCAGACACAGGAAGAAAGATCAAAAACAACTCCCTCAACGCTTCCTATAGAAGCCTCCCAACAAGGTCAACCCCAGTGCAGCCAAACACACTAAACCAACAACACCCATGCCATATTCCAAGCCCCCACCACCCTACATTACAAACCCACCCCGCACAGCAACCACCCATAGTTCTTTTATCAGGTCTTCCCCACTTCCACCACTCCCAATTACACCTTCCCAGACCACAGTCTTAGAAAAGAAAGTTGAATGGTATGCAGATGGAATAACAAATAAAGTTGATAGGAGATGGCCGAAAGAATCAACGGAGACATCCCCAGACATAATAGCCACTCACAGAAACAAAACTCACCCAGAAATAATAACAATTCCAATCTATCGCAATCCCGGATATCAAATCCTCAGGAAATGACAGAGGAGGAGCAGGGGAGAGGAGTTGCACTGACTCATTAAAAGCCAGTAGGGGTTTTTGAGAAAATGGAAGGAATGGATGGCACGGGAGTGAAAGGGACTACTTAGTAGGAACAATCCAGTCTGAGGGACCTAGGTGATCAATTCTGCAGTAATGTAACAACCCACCACAGAAGGCTGCTAGAGACCAGATAGAAGAAAACGATGAGACAACAGAGCCATGCATCCAATCACACTAGCCGAGGTCCAGGAGACACCACGTGGGGAGCAAAGTTACTAGTTATGGGTGAATTCAATCACAAGGAGATTACTGGGAAAACCCTGGAGCCCCATGGGGTGTTCCGAACATGGAGAGCCCAAGATGATGATTAGTATGGAAAACCTACATGCCTCAACATGTTAGAGACACTACCAGAGATAGCGCGGAGAAGATGAACCCCGCAAGCACTGGACCTTGTATTCACCTGAGTAGTTCAGACGATCGGAGATAACTTGTATGAAAAGCCCCTGGAGCTAGTGATCAAAATGTGTTATGTGTTTCGCGACTCACCATATATGAGCTCCTAGTGCGCGGAGAGAGTTAGCAGAATAGGGTGGGAAAAAACCAAACTACAAAAGGGAACTACACAGGACATGAGGAACTTCCTCAAATCATTCAGTGGGAAGGAGCACTACAGGAAATACCAGGAAACCGAAAATGATGGACTATTGGCAGCAAAATGCAAGGGAGGGCAGAGTGAGAGGGTTTGTTTCACAAGGAAACAGAAAAAATGGAAGAACAGAACGATCCGTGGTCTCAACCCAAAGGGAGTGCAGGAGGCAAGGAAACCTAGGAACTAGAGAAGGTAAAAGGTAACAGAAGAACAGAGAACTCAGGAAAATAAAGAGGAGTTAGCCGAAGAGCCAGAACATGATATGCACAGAATACGAAGGGAGGCTCACGACAATATGAACATGACATCAGCATCGAAAAGTCCAAGACTGACCCGAAGCTGTTTTTGTAGCAAGCCACATCAGAGAAAACACGTAAAGGACCAGGTAATTCAACTGAGAAGAGGTGATGGGGACTTACACAAGCCAAAGACCGCGAGGATCTATGTCAGGAGCTCAACACGAATTTCTAAAGAAGTACTTACAGGTGGAAACCAGTAAGGACTCCAGGAAATCAGAACCGGAGGGGTACAACAAGGCAAGTGCATGGATTGAGAGTACAATAACCAAGGAGGAAGTGAAGAAGCTGCTATGCGAACTTGACACCTCTCAAGAGGCGTGTGGGAACTCAGACAATGAACCATCACTCCGTGGTCCTTAAAGAGGGAGCAGAGTATATGTGTGTGAGCCATAATCAAAGTATCATTCAGAACACATCATCTCTGCGCGAAAATCTGGCAACTCCCATGAGGTATGGAAGATGGCTAAAGGGTGTATCCCATTTTTAAAGGGGAGACAACATGAGACACTAAACTACAGACCCTTCTATCACTAACAGTGTATAGTAGCAAGGTACATGAGAAGATCACATGAGAGATTGGTGGAGCACCTGGAAGAGAAACAATGTATAATTGCAATTGACAACCAGCATGTTCAGGGAAGGAAAATCCTGTGTCACAAACCTACTAAGAGTTTATGACAAGGTGACAGAAGTAAGACAAGAGAGAGAGGGGTGGATTCGACTGCATTTTTTGGACTGGCAAAAAGCCTTCGAGACACAGTTCCTCCAAAGAGCGCTCTACGAAACAAGCTAAATCAGGCAACACATAAATAGTAAATGCACTGCAGTGGATCAGAGAATACCTGACAGGGATGCAACAACGATCCTAGGTATCGTGACGAGGTGTCAGAGTGGGTGCGCTTTGTGACAAGCGTGGTTCCACAGGGTCAGTCCCTAGGACCTATGCTGGTTTCTGGATAATGTGAACGACATAACGGAAAGGGTATAGACCTCAGAAGTGTCCCCCATTTTTTTTGATTTTTTTTATTTGACATGATGATGTGAAGTTAATGAGAGAGAATCAAATATCATATGCGATGGATCAGGCAGGACCTGCGCGCGCGCGCGGAGACCTGGACATAGGCTACAAACCTTGGTCCAGCCAACAGCTCCTTCTGCGAGTTTTAAAAACCCTGCCAAAATCAAAGTCATGAAGATTGGGGAAGGGCAAAGCAGACCGCAGGACACAATATACATTTAGATGTGCCAAAGACGGCAAACCTCACTTCAAGGAAAAAAGAGATCTGGGGGGTGAGTATAACACCAGAGCAATATCTCCTGAGGCGCACATAACAATCAGATAACTGCTGCAGCATACGGCGCCTGGCAAACCTACGGATAGCGGTCCGATACCTTCAGTAATGGAGTCGTTCAGACACTGTAATACCATTTACGTCAGGCCCAATACTGATATGGCAGCAACCGTTATGGAATCCACACCTAGTATATGTATATTAGAAATGGTTGTGATTGTAGTGGAATACCGTGGCAGGGGCAAGCATAGATGTACTTCACTTGTAATATATACAACTGTATGCACTCGCTCATTGACTACGTGCAACCGGCGTTAGCTCTCTCTTCCCGCAGAGCAGGCAAAGGTGGAGTCGTAACAAACCAGGTGTAGAAGAAACCATCTGGCACCAACACCGAATGTCCTCAGATTCTGACCCATTTCCTTCCCTGGCGACGGAGTAAATACATAAACGCCTGCAAAGTTAGCCACGATTCTGCACCGGCAGCAAGGACCGGCCCCATTAGGAGACGGATATTGACAACCATAACACAGATCCCAACTCTCTTCACGGACTACTTCCTGGATTCGTTCGTTTGAGTGCTGCTGGGCGGAAGCTGCTGCCTATACAACTGCTCTTAGAATGAGTTGGTGACCTTCCTATTCCTGGTATCAACCTCCACCTCCCTGGCGCCCAGATCCAGCCGATGTTTGCGTCAACCAATTTACCCATCTCTAAGCGTCCTATGGCAGTCAAGACACCCTCATCACTCATGTTGAGACAAACATGGCACTGCAGAGGGAGGCACATGTGCAGTGTTTTTCCACAATGGTTTCGTGTCCGGCCCTGGCAGGAAGAGAGCACAGCTGGACTGTACCACAATGGTCACACACAAGGCTGTGACTCCTGACCACAGCAACGATCCATCAAGCTGAGCTGGTGCGATTCAGCAGGCATCCGACTCCGACCTGTCATACAAGTTGACACCACCTCTGCAATCATTGCCCATTATCTCATCCCACCCAGACAATGTTCACCTCCTCACAACAATCTGAGCATAATGACAGCCTTAGAGGTTCAGGTAACAATCGACGTCGAAACTGGATCCCCCTCCGAGCCATGCTGGCGTCAGGGAAATGAGGCGGCAGAGTGATGCAGCCAAGGCACAACAGACTATTCCACATGTCCCCGTCAGCCTACGGACAGAACCAAACCTGGTGGCTGCCAGAGCATGAAACTTATGGGGAGTCTTAGTGATACTCCTCTCCACAGTGGTACCGTAGCAGCGACTCGGGGAGAAACCCCCCACCCATATGATTAAAGCTGGTCCAGAGCGCAGTGGTACCGCCATCCATGGCTTCGTTTGGGCTTTCCCCGCACAGCCCGTGAATGGAAGACAAGCTGAGGAGGAAATGTGCCAGTATTGCCAGCACATTGGTTCAGAGCGCCCTCCTAACACACAAATCTACTGGAGTGCGAAGTTACTGAGACACTCCCGCAGGCTAATAACACTGATATGAAGATTGAGACACTTATGCCGCATATAGGAATCTACTTTATTCAGGAAACGTTCGCGCCACACAGTGGCTTCATCAGTCCAATACAAAGAGAAGGCGTAAGGAGAGGATGAGTATGAGGAATCATCCCTCACCTGGAGTCGATGTTCAGTCCTCAATCTTGTAGAATGTAACAGCAAAGGGCCGTAGACGTGGCTTATATACTGTAGTGAGTGACGTGAAGCAGGCCGGAAGCGGGGTCATTGTGGTACCATCCACTAGTCAAGTATAGGTCTTCGTCCCCAAAGGTAGAACACTTGTTAAGAATTCTTGTAAAAAGATCCCATGATGCAGCTGTGTCCCTGACATTGTGATGATGGTTAGAAAAACCGACAAGTTGAAGATTGAGACACTTATGCAGCATATAGAATCTTATTCAGGAAATCGTTCGCCACACAGTGGCTCATCATCAGTCCAACCCTTTTCATCAAGTTCCACCTGGACAAGACCCTACTTCGAACTAGTGGATGGTACCACACTATACCCCGCCCTCCGCCTGCTTCACGTCACCTCACTACAGTATATAAGCCAACGTTACGCCCTATCTGTACATTCTACAAGATTGATTAGGACTGAACACATCGACTCCAGGCTAGGGACTGATTACCTCATACTCCTCCTCTCCTTACGCCTTCCTCTTTGTATTGGACTGATGAAGCCCCTGTGTGGCGAAACGTTTTCCTGAACATAGATTCCTATATGCTGCATACGTGCCTACATCTTCGAACCTTGTCGTTTTTCAAACCATTCATCACAACACAGATATCCCCCCCTGAAGAAGACCCAGAGATAACTGCGGCCACACTAGTGTACTATGGAGTCAACGAACAGACAAGCTGTTTGCCCGTGAAAACGACTATTCCTCCTCCTCGCTAGTGTCCACAATCCCCCCAGGAAGTACATATGGATTGTCGTTATGATGATGCATCAGATGAACTGACCAGCAGAGTTTCTGAGCAGCATACTGCGCATCACGTAGAAACCTTTCCCCTCGGAGCCAGAGACGGGTCATCGCAAGATTGAGAACCCGTGCCAGAACTAATACGGTCTTTAAGCGAACCTTATACATACATACCTACAATGTCACTTCCTCAACTCCATATTGTTTCAGGACATAACAATACTCTTCTAAAGACTGAGAGACTGACCACCTCAAAACAATAAAGATGATGGACTGATTGCATCGTCTTCACGTCCTCTTCTATCAACTTTTCTGTACTTCAACTGAAGAAGAGCCTACTGTGTAGGCGAAACGTTTCGAAATAAAGATACTAACTGTTGCATATGTGTCTTACCTAACAACATGTCAGTATTTTATACCATTTTAATATCAATAATGTTAAGATTCAATATATGAGTTAAATCAGGGAACGGTTGGGGTTAAAACCCATAGGCAGTTGAATCACTATAACTTAGATGGCCAGTGTGTTTAACCACTGGGCCAAGAATGGAGCTCTAGTAAGATTCATAACAGCTTAGGACTATTTCCATACAACACAGGGAGGTTATCATGGCCACCACTGTCATTACAAATACAAGATTTTTGCCGAAGAAACCTGACCACATAGCCGTTTCTTCTTACACTAGCTACAGCCACACAGAAGACACAGTAGTTCCTGTCTGTGAACTTCCCTATCAAAGCCACACAAGCCAGCGTTAAAGTGCTGGATCTTAATATCGTACTCGATGATAGCCTTCCCCTTCCCCATCGTCCACCTTATGTTTTTACGCGATTATTGTCGTGCCACAGTAGCGGTGTTCAATGACACGGCCTTTGAGGCTTCCTTACTTTATGTGCAATGTCGTGGGGTACACAGCAGCCGTGTACAGTGCCCCCTGGCTCAGAAGCGGCTTGTTCCAGTGAGGGAGAGAGAGTAGGCCTTGTTGACTGAGTGAAGGGCCACCGGAGAATGAGGGGAGAGGCAGTCTTTGCATACTGAAGTGGTATAGCCTATAGTGGCAGCACGAAGCATGACATGAAATATGAACTCAGCTGGTAAACAGCATAGGCTGTATATTCAGACAGTACAGGCTGTCTACATACCACGGACAAACGCAAGTATATATTCATGACCGAATCGAAACACTGGGCCCAAGTGATTGACCCCGGAATCGTGGGGAATAATGATTTAGGGAGAGAATGTGGATAATGGGGACAGTATAGCCCTCGAACTGTCAGGGTACTGAGATTAGTATTTAATCATCCCCCAAATGGTCATGTCCAAATCGAAACACTTCTACAACCATCGGGGAATAAAGACATATGGAAAGAAGGTGATAATTTGAGGGATAAGCAGTGCCTAGAGCTGACAGGAGTAGAGAGTTTAGTATGTTTAATCATACCCCCAAGGAGATAGATGTCCTTATTACCATGTATTACTAAGCAGAAAAGAAGATAGGATTCACTTCTGACTCCTGATCACAGGCAGGATAAAAGCATGAATGGCTGGATAGATGGAAGTCATACAAACACGGATTCAAGGACTGGCGACGACTTATAATAATTGGTGGCCTCAGTCCAAGGGAGATGTGTAATGCCCTGCCGCGCTGCTACTCATGAAGGTTTGTTTCTGCTACATACGTGGATTATATGTCTTCCGCTCATATCGTTTTATTATTCTTGCAACTGCTAGTTTTCAATCCAAAAGTTTATTCCTCTATAAAGATACCATGTTGAATTACAGATTTGGGTTGTTGTGTGTTTACATGTCGTTAAATAATGATTACAGAGTGAGTACCACTAGAAACCCTAGCATGGCTAGGCATTATTCGGGCAGAACTTATGTTTAATTCTTTAATGTTAAATTATATTACAAAATTATGAGGAGTTTGTGTATTATGGCTAATGACAAAATACTAGTTTGTGATTTGATGCAATGTGAATGCTTTTGTTTTGTCACAATACATAGTTTCAGCGTATTTGGAGTATCATAGGATCATTATTTTAAAGATTGAGATTAATAATTTCTGTTATCTGGGCAAATGGTGAGTGAGTGTAAGCGTGTGACA
>NC_069434.1:3954927-3964991 GCF_026875155.1 Cherax quadricarinatus | reverse complement strand
ATATAAAATATTATATATATATATAATATATATATATATATATATATATATATATATATAATATATATATATATATATATATATATATATATATATATATAATATATATGTCGTGCCGAATATGTAAAACTGGTCAATAAGCAAGAACTCATTTAAAATTAAGTCCTTTCTGAAATTTTCTCATATACGTTTAAATATATATGTTTTTCATTATTTTTTTATTTTTTATTATCACACTGGCCGATTCCCACCAAGGCAGGGTGGCCCGAAAAAGAAAAACTTTCACCATCATTCACTCCACTTCACTAATGTTAATGTAAAAAAATTTAATTTTGCACCAAAAGAATCTTAGAAAACTTACCTAACCTTTTCATAACAAGAGCAATTTATTTTAGCCTAACCCAACTAAATATATTTTAAATACGTTTACAATAATTTAGTATTAAACAAGCACAATCAAATATATTTTTTTTCGTTAGGTTCAGAATGATTTTGGCAAAATTATTGTATGCACAAATTTTCACTTGTCATATATGGCAAGATGAGAGTTGCTATTTAAGCCAAGATCGCAAGCTCTGCCTATTCGGCACGACATATATATATATATATATATATATATATATATATATATATATATAATATATATATATATATATATATATATATATATATATAATATATATATATATACATATATATATATATATATATATATATATATAATATATATATATATATATATATATATATATATATATATATATATATATATATATGTCGTGCCGAATATGTAAAACTGGTCAATTAGCAAGAACTCATTTAAAATTAAGTCCTTTCTAAAATATACTCTTATACGTTTAATGATATATTTTTTTCATTATTTTTTTTTATTATTAACACACTGGCCGATTCCCACCAAGGCAGGGTGGCCCGAAAAAGAAAAACTTTCACTATCATTCACTCCATCACTGTCTTGACAGAAGGGTGCTTTACACTACAGTTTTTAAACTGCAACATTAACACCCCTCCTTCAGAGTGCAGGCACTGTACTTCCCATCTCCAGGACTCAAGTACGGCCTGCCGGTTTCCCTGAACCCCTTCATAAATGTTAATTTGCTCACACTCCAACAGCACGTCAAATATTAAAAACCATTTGTCTCCATTCACTCCTATCAAACACGCTCACGCATCCCTGCTGGAAGTCCAAGCCCCTCGCACACAAAACCTCCTTTACCCCCTCCCTCCAACATTTCCAAGGCCGACCCCTACCCCGCCTTCCTTCCACTACAGACTGATACACTCTTGAAGTCACTCTGTTTCGCTCCATTCTCTCTACATGTCCGAACCACCTCAACAACCCTTCCTCATCCCTCTGGACAATAGTTTTGGTAATTCCGCACCTCCTCCTAACTTCCAAACTACGAAATCTCTGCTTTAATTAAAACCAAAAACTTTCCCCTCAGAATGACATCTCCACGCCTCCACCCTTTCTCCCGCTGCAATTTTTCCCTCCCCCCAAATTTTTCACTCCCTATAAGAGCGTTGGAAAAAAACTATACCTGGAAATAAAGGGTTTATAAAATACCGACACAAGGGGAAAAAATAAAAAACACAAATGCAGAAATGTGTTCCTTTTTTGAAAAACGTTTCCCCCACACGGTGGGTTTTTCCCAATTTCCACACCGGTTTCAAACCTGGGGTTGGAAGGTACGGGAGTTTTTTATAGTCATAGCCCCATAGCCCATGACTATAAATACTCCCGTCCCTTTCCCAAACCCCCGGGAGATCCGTGGGGTTTTATTAAAAAAAGGCCCACTGGGGTGGGTAAAACTTTGGGCAATAAAAAATCACTTATACTTTTTTTTGGGGTTTATTTTTTCCCAAAAACTATACTCTCTTTACTTTCCCCCCTTTTTGCCCCCAAGGACAAAGTTCTTTGTCCCCACAGACTCCAAGTGAAACCATTCCCCCCTTTTCCCCCCCTTATCAATTCTATGATTCCCCTTTCATCTTTCTTAGACCCTCCGCTGCCCACTTTCCACCCCCAAAATTATCGAATACATTTCCCCTCCCCCTTACTCTTTCCCCCAATTGATACCCATCTATCATCACCTAATCGTTTTTTTTTCCTTCCATAACCTTACTTTTCCTTTTATTCATTTTAAAAATTTTCTTTTTTTTTTGCACCCCCTTTCCCCAAATTATCCACCAATCTCGCAATTCTCTTCAGAATCCCCCAAAGAGCCATTGTCATCAGAAAGAGCAACTGTGACAACTCCCACTTTATGTTGATTCTTTATTTTTTAACTCCCACCCCTTTCTTGTCAAGCCCCTCGCATTTACTTCTCTTACAAACCCCATCCATAAATATTTTAAAAACAAAAATGGGGGGACAGAACAAAACCTTGTCTAATGCCTACTTTTACGGGGAAAAAATTTCCCTCTTTTCCTCCCATACTCTAATTTGACCCTCACTATCCTCTTTTAAAAACTCTTCACTGCTTTCATAACCTCCCCTCCTTTAAAAACCATACCCCTGCAACACTGCCCCCCATTGCCCCCCTATCCACCCTGTCATACGCCCCTTTTTTCCAAACCCATAAATCCCAAAAAAAGGACCTTTTACCCTTTAAATCAAAAATACTGTTCATTTTAATGTTTCCCCGTAAACACCGGGTTTCCAAACACACCCCCTCCCTTTTCCTTTAAACCCTCCTTTTTCCCATCTGCAAACCCTTTTCCCCGTTTTACTCTTAATTCTTTAAATAAAAACCACTACCATACATTTTAAACCAGGTATATTTAAACGGGCCCTTATCCTCCTAAAATTTTTTTTGCACTCTCTTTTCCCCCTTTTTTCCCTTTATACAAAAAAACTATGACGCTCTCTCCCAAATTTCCCAAAGGTACCTACCCTCTTCTTTTACATTTATTAAATAATTCCCAACCACTCCAAACTAAATCCCCCCCTGTTTTAAATTTCTATCTTTATCCCATAAATCCCGGCGCCTTCCCCCCTTTTCCTTTTTCCTATTTGTTTTCACGAATTTCCCCCCACACTCACAACGGGTTTCTTCCTCACTCCACAAGATTTTATTCCCCCCTTGCCCTTTTTCACAAAAATCACAGTTTCCCTTTCTTCATCAACTTTTTAACAATTCCTCAAAAATTCCCTCAAATTTTCCCAAAATTACCTCAAAACCCTCTCCTTTTAATAACTCTCCTCCCCTATTTTTAACGGACAAATCCATTTGTTCTCTATTTTTCCATAACTTTTTAAAATTTTAATTCCAAAACTTTTTCTTTTTTAAAACAAAATTTGTTGATAACATCTCCCCACTCTCTCTTTTGCTCTCTTTTTACTTTGGGCTTTCACACCCCTCTTAACCCTCTCCCCTTTTTTCCCCCATATCTTTCACCCCCCTTGGGATCACTTCTACTTTTTAAAAACTTCTCATTTTGCAACTTTTTTTTCCCTTTACAAATTTTCTTTACATCATCATTCCCACCAATCTTTCCCCTCTTCCCTCCCGCACCCCCCTTTCCGGGAAACCAAAAAATTCTCCCTGAAAACACTCTAACACTACATTTTTAAACCTACCCCATACCTATTCGCCCCCCTTGCCAAAGCTCTCATTTGCCCTTCTTTTCCCTCCAATAGCTGTTTATTTTTTAAACCCAAACTGCCTCCTTTTTTATTTTTAAAAACCCTTCCACCTCTCTTTTTCCCTACGTTTTTTCCCCTTTGTTCCCATTCCCTTTTTATTTCCTTTGTAGCTACAACTAAAAGTGATCTGATATATCTGGGGGCCCCTCTATAAAAATTTTCTTCCTGAAGTCTCTAAACGTTTTTTTATTTTCCCCAATACATAATCCAAAAAACTACTGTCTTTTTGGGCCCTACATCATATTTGTTCTTTTACCTCTTTTTAAAAAAATATGTAAAAAACCTTAACAAAAACCCCTTTCTATACAAAGTTCAATCAAAGGGCTCTCATTTTTCATTTACCCCCCCTGACCCCCCAAACTTCCCTCTGGGGGCCCTGGGGTTTAAACCCGCTTTTGCTTCAACCCCGGTTTGGGGGCCCGGGGTTTCGTTCCCAGCCAGAGTAGAAAAACTTTGGGACGTGTTTTTTTTTCCACCGTTGTCTTTTTGTTCCCCATCAGAAAAAAGGGGGACCTGGGTGTTAGTGGGAAGGGTTGTGGTTCGAATCCGGGGGCAAGCCCTAAGGAGGCCGGGTTTCACGGGCCCGGGCCGGGGGGCTTTTAAACCCCCGGAACTCACTCCGGGGTTAAACCCCAGGTAAACACCCTCTCTAAAATTTTTTTCCTGCTTTAGCTTTTAGGCCCCCTACCAAAATTTTTCTCTCCCCACTGGTTCAAAGGTCCTATACATTATTTTAATTTATCTCCCAAAATTTCTCTCTCCCCTTTCTCCCTTCCCCTTTTCTTCTCCAGGTGCATAACGCTTTTTATGACCCCTTTTCGCATCCAACCTTTATTTTAAATCCGCATAATTTTTTAATTTTTACACATTCATTTTCCCTCTTTTCTCCCTTCCTTAATTTGATCCTTCAACATTTTTGTTTCCCCCTTTTCCTTTGCCTTTTAAACTTTTCCCCAGTTTACTCCCAGATTTAACCCCATTTTTTTTCCCCCCCTGAAACCCCCTCCCCCCTTCCCAGCTTGTTTCGCTTAGGGCCAGGACATCCAACTTTTTTTTCTTTTCAAAACATAAGAAAATCATCTGTTTTTTGTCATCTGCACAAACATCCCGCACATTCAAGCATCCCATTTTTTTTAATTTTTTCCTTCTTCTTTTTTTTTAGTAAATGTCTACAGGAGGGGGGGGTTTAAACTACCCTTTGCCCCCGGCATTTTGGGTCGCCTCATACGAAAACGAATGGCTTACGGAGGAAAGATTTTTTTCCCCCTTTCCCCCAGGGACAATAGAAAAATAAAGGAAGAACAAGACTTTTTAGAAAAAGGAAAAAAACCCTAGATGTATGTTATATAAAGCATGTGTCTTTTAAAAGGTGCCCCAAAGTGTAAGTAGGGGGTAGCAAATATCCCTTTTTAATTTTGGTGGGGGAAAAAAGGGGGAAAAAGGGGGGGGCCGGGCTTTCCCCAATCAGAAACACAATTTTACGGGGGGTTACGGTTTCACGGGGGGCAACTGGGGGGCCCGGAAATTTTTCTTTCCCTGGGGGGTTTTGGGGGGGGTGTTTTACCAAACCTACACCCATAAAATGAAAAAATTTTTTATTTTGACCGAAAGGAACTTAAAAAATTTTACCAAACCCTTTAAATTAAAAACAAGCGCGTTTATTTTAGCCTAACCCAACTAAATATATTTTGTTTTGTTTACAAAAATTTTTAATATTTTAAACAAACCCCTTTGGAAATAAATTTTTTTCGTTAGGTTCGAATGTTTTTGGAAAAATTATTGCATACACAAATTTTTCACTTGCCCTATAGGGAAAAGTGAGCTTTTGCTTTTTAAAAGGGCCAAGATCGCAAGTTTCCCCTATTCGGAAACGAAAATTTTATTTTAATATAAATATATATTTATATATATATATATTATATATATATATATTTATATTACCGGAAATTTACCTGGAGAGATTTCCCGGGGGTTCAACCCCCCCGGGGCCCCGGTCTTTTGACCAGGCCTCCGGTGGATCGGCCTTTTAAACCGGGCTGTTGCTGCGGGGCTGCAGGGCAAACCAACGAAAGACCCAAAGCCCGGCTGGAGGAACCGATTTTAGGTGCTTGCCCCGTGCCAGTTTTAAAGCCCTCCCGGGGTTGTTGGTAACCCCCCTTTGTATGCTGGGAGGCAGTTAAACAGTCTGGGGCCCCGAACTTTTGTATGGTCTTTTAACGTGCTAGGGGACACCCCTTTCTTTTCATTGGGGGGAGGGTTTGCTCGTCTGGAAGTCTTTTGCTTTCGTAGTGATGATTTTCGTGTGCAATTTTCGGTACTATATTTATATATATATATATATAAATATATATATATATATATATATATAATATATATATATTTTTTTAATATAATATATTTTATAAATATTATATATATAAATATATATATTAATATTATAATATATATATAAAATATATATATGAAAATAAAATTTATATAAATATATATTTATATTTATATATATATTTTATATATTTATATATATATATATTTTTATATATTTATAATATATTTTAAAATTATTTATATACTTTTGGGCCGGCGTGGAAGGGGGGAAACCAGTTTGTGGTGTTTCCTACTTTTGTGTGTAAACCAAGAACCAACATGGGCCATTTTTCGGCAGACATCATCGTAGTATTCACTAGAAAATTACAGAGTTGGACAATCCTCTGTATCAGACTGTTGCTTTTGTATCAGTGAAAGGGGGCAGGGGTGCATTTTTGGGATTTGGGGAGAAGGAGGGCATTGAGGGGCCCTCCCAAGGGGTTTGTGTGGAGGGGTTTTGTTTACCTCTTTTTTTCGGTCAGGATCGGGGGTTGGGGAGAAAGTGGCAGTTTCACGGCATTTGCCCTTTGGATGCTAAACAGAAGAACACCTCTTTTTATAGTGAGAGCATGGTGATTAGTGTCCCAAATGGCGGGGGTTTTTTTTCTTTTTTAAATTTAAAAGTGTATAACAATTAGCAAAGTTAGTCATTTGATGTCTTTCTTTAGCAACAAAAAGGGGCCACCCCCCAAAAACCCCCATCCCTGCCCCCCCCCTCATCCCACCCTGGGGGGCCACTGATTTCCCTGACCAAGGGTTTTGCCGCTGCTACCCCACCACCCTCACCCCCCTTTGCATCCTGTGCCTTTTCCCCCGCCACCCTACAGCTGGCGCCCTCCCCCCCCCACGAATCACAATGCCACAAGTAGTCGCGGTTTCCCGGGGAATCTTCAAAAGCAGAGCCAAAGCCCCCTTTCACGGGGAATCTGCGGGTAGGGTAAAAAAAAGGGAATGTGCATTTCAATCTCTGGGCTGGCAACATCCGTCACACAAGGGAAATTTTTTTAAGCCCCGGGGAGAGCCCCAAGTAAAGAACAACAAACAGCCCCCCCCGCGGGACAGCGCTGACAAAAAATCGTGCTTACCTCTAGAGAGGACCTCAAATCTGCAATCAAATTTAAAATCCACTAGGGGCTCTGGGCACACATCCCCCAAAAAAGCTCGCCCTCAGCCCCAAACAAATTTAAATGAACCCACTGAAAAAAGTCAACGATGCTCCTTTAAACAAAAAGATTTCCCGGCAAACCGCTTTCTTTTTGGGAATGCCTGTTTTTTTGGGTGTCCCAAAAAAAGGGGAGACAAATTTCTAGCAACATATGTTATTAGGGCAATAAATGCATTCCCAAGGAGACCAACCTGGGCTGTTTTTTCCCCCTAGGGGGGACAAACACCCGCTGGGGGAAATGCCAACAATAGGACACTCCCCACCCCCTCAAAAAACAGACCCAAATTAGCAAAAAAAAAAAGAAAGGGGGAATACTATTGGGGGCTCTGGGGTTATAACCCTGAGGATATCATCGCTCCCAAATATGTCCCGCAAGGTTTAAACTCTGAAGGACAAACATTTCCCCCCAGGGGGTCCCAAATACCAAACTGACCCCCCTTTACATTGCAGCAGGCGAAGAAAATTAACCTTACAATGCTGATTTGTATAAACGCTATTTTCATTTCCACAGGGTTCAGCAGGAGGTTTTTTCCCCGGTTTTAAAGGGCCCCAACACTTAAAACAAATACTCAATCCCGCACTTGGTGGTTTCCGAGAGGTGCTTCTGAACTCACCAAAAATTTTTCCCAAACCCGTGCCTGGCTGGCAGTGTCCCAGAGGCCATCAGACCCTTTTCTTTTGGTGCCTCAAATTTTTGTGCCCCCCCGGAAAAAAAAGGGTGGCGGGAAACCGGTTTCCCCCGCAGTGGGCAACCCCCTTCGGCGCCTAGTCGCCAAAGGGTTTCAGTTAAAAAGGGTGAAATCAAGAGGCCCGCTGCAATGCTGAAAACAACTGAGCTCGGTTTTGGCTTCAAAAAGGGTGTGAAGAGCTTCCCCCCGCGCCCAGTATATATCAAAAAATGTCCCACGATAAAACCCCTTTGGGCAAATTTACTTTGCCAAAGCTTTCAAAATCAGTCCGAAGGGAAATTTCTTCCAAGCAGTTTAAAAGAAAATTCCCCTTTTTCCCTTTATTCCCCTTTTTTGAATCGTGCTATTTTTTTGTGTGACTTCCAAACTTTGTTTGGGGGCCCTTTAAATTGCCTTTACGTGAGGGCGTGCAAGAGGGGGCCCTTCGCCCCCCTTTTATTCTTTTTTTGGGCATCAAGAAGTTTACAGAAGCACGACGGTACCCTAGCTGGGGACAACAAAAACCCTCCTAGAGGCTCAGTAAAAATTTAAAAAAGGGAAAAGCCTGGGCCTTTTTTTAAACCCCACCAAAAATTTAAATAGTTTTTTACCAATCAACAGATGATCCCGAATATTAGTGCCATTTTTTCCCGGGGCATGATCAATTTATCCAGCCAATAGCACTCTCCAGGGGGTTCCCCTTGGGTCCAAGTCATCGATCTGATCCTAGAAAAAAAAAAGTCTCAGGGGGCCCCCCCAGAAAGATGGAAAAACAGGGAAAAAGACATTGGCACCCTACCACCAAAGGGGTCTGCCAATCCCCAAAATTACCTACTTTCTGAGATGCTCCCCAAACCTTCAGCAGTCCCAAAAACCCGGAATATGACTCTCTCCTTAAGACCCTGCTAAGAGGTATTTAATCTTTCCCCTTTAAAGATGGACAGTGGTTGCAAGCCTCACTTCCGGTCAGGGTTGGGGGGGGTGGGAAACGCAGATCCTCCCAGATTGCTCTACCAGCTTTCCTAACCTCTTCCCCCCTAAACCCCAAACAAAAGAAATTGATAAAAAAAATTCCTTTCCCGATAAACCCCAGTTTACCCCAGCAGGAATACAGGCCCCAGCTTATGCCAGTGCCCTCACGAATTTGGGGGACTCTTGCTGCCCAGCACAAAAAACCCAGTGCAGCACTGGCCCCACAAAAAGTCAAGCTTTGGGGTGGCCTGATCGCCCGAAAAGGTGCTTTCCAACATGCTCAAAAGCTGCAACATCAGAAAAGGGGGGACTGCCCCTTTTCCAGGCTGTGAGGCACCCTCCTCCGGGGACTTCCTCCAAACAATTCCCCCTATCCGGGGGAAAAAAAAGGGAACGCGACTCGACCCCAAGACCCCCTTTGTTTTTGCAGTGGGTCTGCGCCTTGCTGCCCCCAAATTTAAAACATAAAAAACGTGTTTTTTCGGGCGAAACGAAAAACAGACCCAAAAAGGTCACATGGGCTAAATGTTCCAAAAACCCAAAGGGGTGGCATGCAAGAACAATTTAGGTCAACGAAGTTTGTGAAGAGAAACCCTTTACAGCTAGATGCCCAGCCAACAATACCCACAACCCGCAAGGGTGCCCAACGGGGTTCCATCTATCCTTGGAAAAAATGACAATCTTTTAGCATGGGACTAAAACCCGTGTGTCCACACTGGCTGGGCACCTATATCCATCACAGTGTGGGGCGACAAGGGGGAGTGCTGAAAACCCCAGGGAGGAGTACAAGATCAAAAGTACAGAGGGAAAAAGCCAAAAGTATCAATTTGTCCCAAAGGGGTCAGAGGGCCTTGGGATCATGGGGAAAAAAAGCCACACGTTTCCCTTTAAAAAATTGGGGTTTCCCGAACATTGACACCACCCGATAATGTTTATATATATATATATATACCGTAAAAAAACTTTAAACACAAAATTTTTCAAGGAATCTTTAGACAAAATTTCCCTCACATTTTGGGGGGAATTCTTTATCAAAATTTTTTTTCGTATCAAGATTTTTTTAATACAACTTTAAAAATTAAAAGTCTTAAGAAAAGAAGGCATATCAACCAAGTTTTTATGGTAAGGGAGAACCCAAAATATTTTTTTTTTTAATAAGGGGGTTTTTCCCTTTTTGGGGTTGTAAAAAAACATGATGGACTTTAAAAAAAACACACAAAACCCG
>NC_069434.1:3947427-3949927 GCF_026875155.1 Cherax quadricarinatus | reverse complement strand
GGATTCGTCTGTAAAAACTTGCATTTGTGGTCACAGAGGTGCCTGTGCTAACCTTCCTATGGTGTAGAAATATACCTAGTTGGATGAATCTTATTGTGGCTAGCTGGTCTAGTGGTTAGCGCGACGGGCTGGAGTTTTGAGACTCTATGACCGCGGGTTCAATCCCGGCCGGGGGTATGGTTTATTTGCAATCGTGTCATTACGATTTCTTAAGTCATGTTGACGGCAGTGAAGGGACTTGAACTAGAGTTCGTCACGGCCACGCTAGCTGGAGATTCGTCTGTAAAAACTTGCATTTGTGGTCACAGAGGTGCCTGTGCTAACCTTCCTATGGTGTAGAAATATACCTAGTTGGATGAATCTTATTGTGGCTAGCTGGTCTAGTGGTTAGCGCGACGGGCTGGAGTTTTGAGACTCTATGACCGCGGGTTCAATCCCGGCCGGGGGTATGGTTTATTTGCAATCGTGTCATTACGATTTCTTAAGTCACACCCACATAATAAACCCACACATAATTCCACACACAATTACACACAAAATTACACACTCACACACACACACGCACACACACACACACACACACACACACACACACCACACACACCACAACACCCCACACACACACACACACACACACATACCCAGACCACACACACTCCCCCCTCACCACCGACATCTCACTACTTCCCCGATCCATCCCCTCCCTCGATCACCCTCCCTCCCCCGTTCACCCCAAACCCTCCCCACCCCTCCCCACTCAGCTCCCAAATAGCCACAGTTCCTCCACTACTTCCCCCCCCACACTCTGACACACACACTACTAACCTAAGATAAGATAAGATAAGATAAGATTTCGTTCGGATTTTTAACCCCGGAGGGTTAGCCACCCAGGATAACCCAAGAAAGTCAGTGCGTCATCGAGGACTGTCTAACTTGTTTCCATTGGGGTCCTTAATCTTGTCCCCCAGGATGCGACCCACACCAGTCGACTAACACCCAGGTACCTATTTGCTGCTAGGTGAACAGGACAACAGGTGTAAGGAAGCGTGTCAAATGTTTCCACCCGCCGGGAATCAAACTCGGGCCCTCCGTGTGTGAAGCGGGAGCTTTAGCCACCAGGCAATCAGGATAAAACAAAAATGGGTTGCCAGAGAGCAACAAGAAAAACCAAGGGACAGGAGGAGGAAAATGCAAAGGAAGATTGGGCAGCAGAGCTCATAAAAAGGGATCATGAATGGGAAAAGAAACTAGAAGAACTTAGCATGAGAATGGAAGAGAGGATAGATATGGAAAGCAGGAAGTGGGAGGTGCATGTCAAAGCAGCAGAAGCTAGGATACAGAGTTTAGAAGAGGAATTGAAAAATCTGAAACAGCCTAAAGAACTAAAGAACATTTTGGGATTGACAACAGAGACTGCTACCTCAGCCACAAATAAGGGGACTGTAGGGAAAGAAGGGGCACAACTGCATGGAGATGCTCTATCAGAGGAGACTGTAGCAAATGAAAGAGCTAAAGCTTTATGTGGAGGCCCTAACAGACAACAACAGAGCCCAAGGAAAGCCGAGAAGGGAAAATGACAGGCCACTGAGCCCAAGTACATTAGCCAGTGAAACTGATGAAAGGAAAGCTGCAGTGGAGGAAACCAAATTAAATGGGGGGATACACAGGGATATGCAGTGGGAGAATGAAAGGGTGAGGTCAGTCTTTGTGTATGGGCTCCAGGAAGTCGAAGGGGAAACATATGAAGCAAGAAAACAAGGGGAAAAAAAAGCAATTGAAAGCATCATGAAAGCAATAGGAGAAGACGATATGACCCAGCTGGAAATTTTTCGGAGAATAGGGGGGTTTGTAAAAAAAAGAACCCGGCCAGTGAGAGTGACCTTCAAGGCAGAAGCGACTCGGACCAGTATACTGCAGGAGAAAGCACGATTAAGGGACATGACGGCATACAGGAAGGGGTGTATCTCGACCGCGACAGAACACAAGAAGAAAGGAAGAAACTGAGAGAAAATGGTACAAAGGCGAAAGGAGGACAGAGAGGGGATGGAGAAGACAGACAGGAGATCCCAGACCCAGGAAGAAGATCTAATACAGCCTCCCTCACAACTTTCTATAGAAGCCTCCCAACCAGGTCAACCCCAGTGCAACCAAACACTCTAAATCAAAACACCCATGCCACATCCAATGCCCCCACCCACTACATTACAAACTTCACCCCCACAGCAACAACCCATAGTTCCTTACCAGGTCTCCCACTTCCCCAACCCCAATATACTTCCCAGACCACAGTCTTAGAAAAGAAGTTGAAGGTGTGGTATACAAATGCAGATGAATAACAAACAAGTATGAGGAGTGGCACGAAAGAATCAAAGAGACATCCCCAGACATAATAGCACTCACAGAAACAAAACTAAACCAAATATAACAGATTCAATCTTTATATCCGGATATCAAATCTTCAGGAAAGACAAGGGAGGAGAGGGGGAGGAGGAGTTGCACT
>NC_069434.1:3909927-3942427 GCF_026875155.1 Cherax quadricarinatus | reverse complement strand
CACAAGAGATTAATGCAGATAATAGAGGATCAGGCGCGTATAACAGGAAGGGCACCTCAATGGATCAGAGAATACCTGACATGGAGGCAACAACGAGTCATGGTGCGTGATGAGGTATCACAGTGGGCACCAGCGACGATCGGGGTCCCACAGGGGTCGATCCTAGGACCATTGCTACTTTAGGGATACGTGAACGACATGATGGAAGGGAAAGACTCAGAAGTGTCCCTGTTCGCAGATGATGTGAAGTCAGTGAGGAGAATTAAATCAGATAAGGATCAGGCAGACCTTCAAAGAGACCTGGACAGGCTGGACACGTGGTCGAGCAACTGGCTTCTCGAATTCAACCCTGCCAAATGAAAAGTCATGAAGATTGGAGAAGGGCAAAGAAGACCGCAGACAGAGCATAGGCTAGGTGGCCAACGACTGCAAACCTCGCTCAAGGAGAAAGATCTTGGCGTGATTATAACACCGAACACGTCTCCGGAAGCACACATCAACCAGATAACTGCTGCAGCATATGGGCGCCTGGCAAACCTGAGATTAGCATTCCGATACTTAAGTAAGGAATCTTTCAAGACACTGTACACCGTGTACGTCAGGCCCATACTGAGGTATGCAGCACCAGTTTGGAACTCGCAGCGGGTCAAGCACATTAAGAAATTAGAGAAAGTGCAAAGGTTTGCGCTAAGGTTAGTTCCAGAGCTAAGGGGAATGTCCTACGAAGAAAGGTTGAGGGAAATCTGCCTGACGACACTGGAGGACAGGAGGGATAGTGGAGATAGGTTACCGACATACAAAATACTGCGTGGAATAGACAAGGTAGACAGAGACAAGATGTTCCAGGGAAGGGACACAGAAACAAAGGGTCACTCTTGGAAGCTGAAGACTCAGATGGGTCACAGGGTTGTTTGGAAGCAATTCTTCAGTTATAGAGTGGTCAGGAAGTGGAACAGTCTGGCGAGCGATGTAGTGGAGGCAGGTACCATACATAGCTTTAAGACGAGGTATGAAAAAGCTCATGGAGCAGGGAGAAAGAGGATCTAGTAGCGTTCAGTGAAGAGGCGGGGCCAGGAGCTGAGTCTCGACCCCTGCAACTACAATTAGGTGGGTACAATTAGGTGAGTACACACACACACACACACACACACACACACACACACACACACACACACATGACAACCAGCACGGGTTCGGGGAAGGGAAATCCTGCATCACAAACTTACTGGAGTTCTGCGATAAGGTAACAGAAGTAAGACAGAAGAGAGAGAGAGGGGGATGGGTAGACTATCTTCTGGGACTGTAAGAAGGCTTTCTATATAGTACTACACAAGAAAAGCTAGAGGAGCAGGCAGGAATATCAGAGAGAGTACTGCAGTGGATCAAGGAATACCTGACGGGAAAGAAACATCGTGCGTTGGTACGTGATGAGGTGTCAGAGTGAGTGCATGTGTCAAGTGGGCTTCCACAAGGGTCAATCCTAGGGCCGGTGCTGTTTCTGGTATAGGTGAAGGACTTGTAAGAAGAAATAGATTCAGAGATGTCCCTGTTTGCAGACGATGTGAAGATGATTAGAAGAATACAAGTGGGCGAGGATCGGGTAAGCAGACAAAGATATCTGGACAGGCTACAAATCTGGTCCGACAAATGGCTCTTGGAGTTTGACCCCAGAAAGTGTAAAGTTATGAAGTTTGGGAAAGGTCAAAGAAGACCGCAGACAGAGTACAGCCTAGATGGCTAAAAACCGTAAAGCTCGCTCTAGGGGAAGGATCTTGGGGTGAGCATCACAGTGAGCACATCTCCTGAGGCACACATCAACCAAATAACTGCTGCAACATACGGGAGCCTGTCAAACCTAAGAACATACTTTCGACATGTAAGTTAGGAGTCATTCAAGACACAATACAGCATGTACATCAGGCCCATTTTGGGGTATGGAAGCCACACCTGGTCAAACACGTTAAGAAATTAGAGAAGTGCAAAGGTTTGCAATAAGACTAGTCCAGCAGCTAAGAGCTATGCCCAACGAGAAGATGTAAAGGGAAATCAACTTGACGACACAAGAGGGCATAAAGGATAGTGGAGACATGTTAACGACACATTAAATACTGAGAGGAATTGACAGGTTGGACAGGGTCAGAAGGCTTCAGAGATGGGACACAACAACAAGGGTCACAGTTAGAAGCTAAAAACTCAAATGATACACAGGGATGTTAAGAAGTATTTCTTCAATCACAGAGTTGTCAGAAAGTGGAACAATCTGGAGAGTGATGTAGGGAAGGCAGGATCCATACTGAGATTTAAGATGAGGTACAGTAAGGCTCTTGAATAGGGAGAGTGCGGATCTAGTAGCGACCAGCGAAAAGGCGTGGCCAGGAACTGTGAATCGAACCCTGAAACCACAGCTAGGTGAGTACACACAGCATACAGACAAATTGTATGCTTTGATAATACACAGTAACACACTCGCCTTCAAACTTAATCCTGCACTCTGAATACTCTGCATTTATGATTATCAATTCATTAAAAATTCACTGTTAAATATTTATATTTAAAGCAGACCTATACTACCCTCTCTCACCTCCCTTAAACACAACATCATCCTGAAATAATAGATTATGTAGAACAGGATGATAATAAACTATGTACGATTGCAGTAACTAGTGACATGGTCCTCAGACAAATAGAGAAACTAAAACCTAACAAATCCCCAGGCCCTGATGAACTGTTTGCAAGGGTGTTAAAGGAATGTAAAGAGGAATTTAGCATACCTTTGGCTAATATTTTTAACATATCACTACAAACTGGTATAGTGCCTGATAAGTGGAAAATGGCAAATGTAATACCTATTTACAAGGCAGGTGACAGGTCCTTGGCTTAGAACTATAGACCAATAAGCCTTACCTCCATAGTGAAAAAAATTATGGAATCAATAATTGCCGAAGCAATTCGTAGCCATCTTGACATGCACAGATTGATTAATGAATCTCAACACGGTTTTACAAAGGGGCGTTCCTGCCTTACGAATTTACTAACTTTTTTCACTAAGGTGTTTGAGGAGGTAGATCATGGTAATGAATATGATGTTGTATATATGGACTTCAGTAAGGCTTTCGATAGAGTTCCACACCAGAGGCTATTGAGGAAACTTAAGGCACACGGAATAGGAGGAGAAATTTTTTTCCTGGGTAGAGGCATGACTGACAAATAGATAGCAGAGAGTTTGCAAAAATGGGGAGAAATCAGAATGGGGCACTCAAAGGCTTGTAGTCTAGGGTCAGTCGTTGGACGGTTGTTGAGAAACTAAGCACAGGATAGGAGAGAAATCTCCTGATTGGCATGACGACCAAAATAGGCGTCAGAGTTTGCTAAATGGGAGAACATCTAATGGGCACTCCAGCGGATGATTTCATCAGGGGTCAGTGGTGGGAGGCGATGTGTTCACATATTACATAATAAGACATTATGAGTTGGATATTAAATACGACATAAGCAAATTCTTATAACCAAAATTAGGACCGTAATTCATTCTAATGAGGACTTAGAGTCTCAGGTGATTTCCTAACAAGACTGTGCAAGTGTCGGCAATGAAATGACAGATACTTAATATTCAATGAAGTTTAAATGTTGATAGTTAATAACCATTGCCATTAACTAATATATGGTAGATCTTAATATACTGATTCGAAGGATTTTAGGAGATTGGTTAAGCAGTAACCTAAACCCAGACAACAGGCATATGCGCAATAAGCTAACAGATATTCCTTGGTTCAAATCTTAAATATAAGATAGATAGAAGTTCACAGTGAATTCTCACTCTAAAGCGTATCCTTGGGTTGGCCTATTGTAGGTACTATGCGACATCATCGGAATTAATACAGAGGATTAAATGCTCTGAAACAGACAAAGGAGGATGAGCAATGAGATCCCAGTATAGAAATCTTCCGGTATGAGGATAGACTGAGGAAGATTGAATGTGGACAAACTCCAGAAGTTGCGTAAAGTTGGGTTAATAATGAGGTGTATAAATAAACCAGGAGATAGAATATGAGGTGGATTGATAATAGCTGTGCGTGAATTTCCAGCCCAATCTTAGTGATCGACAGCAGTGGTATTTAAGTTGGGGGAAGAATCATTCTAATCGGGAGATGGATTAGGTCATAGCACTGTGCAGTTCTGGTAATTTACTGTTGTGCATGGTAAGTTGGAAGACAAAGCTACACAGTACCATGTATGAGGCAATCACGTTGATTGCGTTTTAAATCCTAGTTAGTTAAATCATGAGTGGTTGTGGGTGAGTGATGACGTTGGACCTACAAGCTTGATGACAGCGATCTGGCACAGTGCTCCATCCTTAGTGGACACAGACTGTTCAGGGTCATGGCAATCGACGTTCCTGGCCTAATCCGAGGGGGACATGACCTGCTACCGAGGTCAAGCTCTGTTGCAAGTGTTCCTCTTTACAATTATACGTGTCCCTGTGTGATCTCTACTGCTTCTGCTGCCCAACCCTGTGATATTTACAAGTAGCAAGGCCTCAACAGGATCATCTGATACAGGGTGCACATGCACGTTAGCAAGTGATTGCCCTTCTCTAAACTCTGATCGATACACAGTACTGCTCCTCTCTCTAATTGTAGAGGAACGAAGCAAGTGACTCCCTCTCTCCACACATCTGATACCAGAGGTAACACACGTACAAGTGCTCCCTCTCACCTTACATAACATGCAAAGTGATCTCCCTCTCTCCCTCCCCAACACAACATCTGATACCAGAGGTACACACACGTAGCAAGTGACCTCCCTCTCTCCCTCCCCAACACAACATCTGATACCAGAGGTACACACTCGTAGCAAGTGACCTCCCTCTCTCCCTCCCCAACACAACATCTGATACCAGAGGTACACACACGTAGCAAGTGATCTCCCTCTCTCCCTCCCCAACACAACATCTGATACAGAGGTACACACACGTAGCAAGTGATCTCCCTCTCTCCCTCCCCAACACAACATCTGATACCAAAGGTACACACACGTAGCAAGTGACCTCCCTCTCTCCCTCCCCAACACAACATCTGATACCAAAGGTACACACACGTAGCAAGTGACCTCCCTCTCTCCCTCCCCAACACAACATCTGATACCAGAGGTACACACACGTAGCAAGTGACCTCCCTCTCTCCCTCCCCAACACAACATCTGATACCAGAGGTACACACACGTAGCAAGTGACCTCCCTCTCTCCCTCCCCAACACAACATCTGATACCAGAGGTACACACACGTAGAAGTGACCTCCCTCTCTCCCTCCTAACACAACATCTGATACCAGAGGTACACACACGTAGCAAGTGACCTCCCTCTCTCCCTACCCAACACAACATCTGATACCAGAGGTACACACACGTAGCAAGTGACCTCCCTCTCTCCCTCCTTAACACAACATCTGATACCAGAGGTACACACACGTAGCAAGTGATCTCCCTCTCTCCCTCCCCAACACAACATCTGATACCAAAGGTACACACACGTAGCAAGTGACCTCCCTCTCATCCTCCCCACCACAACATCTGATACCAGAGGTACACACACGTAGCAAGTGACCTCCCTCTCTCCCTCCCCAACACATCTGATACCAGAGGTACACACACGTAGCAAGTGACTCCCTCTCTCCCTCCCCAACAACATCTGATACAGAGGTACACACACGTAGTAAGTGACTCCCTCTCTCCCTCCCCAACACAACATCTGATACCAAGGTACACACACGTAGCAAGTGACCTCCTTCTCTCCCTCCCCAACACAACATCTGATACCAAAGGTACACACACGTAGCAAGTGACCTCCCTCTCTCCCTCCCCAACACAACATCTGATACCAAAGGTACACACACGTAGTAAGTGACCTCCCTCTCTCCCTCCCCAACACAACATCTGATACCAGAGGCACACACACGTAGTAAGTGACCTCCCTCTCTCCCTCCCCAACACATCTGACAGAGCCAAACGTGAGTGCCCTCCTTCCCCCAACATCTGATACCAGAGGCACACACACGTAGCAAGTGACCTCCCTCTCTCCCTCCCCAACACAACATCAGATACCAAAGGTACACACACACGCTCTGCTGCTTTTTTGTTTGTGTTTTTTTTGGGTAGGAATTTGGAAAGAATGTCATTAGCCACGATTATTAAACAACTGTGCATATTTATCAATAAGTTCAGCTGTTTTTCAAAATATGATTTGTGTTCAATAACAACTTCACGAGGCTCAGAAGGGCTTATTAGACTCACATATTTACAGGATACACAAATGTCTGTCTTTTTCTTCCATTTTCAATCTTTGCGTGCTTTTTTTCTGTGTTTTTCTTGCAGCCATGCCTCTGGAATTACGCAGATAATCCGGACATAGAAAAAAGAAGTTTACCACGACATTTCGGTTCGTCTTGGACCATTTACAAAGTCACACGGTATTATTTTTTGTTCTCTCAACCTCTTGCATAGTTTTAAAACCTTGTTACTTTTTCCTAGCTACGTTTCCCTGTTAGCTTTAACTAATGTCAGCTAATATACAAATGCTGCTGAAGATAGTTACCTCACCTGTCTTTCACTCAGTGCGCACCTCAGTGGTCAGATCATTCGCTTCATAAACTGAGACTCCTAATTCGTCTCCCTCTAACAAGTATGGGGCAACTCTAACGTTCACTGACCCAGTTCAGCTGCTCGTGTGGGTCGCATTCTGAACGTGGTAAACATTAACTTGAGTCAGGGTTTAATATTTGTTCTGGTAACTTAATAACTCTTACCACGTGAATGTGTAAAAGATGCTTACTGAAGGTAATACAGCATCAGTCTTACTCTCAGAAGACTTCGAGAGTTAATATCTGTCACCTGTAACTCGTACGCGCAATACAGTCTTGGAAATTCTTAAAAGTTTCTTGGACAACATTATAAGTGATGAAAGATTCCAAAAGCAATTTTATTATTTATGATTGATATCGATGAAGGTTGCTGGGAGCGGCAGCGACATGTTGCAGTATTTTAGGCTGTAAAAGCCCATTAAGGAAGGATCCATGTATATATCACAGGTTATTCTTGATGGCTTCATAACTCAGAGTCCACCAGAACTACATCAAAATAAGTGTTTCTTTGTCATTTTCTGTCTTGAAGGAGGAAAAAAGGATAATTAAAACTTATTGTTATTTTTAAAGGTTTCGTGATTATTTACGTTTTCGAACATGTTTATTATTTACCTGGAGTTTACATGGAGAGAGTTTCGGGGGTCAACGCCCCCGCGGCCCGGTCTGAGACCAGGCCTCCTGGTGGATCAGAGCCTGATCAACCAGGCTGTTGCTGCTGGCTGCACGCAAACCAACATACGAGCCACAGCCCGGCTGATCCGGAACTGACTTTAGGTGCTTGTCCAGTGCCAGCTTGATGGTTTAAAATAACTTTATGAAAAACTGTTAATTAAGCGAAAAAAAATTGAAAAAAGTAACTGTAAATGAAAGTAGGAAGAAACTGTATTTACTTCTCGACGGCAGAATATTTCCAGTTTTTTGTTCACTTATTTTTAAATTAATACTGGGCATGTGTAAAGAAAAAGTTCACTTGTATAATATGATTGACTGCCAGAATGTGGTGTGGGTCGTCAGACTGTAGACGCGCTGGTGTCAGTGGTGTGTTTAAGTGAAAGTTGAGTCATTCTCCACTTCGCTCCCATTCGCTCCTACGTAACTTCTTTGGGCGGTTTTGTCTTGTACATTATTGGCTGTTTATATTTTTTGCAGTTGTTACCTGTTTAGATATACTGGAATCAGGTGACATCGAAGTGGAGCTTTAAGTGGTTCCTGGAACTGTTTTCTCTTTCTTTTCCATCCTCGATCTTTTCGTTGTACGGTGAGTAGATTCAGACACTGTGAAGAATTGGCCCGTGCAGGTGGTCCATGATCAAAGCTGTTGAAACCATTCCAAGCAACATGCAATGGCTGCTATAACTTCAAAAGTTTTCTGCAGAAGTTTTGAGACATTCACAACAGGAGTCTCCTAACTCGACTACGGAACAGAATGAATTCAAGCGAATAGCTGCACCTCAGCTAATTTTATGAGAAAAATAATGTGAAAACTTAACTTCCAGTAAGTCACATTAAATACCGTCGTCTTCCTCTTCTGAATGGCTTCAGTATATAATGGCTCATGGTTCTTAAGGCAAGGCATTAACACATTAACTTAATTACCCCTCCGGAACTTAGCGCTTTCCCCTGAATAAAGTAAATTTTTAAAAGATGATTCATCTAATTAAATGGATGGATCATTGTGGATATAAACGGATTATTATGGAATCTTTGTGGAATTCTGCACAATAATTGGAGAATGTTGTTTCAATACAGATTTATCCATCACTGAGTTGTTCCATCCATCACTGTGTTGTTCCATCCATCACTGTGTTGTTCCATCCATCAATGTGTTGTTCCATCCATCACTGTGTTGTTCCATCCATCACTGTGTTGTTCCATCCATCACTGTGTTGTTCCATCCATCACTGTGTTGTTCCATCCATCACTGTGTTGTTCCATCCATCACTGTGTTGTTCCATCCATCACTGTGTTGTTCCATCCATCACTGTGTTGTTCCATCCATCACTGTGTTGTTCCATCCATCACTGTGTTGTTCCAATCCATCACTGTGTTGTTCCATCCATCACTGTGTTGTTCCATCCATCACTGTGTTGTTCCATCCATCACTGTGTTGTTCCATCCATCACTGTGTTGTTCCATCCATCACTGTGTTGTTCCATCCATCACTGTGTTGTTCCATCCATCACTGTGTTGTTCCATCCATCACTGTGTTGTTCCATCCATCACTGTGTTGTTCCATCCATCACTGTGTTGTTCCATCCATCACTTCCCCGTGTTGTTCCATCCATCACTGTGTTGTTCCATCCATCACTGTGTTGTTCCATCCATCACTGTGTTGTTCCATCCATCACTGTGTTGTTCCATCCATCACTGTGTTGTTCCATCCATCACTGTGTTGTTCCATCCATCACTGTGTTGTTCCATCCATCACTGTGTTGTTCCATCCATCACTTGTTGTTCCATCCATCACTGTGTTGTTCCATCCATCACTGTGTTGTTCCATCCATCACTGTGTTGTTCCATCCATCACTGTGTTGTTCCATCCATCACTGTGTTGTTCCATCCATCACTGTGTTCCATCCATCACTGTGTTGTTCCATCCATCACTGTGTTGTTCCATCCATCACTGTGTTGTTCCATCCATCACTGTGTTGTTCCATCCATCACTGTGTTGTTCCATCCATCACTGTGTTGTTCCATCCATCACTGTGTTGTTCCATCCATCACTGTGTTGTTCCATCCATCACTGTGTTGTTCCATCCATCACTGTGTTGTTCCATCCATCCCACTGTGTTGTTCCATCCATCACTGTGTTGTTCCATCCATCACATGTGTTGTTCCATCCATCACTGTGTTGTTCCATCCATCACTGTTTGTTCTATCCATCACTGTGTTGTTCCATCCATCACTGTGTTGTTCATTCATCACAGTGTTGTCCATTCATCACTGTGTTGTTCCATCCATCACTGTGTTGTTCCATCCATCACTGTGTTGTTCCATCCATCACTGTGTTGTTCCATCAGTCACTGAATTATTCCATCCATCACTGTGTTGTTCCATCCATCACTGTGTTGTTCCATCCATCACTGTGTTGTTCCATCCATCACTGTGTTGTTCCATCCATCACTGTGTTCCATCCATCACTGTGTTGTTCCATCCATCACTGTGTTGTTCCATCCATCACTGTGTTGTTCCATCCATCACTGTGTTGTTCCATCCATCACTGTGTTGTTCCATCAGTCACTGAATTATTCCATACATCACTGTGTTGTTCCATCCATCACTGTGTTGTTCCATCCATCACTGTGTTGTTCCATCCATCACTGTGTTGTTCCATCCATCACTGTGTTGTTCCATCCATCACTGTGTTGTTCCATCCATCACTGTGTTGTTCCATCCATCACTGTGTTGTTCCATCCATCACTGTGTTGTTCCATCCATCACTGTGTTGTTCCATCCATCACTGTGTTGTTCCATCCATCACTGTGTTGTTCCATCCATCACTGTGTTGTTCCATCCATCACAATGTTGTTCCATCCATCACTGTGTTGTTCCATCCATCACTGTTTTGTTCTATCCACTACTGTGTTGTTCCATCCATCACTGTGTTGTTCCATTCATCACAGTGTTGCTCCATTCATCACTGTGTTGTTCCATCCATCACTGTATTGTTCTATCCATCAGAGTTTTGTTCCATCCATCACTGTGTTGTTCCATTCATCACTGTGTTGTTCCATCCATCACAGTGTTGTTCAATCCATCACTGTGTTGTTCCATCCATCACTGTGTTGTTCCATCCATCACTGTGTTGTTCCATCCATCACTGTGTTGTTCCATCCATCACTGTGTTGTTCCATCCATCACAATGTTGTTCCATCCATCACTGTGTTGCTCCATCCATCACTGTTTTGTTCTATCCACTACTGTGTTGTTCCATCCATCACTGTGTTGTTCCATCCATCACTGTATTGTTCTATCCATCAGAGTGTTGTTCCATTCATCACTGTGTTGTTCCATCCATCACTGTGTTGTTCCATCCATCACTGTATTGTTCTATCCATCAGAGTGTTGTTCCATCCATCACTGTGTTGTTCCATCCATCACTGTGTTGTTCCATCCATCACTGTGTTGTTCCATCCATCACTGTGTTGTTCCATCCATCACTGTGTTGTTCCATCATCACTGTGTTGTTCCATCCATCACTGTGTTGTTCCATCCATCACATGTTTGTTCCATCCATCACTGTGTTGTTCCTCATCACTGTTTTCCATCATCACTGTGTTGTTCCATCCATCACTGTGTTGTTCCATCCATCACTGTGTTCATCATCATGTGTTGTTCCATCCATCACGTGTTTTCCATCATCACTTGTTTTCCATCATCACTGTGTTGTTCCATCCATCACTGTGTTGTTCCATCCATCACTGTGTTGTTCCATCCATCACTGTGTTGTTCCATCCATCACTGTGTTGTTCCATCCATCACTGTGTTGTTCCATCCATCACTGTGTTGTTCCATCCATCACTGTGTTGTTCCATCAATCACTAAATTATTCCATACATCACTGTGTTGTTCCATCCATCACAGTGTTGTTCCATCCATCACTGTGTTGTTCCATCAATCACTAAATTATTCCATACATCTCTGTGTTGTTCCATCCATCACAGTGTTATTCCATCCATCACTGTGTTGTTCCATCCATCACAGTGTTATTCCATCCATCACTGTGTTGTTCCATCCATCACTGAATTATTCCATACATCACTGTGTTGTTCCATCCATCACAGTGTTATTCCATCCATCACTGTGTTGTTCCATCCATCACAGTGTTGTTCCATCCATCACTGTGTTGTTCCATCAATCACTAAATTATTCCATACATCACTGTGTTGTTCCATCCATCACAGTGTTATTCCAATCCATCACTGTGTTTGTTCCTCATCATGAGTGTATTCCATCATCACGTGTTATTGGCATCCATCACTAGTGTTATTCCATCCATCATGTTTGTTGTCATCATCACTAGTGTAGTTCCATCATCACTGGTGAGTGTCATCTGCACAGTGTATTGGAGGCAGTATCACTGTGGTTGTATCATGCACAGTGATTATTCATGCATGGAGCAGTGTATCTGGAGGTTTCATCGAGATCATGGTGTATACTGGAAGAGCGAATGTATCTGGAGGCAGTTGTTCTTGGGAGCATTGTGTATCTGGTGCAGTGTATACATGGGAGTCATTACATACTGAGTGTGTATACTGGAGCAGTTACTGGGATCATGTTTACTTGGGCAGTTTCATCCTTATGGAGGCAGTGTATGACTGATCTGGGAGCAGTGTATGACTGGGAGGCAGTTGTATATGAGGCAGTGTATATGGGAGGCAGTGTTTATGGAGGCATGAGTAGTGGAGGCGTGTATACTGGAGGCAGTAGTATACTGGAGAAGTGTATACTGGAGGCAGTGTATGCTGGGAGGCAGTTGTATACTGTAGCAGTGTACGGGAGTTGTATCTGGGAGGCAGTGTATACTGGGAGGCAGTGTATACTGGAGGCAGTGTATACTGGGAGGCAGTGTATACTGGAGGAGTGTATACTGGGAGGCAGTGTATACTGGGAGGCAGTGTTATACTTGGAGGCAGTGTATACTGGGAGGCAGTGTATACTGAGGAGGACAGTGTATACTGGGAGACAGTAGTATACTGAGAGGGTAAGTGTATACGTATGGAGGCAGTGTATACTGGGAGGCAGTGTATACTGGGAGGCAGTGTATACTGGGAGGTGAGGTATACTGGGAGAGTGTATACTGAAGACAGTGTATACTGGATGAGTGTACTGAGTAGGGCAGTGTATACTGGTAGGCAGTGTATACTGGGAGCAGTGTATTATGGGAGGCAGTGTATACTGGGAGGCAGTGTATACTGGAAAGCAGTGTATACTAGAGCAGTATACTGGAGCTAGTGTATACTGGAGACAGTGTATACTGGGAGGCAGATGTATACTGGGAGGAGTGTATATGGGAGTGTATACTGGAGGCAGTGTATACTGGGAGGAGTGTATACTGGAAGGCAGTGTATACTGGGAGCAGTGTATATGGAGGTATTATACTGGAGAGGTAGTGTATACTGGGAGGCAGTGTATACTGGGAGGCAGTTATACTTGGATGCAGTGTATACTGGGAGGCAGGTATACTGGGAGGCAGTGTATACTTGAAGACAGTGTATACTGGGAGATCAGTATTACTGAGAGGCAGTGTATACTGGGTAGGCAGTGTATACTGGGAGGCAGTGTATACTGAGGCAGTGTATACTGGGAGGCATGTATACTGGGAGCAGTATACTAGGAGAGCAGTGTATACTGGGAGGAGTGTATACTGGGAGGCAGTGTATACTGGAGTGTATGGTTATACTGGGAGGTAGTGTATACTGGGGAAAGAGTGTATACTGGGAGGCAGTGTATACTGGGAGATGCATCGGAGTTATACTGGAAGCAGTGGTATACTGGGAGGCAGTGTATACTGGGAGGAAGTGTATACTGGGGAATGTAAGAGATGTATACTGGGAGGCTAGTGTATACTGGAGCAGTTATACTGGAGGCAGTGTATACTGGGAGGCAGGTATACTGGGAGGCAGTGTATACTGGAAGCAGTGTATACTGGGAGACAGTATATACTAGAGAGGCAGTGTATACTGGAGGTAGTGTATACTGGAAGGCAGTGTATACTGGAGGCAGTGTATACTGGGAGAATGTATACTGGGAGAGACAGTGTATTAGAGGAAGCAGTGTATACTGGAGGCAGTGTATACTGGAGGCAGTGATTACTGGAGGCAGTGTATACTGGTAGGTAGTGTATTACGGGAAGGCAGTGTATACTGGAGGCAGTGTATACTGGAGCAGTTATACTTGGAGCATGGATACTGGGAGGCAGTTATAATGAGGAGCAGTGTATACTGGAGCATGTATACTGGAGATAGTGTATACTGAGAGGCAGTGTATACTGGAGGCAGTGTATACTGGAGATGCATCTGGAGCATGTATACTTGAGGCAGTGATACTGGGAGACACTGTATCACTGGGAGACTGTATACGGTAATCGAGTAACTGGAGCAGTGTATACTGGGAGGAGTGTATACTGGAGCAGTGTATACTGGGAGGCAGTGTATACTGGTAGAAAGTGTATACTGGGAGACAGTGTATATAGCTGTAAGAGGCAGTGTATACTGGGTAGGAGTGTATACTGGAGGCAGTGTATACTGGAGGCAGTGTATTCTGTAGGCAGTGTATACTGGGAGGCAGGTATACTGGAGGCAGTGTTATGGGAGGTGTGTATACTGGAAGGCAGTGTATAACTGGGAGAGTGTATATGGGGGACACTGTATACTGGAATGTACTAGTGTATCGGGAGACAGTGTATACTGGGAGCGTGTATATGGTAGGCATATGATACTGGGAGCAGTGTATACTTGGAGGAGTGTATACTGGGAGGCTAGTGTATCTGGAGGCATGTGATACTGGTCAGAGTGATACTGGGAGACAGTTATACTGGGTGAAGGAGAGTGTTTTACTGGTAGGCAGTGTATACTGAGAGGCACTGTACTACTGGTAGGAGTGTATACTGAGAGCTGGGGACATGTATACTGAGAGGAGTGTATACTGGGACAGTATACTGGGAGGCAGTGTATACTGGGTGGCAAGTTATACTGTGGAGGCAGTGTATACTGGAGGCAGTATACTGGAGGCAGTGTTTACTGGGAGGCCGTGTATACTGGAAGGTAAGTGTATACTGGGAGGAGTGTATACTGGGAGACATGTATACTGGGATGCAGTGTATAATGGGAGGCAGTTTTATGCTGGGAGGCAGTGTATATTGGGAGGCAGTGTATACTGGTAGGCAATGTATACTGGTAGGCAGTTTATACTGGGATGCAGTAACTGGGAGGCAGTTATAACTGGGAGGTAAGTGTTATTGGGAGTACAGTTGTTATGGAAATACATGAAAACTGTTTAGAAAGGTTATTTACTACTCTAATAAAGTTAAAGTTATAAGAGACTTGATTCACTGGGATGGTAAGTTACTTGATACACTGGGATGGTAAGTTACTTGATACACTGGGATGGTAAGTTACTTGATACACTGGGATGGAAAGTTGCTTAATACACTGTGATGGTAACTTACTTGATACACTGGGATGGTAAGTTGCTTGATACACTGGGACGGAAAGTTACTTGATACACTGTGATGGTAAGTTACTTGATACACTGGGATGGAAAGTTACTTGATACACTGTGATGGTAAGTTACTTGATACACTGGGATGGTAAGTTACTTGATACACTGGGATGATAAGTTACTTGATACACTGGGACGGTAAGTTACTTGATGCATTGGGATGGTAAGTCACTTGATACACCAGGATGATAAGTTACTTGATACACCAGGATGGTAAGTTGCTTGATACACCAGGATGGTAAGTTACTTGATACACTGGGATGGTAAGTTACTTGATACACCAGCATGGTAAGTTACTTGATACACTGTGATGCTAAGTTACTTGATACACTGGGACGGTAAGTTACTTGATACACAAAAAGGTAAGTTACTTGATTCACAGGGATGGTAAGTTACTTGATACACTGGATGGAAAGTTACTGGAAAAACTGGGATGGTAAGTTACTTGATGCACTGGGATGGTAAGTTACTTGAAACACTGGAAGGGTAAGTTACTTGATACACTGGGTAAGTTACTTGAATAACTGGGATGAAGTTATATACACTGGATGGAAGTTACTGGAACAACTGGAGTGGTAGTTACTTGAAGCACTGTGTATGGAAGTTACTTGATACATGGAAGGTAAGTTGACTTGATACACTGGGAGTTATTGATACACTGGGATGGTAAGTTACTTGATACATGGACATGGTAAGTTAATTGATACACTAGGCATGTAAGTACTTGATTACACTCGGAGGTAAGTTACTTGAACATGGATTGGCAAGTTATTGATAACTGGATGGTAAGTTACTTGATTAACATGGAGAGTAAGTTACATTGATACACCAGGATGGTAATACTTGTGCACGGATGGTAAGTTACTTGATACCTGGATGGAGTTAATTGATATATCGGGATGGTATATTACTTATACTGAGGATGAGTAAGTTATCTGGAACACCATAGGAGGTAATTACTTGGTGACACTGGGTGGAAGTATACTTGATACACCTGGGATGGTAAGTTACTTGATACACTGGCAGTGTAATTACTTAATACTGGATGTAAGTTACTTGATAGCACCATGATGGGTAAGTTACTTGATACACTGGGATGGCAAGTATACTGTGATCACTGGATTGGTAAGTTACTTTATACATGGATTGAAGTTACTTAGCATTACTGGGATGGTAAGTTACTTGATTACACTGGGATGGTAAGTTATTTGATGAACAGGGTTGGTAGTTACTGTGATACAACTGGTGGAAGTTACTTTATACACTAGAGGAAAGACTTGATACACTTGGATGGTATGTTACTTGATACACTGGGAAGGTAAGTTACTTGATACACTAGGATGGTAAGTTACTTGATACACTGAGATGGAAAGTTATTTGATACACTGTGATGGTAAGTTACTTGATACACTGGAGGTAATTACTGATACACTAGGATGGTAAGTTACTTGATACACTGAGATGGAAAGTTATTTGATACACTGTGATGGTAAGTTACTTGACACACTGGGATGGTAAGTTACTTGATACAACAGGATGGTAAGTTATTTAATACACAGGGATGGTAAGTTGCTTGATACACAAGGATGGTAAGTTACTTAATACACTAGGATGGTAAGTTACTTAATACACTGGGATGGTAAGTTGCTTGATACACTATGATAGTAAGTGACTTGATACACTGGGATGGTAAGTTACTTGAAGCACTGGGATGGTAAGTTATTGATACACTGCGATGGTAAGTTACTTGATACCCTGGGATGGTAAGCTACTTGATACTCCACGATGGTAAGTTACTTGATACACCAGGATGGTAAGTTACTTGATACACTGGTATCGTAAGTTCCTTGATACACTGGGATGGTAAGTTACTTGATACACTGGGTTGGTATGTTATTCGATAAACTGGGATGTAATTATTAAAAGGGTTGGAAGTTTCTTGATACCTGGGAGGTAATTTTACTTGTTCAAGGGGTTTGGGGGTTATTATAAGGGGTTTTTCAAAAAACAGGAAAATGTTTTCCTGACCGGGGTGTTATTTAATGATCCGTTGGAGTTTTTTTCATCTGAAGAGGGTTCCCTTTTACCGGTATTTTTAAAAATTAGGGGTTTATAACCATTTGGGAGGGAAAAATTTATTCATACACTGGGATGGAAATTTACTTGATACCCCAGAATGGTAAGTTACTTGATTCGCCAGGATGGTAAGTTACTTGATAAGGGGGTTTTTTTAAGTTATTGCACACCAGGATGATGTTACTTGTACACGGGGTTTTTTAATTCCCTTGATTCACCAGATGGTTTATTCCTTGATCACGGGAATGGTAATTCCTTGATAACTGGGAGGAATTTACTAGACACACCAGATGACAAGTTATTTGAACACAAGGATGGTAATTTTATTTGATAAAACAGGATGGTAAGTTATTTGATACAGGGGATATAATTACTTGATTTTCAAGATGGTAAGTTATTTGACACATTAGGATGGAAATTTTACTTGATACACTGGGACGGTAATTTATTTTTGGGGGAAAACACTAATGTAAGTTACTTAAACACTGGGATGGTAAATTATTTACTCGGGGTGGAAAATTCTTGATACACTCTGATGGAATTTATTTGATAACTGGGATGGTAAGTTACTTGATCAGGGAATGGTAAGTTATTTGATACACGGGGGTTGGGAAAAGTTCTTGATACATGGGTTTGGAAAGTTACTTGACCCACTTGGGATGGTAATTCTTTCACTTGTTGTAAGTTACTTATACACGGAATGGTAAAATTGATACACGGGTTAAGTTTTGATACACGGGGCGGGAAAAATTATTGATCATTTGGAAAAAATTACTTGTTTCACTGGGAGGTGGGTTATTGATAACCAGGAGGTAATTACTGAAGCACGTTTTTGAATTTTATTGTACACTGGGTTGGAAGTTATTGATACACTGGGTTTGGGAAAGTTACTTGATACACGGGATGGTAAGTTACTTGAAACTGGTGGTAATTATTGATTGGGTTGGAATTTTACTTATTACATGGGATGGAAAGTTACGAACCCCAATTGTAAGTTCCCTGATACACGGGTTGGTAATTAAATTGAACCTGGTTTTGGAATTTTTACTTGATCACTGGGATGGAAGTTATTTGAACATTTTTATGGAAAGTTACTTGATACACTGGGGGTAAGTTTACTTGAACATTTGGTGTAATTACTTATCACGGGATGAAATTACTTGATACAGGGGAGGGTAAGTTTATTGATATCCAGATGGTAATTTTCCGATGCACCAAAATTTCCATTATGGGAATTATTGGTAAACTGGGGTGGAAGTTACTTGAACAAGGGAGGAAAATTTCTTGATACACCAGGATTGTAATTACCTGATACACTGGGTTTGGGAATTTTTTGATAACCCGGGGTTTGGAAAGTTACTTGTACACTGAGATGGTAAGTACTTTTAAGCACTTTTATGGTAAATTACTTGAACACTGGATGGTAATTACTTGATACACTGGGATTGTAAGTTACTTGATACACTGGGATGGTAATTTACTTGATACAATGGCATGGTAAGTTACTTGATACAGCAGGATGGTAAGTTACTTGATACACTGGGATGGTTAGTTACTTGACACACTTGGATGGTAAGTTACTTAATCACTGGGGTTTGGGAATTAATGATACACGGGTTGGTTTAAATTACTTGATACACTAGTATGGTAAGTTACTTGATACACTGGGATCGTAAGTTACTTGATCCATTGGGAAGGTAAGTTACTTGACTCACCAGGATGGTAAGTTTCTTGACACACCAGGATGGTAAGTTACTTGATGCACCAGGATGGCAAGTTACTAGATACACTGGGATGGTAAGTTACTTGATGCACCAGGATGGTAAATTGCTTGATACACTGGGATGGTAAGTTACTTGATACACTGGGATACCTGGTTACCTGGAGGTTATTCCGGGGATCAACGCCCCCGCCGCCCGGTCCATGACCAGGCCTCCCGATGGATCAGGGCCTGATCAACTAGGCTGTTACTGCTGGCCGCACGCAGTCCAACGTACGAGCCACAGCCCGGCTGATCCGGCACTGACTTTAGGTATCTGTCTAGCTCTCTCTTGAAGGCTGCCAGGAGTTTATTGGCAATTCCCCTAATTCTTGATGGGAGGCTGTTGAACAGTTTTGGGCCCCGGACACTTATGGTGTTTTCCCTTAGTGTACCAATGGCGCCCCTACTTTTCATTGGGGGCATTTTGCATCGCCTGCCCAGTCTTTTACTTTCGTAGGGAGTGATTTCTGTGTGCAGATTTGGGACCATTCCTTCCAAGATTTTCCAAGTGTAGATTATGATATATCTCTCCCTCCTGCGTTCCAACGAGTACAAGTCAAGTGCTTCCAAGCGTTCCCAGTAGTTAAGGCGCTTGACAGAACTTATACGTGCAGTAAAGGATCTCTGTACACTCTCTAGATCTGCGATTTCACCTGCTTTGAATGGAGATGTTAATGTACAGCAGTATTCCAGCTTAGAGAGAACAAGTGATTTGAAAAGGATCATCATGGGCTTGGCATCTCTCGTTTTGAAAGTTCTCATTATCCATCCTATCATTTTCTTTGCACGTGCGATCGTGGCACTGTTGTGATCCTTGAAAGTGAGATCCTCAGACATTACTACTCCCAGGTCCCTTACATTATTTTTCCGCTCTATTGTATGGCCGGAGTCAGTAGTATACTCTGTTCTAGTTATTATCTCCTCCAGTTTTCCATAACGGAGTAGTTGGAATTTGTCCTCATTGAACATCATATTGTTTACCGTTGCCCACTGGAAAACTTTGTTTATATCTTCTTGGAGGTTAACCGCGTCCTCAGCATATGACAGCCTCATGCAGATCCTAGTATCATCCGCAAAGGATGATACGGTGCTGTGGTGTATATCTCTGTTTATGTCTGATATGAGGATAAGGAATAAGATGGGGGCGAGTACTGAGCCTTGTGGAACAGAGCTCTTCGCTATGGCAGCCTCCGATTTAACTCTGATGACCACTACTCTTTGTGTTCGATTTGTTAGGAAGTTGAAGATCCATCTCCCCACTTTCCCAGTTATTCCTTTAGCACGTATTTTATGGGCTATTACGCCATGATCGCATTTGTCAAATGCTTTTGCAAAGTCTGTGTATATTACATCTGCATTCTGATTTTCTTCCAGTGCATCCAAGGCTATGTCATAGTGATCCAGTAGTTGTGAGAGGCAGGAGCGACCTGCCCTGAACCCATGTTGCCCTGGATTGTGCAGATTTTGGGAATCCAGGTGATTTGCAATCCTGCTTCTTAGCACTCTTTCAAAGATTTTTATGATGTGGGACGTCAGAGCTATTGGTCTATAGTTCTTAGCTAATGCTTTGCTGCCACCTTTATGGAGTGGGGCTATATCCGTTGTTAAGTGACTGTGGAATTTCACCCATGTCCAAGCTCCTCCTCCATAGTGTACTTAGGGCACGCGAGAGGGGTTTCTTGCAGTTCTTAATGAAAACAGAGTTCCACGAGTCTGGGCCCGGGGCTGAGTGCACAGGCATGTTGTCAATGGCTTTTTCGAAATCTATCGGAGTTAGGGTAATGTCGGAAATCTGGCATACATTTATGGAGTTTTGAGGCTCATTCATGAAGAAATCATTTGGGTCGTCGATCCTCAGACCGATTAGTGGTTCACTAAACACAGAGTCGTACTGGGATTTCAATATTTCACTCATTTCCTTGTTGTCATCTGTGCAAGTCCCATCCTGTCTGAGTAAGGGCCCGATACTAGATGTCGTATTTGCCTTGTTTTTGGCATATGAAAAGAAATATTTTGAATTTCTTTCAATTTCGCTAATAGCTTTAAGCTCATCCTGCCTCTCCTGGTTCCTGTAAGAGTCATTTAGCTTAAGTTCGATAGTTTCCACTTCCCTGGTCAGCGCCTCCTTTCGGATGGTTAGTTAGTTGATACACTGGGATGGTAAGTTTCTTGATACACCAGGATGGTACGTTACTTGATACACCAGGATGGTAAGTTACTAGATGCACTAAGATGGTAAGTTACTTGATGCACTGGGATCGTAAGTAATTTGATGCACTGGGATGGTAAGTTACTTGATACACTTGGATGGTATGCTATTTGACACACTGGGATGGTAAGTTACTTGATGCACTGGGATGGTAAGTTACTTTATTCACTGGGATGGTAAGTTACTCCATACACTGAGATGGTAGGTTACTTGATACCCAGGGATGGTAAGTTACTTTATAAAATTGGGTGGTAAGTTTCTTGATACTCTGGGTTGGTAAGTTACTTCCAAAGTGCTCAGCATTTATAAATATTTTAAGTGTTGAATGTTAATATTTTTAAGTAGTTTAAGTAAATATTGCTAAGTTGTTTATGCAAATAATGTTTAGTGATGTGTGAAAAATATTGTTTAGCGGTTCATGCTAATATTGTTAAGTGGTTTATGTAAATATTGTCAAGTGGTTTATGTAAATATTGTTAAGTGGTTTATGTAAATATTGTTAAGTGGTTGATGTAAATATTGTTAAGTGGTTTATGTAAATATTGTTAAGTGGTTTATGTAAATATTGTTTAGCGGTTCATGCAAATATTGTTAAGTGGTTTAAGTAAATATTGTTAAGTGGTTTATGTAAATATTGTTAAGTGGTTTATGTAAATATTGTTAAGTGATTTATATAATTGCAGACACTGCAAAGCTCCAGGCGGACATCAACCAAATCTTTCAGTGGGCTGCAGAAAACAATATGAAGTTCAACGATGAGAAATTTCAATTACTCAGATATGGTAAACATGAGGAAATTAAATCTTCATCAGAGTACAAAACAAATTCTGGCCACAAAATAGAGCGAAACACCAACGTCAAAGACCTGGGAGTGATCATGTCGGAGGATCTCACCTTCAAGGACCATAACATTGTATCAATCGCATCTGCTAGAAAAATGACAGGATGGATAATGAGAACCTTCAAAACTAGGGATGCCAAGCCCATGATGACACTCTTCAGGTCACTTGTTCTATCTAGGCTGGAATATTGCTGCACACTAACAGCACCTTTCAAGGCAGGTGAAATTGCTGACCTAGAAAATGTACAGAGAACCTTCACAGCGCGCATAACGGAGATAAAACACCTCAATTACTGGGAGCGCTTGAGGTTCCTAAACCTGTATTCCCTGGAACGCAGGCGGGAGAAATACATGATTATATACACCTGGAAAATCCTAGAGGGACTAGTACCGAACTTGCACACGAAAATCACTCACTACGAAAGCAAAAGACTTGGCAGACGATGCACCATCCCCCCAATGAAAGCAGGGGTGTCACTAGCACGTTAAGAGACCATACAATAAGTGTCAGGGGCCCGAGACTGTTCAACTGCCTCCCAGCATACATAAGGGGGATTACCAACAGACCCCTGGCAGTCTTCAAGCTGGCACTGGACAAGCACCTAAAGTCAGTTCCTGATCAGCCGGGCTGTGGCTCGTACGTTGGTTTGCGTGCAGCCAGCAGTAACGGCCTGGTTGATCAGGCTCTGATCCACCAGGAGGCCTGGTCACAGACCGGGCCGCGGGGGCGTTGACCCCCGGAACTCTCTCCAGGTAAACTCCAGGTCTATGCAAATACTTTAAGTTGTTTATATAAACATTGTAAGTAGTTGATGTAATCATTGAGTACATACCAATGAGTACATGTAGATGAGTACACATAGGAGAGGTTATGTGAGTACATATAGGTAAGTAGATATTCGTGAGCACGCATAGGTGAATACTAATAGATGAATACACATAGATTATTTCACACAGATGAGTACACATACCCTACTAAACTCATCCGATAAACCTCCGCAACTTCTCTTCAGAATCTCCAAAAAACACAGTGTCATCAGCAGTGAGCCACTGTGACAACTCCCACTTCGTGTTAGATTCTTTATCTTTTAACTCCAAACCGCTTGCCAACAACCGAGCATTCACCTTTCTTATGTATATATATATATATATATATATATATATATATATATATATATATATATATATATATATATATATATATATATTCATTATTATTATATATATATATATATAATATAATATATATATATATATATATATATATATATATATATATATATATATATATATATATATATATATATAATTGTACTCACAAACAAGTTGCATTGATCAATATCAACACAGCGACTAGTCAAGGAGTCGAGCCCATGCTGCTTTGTCTTGCCTCATGGTGGGCGAGAAACTCATGACGCCTTAATCCACGGGATCACACAATCCTTAAGAGTAGCGCATCTAGTAGAACTGGATGTTGTACTCGCTACCCCAGGGCATTCGGTGGTATGGATGACTCAAGGATAATTTCATTATACTCCCTGTTTGGTCTACTAGTACAACGAACAGTATTTTATATTGTACCCAACATGATGCAGGACAAAGCATCATGGGATCGACTCCTTGACTAGTCGCAGTGTTGTTATTGATATATATACATACATAATATATATATATATATATATATATATATATATATATATATATATATATATATATATATATATATATATATTATATATATAATATATATATATATATATATATATATATATATATATATATATATATATATATATATATATATATATATATATATATATATATATATAACAACACTGAACTAGCCAAGGACTCGAACCCATGCTGTTTTGGCGTGGGCGAAAACACATGACGCCCTAATCCACTGAACCATACGATAATTAAGAGTACTAGTACATCAAATAGAGACGAGAACGAAATTAGCCTAGAGTCATCCACACCATCGTGTGTCCTTGGGTAGCGAGTACAACACTTAGTTTCTCTGGATGCGCTTCTCTTAAGGATCGCATGGTCCATTGGATTAAAGCGTCATGTGTTTCGTCATGTGTCATCTGATGAGGAACTAGCAGTGGTGACAGGTGGGAGAAAGTATTGCTTGTCATGTCCTCTGAGGAGGAACTAGCAATGGTGACAAGTGGGAGAAAGTATTGCTTGTCATGTCCTCTGAGGAGGAACTAGCAATGGTGACAAGTGGGAGAAAGTATTGCTTATCATATCCTCTGAGGAGGAACTAGCAATGGTGACAAGTGGGAGAAAGTATTGCTTATCATATCCTCTGAGGAGGAACTAGCATTGGTGACAGGTGGGAGGAAGTACTGCTTTTCATGACCTCTGAGGAGGATTTAGCAATTGTGACAGGTGGGAGAAAGTATTGTTTTTCATGACCTCTCAGGATGAACTAGCAATGGCGACAAATGGGAGGAAGTATTGCTTGTCATGACCTCTGAGGAGGAACTAGCAATGGCGACAAGTGGGAGAAAGTATTGCTTGTCATGACCTCTGAGGAGGAACTAGCAATGGCGACAGGTGGAAGGAAGTATTGCTTGTCAGGTCCTCTGAGGAGTAACTAGCAATAGTGACAGGTGGAAGGAAGTATTGCTTGTCATGACCTCTGAGGAGGAACTAGCAATGGTAACATTGGGAGAAAGTATTTCTTATCATGACCTCTGAGGAGGAACTAGCAATGGTGACAAGTGGGAGAAAGTATTGCTTGTCATGACCTCTGAGGAGGAACTAGCAATGGTAACATTGGGAGAAAGTATTTCTTTCATGACCTCTGAGGAGGAACTAGCAATGGTGACAAGTGGGAGAAAGTATTGCTTGTCATGACCTCTGAGGAGGAACTAGCAATGGTAACATTGGGAGAAAGTATTTCTTATCATGACCTCTGAGGAGGAACTAGCAATGGTGACAAGTGGGAGAAAGTATTGCTTGTCATGACCTCTGAGGAGGAACTAGCAATGGTGACAAGTGGGAGAAAGTATTGCTTGTCATATCCTCTGCAAGGAAGCCATTAACTCGAGAATTAATAAAGAATGTCAATTCCTGTATAAATATTATTTAGTTTGTCATTTTACAAAAAAAAAAAACATGGTATTTTTATTGCTTTTTTATTCAAGACACAGCATACAAATAAGTTTTATGTTAGAGTGTATGACACATAAACCAGCTAGAGTGCAAGCTGGTTTAACAACTCAGAAGTAGTTAATAAACCTCAGATTCTTGATTTCAAGATCTTAACAACAGGAACATGAATCACCAGAACCTTACAAGCTATTTATAAAAATATCTTGAATGATACTCGCGTGTCTGAAATTGAATATTTACTAATTTAATGAATAAGTCTTCTAAGTGAATATCTTTTAAATAATTTCAAATCTCCTGACTGATAAAATACGATAATATTAAGAAACAGAAAAATATCGAGTGATTATTAATAGTAAATGAATGGTGCCGCCATGATTCATGAGCTTACACTGTCGTCATTACCACAACATTAAGAAACTGTTCATTCCAGGAAAACCGTGTTATTAGAACTGCATGCAGACACAAGATCCAGCATGAAGAATAATAACAGAATCTTTTCATCGTGATTGCTGGTTAAAAGATAGTCATACGAGTGCAGGGAAACTTACAATATATACTTTTAAGTATTAGGATATTAGGTAACCCATTTGCAACAGATTAAACATCTTATTCCGAAACGTTTCGCTACAGAGGCTTCTTCAGTCGAATACGAAAGTAGGCAGGAGCATAGAGATGAAGACGATTAATTAGTCCTCACCTTAAAGTCGTAGAATTTGAGGTTGTCAGTCCCTCGGCCTGGAGAAGTTCAGTTCCATAGTAGGAACTGAACTTCTCCAGGCCGAGGAACTGACAACCTCAAATTCTACGACTTTAAGGGTGATGGACTGATTACATCGTCTTCACATCTCTACTGCTCCTGCCTACTTTCTGTATTCGACTGAAGAAGCCTACTGTGTAGGCGAAACGTTTCGGAATAAAGATGTCTAACTGTTGCATATGTGTCTTACCTAACAACCTGTCGGTATTGTATATACCATTTTGATGTTCATGTATGGATATATATCGATCATGATGAAATCTGTAATAGTATTTCAAGTTCCATAGGTAACCTTAAACACAGCGTCCACAAGGAGAATGTTGTGATGCTACCAACGGAGTCCATCTGGTGCTCTGAGAAGTCGCATTCAGCGATTTAATCTTATGAACTAAATATAGCTCTCTGTTTCACGTATAACCCGTCTGGTGCAAGATAGCCCCTCTGATGAAAGTATAGCCCCTCTGGTGCAAGTGTAGCCCCTCTGGTGCAAGTATAGTCCATTTGGTGCAAGTATAGCCCCTCTGATGCAAGTATAGAACCTCTGGTGCAAGTATAGCTCCTCTGGTGCAAGTATAGTCCATTTGGTGCAAGTATAGCCCCTCTGATGCAAGTATAGAACCTCTGGTGCAAGTATAGCCCCTCTGGTGCAAGTATAGCCCTCTGGTGCAAGTATAGCTCCTCTGGTGCAAGTATAGCTCCTTGGTGCAAGTATAGCCCCTCTGGTGCAAGTATAGAACCTCTGGTGCAAGTAAGCCTCTGTGCATATAGCCCTTGGTGCAAGTATAGCCCTCTGTGCAAGTATAGTACCTTTGGTGCAAGTATAGCCCCTCTGATGCAAGTATAGAACCTCTGGTGCAAGTATAGCCCCTCTGGTGCAAGTATAGCCCCTCTGATGCAAGTATAGAACCTCTGGTGCAAGTATAGCCCTCTGGTGCAAGTATAGACCCTCTGATGCAAGTATAGAACCTCTGGTGCAAGTATAGCCCCTCTGGTGCAAGTATAGAACCTCTGGTGCAAGTATAGCCCCTCTGGTGCAAGTATAGCCCCTCTGGTGCAAGTATAGCTCCTCTGGTGCAAGTATAGCCCCTCTGGTGCAAGTATAGCCCCTCTGGTGCAAGTATAGCCCCTCTGGTGCAAGTATAGCTCCTCTGGTGCAAGTATAGCCCCTCTGGTGCAAGTATAGCCCCTCTGGTGCAAGTATAGCTCCTCTGGTGCAAGTATAGCTCCTCTGGTGCAAGTATAGCCCCTCTGGTGCAAGTATAGAACCTTTGGTGCAAGTATAGCCCCTCTGGTGCAAGTATAGAACCTCTGGTGCAAGTATAGCCCCTCTGGTGCAAGTATAGAACCTCTGGTGCAAGTATAGAACCTCTGGTGCAAGTATAGCCCCTTTGGTGCAAGTATAGAACCTCTGGTGCAAGTATAGCCCCTCTGGTGCAAGTATAGCTCCTCTGGTGCAAGTATAGCCCCTCTAGTGCAAGTATAGCTCCTCTGGTGCAAGTATAGCTCCTCTGGTGCAAGTATAGAACCTCTGGTGCAAGTATAGAACCTCTGGTGCAAGTATAGTCCCTCTGATATAAGTATAGTCCCTCTCATACAAGTATAGTCCCTCTGATACAAGTATAGTCCCTCTGATATAAGTATAGTCCCTCTCATACAAGTATAGTCCCTCTGATATAAGTATAGTATAGTCCCTCTCATACAAGTATAGTCCCTCTGATACAAGTATAGTCCCTCTGATACAAGTATAGTCCCTCTGATATAAGTATAGTCCCTCTCATACAAGTATAGTCCCTCTGATATAAGTATAGTCCCTCTCATACAAGTATAGTCCCTCTGATACAAGTATAGTCCCTCTGATACAAGTATAGTCCCTCTCATACAAGTATAGTCCCTCTGATACAAGTATAGTCCCTCTGATATAAATATAGCCCCTCTGATATAAGTATAGTCCCTCTGATATAAGTATAGTCCCTCTGATACAAGTATAGTCCCTCTGATACAAGTATAGTCCCTCTCATACAAGTATAGTCCCTCTGATACAAGTATAGTCCCTCTGATACAAGTATAGTCCCTCTGATACAAGTATAGTCCCTCTCATACAAGTATAGTCCCTCTGATGCAAGTATAGTCCCTCTGATATAAATATAGCCCCTCTGATATAAGTATAGTCCCTCTGATATAAATATAGTCCCTCTGATATAAGTATAGTCCCTCTGATACAAGTATAGCCCCTCTGATATAAGTATAGCCCCTCTGATATAAGTATAGTCCCTCTGATATAAGTATAGTCCCTCTGATATAAGTATAGTCCCTCTGATACAAGTATAGTCCCTCTGATATAAATATAGCCCCTCTGATATAAGTATAGTCCCTCTGATATAAATATAGCCCCTCTGATATAAGTATTGTCCCTCTGATATAAGTATAGTCCCTCTGATACAAGTATAGTCCCTCTGATACAAGTATAGTCCCTCTGATATAAGTATAGTCCCTCTGATACAAGTATAGTCCCTCTGATACAAGTATAGTCCCTCTGATATAAATATAGCCCCTCTGATATAAATATAGCCCCTCTGATATAAGTATAGTCCCTCTGAGATAAGTATAGTCCCTCTGATACAAGTATAGTCCCTCTGATACAAGTATAGTCCCTCTGATACAAGTATAGTCCCTCTGATACAAGTATAGTCCCTCTGATACAAGTATAGTCCCTCTGATACAAGTATAGTCCCTCTGAGACAAGTATAGTCCCTCTGAGATAAGTATAGGTTCTCTGGTGTAAATATAGTCCCTCCTGTGTACGTTTAGCCCTTCTAGTGAAGGTATAGTCGCTCTTCTGCAAATATAGCTTCTCTGGTATAAGTATAGCTTCTCTGGTGTAAGGAGAGCTTGTCTGGTGTACGTATAGCTTCTCTGGTGTAAGTATAGCTTCTCTGGTGTACGTATAGCTTCTCTGGAGTAAGGATAGCTTCTCTGTAATAAGTAAGTATAGTCTCACTGGTGTAAGTATAGCTTCTCTGGTGAAAGTATAGTTTTTCTGTTGAAAGTACAGCTTCTCTGTTGTAAGTATAGCTTCTCTGTTGTAAGTATAGCTTCTCTGTTGTAAGTATAGCTTCTCTGTTGTAAGTATAGCTTCTCTGTTGTAAGTATTGCTTCTCTGTTGTAAGTATAGCTTCTCTGTTGTAAGTATAGCTTCTCTGTTGTAAGTATAGCTTCTCTGGGGTAAGTGTAGCTTCCCTGTTGTAAGTATAGCTTCTCTGGCGTAAGTATAGCTTCTCTGTTGTAAGTATAGCTTCTCTGGCGTAAGTATAGCTTCTTTGTTGTAAGTGTAGCTTCTCTGTTATAAGTATAGTACCTCTGGTGTAAGTACAGCTTCTCGGGTGTAAGTATAGCTTCTCTGGTATAAGTATAGCTTCTCTGTTATAAGTATAGCTTCTCTGGTGTAAGTATAGCTTCTCTGGTGTAAGTGTAGCTTCTCTGTTATAAGTATAGTATCTCTGGTTTAAGTATAGCTTCTCTGGTGTAAGTATAGTTTCTCTGTTATAAGTATAGTATTTCTGGTGTAAGTATAGCTTCTCTGGTGTAAGTAAAGCTTTTCTGTTGAAAACATAGCTTCTCTGTTGTAAGTATAGCTTCTCTGGTGTAAGTACAGCTTCTCTGTTATAAGTATAGTATCACGGGTGTAAGTATAGCTTCTCTGTTGTAAGTATAGCTTCTCTGGAGTACGTATAGCTTCTCTGGTGTACGTATAGCTTCTCTGGTGTACGTATAGCTTCTTTATTGAAAGTATAACTTCTCTGATCTAAGTATAGCTTCTTTGTTGTAAGTATAGCTTCTCTGGTGTACTTATAGCTTCTCTGGAGTAAGTATAGCTTTTCTGGTGTAAGTATAGCTTCTCTGGATAATTATAGCTTCTCTAGTGTAAGGGTAGCTTCTCGGGAATAAGTAAGCATAGGCTCTCTAGTATAAGTATAGCTTCCATGGTCTAAGTATAGCTTCTCTGTTGTAAGTATAGCTTCTCAGGTGTAGTATAGCTTCTATGGTGTAAGTATAGCTTCTCTGTTATAAGTATAGTATTACTGGTGTAAGTGTAGCTTCTCTGGTGTAAGTATAGCTTCTCTGTTATAAGTATAGTATCTCTCGTGTAAGTGTAGCTTCTCTGGTGTAACTATAGCTTTTCCGTTGTAAGCATAGCTTCTCTGTTGTAAGTATAGTTTTCTGGTGAAAGTATAGCTTCTCTGTTGTAAGTATAGCTTCTCTGGTGCAAGTATAGCTTCTCTGGTGTTAGTATAGCTTCTGTGGTGGAGGAATAGATTTTCTTTCGTAAGTATAGCTTCTCTGTTACAAGTACAGTCTCTCTGGTGTAAGTATAGCTTCTCTGGAGCAAGTATAGCTTCCCTGCTATAAATATAGCTTCTCTGGTATAAGTATAGTCTCTCTGGTGTAAGTATAGCTTCTCTGTTGAAAGTATAGTTATTCTGGTGCAAGTATAGCTTCTCTGGTGCAAGTATTGCTTCTCTGGTGGAAATTTAGCTTCCCTGGAGCAAATATAGCTTCTCTTGCGTAAGTATAGCTTCTCTGGTGTAAGTATAGCTTGTCGGTCATAAGTATACGTGCTATGGTGTTGGTATAGCAAAAGATGTGTTGCAAATGTTCAGTTCGTGACTGCTACTTGCACCAGTGGTGTAATATATCACTTGCACCAGTGGTGTAGAATACCAGTTGCACAAGTGGCGTAGCATACCACTTGCACCAGTGGTGTAGTATGCCACTTGCATCAGTGGTGTAGTATACCACTTGCACCAGTGGTGCAGTATACCACTTGCACCAGTGGTGTAGAATACCAGTTGCACAAGTGGCGTAGCATACCACTTGCACCAGTGGTGTAGTATGCCACTTGCATCAGTGGTGTAGTATACCACTTGCACCAGTGGTGCAGTATACCACTTGCACCAGTGGTGAAGTATGCCACCTGCATCAGTGGTGCAGTATACCACTAGCACCAGTGGTGTAGTATACCACTAGCACCAGTGGTGAAGTTTGCCATTTGCATCAGTGGTGTAGTATACCACTTGCACCAGTGGTGTAGAATACCACTTGCCTCATTGGTGTAGTATACCACTTGCACCAGAGATGTAGAATATCACTTGCCCCATTGGTGTAATATACCACTTGCACCAGTGGTGAAATGTGCCACTTGCACCAGTGGTGTAGTATACCACTTGCACCAGTGGTGTAGAATACCACTTGCAATAGTGCTGTAGTGCACCACTTGCATCAGTGCTGTAGTATACCACTGGCACCAGTGGTGTATACCACTTGCACCAGTGGTGTAGTATACCACTTGCATCAATGCTGTAGTATACCACTTGCACCAGTGGTGTAGTATACCGCTTGCACCAGTGGTGTAGTATACCGCTTGCACCAGTGCTGAAGCATGCCACTTGCACCAGTGGTGTAATATACCACTTGCCCCTCTGGTGCAGTATACCACTTGAACCAGAGGTGTAGTATACCACTTGCCCCAGTGGTGTAGTATAGCACTTGCACTAGTGCTGAAGTATGCCACTTGCACCAGTGGTGTAGCATACCACTTGCACCAGTGGTGTAGTATACCACTTGCCCAAGTGGTGCAGTAAACCACTTGCACCAGGTGTAGTATACCACTTTCCATAGTGGTGTAGTATACCACTTGCCCAAGTGGTGTAGTATACCACTTGCCCCAGTGGTGTATTATACCACTTGCCCCAGTGGTGTAGTATAGCACTTGCACTAGTGCTGAAGTATGCCACTTGCACCAGTGGTGTAGCATACCACTTGCACCAGTGGTGTAGTATACCACTTGCCCAGTTGAGCAGTATACCACTTGCACCAGAGGTGTAGTATACCACTTTCCACAGTGGTGTAGTATACCACTTGCACAAATGGTGTAGTATACCACTTGCACCAGTGGCGTAGTACACCACTTGCACCAGTGGTGTAGTATACCACTTGCCCAGTTGTGCAGTATACCACTTGCACCAGAGGTGTAGTATACGACTTTCCACAGTGGTGTAGTATACCACTTGCCCAAATGGTGTAGTATACCACTTGCACCAGTGGTGTAGTATACCACTTGCACCAGTGGTGTAGTATACCACTTTCCCCAGTGGTGCAGTATACCACTTGCCCCAGTGGTGCAGTATACCACTTGCCCCAGGGGTGCAGTATACCACTTGCCCCAGTGGTGCAGTATACCACTTGCCCCAGTGGTGCAGTATACCACTTGCCCCAGTGGTGCAGTATACCACTTGCCCCAGTGGTGCAGTATTACCACTTGCCCCAGTGGTGCAGTATACCAACTTGCCCAGTGGTGTAGTATACCACTTGCCCCAGTGTGTGTAGTATACCACTTGCCCCAGTGGTGCAGTATTACCACTTGCCCCAGTGGTTGCAGTATACCACTTGCCACAGTGGTGTAGTATAACCACTTGCACCAGTGGTTGCAGTATACCACTTGCCCAGTGGGTGTAGTTACCCTTGCACAGTGGTGCAGTATACACTTGCCCCAGTGGTGTAGTATACCACTTGCACAAGTGGTGCAGTATACCACTTGCACCAGTGGTGCAGTATACCACTTGCACCAGTGGTGCAGTATACCACTTGCACCAGTGGTGCAGTATAACACTTGCACCAGTGGTGTAGTATACCACTTGCACCAGTGGTGCAGTATACCACTTGCACCAGTGGTGTAGTATACCACTTGCACCAGTGGTGCAGTATACCACTTGCCCCAGTGGTGCAGTATACCACTTGCCCCAGTGGTGCAGTATACCACTTGCCCCAGTGGTGCAGTATACCACTTGCCCCAGTGGTGCAGTATACCACTTG
>NC_069434.1:3819927-3904927 GCF_026875155.1 Cherax quadricarinatus | reverse complement strand
ACACATCAAAGCTGCCAGGTGTTCCACCCATCATTAACACATCAAAGCTGGCAGGTGTTCCACCCATCACTAACACATCAAAGCTGGCAGGTGTTCCACCCATCATTAACACACCAAAGCTGGCAGGTGTTCCACCCATCATTAACACATCAAAGCTGGCAGGTGTTCCACCCATCATTAACACACCAAAGCTGGCAGGTGCTCCACCCATCATTAACACACCAAAGCTGGCAGGTGTTCCACCCATCATTAACACACCAAAGCTGGCAGGTGCTCCACCCATCATTAACACACCAAAGCTGGCAGGTGTTCCACCCATCATTAACACACCAAAGCTGGCAGGTGTTCCACCCATCATTAACACACCAAAGCTGGCAGGTGTTCCACCCATCATTAACACACCAAAGCTGGCAGGTGCTCCACCCATCATTAACACACCAAAGCTGCAGGTGTTCCACCCATCATTAACACACCAAAGCTGGCAGGTGTTCCACCCATCATTAACACACCAAAGCTGGCAGGTGCTCCACCCATCATTAACACACCAAAGCTGGCAGGTGTTCCACCCATCATTAACACACCAAAGCTGGCAGGTGTTCCACCCATCATTAACACACCAAAGCTGCCAGGTGTTCCACCCATCATTAACACATCAAAGCTGGCAGGTGTTCCACCCATCATTAACACACCAAAGCTGGCAGGTGTTCCACCCATCATTAACACACCAAAGCTGGCAGGTGCTCCACCCATCATTAACACACCAAAGCTGGCAGGTGTTCCACCCATCATTAACACATCAAAGCTGTACAAAATAGCACTCTCTGAACAATAATCTGTTCTACGGAAATATGTCAGATGAATATAAATGTTTCCGGAAACAGACAAGTTGATGACTGAGACACTTGTACAACACTTGGAGATCCTTACTGTGGAAATATTTCTGCAACCATTGGCTTCCTCAGTCCAGTACAGAGATGAATGGAGGAAGATGACGTGAAGTTTGAGGTAATCAGTCCCACGAGATTAATGGACTGAACACATCAACTCGAACCTGAAGGACTGATTACCTAAAACTGCCTCTCATCCTCCACCATTAAGCTCTGTTCTCGACTGAGGATATGGCGAAAGGTTTTCACCCATTAGAAAAAAAAATGCCTATTTGTTTGGCAAGTGTCTCAATCTTCAATATATAAATCAATGACATCAAAAATATGAGTATTTCAAGGATTCTCATTTGCAGAAACAATAAGCATAATTACAGTTTTTAAAAAATCAACTGCGATTAGTATAATCTTATTTGTGACTTAATTTGTGATCATGTTTTTGTATATATTTTTTTAAATCCGCTGCCTGCACGAGAACAGTTACTGATGTCGTTGTTAAACCCTTAGCAAGGAACAAGGAAAAACTAGCACAAAACTCACTAAGGTTGACACACCGAGTCTACATTTACACAGTGTCATCAGAAGGAGTTTTTATATTTCATAAAAATATCACTTTTATATCTGTCTATATCTTGTCAAATAATCTTATAGACAACATTTACTGCTTTTAAAAAGAGCATAAAACACGGTCCTTACAGCTCTGCCATCACACAAAGTGTTTGTTAATATGAGTATCTCCTTTTTTGATTTTAAGACTGCTTCACCTCTAACATTTTCCCTTCCAACCTTCAAGTTATCTTAGTCCTCACAACCTGCAACATCTTCCCTTACTTTATTACACATTTCCACAGTTTCCACCCATAGGTTATTGAACTTTCTTTCCCATTCTTCATTCATATTGCTCAGCAGACCAGCTATTATTTAGGCAAAGTGGTCCCACTATTTATATTCCCTCAATACTCTCATTCTCAAGTGCATTTCTGACGTATCTTTTTCTTTATTTTTCTCCCTATGGATGAAAGCTTGTCATTGATGCCAGGTGGTAGAGAAATGAACTTTGTCTTCTTCATGCAGACGAGTAGAGTTACTTTTCCATCAGAAGCCATTAGGTTTAATGGGCCATTTTTTCCACTTCTTGCACAAGAACTTACGTAAGTTAAAATGTGTTGTATACCGGTTGTTACTTGGTGCTTGCAGAGTGTTTATACGGGCGTGGCAGTGCATGAGTACGTCTGTGAGTATTTGTGTGTGTGTGCGCGCGCGTGCGTGCGTGTGTGTGTGTGTGTGTGTGTGTGTGTGTGTGTGTGTGTGTGTGTGTGTGTGGTGTGTGTGTGTGTGTGTGTGTGTGTGTGTGTGTGTGTACTCACCTAGTTGTACTTACCTAGTTGTACTCACCTAGTTGTACTCACCTAGTTGTACTCACCTAGTTGTGCTCACCTAGTTGAGGTTGCAGGGGTCGAGTCCAAGCTCCTGGCCCCGCCTCTTCACTGGTTGCTACTAGGTCACTCTCACTGAACCGTGAGCTTCATCATACCTCTGCGTAAAGCTATGTATATATCCTGCCTCCACTACATTCCTTCCCAAACCATTCCACTTACTGACTGCTCTGTGGCTGAAGAAATACTTCCTAACATCCTTGCGATTCATCTGTGTCTTCAACTTCCAACTGTGTCCCCTTGTTGCTGTGTCCCATCCCTGGAACATCCTGTCTTTGTCCACTTTGCCAATTCCTCTCAGTATTTTGTATGTCGTTATCATGTCCCCCCTATCTCTCCTGTCCTGCATTGTCGTCCGGTCGATTTCCCTTAACCTCTCCTCGTAGGACATACCTCTTAGCTCTGGGACTAGTCTTGTTGCAAACCTTTGCACTTTCTCTAGTTTCTTTACGTGCTTGGCTAGGTGTGGGTTCCAAACTTGTGCCGCATACTCCAATATGGGCCTAACGTACACGGTGTACAGGGTCCTGAACGATTCCTTATTAAGATGTCGGAATGCTGTTCTGAGGTTTGGTTGATGTGCGCTTCAGGAGATGTGCATGGTGTTATACTCACCCCAAGATCTTTTTCCATGAGTGAGGTTTGTAGTCTCTGGCCCCCTAGACTGTATTCCGTCTGCGGTCTTCTTTGCCCTTCCCCAATCTTCATGACTTTGCACTTGGTGAGGTTAAGCTCCAAGAGCCAATTGCTGGACCAGGTCTGCAGCCTGTCCAGATCCCTTTGTAGTTCTGCCTGGTATTCGATCGAATGAATTCTTCTCATCAACTTCACGTCATCTGCAAACAGGGACACTTCGGAGTCTATTCCTTCCGTCATATCGTTCATAAATACCAGAAGCAGCACTGGTCCTAGAACTGACTCCTGTGGGACCCCGCTGGTCACAGGTGCCCACTCTGACACCTCGCCACGTACCATGACTAGCTGCTGTCTTCCTGACAAGTATGTGTGTGTGTGTGTGTGTGTGTGTACTCACCTAGTTGAGGTTGCGGGGGTCGAGTCCGAGCTCCTGGCCCCGCCTCTTCACTGATCGCTACTAGGTCACTCTCCCTGAGCCGTAAGCTTTATCATACCTCTGCTTAAAGCTATGTATGGATCCTGCCTCCACTACATCGCTTCCCAAACTATTCCACTTACTGACTACTCTGTGGCTGAAGAAATACTTCCTAACATCCCTGTGATTCATCTGTGTCTTCAGCTTCCAACTGTGTCCCCTTGTTACTGTGTCCAATCTCTGGAACATCCTGTCTTTGTCCACCTTGTCAATTCCTCTCAGTATTTTGTATGTCGTTATCATGTCCCCCCTATCTCTCCTGTGTGTGTGTGTGTATGTGTGTGTACTCACCTATTTGTACTCACCTATTTGTGGTTGCAGGGGTCGATTCACAGCTCCTGGCCCCGCCTCTTCGCTGATTGCTACTAGGTCCTCTCTCTCCCTGCCCCATGAGCTCTATCATACCTCGCCTTAAAACTATGTATGGTTCCCGCCTCCACTACGTCACTTTCTAGGCTATTCCACGGCCTGACTACTCTATGACTGAAGAAATACTTCCTAACATCCCTTTGATTCATCTGAGTCTTCAACTTCCAATTGTGACCTCTTGTGTCTGTGTCCCTTCTCTGGAACATCCCGTCTTTGTCCACCTTGTCTATTCCGCGCAGTATTTTATATGTCGTTATTATGTATCCCCTGACCCTCCTGTCCTCCAGTGTCGTCAGGCCGATTTCCCTCAACCTTTCTTCGTAGGACAATCCCCGTAGCTCTGGGACTAGTCTTGTTGCAAACCTTTGTGTATGTGTGCGTGTGTACTCACCTATTTGTTATTGAAGGGGTTCTGCCTTTTCGGTAGTCACTACTAGATCCTATCTCTTTCTGCTCCTAGAGCAATATCATGCTTCATCTTAAAGCTTTGTATATATCCTGCCAGGACTACCTCTGTGGCATGCGAAGAGTACGTAACCTTTATTCGGCGAATGTACACACCCTCATTTACAGGTTATCTCCCCCAACCAGCGAACCAGGTTACTGAGAGTTGACGATGGGGCCCCGTCGTTCAACTAGTGACCAGGTTCTAGCCAGTAAGAAGATGGTTTTGGCAATCGCAGAGGTTATGTGGGTACCACTCTCCTGTCAGCCCTTGTCATTCCCATTCTAGAGCTGGTTGAAGCACCGTCTGCTCTCCTGTGGCTTCTATTCTGCCTTGCTTACCGTGGAGTGCACTAATACCTATCACTGTACATAGTGTATATAGTGTACATATTGCTGTTAAATTGGTGAAGGATAATATAAGTCAAAACTTTTCTGCTGTGTTTATTTTGTTCCCTTTACACCCAGGATAACAGGCCATTTTGACTCCTGGGGTGTAATATGGGTAGCCTGTCCGAGAGCTGGACTTAGAGAAAGGGTTGAGCCTAGGGTGAAGCTGGTAGCAGGAACATTGTGCAGCTTGCTGTCTGGCATTGCATTCGCTTTGCCAACGCTTTACAAATTTTGCGTGTCAGTTACTTTGCTATGGTCAGCCTTGCTCTTGTGTGATCGTTGAACAGCCGCTACTAGCTTGTTCGGTGTGCTCGCTTCGCTACGGTCAGTCTTGTAGAACAGTGTGTAGCTGGCTGTCTGGCATTGCTTTACAAATTTTGCGTGTCAATTGCTACTAGCCTGTTCGGTGTGGAGAATTTCGCAGTCAGCTTTGCTATTGCGTATCCTTGTATGCGTATTCTGCAATCGTACTGTGCATAGCTAAGCGTGTTCTGCAAATTAACGTGTTACGTTGGGGTATTCTGTAATCGTACTGTGCATAGCGAATAACTTATGCCACCTAGACGAGTCAGACGTCTGGTGTCGGCATATACTTTGCATAACCTACCTAAATTGTCCCTACAGCGTTGTTGGAAAATTGCTCGTTCCATTGGCATTAAATACAAACGCACTCTCACAGCTGCGCAACTGCGTTCACTGATTGCTGACAAACTTATAGAAGAAGAGATGGCACATCAGACTCCTCCCTCTACGGGAGCTAGGGCAAAAACTATGTTCTCGCAGGAGGAAGATGATACACCTACGGAGCAAAATAGTCAGTCTAGTGCAGCAGGGTTGTCTCAAGGTGAATCAGCGGCGTTGGCACTTGAGCTGGCAAAAATCAATCTTGAGTAGACTAGGGAACAGAGAGCATTTGCAAAAGAAGAATTTGATAGGGAAAAAGAAAGGAGGCAGTTTTCGCATTTTGTAAATGATTTTAGTTTACAAAAAGCAGTACAGTTTGTTCCCCGCTTCAATGAGGCCGAACCAGAACAATTTTTCGAAAGCTTCGAAAATCAGGCTCGAGCCTTGAGGTGGCCGGAACAGCATTGGGAATCGTTGGTTCACACAGCATTGTTTGGTAAGGCACAGGAATTTACGTCAGTGTTAAATGACACTGATTTTTCTGATTATCAAGTAGTGAAAACCACTGTTTTGGGAGCATATACATGTATCCCAGCTAAATACAAAAAATTATTTAAATTAGGCAGGCGACAGCTTGGTCAATCCCTAGTTGATTATGTGCGACAACAGACCAAAGCTTTTATCATCTGATATAAAGCAAGTGGTGTCGCCACCTTTGAGGAGCTGGTGCAGCTTATTTTGATTGACAACCTGCTGGAGTCTGTGGGACCAGAGGTTCGAGTCTTTCTGCAGGATCGTGACTTAACCACTGCATTGGAGGCAGCCAGGTTGGCTGATACCTTCGAAACTAACCGCTCCTTGTCCAAGCGGTCCCGTCTCTCTTTTCAACAGCCTGGCATGAGCAGAGATCGTCAACCTTGGAGAATGAAGTGCCAGCCGGAAGGAGAACGTCTACGTCAGCCAACTAAGTCACCTGGTGAGCCACGCTTCTCAACTTATGGTCCACCTGCTGAGAGACAAACTACTCAACATGGTGCATCTCGACAACAGTATCCAGAGAGACACCAGCCAGAGAGACACCAGTTGCACGTCAGCAGGGAGTTAAGGGCAAGCCTGTCGTCTGCTTCCTCTGTAACAAAGTAGGTCACATCCGTCCCAACTGCCCCCCACAAACCCCAACCCATTGGGAAAATCTCTAATATCCCTAGTAACATGTCCCCGAGAGAAGTAGAAAAAGGGATGGCCCCTTATTTTAAGAGTCTTATTTCCCTTCAGGAAAACTCCAAAACAACTGAAGTCAAAACCTTTAGAGATACTGAAGCATATTGTTCTCTTATAAGAGAGGGAATATTACCCCTCTCTAAGAACACTTCCTTAAATTCCTCTGTTTTATTGGAAGCATTTGGAGGAGCTATATATTCTGTCCCTTTGCATAAAATTTATGTACAGTGAAAATATTACACTGGGTACTTGACTGTGGGTGTATCCAAAGGATTCCCCATGAAAGATGCCATGTTATTACTGGATAATAACATTACTACTGCTAGTGTGTGTCCTGAACCCATAATGATAAATTCTTCTCCATTGTTGGCCATAACTCGGGCAACATCCCAAGGGTTGTCTGGCGAGAATGTTGACCTATCCTTGGACGACTCCGATCTCGGAATAGCCACGTTGTTTTATGAGGCACACCGGCCGGAGCCTCGTAAATCAAGTGAACAGGCCCCGATCAAGCCTTCCTATTCCCAGGTTGCAGGATTGCCAGATATCTCTGTTTCCATGCCCGAGGGACTGTCCTTCCGGGAGGAACAACGAAAGGACCCTTCTTTAAAATTCGCTTTTCAGGCAGATATGGGTAAATCCTCTTTGGATCATCCGGTCAAGTATGAACTTAAAAACGATTATTTGATCTGCACTGAGACTGGTAAGGAGATAGAGGGCCGGCAATTGTCTGACAGGTTAGTGGTTCCAACAAAGTTTAGACCTCAAATATTGAATATAGCTCATAATACTTCATTAGGAGGTCACTTAGGAATTACAAAGACATTATATAGAACCACAAAAGAATTTTATTGGCCAAAATTAAAGCAGGATGTGAAGAATCATATCCGGTGTTGCCAAGAATGTCAACAAGTAGGGAAACCTGCACCTGTCCATCCTATACCTGCTGATGGAGAACCTTTTGCAGATTTTATTATAGATTGTGTAGGTTCACTACCTAGGTCAAAGTCTGGAAATCAGTATTTATTTACCATTATGGATAGAGTAACCAGATATCCTGAAGCAATTCCTATGCGCAGTATTAATACTAAAGCTATTCTCAAAGCTTTAACAAAATTTGTTTCTTGTTTTGGCATTCCTAAAACTATTCAAAGTGATCAAGGTACTAACTTCACTGCACTAACTAGGTTAAGGATAAGTCCCAACGCGCCTTGGAAAGATTCCATCAGACGTTAAAAACCATGATGAGAACTTTTTGCATGCATTTTCCTATAGACTGGGATGAATCACTACCTTTGTTGCTATTCTCAGTACGAGAAACGGTGCAAGAGTCTACCGGGTATAGTCCGTTTGAGCTGATCTTCGGGCACAATGTACGAGGTCCTCTTCGGGTGCTCAAAGAAGGATGGATGGGAGAAGACGTTAGCTCAACTCTCTACAACCCGTCTTCAAGGTTGCAGGTGGCACATCAGTTAGCCAAGGGTAATCTAAAGACAGCTCAAAATAAGATGAAACAGAGGTATGACAGAAGTGCACAATTCCGCTAATTCCATCCAGGAGACAAGGTGTTGGTGCAGGAACCTATACCTGGCCACACCTTGAAAGCTAGATTTATGGGACCTATGCAAATTGTAAGTAAATTATCTGATGTAAATTATGTGGTAGCTCCTCTTGATAAGACCTCAAAAACTAAAACCTACCACATTAATCAGTTAAAATCTTTTCATACACTAGATAAAGTCCCAGTAATGACACTGTCCTCTTCCTCTGAGGACGACTCTGATTCTTTGCACTCTATCTCTGAAATTAATGTTAAACTTTCAAATTCTTTCCTCCTCAAGGACCCTAGCCCTTTAATGGTGGGGCTGTCTGAAACTCAAGCAACAAGTACAACTGCGCTTCTACAGTCATACCCTAATATTTTTTCGGATGTGCCGAAAAAATGTACGTTAGGTTATCATGATGTAGATGTGGGAAACTCTAAACCTATTAAACTCTCCCCCTACAGAGATAATCCTGAAAAGCAGAGGCTACTTCAGCAGGAAGTAGAATTTCTGTTAAAGCATGGTTTAGTGGAGGAGTCATCTAGCCCATGGGCTTCACCGTGCATCCTTGTTAAGAAGGCTGATGGAGGGTTTCGTATGTGTACAGACTACCGTAAGGTGAATGAGGTCACAATCACAGATGCTTACCCTCTTCCTCGTCTGGATGACGCAATTGACTTTGTGGGTAAGACTACTTTTGTGTCCAAGTTAGATCTCCTTAAAGGTTACTGTCAGATACCTTTGACGGATAAGGCGAAGGAAATCTCTGCCTTCGTAATTCCAGGAGGTCATTATCAATACACAGTTACACCCTTCGGAATGAAAAACTCACCCTCTTCATTCAAGAAACTTATCCATCAGGCTATTAAAGGACTTGAAGGCACGGCAGCGTATCTAGATGATATTGTTGTGGTGTCTGATACTTGGGATCAACACCTACTTAGACTTAAGGCTCTTTTTGAGACCTTTCAGAGTTCCCATTTAACTGTCAATTTATCTAAATCTTCCTTTGGCCAGGCCACTGTCACTTTTCTAGGCCATGAAGTAGGTAGTGGTAAAGTTGCTCCTAAACTTGTTAAAGTTCTTGCTATTAAAGATTATTCATTCCTCTATGGGGAAATCTTTAAACGTTTCGTGGGCTGTAGGATTTTACAGAATTTTCTGTAAGAATTTCTCGATATTGTAGCCCCTCTTACCCTCTTACCGTCACAAATTTTCCCTTTTAAATTTGGGGACCCCAGATTCGCAAAATGCTTTACAAAGAAAAAGATTATTGTGTACTGCACCCCTCTTTTGTCTCCGACTTTCCAAACCCTTTTTTCATACGGGTTTCAGCGGAGTCGGGGAGGGCAGTACTAGCAAAAGGGAACGAGGGTTGCAGCCTGTAACCTATTTCTCGAAAAAGTTACAGCCGATCAAGGGGCTTATTTTACCAAAAAAAAAGAACCCCTCCCGCGGTACTGGCCTTTGGACATTTCGATGTTTAGGGGGCCAGACATCGCGGGGGTCACCGTCTAAGTATCACAATCCTCTAGTAAATCCCAGCCATGAAAAACCACAACACAAGGCATGCGTTGGCATCGACTGCAACCTTATTTTTTGAAAAAAAAACAATTGCCTGCAAAGAAAATATGTTGGCAGATCATTATCTAGATCATTTTATTTAATTAGGTTAGGATGTTGGGTTACTTGGGTAACCCTTTCCATGTTTTTTTTTTTTTCCCCCTGGTGGGGGTTTTTTTTTTTTTTTGTGGGGATGGGCTCCGTCCGTGTATTTTGGACCACGCTAGCCCGACGACTGCTGTCTCGCTCGTTTTTGGGTTTTTGGTTTTTTGTAAAGAGAAAATGGCTCTATCTAAGACGGGAGGGTGGAAGGAAAGGCGGCCCCATTATTTTGTGCCATGGCGGCACGGTTACCACTGGGAGGTGGCGCCAATCCGACCTTTGGCGCATGTACAACCCTCATTTACAGGCTATCTCCCCAAAAAGCGAACCCGGTTACTGGAGTTGAAATGGGGCCCCGTGTTCAATAGTAACCAGGTTTCCCGCCATAAGAAGAGGGTTTTTGGCAATCGCGGGTTATGGGGTACCACTCTCCTGTCTGCCCTTTCTTCCCATTTTTAGAGCTGGTTTAAGCACGATCTGCTGTCTTGTGGCTTCTATTCTGCCTTGCTTACCGTGGAGTGCATTAATACCTATCACTGTGCATAGTGTATATAGTGTACATATTGCTGTTCTAAATTGGTGAAGGATAATGTAAGTCAAAACTTTTCTGCTGTGTTTATTTTGCTCCCTTTACACCCATGATAGCAGGCCATTTGGACTCCTGGGTTGTAATAATCTCGCTCTCCAGATTCTTCCAACTTCCAATTGTGTTCCCTTGTGTGTTCTATTTCTGAAACATTCTAGCCCTGTCCACCTTGTCGTTTCCTATCAGTATTTTATATGTTGTTATAATGTCTCCCACATCCCTCCTGTCCTCCACTGTCGTCAGGTTGGGTCCCATCAGCCTTTTTTCATAGGACATTTTCCTTAGCTCCATAACTAGTTTTGTTGAAAACTTTTGCATATATTCCAATTTCTTGACGTGCATGACCAGGTGTGGGTACCATATTTGTGATGTAAATTTTAATATGGGACAGACTTAGAGTATAGTGTCATGAATGACTCCTTACTTAGATGTCAAAATGTTAATCTTAAGTTTGCCAGGCGCCGATGTGCTGCACCTCAAATGTCCTTCGTATAATGCTCAGCCAAGATGCTTTTCCTTCAGTGAGTTTTGGAGCCATTTATCCCTTAGGTTGTACTCTGTCTGCGGTCTTCTTTGTCCTTTCCCAAGCTTCATGACTTTGCACTTGGTGGAGTGAAACTCCAGGAACCAGTTGTTGGACCAGGCTTGCAGACTGTCCACATCCCCTTGTAGTCTTACCTTAACCTCGTTCGTTTGTATTCTCATTATTTCCACATCGTCTGTGAACAGGGACACCTCTGTATCTGTCTCTTCTGTAGTAATATTCACATATACATGAAATAGCACCGAAACAAGAACCGACCCTTGTAAAATTCCACTTGTCACCTGCGCCCACTCTGACGTCTCGACAGGTATCAAAATTCGTTGTTTCCTTACTGTCAGGTATTCCCTGATCCATTGCATTGCTTTCCCTGCTATTCCTGTCTGCTCCTCTAGTTTTTCAACCAGTGTCTTGTATGTGGTATTATGTCGAAAGCCTTCCTACAGTCCAAGAAGACGCAGTCTACCCATCTCTATCTCTCCTCTCTTACTTCTGTTATCTTGTCATAGACCTCCGGTAGGTTTAAGGCGCGGGATTTCAATTCCCTGAAGCCATGCTGTCATGTATGAGCCGTTACTTTCTAGGTGCTCGACCGTTCTTCTCCTGATAATCTTCTCCATGATTTTACATACTATACATGTCAGCGACACTGGTCTGTGGTTTAATGCTACCTGTCTGTCTCGTTACTTAAAAATTGAGACTACCATACCCCCGGCCGGGATTGAACCCGCGGTCATAGAGTCTCAAAACTCCAGCCCGTCGCGTTAGCCACTAGACCAGCTAGCCACAATAAGATTCATCCAACTAGGTATATTTCTTATTGTGGCTAGCTGGTCTAGTGGCTAACGCGACGGGCTGGAGTTTTGAGACTCTATGACCGCGGGTTCAATCCCGGCCGGGGGTATGGTTTGTTTGCAATCGTGTCATTACGATTTCTTAAGTCATTGAGACTACGTTTGCTGTCTTCCACATCTCAGACGGTTGCCCTATTTCTATACATGTACTGAAGATTGTTGTTAGCGGCACATACAGAGTGTCTGCTCTCTCTCTCAAGACTCAAGGAGAGATGTATTCTGTGTCCACCACCTTCGAGGTATTTAGTTCACCTAACAGTTTCTTCGCCTCCTCCTCGGTTGCCTGCGGTGTGTCCAACACTTCCTGATGTAACCTACTGCCTCGGATTGCTGGCTGCTCGAAGAGCGATCTAATGGTCGCTTCTCGAAAGCTCCCTTATTTCCTTCCTCAGCCTTATTACTTAATTCTTGCCTGTTGCTTTCCTCCTGGTGAGGCTAAATAATAACACTGGCTTTAGATGCTCTGTCATTCTCATATTGCTGCTGGGTCTCCCTCCTTATCCATGTATATTTGTTTCTGGGTTTTCGACTCCATTCCTTGTTTTCCTGAGTCCTTTCCTTCTATAATTTTTCCATGTTTAGCACACTTGGAGTTGGCCTCATGTCTGTGTAGTCCCCTTTTTTGAAGCTTGTCTTCTCCCGTCCTTCTGGTGTTGCTTCACTCTCCTTTCTTAATTATGTTATGTATTCATCACTCAGGACCACGTGATCAGAGCACCGAAGGATTTGTCTTGTGTGATATGCTCTGTCTGAACTGTTCAAGGTGAATACAAGGTCCTGTCTTGCTGGTTCATCCTCTTCTCTCTCTCTCCTTGTGTCCATAAGATGATGGTGCACTAAGTTTTCCAGACTCACCTCCAGCATGTTAGCCTTCCACGTCTCTGGTCCCCCATGTGGTTCCAAGTTTCTCTGTCATTCTCATTGGAATTGAAATCCCCATGACAAGTAACACGAGTATCTTTGCCCGGCCCATAAGGGCCCTTCTGGCAGTCTCTGCTAGTGTATCCACAACGCTCTGTTGTTCTCATCGAACTCTTGTCTTGGTGCCTTGCTGTTCAGTGGCAGATTGTACGCCACTGCCATTATCACTTGACCACATCTCAAAAACTTTATTGGTTTTTGATGAGCAGTGCGTCAGGGAAAACATTCCCTGACTTTTCTTCATGATTTGATATGCAGTCAGGAAGATTGCATCTGTTATCTTCCTATTGAGCTTTGTCTCCGTGAGTGATATGATGTCCAAGGATGCCTCAATAATTCATCTGTACAACTCCTTAATGTTATTTGTTATTCCATCTGCTTTGGTATACCATACCATTGGCTTCCTTTCCATTACTGTATTCTAGGGAAGGAGTTGGCGTGGGCTGTGGGTGTGGAAGACAGGGTGGGATATTATGGGAGACTATTGTGATGGTGGTATTAGTGATGAGTTAAGAGCACTCTGGGCGTGAAGCATGGCTTGTTTCTTGTTTTTGTGTTTGGTTGGTGTGGGGTGGTAGGGGTTGAGGGGATTTTGTGTGTGGGTTCTGTTGAGGGCTGTGTTTATTCTTCCCCCCCCCCCATTCCCCTAGGCTGTGCTCGGCTATCTGTCAGTGCCTGCCCTGTCTCCCTTTCCTACGACTGGCATCATCTTACTAGTTCTCTCTGTTGCTCTCTTTCTTTTTGTGTTCTGTTACAGTCAAGGTTCATTTGCTGTTATTTTTAAGAGATCTTTAACAATAGCTTCTTTTGCAGAATCAATCTTGTTTCGTGCCATTTCTGTCTTGAATGTCACTTTGACTGCATGTTTTTTTTTCCAATGAATACCTGCCAAGTCTCTAAAAATTTATCTGAGGGGCCATGCCCTTCTCTCTTGTTATTGCAATAATACTTTTAATGTCTTTTATATCCCCTGTCTTCTTTTGCCATAGGTCCTCCCTTCTGCCTCATAAAGCCCATGAATAATAAGTGATCACTCCCTCTCCTCTTCCCATTTCTATTCTCTCCATATTTCTAGAACTAATATAAGCATCTTCTTAGTTGTTTTCCTTATCATCTCCCAAATGTCCCGGTGGCCTGATATAGTTTCTGCATTTGACTACTTCTTTCCCTTTATCAGCCCGTTGCTGTCCACTGATGTTTCTGTTCCCAGCAACTTGCTCCAATTGGTCCTTATCTCTATATTCTGCTTCAGCACTTCCAGTTCTGCCACCAAGCTCTGTATCTTTGCCTCAGCAGCTCTCTGTAGATATCTTCTCTTCCACTGTATTGCAAAACTTGTTTAATTTTTTTCCCACTCTTGTTCCACTGTGCTTTTGATTCTTTTTGCCCATGCTCCTTTCTCAGACCAGCCATCCTCGGTTCCCTTGCCTTTACATTCTACCTTTATTTTTTTTTAGTTAAGCTGTGTGTGTGGGTGTGTGTGTGAAGTCTTACCTCCTTGCACTGCCCTTCAACTTTCTTCTTACTAGATTCACTCCTTCCTTACATTAATAGCTCTGACGTACCTACTCTTAAAACAATGTATGGATCCTACCTACACTTTTTTTTTCGTTGTAGTTATACCACTTCCTGACTTAAGTGAGACCGACAGAAAACCTCCTGACATCCCTGAGACTCATCTCGAACTTCTGTTTGCACATGTTCCGATTTCCCAACTCTCATAGTTTTTCTCTGTCTACCATCTTAAATTTGTATGTTGCTCTCAGGTCTTCCTGGATCTTCAGTCCTCCACAGTCGTTAGAATCAATTCCATCAGCATCTTTTCATAGCTCTTACTGTCTAGCAGTGGATTTAATCTCATTCCAAACCTCCACACTGTCTCTATTTTTTTAACATATTATATCTTTCTTGGTTCCATTCTGGTGCAGCAGATTCCAAGGCTTTTCTTAAATTCGCTAGACGAGCACTGACTGGAAAAATTTAGTAGCTTATTGTATGCCTAGATCTTTCTCTGCAAGTCAGATCTGAAGTCTTTATCTTCTAAGTCAATTCTCCGTTTTCAGCCTTGCTCAGTTTTTCCCACCTTTCTCAACATTGCATTTGTTGGGATTGAGTTCAAGCAGCCACTTCTGATCAATCCTAAAGCTTTTCCAGATACATTTGTTGCATTTCTCTGTCTTCATCAGTCTTTATTCTAATCAGTTTTACATCACCACCAAACACTAATATACGACAAAAGCCCTTGAGGAATGACTTTCACAGATACCAGAACAATATTGGACCCAACACAGATTTCTGGGGAATCCTACTAGTTACTCCACCCCTTCTGATATCTCTTCTCTGATGTGTTTATTCCTTTGTTTGCAAATTTACAGGATTGCATACCTTATTTTAAAGTTTAAAAGTATGGTTATTAATCTCCTCTTCATTTAGACATGCATAAATATTACAAACGTATAATATTTACACATTTTTATATAAAAAATTCTTCAGTGTTTGAAGCATATACAAAGATTTTTTTCATAAAAAAGATCTTACCCTAGAGTTTGCACCAAAATGTTTGTTTTAGTAGTCAGAAAGTTCAACATTAGTAACAGTAGTCACCTCAGATGCAAGATTACTGAGACACTGTCTTTTAGTTGGTTTAAGGTACAGCGCTGGCAATGTGAGAGATGGAAGAGTATCAATGGGACTGACGACAATCCTAGGCTGTCCTAGTGTCATACTCTGGATATCAACTGGAAAGACAAATCTGGAGACTCGAGTACACCCTTCTCTTTCATTTCGTGTGTTGATACCGGAGTAGTGGATTGTGGGTAACACTGAGTAGCAACCGGTGGGTAACACTGAATGGTAGCCGGCGGGTAACACTGAGTAGCAACCACAGGGTAACACTGAGTAGCTGCTGGCCGGGTACATTGCTGTGCAGGTTCGTCTCCAGATTTGATGCGGACTGTTACTTGTTCAGTGTTACTTTCCACTTGCTCTGGTTTTTCTGACAGGTCTTGACTTGATGGTACCTGTGCAGACAAAACATGATAATTATGGTGATGATAATTTGAAATATAAGGAAACTGTGGAGAATAATCTGAGTAGAGGACGAAGAAAAAGAATAAGTATTACGAATATAATTGTAAGCATCACATGAAATTATAACTATTAAAAAAATAATATACACTATAAATTTCTGGGTAATCCCACATTGTGTACAAGAAACTCTCTAAGCAGTCAGTGATCATCTAGCAACTTGAGAGAGGCAGAAGTTAACAAGTTTAGTTAGACTCAGACTACGTTTCTTAAAATAATTAAATAACTTCCAGTTACGAGGTCACACACGAAGGTGATTTCTCATTTCCAGAAAATTATGCCACAGTGTTTTAGAGATTAATATCTTACAAAAGGTAACTTCATTGGAGTAGCAAGTAGAACTAATTAACTACACAGAAGACCGTCAATTACTCAGGGAATCTAAATAAAGTTGTGATTCTCAAAGTAATACAGGAAAAAAAAGCTACTTAATTAACGGGTGAGGAGTAAGGCGACTTTCTAAGTAACATCAGGTAACGTGGGATGAAGTCAGAAGTATTTATTTTGTAGCGACTTAGCGGGTGTAATCTGGGTGGATGAGATGGCCAGGGAACTTGTGATGCAGTTGTATTGTGGATGTCTTCAACCTCCGTAGCCACAGCAGAAGTTAAACTAATAAGTGATTTTTAACAGGTAGAATCAGGTAACCTCGGCATGCAAGGTAATGAGAGAGATTTAACAAGTCAAGTCAGCTAGCGAGCCTCCGGTACTCAGCGAGAAGTGTGACCTACCGGCTGCTGTCATGAGACAGGATCCTTGGATGGGAGTGGATACTGTGAGGTAGTGAAAGTGTTCATAGTGAAGAAGGAAGGTCCGTTCTCTTGGTCAGGTGGTTTCTTTCTCACTGACTTGGAAGATCCGTCACAGGAGAAGGCGAACTTGAGTTCCTTGCTCATTTCTGTCCAAACTGAAGCCTGGGGAAAGTAAATTGGTAAGTGTTTGTTGGATGTTTGTATTGTCGGAATATCCAGGAGGAGGACTACGGACATAATGCAAAGTTATTCTTTTTTTTTACTTTCTAGAAAGTTGTTAGGTCAAGTGTGCTTCAGCCGGACTTTTGTTATAGGCTAAAAATTATTACAATAAAACTCGAGCACTTGCATTTCATTAATGTGCTTTTGATATTAACAAAATAAAAAAGTCACAACACTTGCTTAGGTTCGTCATTGCGTATTAGGTTTTAACTAAAATTTTATGTTAATTCATAAAGATATTTCTTTAAAATAACATTAGGAACATCTATAATTTCATTTCTGTAATAGTGCGAGCTGCACTGTGACAACTTCTTAATATGAACAAGAGATAAGCTTTCAAAAACTGGTGGCAGTAAATACATATAATGTTACGTCCGGAGATTTAACTCAGTTTGTCCTCTAAGAGCATTGTAAAGTAGGATCGAAATATTCAGTTTTTGTAGTTTTTCCGAACTTAGGGATTAGTTTTAGGCGATTTATAAATGCGCATTAACGTTTTTGATGCTATAGTTAATTTATCATCAGCCTGAAAGAAATGATCATTGGTATAAGACTATACTGTGGATGTAGGCTTTAAAATTTACTTCTATGAGGCGTAGCCATAGGAATTTGGAGTGACTGTGAGGTGCGACCGAATGAAATAGTAATCACTTACAGGTGTAAGAAATGCATATAGTTAGGTGACACTGAGAGGTGCAGGAATTGCACTTAGGTTTCACTGAGAGGTGCAGGAATTGCACTTAGGTGTCACTGAGAGGTGCAGGAATTGCACTTAGGTTTCACTGAGAGGTGCAGGAATTGCACTTAGGTGTCACTGAGAGGTGCAGGAATTGCACTTAGGTGTCACTGAGAGGTGCAGGAATTGCACTTAGGTTTCACTGAGAGGTGCAGGAATTGCACTTAGGTGTCACTGAGAGGTGCAGGAATTGCACTTAGGTTTCACTGAGAGGTGCAGGAATTGCACTTAGGTGTCACTGAGAGGTGCAGGAATTGCACTTAGGTTTCACTGAGAGGTACAGCAACTGCACACAAGAATCACTGTTTTGTGCAGCAGTAGAACAGTCACTGTAAGATCTTCCTAATAGACTCACCTGAAGGTGAAACTTTATGTACAGCCAGAGGAGAATAAGTTACTGTGTTCGACTGTAGTGCAGGAGCGTCACTGCGAGGTAAAGATATAACATAGATTTGTCACTGTAGATACAACTATAAGTTGGAGTACGAGTGAGATGCAGCAACAGAAGAGAGAAATACCTGAGTTATATCCCAGTAACTGAGTATTACTTCTTATTAACTTTTCTGTTCCTTCCTCCATCAAAAGCTGTCAGACTGACAGCTATAGTTCTACAAGGGATTGTTCACGTTCTGTTCACGGCAGTGCTGAACACGACATGTGATTATAATGAGTCTGACCATCAATGTGATCAATATGAGAAAATTTGATTCATCATTCTATAAGCTTACTTAATACAATGAATGTAACACTAAATTTCTACTATTTTTCTCAACCCGAAAGTGTCAAAGAAAACTGAAAACTCAGTATTTTCCTACTTTCTGGGGGTTAATTAAGATACTTACCCATATATACCTGATGGTCATTCAAATTTCATATTTTTATTTTTATTATAATTCTAATATTTATATAATGGTAGACTTAAAGCATTACTTAAGCAAACGACTGCGATTGTTTGTTGAGTTTGTTTGTGTCCAAGAGTGCTACGCAAAGTATTCCTGAATTCTAAGTGGTCCAGCCTTCACTTAAGTTGCTAAAAGGTAAGAAGCTGCCTGCCTGAGGAGACATTCTCTCTCACATTAGACACAACCTGGACTTGGTGAGTGTGTGTGTGTGTGTGTGTGTGTGTCTGACGACTGTGTCTCCTGACCTGCATTCTCGTAATATTTAGTGCAAGTGTTGATACTTGTCAGAGTGATATGCTTTAATTAAATTAATTAACTTACTCATTTATTCAGATGGGACCAGTTACTGAGGGAATTGTGGTACGGTTGGCCACACGGAAGTTGAGACGAATTAAGGCCGAGTACAACATATAGTAAATCTACGAAGTAGCAAACAGTGTTTAGTAATGAACGAAATCGTGTGCTGACACAAATAGTATTATAATCGAAGAGATGAATCGCAGATGACTTGCCATGATTAGTAGATGAGTTACTGTTTTATGGCTGTAATCTCAGTTCTGTAAGTTAAGGACTTTATGTTAATTATATATGTGATATTTGCACAAAGAGGTGTAGTGTCTCTGTCTACAAACACTGAAATCTTTCTTTAATTGGTAAATTAGGGTTGAAAGTATTCTTGACTGGTTACTTTAATGGCCCTCCAATAGTCTTAAGGCTTGACACCAAAGGAGAATAAATTAATTTTTTTTAGTAATGATTTGTTGGATGATTGTGTAATATTTCTATGTATTTATAGAAAAAATCTCTCTCTCTCTCTCTCTCTCTTCTCTCTCTCTCTCTCTCTCTCTCTCTCTCTCTCTCTCTCTCTCTCAGAGGTAACAATGGTGATTAATACTGACAAGTATTAATCAATAATTAGCACATTTAAGAAAGAGATATTTCGCCTAACAGTTGATTTTTCAATCTAATACAGAAAAAAGACAACTGAGTATATGTACGATGGGTCAGATCAAGTGGTGCTCAGACTGGAAGGTACCGCAGGATGATGTGTGTGTGTGGGAACTCACCTTTTTGTACACACCTCTTTGTGGTTGCAGGGGTCGATTCATAGCTCTTGGTCCTGCCTCTTCGCAACTAGGTCCGCTCTCTCCCTGCTAGAAGAACCTTATCGTACCCCATCTTAAAGCTATGTATGACTTCTGCCTCCACTATTTTACTCTCCTTAAGGTTTACTATTCAAATAGTAGAAGTCTAAGAAATAAGATAGATGAGCTAAGATTACTTGAAAGCGCAAGTAATATAGATATTATTGCTATAACAGAGACCTGGTTCAACTTGAAAGATAGAGAAATGCCCTCTGAATGCAACATACAGGGTTATAAACTGTTCCATACTGATAGGGTCAACAGGAAGGGTGGTGGAGTGGCGATGTATGTCAGAGATAATTTAAATTGTTGTGTTCGACAAGATATAAGATTAGATATAAGATTAGAAGAATCTGTTTTGCTACAGTTTCTCGAGGGTCGTGGAAAGTTAATTTTGGGTGTGATTTATAGGCCCCCAAACCTTGATAGAGAGTGCAGTAAGCTGATATGGGACGAAATTCATAAGGTATCAAGATATGAAATGTTGTGTTAATGGGAGATTTTAACTTTAGACAAATTGATTGGAACAATATGACAGGAAATCTTGAGTCTAGTGACTTTCTTGATACGGTTCAGGATTGCTTTTTAAAACAGTTTGTGACAGAACCAACTAGAGGAAACAATCTGCTTGACTTGGTTCTTGCCAACAAAGAATCACTAATTAATAATCTTGAAGTTAATGATGAGCTTGGGGAAAGTGATCACAAATCACTTAGTTCCAATATACCATGGAGGTACCTGAATAACTGCAATTAAATCTCTGTCCCAGACTTTCGTTTGGCTGATTTTATGGGACTGAAAAATTACCTGGGTGGGCTAAATTGGGATGTCATGACTATGGGTCAGGTAGGTGATCTTGGTTTCCAATATGACGTTTTTCAGAGCATAGTTCTAGCTGCCCAGACAACTTTTGTTCTGAGTAGGGAAATTAGATCTAACAAAAATGATCCAAAAGAGAGACATAAACAAGCATATCAACAGAGGCGATGGGCAGTTAAGATATCAATATATTCAATTAAAGAGAAATATAAAAAGGAATAAGAAAAGCAAAAAAGGATTACGAGGCTAAGGTCACAAGGGATTCGAAGACTAACCCAAAAGTGTTCTTTCAGGTATATAGAAGTAAGATTATTGACAAGATAAGCCCACTTAAGAGTAACTCTGGTCAGATCACTGACAGTGATGAGGATATGTGTGAAATTTTCAATTCTTACTTCCTCTCAGTTTTTATTCCGGAAGACAATAGCGAAATTCCAGAAAAAAATAGATTATGTAGAACAGGACGATAATAAACTATGCGCGATTGTGGTAACTAGTGACATGGTCCTCAGACAAATAGAGAAATTAAATGCTAACAAATCCCCAGGTCCTGATGAACTGTTTGCAAGGGTGTTAAAGGAATGTAAAGAAAAACTTAGCATACCTTTGGTTAATCTTTTCAACATATCACTACAAACTGGCATAGTGCCTGACAAGTGGAAAAGGGCTGATGTAATAACTATTTACAAGGCAGGTGACAGGTCCTTGGCTTCGAACTACAGCCTTACCTCCATAGTGAGAAAATTTATGGAATCAATAAGTGCCGAAGCCATTCCTACCCATCTCGAAAGGCATAAATTGATTAATGAATCACAGCATGGTTTTACAAAGGGGTGTTCCTGTCTTACGAATTTATTAACTTTCTTCACTAAGGTATTTGAGGAGGTAGAATATGACATTGTGTATATGGACTTCAGTAAGGCTTTCGATAGAGTTCCACATCAGAGGCTACTGAGGAAACTTAAGGCACACGGAATAGGAGAATTTTTTTCCTGGGTTGCGGCATGGTTGACAAATAGGCAGCAGAGAGTTTGCATAAATGGGGAGAAATCGGAATGGGGGCACGTCACAAGCGGTGTTCCACAGGGGTCAGTGTTGGGCCCCTTGTTGTTCCCAATCTACATAAAAGACATAGATGAGGGAAAAAATAGCGACATAAGCAAATTTGCCGATGACACCAAAATAGGCCGTCCAATTCATTCTAATGAGACAATAGTGCATTAGTGTTCGCAATAAAGGTAACAGAATCCTTGGCTTCATATCAAGAAATATAAATAATAGGAGTCCTCAGGTTGTTCTTCAACTCTATGTATCCTTGGTTAGGCCTCATTTAGATTATGCTGCGCAGTTTTGGTCACCGTATTACAGAATGGATATAAATGCACTGGAAAACGTACAAAGGAGGATGACAAAGTTGATCCCATGTATCAGAAATCTTCCCTATGAGGATAGACTGAAAGCCCTGAACCTGCACTCTCTAGAAATGCGTAGAATTAGGGGGGATATGATTGAGGTGAATAAATTGAAAACAGGAATTAATAAAGGGAATGCAAATGGCGTGCTAAAAATATCTAACATAGACAGGACTCGCAGCAATGGCCTTAAATTGGAAAAATTCAGATTCAGGAAGGATATAGGAAAGCACTGATTTGGCAATAGAGTTGTGGATGAGTGGAACAAACTCCCGAGTGTTGTGTAATTTTGAAAATAGGTTAGATAAATACATGAGTGGGTGTGGGAGGGTGTGAGTTGGACCTGACTAGCTTGTGCTACTAGGTCGGATGCAGTGCTCCTCCCTTAAGTGACGTGTCTGACCTCACTAGGTCAAGGCATTGGCTTAAGCCGGTACGAGAATTGGAGCTGCCTCGCATAGGCCAGTAGGCCTGTTGCAGTGTTCCTTCTTTCTTATGTTCATAAAGATTTTTATGATATGGGATGTTAGTGCTATCGGTCTATAGTTCTTTGCAATTGCTTTACTGCCACCTTTGTGGAGTGGAGCTATGTCTGTTGTCTGTAGTGAGTGCAGGATGACCCCAGTGTCCATACTCCCTCTCCATGACAGGGGCTTCTTGCAGTTCTTGATGAACACAGAGTTCCATGAGTTTGGGCATGAGGCAGAGTGCATGGGCATGACAATTATTGCCTTTTCAAAGTCTTGTAGTGTTAGGATAATGTCCGAGATTTTTGAGATGACCAGATTTTGGGTCTCGTTCATAAAGATCTCATTTGGATTGTCGATTCTCAGTCTGGGCAGCGGTTCGCTGAACACTGAGTCGTATTTTGTCTCTAGTATCTCGCTCGTTTCTTGGCTGTCATCTAGACGGACGTCGTTGTATTTCATGAGGCGGTTGGCAGAATTCCGGTGTTGTACGCAGGTGTTGTTCAAATTATCTTTCTCACGTGCATTAATGTGTTCATTGAGACGTGTTTTGAAGTTTCTTCCCTTTTTATCTACGTGTTTTCTGTCACAGCCTCCGCAAGGTACAGTGTAAACCCCTTCACTGGTCAGTAATTTAGTGCTGCCTGTCTGTCTTCTTAAAAATCGGGACTATTTTTGCTGTCTTCAACAACTCAGGTATTTGCCGTGTTTCCATAGACTGTTGTTGGAGCACACACAGTGCATCTGGGCCCTTTCTCAGAACAAAAGGAGAAACATTATCTGGGCTCACCACCTTCGAGGTATCTAGTTTCCCTACCAGTTTCTTTTCCTCTTCCTCAGTTATGTGCAATGTGTCCAGTACTTGTTGGTGCACTCTACCATCTCGATGTGTTGCAAGCCTCTCTGTCTCCACTGTGAATACCTCTCTGAATCGTGAGCTGAACTCTTCACTTACTTCGTGGTCTGTAGATGAATGGTTCAGAGAACCGACAAATTGATAAATTAGACACATGTGCAGCACTTGGGTATCTTTATTGATACCCAAGTGTTGCATATGTGTCTAATTTATCTACTTCGTGGTTATTCCCTTGGAGTTCACCACCTTCCTTACTTCCTCAGCCTAATTACGTGGTCCTCGAGTGTTGTCTTCCTCCACATGTTGCTGCATAACAACTTTGGGTCAGATTTGGCTTTTGATGCTTTGTCATTCTCGTATTGAAGCTGGGTCTCTCTGCTCATCCATGCATATTCATTTCTGGCGCTTCGGCTCAACTCCCTGTTTACTTGAGTTCTTTGCATTCTATACTTTTTTCATACACTAATACACTTGGCTTCGGCCTCTCAACACCTCTGGGTAATCTATGGGCTCACTTTGGTCTTCCCGTTGTGTCATTTTTTAAAAGTTTGTCTTTTCCCATCCTTCTTATACTGCTTCACTCTCCATTGTTAACTCTGCTATGTATTCACAACTTAGGACTAGGGACCTCTCTTGTATGCCATCCCCTATGTATGAACTGTTCAAGATGAGTAGGGGGCCCATCCTTGCTTGTTCGTCGTTCCCCCCTCTCTCTCTTTCTCTGAGTCTGTCTCCCTGTCTCTGTCTGTCTGTCTGTCTGTCTCTCTCTCTCTCTCTCTCTCTCTCTCTCTGGTAGTGTCCCTAACATGTTAGTACATGAAGTTTTCAAGTATCGTCTCCAGCATCTTGGCTCTCCATGTCTCTGGTCCCCCATGTGGCTTCACATTTTCCCAGTCATTCTCCTTATGGTTGAAATCCCCCGAAATGAGTAACTTTACCTTGTTCATTGGGACCCTTCTGGCCACCTCCTTTAGTGTGTCCACCAGCGCTCCCTTGCTCTCATCATATTCCTGATTTTGTCTCCTGTTGTTCATTGGCTTTTCGTACAGCCAACTGCTATCATTACTTTCGGACCCCCGGTTAGAATAGTTGGTATTATGTAATCATCCATTAAACCTCTGACTAGTCCTCCTATCTCCTCAAAACTTCTTTGGTTGTGATGAACAGTGCAACTCCTCTTCCTCTCTCTCAGTTCTTCCTGTCTTTTCTCAGGATCTGATATCCAGACAGGAAGATTGCACCTATTATCACCCCTGATAGCTTTGTCTCTGTGAGTGCTATGATATCCAGAGATTCTTTCTTGCCACTCCTCAGTCTTCTTTGTTATTCCATCTGCTTTGGTGTACCATACCTTTGGATTCCTTTCTAGAGATGTATTCTGGGAGAGGGAGGGGTTGGTGCAGGCTGATGGTGTGGTAGGCAGGTCTGGATATTATGGTAGGCTGCTGTTGTGGTGGTTTTCATGCTGTTGGGGGGGGGGGACTGCGGATGTGGAGTGTGATTTGGTTTTGGTTGTGCTTAGTTGATGTGGGGTGGTAGGGGTTGAGGGAGTGCTGCAGATGCTTCTGATGGTGGCTGTGCTTCTTGTTACTCCCGAGGCTGCACTCTTGTCTGTCAGTACCTATTTGTACTGTTTCCCCTTCCTGCCTCTGGAGCCTTCTAACTCTTTTTCTCAGTTGTTCTCTTACTATTTGTGTTCTCTCACCATCAAGGTACACGTGTTGGTGTTTTGGGGAACCTTTTAACCACGGTTTCTGTTTCAGGATCTTATTTCATACTATTTCTGTCTTGACTGTCAATTTGATTGGGTGGTTCTTTTCCCTCCACCACCACATAGGTCTGAAAATTTGTCAGTTCGGTCATGTCCTTTCCTGTTATGAAGATGATCTCAATCTCTTTTTGCCTCCCCTTTTCTTCTTTCATCATAGGTCTTCCCTTCTGCCTCGTAGAGCTCATGAATAATAAGTGACCTCTACCTCACCTCGTCCCTATTTCATTTCCCTCCATGTCTCTTGGTCGGATTTAAGTATCTCTCTGGTTGTTTCCCGTACCGTCTTCCAGACGTACCAGTGACCTGATTTCGTTTTCTCCAGGAATCTTTTAAACTGATATGAGGAAAACATTGCACCATATCCGTCATATATAAATTTACCTTCTATGTAAGCCACACTTACCTCTGCTACTGTATTAGTGTGATGTAATAATAGGGGGTAAGAGTGGAATATGGAGAGAACTTATATTGTTGGATTTCCTAGTTTATTTTGCTTATATTTGTCTTAAATAACCTAAATTATTGCCCTCCTCGCCTAGAGCTTCCATTGATGCTGACTCTATATATGTATTTTTAACAGATTGTATCCTACTGTACCAATTGTGATGTAATCCCCAGCATCCCTATCCCCATCACTTATTACTGAAGCAACTTCTGCACAAGTTGGTCACTTCCTTACTTTAAATAACTCCTCGTGCCACAGGTTATCCTAGTAACACTTTGGAAATAGTTTACATCCTAATAATTTACTTTTACCTCGTTATAGTTCAATGACTAAATAAGAATTGAGAAAAAGTTTTTTTTTATTGTTGCAAGTTTTTCGTAATAAATAAATCCTCGTGAAAGACTTTTGTCTATTCTATTGGGATGGTCAGAATGCACTCATGAAGGCAGAGGCACTCACGTGTTCCTCAGTAGCCAGTTTTCTTGATTTCCACACAAACTCGCAGACAGCAACGACAGAGGCGAGACCCATACCAGCGAGGAGCACCACGAAGACGCCACCTACGTTGTTCAGACCCAGTTCGTTCGCTTTCGAAGAACTCTTAGATTCATCGTCCTGCGAAGAGGGCGAGAACACTAAATCAGAAAGATGTGCCGTACAAACTTTAGTTGGGTTAAAACGATTTTTTTTTTTACAAACTAAATCAGAGAAAGTGATTTGTTGAAAACGGGTTAGTTTTTTATATTAATAATTAAAATATTTGTTTCAGCTTCATTTTTAAATTAAATTTTTCTTAAATTATATAACAGATTAAAAAAATTCCTAAGTCTAGAATATACTAGCTAACAGAGATTTATTTACAGGACCTTTGCAAAACAAATAAAAAGAAAGGTATTTATCACTTTATGGGAAATGAGGCAAGTTATGAAAAAGATTTGGGATGATAAATTAATAAAGGTTCTACAGTAATATTTGAGAAGTTCAAGACATTATGTAAGAGGGGAAGTTGAACCTGGTGAAAGAAGGAGACGAGGTTCAAGGGTCGTATACATTAAAGAACTCGCAACATCATCATGCTTATCATTCTATCATACACATTCTTTTAAGTTAACTTATGTTTAAATTAATGTGTAAAGAATACAACACCAGTTTAATATTAAGCGGGATTCAGCCGTTACAGAGACAACGACGTCCTTAAGTATGTTGGAAAGTGGTAAACTAATCTATACTTTCCTATCCCAGTACCTCATATCAGTTCCATACAGCTACTAGGCTCTCCTAGCCTCTAATAACATACTCTGTCATTGTAAACACCTCCCACTATCTGAAAGAACCTCTAACCATCCCAACCTGCAACATTAACCAACAACTTCTGTCAGATATTACAAAAATGAAAGTCTTCGGAATAAAAAAAGATTAGTATTCCCTAAGGGCTAACAAATAATAAGAAAGGTAAGATAAAACAAAAGAGGCGGAAGAGTATCAATAATATTCAGAAACAAATCTTAGAAACTCTAAACCTTTAGAAACTTGGAATTTCAAGGGTTATTTAGGTATAATGTTATGTTCGATGAAAATAACTGGTAATTAACTGGTAAATAACTGGTAATTAACTGGTAAATAACTGGTAATTAACTGGTAAATAACTGGTAATTAACCACCAAACAACAGAAGCCCGAAAAGGGAGTATGATCAAAATAAGAGGACAATGTTTCTCCTATAGGAAACAGTGGCAAAGCAAACAGAAAAAACCAACATGGAGAGTTAACAAAAGGAATCATTAATAAACAGTTATGTGGGACAATATGTGAAGGAAGGAACGAGAGTGAGAGGTAGGAATGAGTTACAAGACCTCACTTGGTTTTCACTCAAAATAAATATAACTCAACTGAAGTTACTTCAGTGTTAGTAATTATGTGATCCTAACTTCTCAGTTCTTGATGTAAATGTGAATCAAGAAAGTGATTAACAGGAAACGAGATTACACAAAAGTGGACTGTAGAGGCGTCAGACACTTTCTGAGAGAAACGTAGAGGCGTCAGACACTTTCTGAGAGAAACGTAGAGGCGTCAGACACTTTCCGAGAGAAACGTAGAGGCGTCAGACACTTTCTGAGAGAAACGTAGAGGCGTCAGACACTTTCTGAGAGAAACGTAGTGGCGTCAGACACTTTCTGAGAGAAACGTAGAGGCGTCAGACACTTTCCGAGAGAAACGTAGAGGCGTCAGACACTTTCTGAGAGAAACGTAGAGGCGTCAGACACTTTCCGAGAGAAACGTAGAGGCGTCAGACACTTTCTGAGAGAAACGTAGAGGCGTCAGACACTTTCTGAGAGAAACGTAGAGGCGTCAGACACTTTCCGAGAGAAACGTAGAGGCGTCAGACACTTTCTGAGAGAAACGTAGAGGCGTCAGACACTTTCTGAGAGAAACGTAGTTGTAGAGGGAAATGGAAGGCGACGCTGTACTAGAAGAAGAGACGAAATAGTGTAAATTGCAAAGCTTTAAAAGAGCATTAAAATATAAGAAAAAAAAAAACAATAATCCCTTGGTTTAATTAAACAAGAATGTAAGTAATTGCTAGTAGGACATGAAGAAAAAATACAACAAATCAAAATGCAGAAAAGCTGGAAATAAGTAGGAGAGCTATAAATAAATAAGCAAAAGTAAGGACAAAAGTAAGAAAAGAAAATGAATGTCAGCTTGTAAATACTATAATATCAAAGACCGGAACTGAACCAAATTTACTTTACATCATTCAAGGAAAAACACGACTTTAATGGAACAGATAATTCAATTTTTTTTTGCATATTTCTACCACATTTTTGCTCTTCGTATTTATGTCAACAGTGAGAGTTTAGGTTCTCTCAACCAACATTTTTATGGTCAACAGTCTTTTGTATCAATAGTTTAGCCTAGCTATTATTTTCTCTTCCTTAGTTTTGGTAATTAAACAAGTAGATCGACTGAAGGAAAATAAATCCCGGGCCCTGGTGAACTTTTTTCAAGGGTTCTTAAGGAGTGCAAAATCGAACTTTGTGAACCATTAACTAACATTTTTAATATATCTCTTCAAACAGGTGTAGTGTCTGATATGTGGAAGATGGCTAATGTAATTCCTGTTTTTAAATCAGGGGATAAGTCGTTACCGTCAAATTACCGCACAATAAGCTTGACCTCAGTTGTAATCAAATTACTAGAGTCAATTATAGCTGATATTATAAGAAGCCTTATTGATAAGCATAATTTGAATAATGATACTCAGCATGGATTTATGAGGGGCCGTTCCTGCCTGATTAATTTACTAACTTTCTTCGGTAAAGCTTATGAGGCTGTTGATCATGGTAAAGAATTTTTTTAATTATTTATTCAGATTTTAGTAAAGCTTCTGATAGAGCACCGTACGAGAGACTGTTAAAGAAAGTGGCAGCTCATGGTATTGAGGGAAAAGCGCTGTCATGGCTCACCAACAGGAAGCAGAGAGTCTGCATAAATGGGGTGAACTCTGAATGAGGATCAGTCACGAGTGGCGTTCCACAGGGATTAGTTTTGGGCCCATTGTTACTCATAATATACATTAATGAACTTGACGAGGGAATAACAGGTGATATGCGCAAATTCGCTGACGATACAAAAATAGGTAGGATTATTAATTCAGAGGAAGATGCCACCGTACTTCAGGAGGGTTTAGACCAGCTCATGTCATGGTCTGAAAAGTGGCAGATGCATTTCAGTGTGGACAAATGCAAAGTCCTAGCTATTATTTTCTCTTCCTTAGTTTAGCCTAGCTATTATTTTCTCTTCCTTAGTTTTGCCTAGCTATTATTTTCTCTTCCTTAGTTTAGCCTAGCTATTATTTTCTCTTCCTTAGTTTAGCCTAGCTATTATTTTCTCTTCCTTAGTTTTGCCTAGCTATTATTTTCTCTTCCTTAGTTTTGCCTAGCTATTATTTTCTCTTCCTTAGTTTTGCCTAGCTATTATTTTCTCTTCCTTTTTGGTGCCTTGTTTTTGTTTACATCCTATTTGTCCACCTTTTTTTATAGTGGATTATGTATCAGCAACATGATTATTTTTGTCTATTTTGTTACTTATACAAGATTACATGGTATATAGTCGTTGAAATCCCATGTTCAGATTTGCTAGTTCATCAAATGTTCAGTGGTTTATGATCATCAGTTCTTCTATAACAACTTCAGTGGTTCACAATTTTGTCTAATTTCTTAGAATTTTGCTTCAGTAATAACTGTGGTGTGAAGATTTTCCAATACTCCTTTATAAACTTCAATATTGGTTTTTACATAAATGAAGTCAGAGTAACATTGATTTATCACTGGTCTCTGAGACGGCCTGTAAGGAAGATAAAATTCCCAGCTTGTCTATGTAGGGTTAAAAGCGAAGTAAATAGGATGATCCATTTTATTACCCTACAAATATGATAAAACCCGCCGTGTCTGGTGTTCTGTTCAGTGACTAGTCCGACATAACTGGATTTAAGTTACGCATAATTTAAAAAAACACACACACATTATTATGAAGGAACTAATAGTGCTTGCATGGTGCTGGAAGACGACCTGGAAAATAAAGCAACAGAGTACAAGCAACTAGGAGACCATGGAGGATACAGCGTCTCCTCTACCTCACATCTCACTGCCTGACTCACCAAGAGTCTTTCTCTAAATTACTTAATTCATCAAACTAAATGGTACCAACCAGGGAATGCTGGAAATGATGGGTAATAGTGAATATTTGGGGGTCACAGAGAAGAAAAAATTAATTGTCCTTTTAAAATGGTGTTTCTTTGTAAAGAAAGAGTTGTGTAGTAGTTTACATATTATGCTTTCGTCTTTATATCCTTATACTCTCACCTCAGTATATTTTTATATCATGTAATTATACAGCAACCACTTGTGGGAGATTTTGCATGAGGAATACGAAGACCCTGAATGTGAGAGACAGTATTCATCTTCATCGATATCCAGCTGCTGAGACGGAGATACTTAAGATAAGTTATCAGATCTCTGTTTAATTCCCTACAAGTGTTTTATTTTGTTTCGTTCCTGGACATAATGAGCTACGAGGCTGTGTGTTATTTCGGGGATAATCCTTGTCTTCTTCTCTTCTTCCGGAAAAGGGTACCTCTCGACTTTTTTTTTTTTATTTATTTTTTTGCTTGATGCTTCCTTGTCTCTCATCTGTCTTTGTCAGCATTTCAGTCTTCCTTCCTCCGTTTCTCTTTCCTATAAACCACGTCAAAAAATAGTGTAGGGTAGGGTTTGGTTGGCAGGGACGAGGGAGTGGGCTGAGCCCGTGCAGGTATTTATTTATTTATATATATACTTATTAATTTGAACATGATACATAGAAGTACAAGGAAATACAGTGGTTAAGTGTAACATGTTAAGTGTAACAGTTAACATTTAAGCACAAATAAGTATTTCGAAGACAGGTCATAAGGTCATTTACTGTGTTGCTGAGCATTCAGTAGAAGGAAGTATTCTGTTTGATAATGTAATTAAAAATAACAAAGTTTGATTGGGTCACAGGTTAAACATTTATGAGATACAATTATTCAGTATTTATTTGGTTGTGGATGAGAAAGTGATTTTTAAGAAGAGACTTGAATTTATAAACAGACAGTATTTCTTTTATATTCACAGGTAATGAATTCCAGATTTTAGGGCCTTTTATGTGCATTGAGTTTTTGCATAGTGTGGGATGGACACGAGGAATATTAAAGAGTGATCTGTGTCTTGTGTTATGGTCATGTGTTCTGTTGAGGTTGGTAAGGAGACGTTTGAGGGGAGGATTTATATCTGAGTTAAGTATTCTATGTATGTAGTAGGTACAATAATAAGTATGGATGTTTTGTATGGTGAGTAGGTTTAGAGTTTTGAATATTGGTGGAGTGTGCTGCCTGTAGTGGGAATTTGTTATCATTCTGACTGCAGCCTTTTGTTGGGTAATTAATGGTCTGAGATGGTTTATTGTTGTTGAGCCCCATGCACAAACTCCATAGGTGAGATAGGGGTAAATAAGCGAGTGATATTGGGCCAGGAGGGCTGACTGTGGAACACAGTACCGTATCTTCGATAGTATGCCTACGGTCTTGGAAATTTTCTTGGAAATTTGTTGTATATATGTTTGAAATTTGAGTCTATTATCAAGGTGGATTCCTAAGAATTTTCCCTCTGTGAGCTTTGTGATAGGTGATCCGTTTATCATTATGTTAAGAGAGACATCTGTAGCTCTGTTACCAAACTGAATGAAGTAGGTTTTGTCAATGATGAGAGTAAGTTTGTTAGTCCTCATCCAGGTAGATATTTTCTGTAATTCGGTATTCATAGTACTGGCTAGCGTGACTGGGCTCGGGTGAGACAAGATGTATGTAGTGTCGTCTGCAAATAGTGTGGGTTTGAGTAGTTGCGATGCATTTGGTAGGTCATTTATGTAAACGAGAAGGAGAAGAGGGCTTAGGACACTTCCCTGTGGGACACCTACTGTAATTGGCCGTGCGGAAGAGTTTGCTCCATTTGTGTACACATATTGGCTTCTGTTGCTGAGGTATGACTTTAAGTAGTTGAGGGAGTGCCCTCTTATACCATAGTGTGACAATTTTATGTGGAGCAAGTCGTGGTCAACTGTATCAAAAGCTTTACGTAAATCAATGAAGATTCCCAGTGGGACTTCTTTTTCTCTAGTGCAGTGTATATTTGTTCTAGCTTGTGTATAATTGCATCGTTCGTATTTTTATTAGGCCTGAAGCCAAAATGACAGGGGTTGAGTATGTTGTGGGGGATGAGATAGGAATAGATTCGCTTATGAATTAATTTTTCGAAGATTTTAGAGAGAGGGTGTAAGTTGGATATTGGCCTATAGTTATTCAAGTCTGTTTGGTCTCCTCCTTTATGGATCGGGGTGACCCTCGCTATTTGAGAACTGTAGGGAAGGTAGAGGATTCGATGGATTTGTTAAAGAGTGTTGCAATGATTGGTGGCAGCACTTACGACACTTTTTTGTACATAAAGGGTGGTAAGGTATTTAAATCTCCTGTCTTGTTTTTCAGTGTGTTGATAATAAGGGAGACTTCAGTTGGGTTAGTCGGAGCTAGGCACAGTGTGTTGAACAGTGTGAGGTAGTCATTGGGTGGGGTATTTGAGCTTGGGATTTTATTGGCAAGGGTTTTTCCTATGGTGGAGAAGAAATCATTGAGTCTGTTTGCTGTTCCAGTAGGTGGGAGTTGCGCCGTTTCGTGATATCTTTTTTGTTACTAGAATTTCTGATAGGGTTTTCCAGGTCTTTTTTATATCACCTTTTAAGCTGGATAATCTGTTCTCATAATACAATTTTTTTGCCTTTCTTATCAGGCTGGTTAGGAGTGATGAGTAAAGTTTTGTTTGGTCTCTGGTTATGTGCCCATTCTGTATTGTTTTTCGTATAGGTGCTTTATATTTATGGATTTGAGGATTCTGGGTGTTTGCCAGGGACTGTTCAGTCTCTTAGCTGTCATCTGCTTAGTTTTTTTAGGGCAGTGCTATGATTAGCTATGAGGAAGGTAGGGTAGTGCACTGTGGTATTATCTGTGATTATGTCTGATTTTAAAGGGGATATGGTGTTGGTCCAGATGTGGTCAAGTAGGGAAACACTAGTCTCTGTAACTCTTGTAGGTTTTGTTACTGTTGGTAGCAACATCCAGTTACTCATAGTGTTTGTGAATTCAGTAACGTGTGGGTCCTGGTCTTGCAGGAGATTTATACTGAAGTCACCTGAGAGTAGTAAGTGATCTTTATTCATGCGTGCATCAGTTATCATACTTCCTAGGTTGTCACTAAAACGGCTAATGTTTGACTGTGGTACTGTGTAGATGTTTATCACTGTGAGAGGTTTTTGTAGCCATTTGGACTTAAATTTAGCTATTATATATTCCCATGTTCATCCCTTGTGCAAGTATTAGTGATACATTCTAGTTAGTCTGAGTGGTACACAGCTGTGCCACCCCCTTGTTGATCTGTCCTACAGTTGTGTATGGCTGTGTAACCAGGAATGGCATAAACATCTGTAGTATCAGGCTTTAGCCAGGTTTCGGTGAGAGTAATGATGAAAATACTGGAATGCAGGGAATTTAGTAATGCTATGAGGTCATCGTAATGTTTGCTTAAAGATCTGATATTGTAGTTAAAAACAGTTATGTTGTTGTTAGCTCTGAGAAGTGCCTTTGATTGTTCTGCTGTGTAGTAATTACAGTTACTATTTGATTCATTTAAGTCATTCAATAAGAGGTTGGTATCAGGATCAATGCTTGTAATCATAAGATTTATAGTGAATCTATAATTATAATTAAGAATAAGACAAAGTAAATATTCTAAAGCTAAAAAATATGCTTGCTCATCGCAGGGATGAGGGAGTGGGCTGAACCCGTGCATGTATGATTGCTCATCACAGGGATGAAGGAATGGGCTGAACTCGTGCATGTATGATTGCTCATCACAGGGATGAAAGAGTGGGCTGAACCCGTGCATGTATGATTGCTCATCACAGGGATGAGGGAGCGGGCTGAACCCGTGCATGTATGCTTGCTCATCACAGGGATGCAGGAGTGGGCTGAACCCGTGCATGTATGCTTGCTCATCACAGGGATGAAGGAGTGGGCTGAACCCGTGCATGTATGCTTGCTCACCACTGGATGAGGGAGTGGGCTGAACCTGTGCATGTATGATTGCTCATCACAGGGATGAAGGAGTGGGCTGAACCCGTGCATGTATGATTGCTCATCACAGGGATGAGGGAGTGAGCTGAACCAGTGCATGTATGCTTGCTCATCACAGGGATGAAGGAGTGGGCTGAACCCGTGCATGTATGCTTGCTCATCACAGGGATGAAGGAGTGGGCTGAACCCGTGCATGTATGCTTGCTCACCACTGGATGAGGGAGTGGGTTGAGCCCGTGCATGTATGCTTGCTCATCACAGGGATGAAGGAGTGGGCTGAACCCGTGCATGTATGCTTGCTCACCACAGGATGAGGGAGTGGGCTGAACCCGTGCATGTATGCTTGCTCATCACAGGGATGAGGGAGTGGGCTGAACCCGTGCATGTATGCTTGCTCACCACAGGATGAGGGAATGGGCTGAGCCCGTGAATGTATGCTTGTTCATTACGTTAGTTAATGCTCATACGAAACTCGTTGAATACTGGATCTCATATCTTTATATTTTCTTTTCACTTCATAACATAAAATATTGTGTTTAAAAAAGGAACCACGTAGGCAAGAACTAGCCAGACAGCACCTGCGTCCTTGTCTGACAGAGGCACGATACTACTGAAACAAGAATAGTTATTTTTTTCAATTGTTTTGGCACAAATCTCGTGCTGCTCGAGACACATGACCTTAGTTTAGGAAGTCAATGCAAATATTAGAAGGCTTTTCCTTCTGTCAAATCAAACTAATATTTCAGTTCTCTGAGAGTGAGTAAAAGTGTGCTGACACCAGTATGCTGACTCATGCTTCCTCATATGCATTGTCTTTGTAATTCACATTATATAGAGGTTAAGTTAAGTAAGATTGGTCAGGAAACACGACAAGTGTTTCCTGACGCTTTTGGTCATCTGACAGAAGCCTTCTGCTGGCTTACCGGTGCACCAATTTAAAAATTAAGATTGTGTAATAAAATATGAAGAGAAGTTATTTGTAGTTTAAGTACTGAACTGTGAAACTGTTTTAAAATTACTCAGAATATTTAGATGCACACGAAATATATTTCATAAACATCGGTGTTGAAGAACAAGTAAACATTAAATCTCTTTTAACGTTAACTCGTTCATTAGTTCGTTATCAGTTTCACGAAACACGAAAACCAGGAGAGAATTTTAAAATGATCTACTATATATTTGTCTCGATTTTTTTCTAAATTACAACTTTAATTAGGCTCCTTGGAAAATATTTAGGCGTTAAGAGAAAATCACCAAGTTTTTATCATTGTTCTCAGAACATTCAAAAGTGCGTGAAAAAGTTATTTGAGTAATGATAGTAACTATTATTTTCAATAGGCCAATTTAACTTAAATTTTGGTTACGTACACTGAGGGAAAGATTCTATTTTTGTTTTATGTTAGGAAGATTTGTAGAGTTTCTCTAATTTCTAGAACAGAGATCAGATATGATCATGGCTGACACACAACTTAGTAGGATAATAAATAAACCTTTCGTTTGTTGATATTTAACAACAAATTCAAAATTTAACATTGAACTTTAAATAAATTACTTTAAAAAATTAACCTTCAAAAAGAAACGAGAATTTTATAAAAAATTGAGGTTAGTTGAAATAGATTTTTTTAGTTCACTATTTATGTTGGTAATATTAGCTAGTGTTAGTTATGTTAATATTAGCTAGTGTTAGTTATGTTAATATTAGCTAGTGTTAGTTATGTTAATATTAGCTAGTGTTAGTTATGTTAATATTAGCTAGTGTTAGTTATATTAATATTAGCTGGTGTTAGTTATGTTAATATTAGCTAGTGTTAGTTATGTTAATATTAGCTAGTGTTAGTTATGTTAATATTAGCTAGTGTTAGTTATGTTAATATTAGCTAGTGTTAGTTATGTTAATATTAGCTAGTGTTAGTTATGTTAATATTAGCTAGTGTTAGTTATGTTAATATTAGCTGGTGTTAGTGATGTTAATATTAGCTAGTGTTAGTGATGTTAACATTAGCTGGTGTTAGTGATGTTGTTAATATTAGCTGGTGTTAGTGATGTTAATATTAGCTGGTGTTAGTGATGTTAATATTAGCTGGAGTTAGTGATGATGTTAATATTAGCTGGTGTTAGTGATGTTAATATTAGCTGGTGTTAGTGATGATGTTAATATTAGCTGGTGTTTGTGATGTTAATATTAGCTGGTGTTAGTGATGTTAATATTAGCTGGTGTTAGTGATGTTGTTAATATTAGCTGGTGTTAGTGATGTTGTTAATATTAGCTGGTGTTAGTGATGTTAATATTAGCTAGTGTTAGTGATGTTAATATTAGCTGGTGTTAGTGATGTTGTTAATATTAGCTGGTGTTAGTGATGTTAATATTAGCTGGTGTTAGTGATGTTAATATTAGCTGGTGTTAGTGGTGTTAATATTAGCTGGTGTTGGTGATGTTAATATTAGCTGGTGTTAGTGATGATGTTAATATTAGCTGGTGTTAGTGATGTTAATATTAGCTGGTGTTAGTGATGTTAATATTAGCTGGTGTTAGTGATGATGTTAATATTAGCTGGTGATAGTGATGTTAATATTAGCTGGTGTTAGTGGTGTTAATATTAGCTGGTGTTAGTGATGTTAATATTAGCTGGTGTTAGTGATGTTAATATTAGCTGGTGTTGGTGATGTTAATATTAGCTGGTGTTAGTGATGATGTTTAATATTAGCTGGTGTTAGTGATGTTAATATTAGCTGGTGTTTAGTGATGTTAATATAGCTGGTGTTAGTGATGATGTTAATATTAGCTGGTGATAGTGATGTTAATATTAGCTGGTGTTAGTGGTGTTAATATTAGCTGGTGTTAGTGATGTTAATATTAGCTGGTGTTAGTGATGTTAATATTAGCTGGTGTTAGTGATGTTAATATTAGCTGGTGTTAGTGATGTTAATATTAGCTGGTGTTAGTGATGTTAATATTAGCTGGTGTTAGTGATGATGTTAATATTAGCTGGTGATAGTGATGTTAATATTAGCTGGTATTAGTGATGTTAATATTAGCTGGTGTTAGCGATGTTAATATTAGCTGGTGTTAGCGATGTTAATATTAGCTGGTGTTAGTTATGTTAATGTTTGCTGGGGTTAGTGATATTGTTAATATTAGCTGATGTTAGTGATGTTAATATTAGCTGGTGTTAGTGATGTTAATATTAGCTGGTATTAGTGATGATGTTAATATTAGCTGGTGTTAGTGATGTTAATATTAGCTAGTGTTAGTGATGTTAATATTAGCTAGTGTTAGTGATGTTAATATTAGATGGTGTTAGTGATGATGTTAATATTAACTGATATTAGTGATGTTAATATTGGCTGGTGTTAGTGATGTTAATATTAGCTGGTGTTAGGGATGTTAATATTAGCTAGTGTTAGTGATGTTAATATTAGCTGGTGTTAGTGATGATGTTAATATTAGCTGATATTAGTGATATTAATATTGGCTGGTGTTAGTGATGATGTTAATATTAGCTGATGTTAGTGATGTTAATATTGGCTGGTGTTAGTGCTGATGTTAAAGACAATGATATATATTTTTTCGTAATGCTCAGATTTATTCCCCGTTGATTTATGGCAAAAACAAATTTTCATTCGGGTTATTCGACAAAGTGAAGCCTCGCCAACTAGGCTGAACTGGACGACTACTCTCATTTATTTTGCTTATGATTTGTCTTAATTTTCGTAATATATTGCTCTTTATAATTTGATCTTTGTTTATGACTGCATGAAAACCAGTGATTTCAGTTCTTTTACTTTAGTTGTTGACCATTTACGACCAAAACTTTTCCCACTAGAGGTACGTTTCCAGCATCATTGTTTACATAGGTTCCTGTGTTCTGACACTCTGTATATCCAAGTTGCCACTCGTGTTCTGTGCTCTCCTCTCAAACTTGCGAACACCAAACTCATACAATTAATACGATTTTCAAGTGATTCTTCCCTTGTCTTCCTTATCAGTCTCAGTAATGTGGGACTGACTTTGTTTTTAATTGTTTTTATCGAACAGTTCCTTACCCGGGTTCACCTACACGAACGCCATTACATGGGTAATTTTAAGTTTGCAAGAGGAAGGCAAACTCCAGGCTCTGAGACACGCTGGTGGCAGCACATGACGGCAGGGGGCAGTGTAAAGTGAGACACGCTGGTGGCAGCACATGACGGCAGGGGGCAGCGTAAAGTGAGACACGCTGGTGGCAGCACATGATGGCAGTGGGCAGTGTAAAGTGAGACACGCTGGTGGCAGCACATGACGGCAGGGGGCAGCGTAAAGTGAGACACGCTGGTGGCAGCACATGATGGCAGGGGGCAGCGTAAAGTGAGACACGCTGGTGGCACCACATGATGGCAGTGGGCAGTGTAAAGTGAGACACGCTGGTGGCACCACATGATGGCAGGGGGCAGTGTAAAGTGAGACACGCTGGTGGCACCACATGATGGCAGTGGGCAGTGTAAAGTGAGACACGCTGGTGGCAGCACATGACGACAGGGGGCAGCGTAAAGTGAGACACGCTGGTGGCAGCACATGATGGCAGGGGGCAGCGTAAAGTGAGACACGCTGGTGGCACCACATGATGGCAGGGGGCAGTGTAAAGTGAGACACGCTGGTGGCACTACATGATGGCAGGGGCAGTGTAAAGTGAGACACGCTGGTGGCACCACATGATGGCAGGGGGCAGTGTAAAGTGAGACACGCTGGTGGCACTACATGATGGCAGGGGAAGTGTAAAGTGAGACACGCTGGTGGCACCACATGATGGCAGGGGGCAGTGTAAAGTGAGACACGCTGGTGGCACCACATGATGGCAGGGGGCAGTGTAAAGTGAGACACGCTGGTGGCAGCACATGATGGCAGGGGGCAGTGTAAAGTGAGACACGCTGGTGGCACCACATGATGGCAGGGGGCAGTGTAAAGTGAGACACGCTGGTGGCACCACATGATGGCAGGGGGCAGTGTAAAGTGAGACACGCTGGTGGCACCACATGATGGCTGGGGACAGTGTAAAGTGAGACACGCTGGTGGCACCACATGATGGCAGGGGGCAGTGTAAAGTGAACAAACGTCATGGTGGCACCACATGATGGCAGGGGAGTGTAAGAGACACGCTGGTGGACCACTATGGCAGGGGCAGTGTAAAGTGAGACACCTGGTGGCACCAATGATGGTAGGAGGGCAGTGTAAAGTAAGACACTCTGTGGCACCACATGATAGCTGGACAGTGTAAAGTGAGACACGCTAGGTGGCACTACATGATAGCAGGGGGCAGTGTAAAGTGAGACACGCTGTGGCACCACATGATGCAGGGCAGTGTAACGTGAGACACGCTGGTGGCACCACATGATGGTTAGGGCAGTAAAGTAAAGTAAAGAACACTCTGGTGGCTCCACAATGATGGCTGGGACAGTGTAAAGTGAGACACGCTGGTGGCACTACATGATGCAGGGGGCTGTAAAGTGAGACATCATGGCGCACCACATGTGGCAGGGGCAGTGTAAAGTTAGACACGCTGGTGGCACCACATGATAGCAGGGGGCAGTGTAAGTTAGACACGCTGGTGGCACACATGAGGCAGGGCAGTGTAAAGTGAGACACGCTGGTGGCACACATGATGCAGGGGGCAGTTAAAGTGAGACACGTGGTGGCACACATGATGCAGGGGGCAGTGTAATAGTGAGACATCTGGTGGCACCACATGATGGCAGGGGCAGTGTAAAGTGAGACACGCTGGTGGACCACATGACGGAGGGCAGTGTAAAGTGAGACACGCTGGTGGCACCACATGATGGCAGGGGGCAGTGTAAAGTGAGACACGCTGGTGGCACCACATGATGGCAGGGGGCAGTGTAAAGTGAGATACGCTGTGGCACACAATGAGGCAGGGGGCAGTGTAAAGTGAGACACGCTGGTGGCATCACATGATGGCAGGGGGCTGTGTAAAGTAACAATAATAATATTACCACTAATACCAGCTAATATTAACTTCACTAACACCAGCTAATATTAACATCACTAACACCAGCTAATATTAACAAAATCATTAACACCAGCTAATATTAACATCATCAATAACACCAGCCAATATTAACACCACTAACACCAGCTAATATTTACATCACTAACACCAGCTAATATTACAAAATCACTACACCAGCTAATATTAACATCATCACTAACACCAGCCAATATTAACACAGTAACACCAGCTAATATTAACATCACTAACACCAGCTAATATTAACAAAATCACTAACACCAGCTAATATTAACACAATCACTAACACCAGCCAATATTAACACCAGTAACACCAGCTAATATTAACATCACTAACACCAGCTAATATTAACAAATCACTAACACCAGCTAATATTAACATCATCACTAACACCAGCCAATATTAACACCAGTAACACCAGCTAATATTAACATCACTAACACCAGCTAATATTAACAAAATCACTAACACCAGCTAATATTAACATCATCACTAACACCAGCCAATATTAACACCACTAACACCAGCTAATATTAACATCACTAACACCAGCTAATATTAACATCATCACTATACCCCAGCTAATATTAACACATCACTATCACCAGCCAATATTAACACCAGTAACACCAGCTAATATTAACATCACTAACACCAGCTAATATTAACAAAATCACTAACACCAGCTAATATTAACATCATCACTTACACCAGCCAATATTAACACCAGTAACACCAGCTAATATTAACATCACTAACACCAGCTAATATTTAACAAAATCACTAACACCAGCTAATATTAACATCATCACTAACACCAGCCAATATTAACACCACTAACACCAGCTAATATTAACATCACTAACACCAGCTAATATTAACATCATCACTAACACCAGCAATATTAACCATCACTAACACCAGCCAATATTAACACCAGTAAACCAGCTAATATTAACATCAACTAACACCAGCTAATATTAACAAATCACTAACACCAGCTAATATTAACATCATCACTAACACCAGCCAATATTAACACCAGTAACACCAGCTAATATTAACATCACTAACACCAGCTAATATTAACAAAATCACTAACACCAGCTAATATTAACATCATCACTAACACCAGCCAATATTAACACCACTAACACCAGCTAATATTAACATCACTAACACCAGGTAATATTAACATCATCACTAACACCAGCTAATATTAACATCATCACTAACACCAGCCAATATTAACACCAGTAACACCAGCTAATATTAACATCACTAACACCAGCTAATATTAACAAAATCACTAACACCAGCTAATATTAACATCATCACTAACACCAGCCAATATTAACACCAGTAACACCAGCTAATATTAACATCACTAACACCAGCTAATATTAACAAAATCACTAACACCAGCTAATTATTAACATCATCACTAACACCAGCCAATATTAACACCAGTAACACCAGCTAATATTAACACCACTAACACCAGCTAATATTAACATCACTAACACCAGCTAATATTAACATCACTAACACCAGCTAATATTAACAAAATCACTAACACCAGCTAATATTAACATCATCACTAACACCAGCCAATATTAACACCAGTAACACCAGCTAATATTAACACCACTAACACCAGCTAATATTAACATCACTAACACCAGCTAATATTAACATCACTAACACCAGCTAATATTAATAAAATCACTAACACCAGCTAATATTAACATCACTAACACCAGCTAATTTTAAACCAAAATCACTAACCCCAGCTAATATTAACATCATCACTAACCCCCAGCAAATTTATTAACACCACTAACCCCAGTAATATTACCCCACTAACACCAGTTAATATTAAGGAACAGTAAATCAATTTAAATTAATCCATGACATATGTAATATAATTTACTTGAAAAAAAAATTACATTAGCAAAATGGCAGTTAGGTGATGTGTCTTGGTCAATATTGATCCAAAAATAAAAATCTTCATATCCTTGACAATGTAAAAAGTATTAGCTTTAAAACTTTATTTTTTTTTTTTAAAGTTATGTTTTAAGGGAGTTTAGCTCTTCCGTAAGTTGGTCATAATTAGTACTCACCTAATTGTGGTTGCAGGGGTCGAGTTATAGCTCCTGGCTCCGGACTCTTCACTGGTCACCACTAAGTCCAATTTCTGTCTACTCCATGAGTAATATCATACCTCTTCTTAAAGCTGTATATGGATCCTGCCTCCACTACATCACTTTCCAGACTATTCTACTTCCTGACACCTCTGTGACAGAAGAAATATATCCTAACATCCCTGTGACTCATATGAGTCATCAACTTCCAATTGTGACTCTTTGTTGCTGTGTCCCATCTCTGGAACATCCTGTCTCTCAGAATGTGTGTGCGTGTGTATGTGTGTTTGTGAGCGTGCGTGCATGTATGCGTGTATAATCATTATAGTAATCTGCCAACCTGGAAACCAGGAAGATATTGATGAAGAAGAGGAAATTGAGTACAGGGTAATTTCTGTTGGCATGAGGAAAAATTTTGGAAGAATGGTGGGAAAACTATAAGTTTAGAGACTTGGTACTTACCTGGCAGGTCCCCCCACCCCGTTTCTCCTTCCACCACTTGCGTTTGAGCGCGTGTAGTTTACCAATTTCCTGCAGCTTCAGCACAGCTGAGTTGAGCAGAGTGCGGTAGGGTGATCCTGGCGAGCCACAAGCACAACATACACAATGTGCGCATTACTTATTATTATACCAAACAAGTTTAATGTAAATAGATAAAGACGGTGAGGCACTATTCGCTGGGTAAAGAATTTATTTGTTTGTTGAATATTAAAAAACGTTGCAGCTGCAACTGCAAGTTATATTCTCTGATATTCAGTTTTACTCACAATGAACAATAAAAATAGCACGTGCATGCAACATACATACATACATATATATATATATATATATATATATATATATATATATATATATATATATATATATATATATATATATATATATATATATATATATATATATGTATATATTCAGCCTTAAACAGGTGAACGCTATTATTTTTGTACAATAAGAACATAGAAAGTTAGCTACAACTTAGTATTATTAAAGAACTTCTTGATTAGTGGACTATTAATTAAAAAATATATTATACCAATTAACAGTATTCAGTAAGACATTATGTGGACCTCGCCCGTCAAAATTCTGCTTGACGTAAGTAGATATGATTAACGTATCATAATTACGGACTTGTTATCAGTCATCATATTTTCCATTCGGTCATCTTTTCAAATCATATTTATATTTTTATAACAATGTATATAATATGGGAACAGTAATTAATTAATGTATGCATTCCTAAATCTTCTTCTATTGAGATGCACAGAAAGTACCGGCAATTAATTTTGTCAACCAATCACCATCATCCTTACAAACTGCGCTAATTTATTCATGAAAATATCCTTTACTCTTCTGTTTACGATGTCTGAGTTGCCTGATAGCATGTTTGCTGAAGAGAGACTGTCCAGGAATTTTTTTCCGCAGCTGTACACGACGCTGTGCGATGGACATGTGCGTCAAGGAAAGAAAACAAACGGTTAGATTCCCAGTCAGCTTTGAATTTGATGGAAGGAGCAACACTGTTAATGACATCGAGAAATGGTTGGAAGATACTAGAGTCATGGGGCCAAAGAGCAATGATGTCGTCTACATAGTGGAGCCAGAAGGAAGGGCGCACACCACTAGTAAGAAGAACAGTTTTGAAACCTTCCATATTTTCTATAAAGGTAGGTAGCGGAGGTAATTTTCGCGATCAATAACAACTACCGAATTGTCTTGGTCCAAGTCGAACCCAAACGTCGTCGTAAGCGTCTCTTTCTTATGTGCCGGTTATTTGTATAATATTATTATTATTATTTAATGGCAATGTTTATCACTAACTGTAATTTTATGTGTTATGGCTATACTTTTTCCTACACCTAACTGAATAGAGATAAATATTACGAAGTATTTTTATTAAAACAAAGCCGGAGTGTGTTATCACTCTCCGTGGTCAAATGTACCTGACTAGAACAAACAAGAGAAATAATATATATTCGTAAAAACATTCATAGAATCAAGATTTATATGAAATTTAACAGTAAATCAAATTTGATGTGACTTTTTGACGGTCAGAATCGATTGCAACTCACCTGGAGGGAGTGCAATGCCGTAACTTTTGGAGTCAAGAGGTCCTCCAACCTGTGTGAGGTCGCAGTACCTCTCAGTGATGTATTCTATACTGGAAGACTCCATCATAAATGCGTACTGCCCGTCGCCCTTCTGTACCCTTTTGACCCCCTCTTCATTGGACTTGGTGTAGACGGAAGGATTTTGGGACTCCATAAAACTAAACATCCGCTGGTAAGTCGGCATTTTGGAATTACTGTAAAGAAATGAAGGAAGAATATTAATTACTTGTAGCGATGTTAGGGTCTCAAAATGCCCAGCAATTTATTATGAGTGTGTCAGGACTACTACAATTTAAGATAATGATAAATGTCCTTAGAAAACAGAGGTCTTTATTCTCTAGTTAATGAAAAGTTCCTTACTTGTGTTGTAAGAAAAAAATTACATAACTATTGAAAAACTTTCATGTAAGAAACGTGACGAAATCTGATTTCATCGTCATGTTCAATTCGTTGCAACTTTTAGATCCACTCACCTCAAACCACTTACACGTGTGTGTTGGAAGCATATTATTATTATAATCACAAGGAAGCGCTAAACCCGTAGGATTATACAGTGCATGTGGGGGGGGGGGAATGGAAGGTATTCAGGCTTAATTCAGGGAACCGGAGCACATATCCAATTCCCTAGATCAAGAGCCCCTCAGCAGCGTCAAGGAGCATCCCTTGAGGGGTTTGGAAGCATGAAACCCCTACGACTTCAAGTTACGTTCACATCCTTGTCTCTACCCTTGGACGTTCCGCACATCTTCCATCCACTTCTGTTGTATACAACCTCGTCCTCATAACTCTCACTTTCTGTGACCAACTTATCTTAAAAAATCTTCTTTAGCTCTCTGAATTATACCTATCCTTCACTACATGTCTTCCAATTTTTGCACCGTTTTTCTTTGTATTATATTCACTTACCACTATGAAATAAAATTCTTAACTGGTACATACATGGGTTTTTTTTCCTTAGATTTTTACACCTTCCCCCCTTCATTTCCCAAAAAGGATTTTTTTCTTCTCGTTTTTTTCTGTAAAAAAAAAATTTTCAATTTTACTTAAAAATTTATTCTTTTCCCCCCTTTACCCCATCTAATAATTCTTTAAAATTTTCCTTACATTTTCTTATTTTTAAAAAGATATTTTTTTTTTTAAAAAACTAACTTGTTTTTAAAATTTTAAAATTTTGCTTTGGTTTTAAAATTTGTCCCCTCCGTTCCTTTTTTTAAACCCCCCATTTGGGATTAATTTTTAATTCTTTTGGAATTTTTTCCCATGGGGATAGGAAAAAATTTTCCATGGATTTTTTTGAAATTGTCTTTAAAAACCCAAAAAAAATTTTTGGTTTATTTCAAAAATTTTTGAATTTTTTTCTCCCGGAGTCCAGGAATTTAGTGTTTAAAAAAATTTTTTCCTTTTGGGAATAAAACCTTTGGAAATTTTAAAAATTTTTTTCCAGTATTGGGTTTTTTTTTTTGCGTTTAAAAGCATACTTAAAGGCCAAAAAAGAATTTTAAAAAAAATTTTTAATTCTTTGATTTTTCTCTCAAAAAGGGTTCCCCAAAGGGGGATTCCCATAATTGGGATTTTCCCCCTTTTAAAATTCGTTTTCCTTTAAGTTAATCCCCCAATTGGGGGCCCCCCCAGTAAGTTAGATGGCGTCACGTTTGTAAATCTGTGTTTTAAGAAAGGGGGGAAAGTTTTGGTTTAGACTTAATTCCCCCTCCTCCTTCCTAAAAAAAGGTTAACTAAAACCCGGGAGGAGATAAAAAACATTTTAACGGGAGTTTTTTCTTTCCTTTTTAAACCAGTTGGATTTAAAGTTTTTGCTACCTTTTTGTGTTTTATTTAACCTTAAAAAAAAAAAAAAAAAAAAAAAAAAATAAAAAAAAAAAAAAAAAAAAAGGAAAAAAAAAAAAAAAAAAAAAAAAAAAAAAAAAAAAAAAAAAAAAAAAAAAAAAAAAAAAAAAAAAAAAAAAAAAAAAAAAAAAAAAATTTTTTAATTTTAAAAAAAAAAAAAAAAAAAAAGGGAAAAAAAAAAAAAAAAAAAAAAAAAATAAAAAAAAAAAAAAAAAAAAAAAAATAAAAGATTTTTAAGTAAATGGGGAAATCATAGTAAATAATCATTTTAAAGGAGAAAAGTATGGATCTTTAAGGGGGGCCGATGTTTCCCCATGGAGGGAGGAAAGTTTTTTCCCCCCTTAAGGGAGTTGTTGTAAAAACTGTTTTAAAAAGTTCCAAATTTTTTTCCCCTAAGTTGTGGAGGTTTGAAATGCTTTTTTTTCCTTCCTCGTTGGGATTTAATTTTTTTGAAAAAGGAACCCCGGGGGAAAAGAGAAAATTTTTACAAAAGGGGAAATTTTTTGGTTTTTTTTATACGTTCTGATACTTTTGTCCCTTCTAAAAATAAATTTGGCCCCAAAGGGGGAAATTTTTAATTTTAATTGAATTTTTTTTAAAAAGGAACTTTTTAAAAAGGCAATTTTTTTTTTAAGAAGAGACGTTTTTTTCCTTTTAAAAGGACATTTTTTTTTAAAAAAGATTTCAGCCATAAAATTTAACTGTTCAAAGTTCAGTTTTTTTTTTTTTTAAAAAATTTTAAAAAAAAAATTTTTTTTTTTGGGGTTTTACTTTACTGTAAGAAAAAAATTAGTAACTGTGCCGCAGTTAGAACTGATTGTGGCATTTTAAGTAACGTATTTTGATTTAATATTTGGTCTTTTCATCACACTGCAAATATACAAAGAGGCACAATTTGTCTGGCTTTTCTTCCGAAAGGGACTTGAATGATTTTTTTTTCGGGATGATTTTTCCCCTTTCTGTATTACCAGCCCTTGCAACATGCTCGCATGCTCAGTGTAGCAGCGCTGTATGACCTTTGTGAGCGTAGCGCTGTATGACCTTTGTGAGGTAGCGCTGTATGACCTTGGGCGTACGCTGTATGCCTTTGTAGCGTACGGTAGATCTTTGTGACGTAGGCTGATGACCTTTGTGAGCGGGGGCTGTATGACCCTTTTTGAGCGTAGCGCTGTTGATTTTGTGAGGTGCGCGTTGACCTTTTTGAGCGTAGCGCTGTATGACTTTGTGAGTGTAGCGCTGTATGACCTTTGTGAGTGTAGCGCTGTATGATCCTTATGAGTGTAGCGCTGAATGATCCTTTTTGAGTGTAGCGCTGTATGACCTTTGTGAGCGTAGCGCTGTATGATCCTTATGAGTGTAGCGCTGTATGACCTTTGTGAGTGTAGCGCTGTATGATCCTTAGGGAGTAGCCTGTATGACCTTTTGAGTGTAGCGCTGAATGATCCTTATGAGTGTAGCGCTGTATATCCTTAGGATGTACCCCTGAATGATCTTTTGTGAGTGAGCGCTGAATGACCTTTGTGAGTGTAGCGTGAATGATCTTTTGAGTGAGCGCTGAATGATCTTTGTGAGTTTTAGCCTGAGACCTTTGTGAGGGTTAGCGCTGTTAATGATCTTTGTTGGGTTTAGCCTAAATGCACCTTTGTGAGTGCTAGGGCGATAGGTGTATGACCTTTGTGAGGTAGCGCTGTATGATCTTTGAGTGTAGCCTGTATTGACCTTTGTGAGCGTAGCGCTGTTTTGACCTATAGTGTACGCGTAACCTTGGCGAGGCTGAATGACCCTTTGAGTGTAGCCTGTAAGACCTTTGTGAGGTAGCGCTGTATGATCTTTTGAGTGTAGCGCCTTTTATACCTTTGTGACCGTTTTTAGCGCTGTATGACCCTTATGAGTCTAGCGCTGAATACCCTTTGTGAGTGTAGCCCCTGTATAACCTTTGTGAGTGTAGCGCCTGTAATGTCCTTTGTGAGGTAGCGCTGAATATCTTTGTGAGTGTAGCGCTTTTATGGACCTTTGTGGTGTAGCGCTAATGACTTTGTGAGTGTAGCGCTTGATGACTTTGGGGAGTACTGAATGATCTTTGTGTGTGTAGCGCTGATGATCTTTGTGAGTGTAGCGCTGAATGATCTTTGTTAGTATAGCGTCTGAATATCTTTCGTGAGGTGAGCGGAATGGTTCTTGTGAGTGTAGCGCTGAATGACCTTTTGTGAGTCTGTATGTAGCGCTGTATGACCTTTGTGAGTGTAGCGCTGAATGATCTTTGTGAGTGTAGCGCTGAATGATCTTTGTGAGTGTAGCGCTGTATGGACTTTGTGAGTGTAAGCGCTGAAGGTCTATTGAGTGTAGCGCTGAATGACCTTTGTGAGTGTTAGAGCTGAATGACCTTTGTGAGCGTTGAGTGAATGACCCTTTGTTGAGTGTTAGCCGCTGTATGATCTTTGTGAGTGTAGCGCTGAATGATCTTTTGTGAGTGTAGCGCTGAATGGATCTTTGTGAGTTGTAGCTGCTCTTGAATGTTCCTTTGTGAGTGTAGCGCTGAATGGATCTTTTGTGAGGTAGAGCTGAATTTGATCTTTGTGAGTGTAGCGCTAATGACTTTGTGAGTGTAGCGCTGAATGACCTTTGTGAGTGTAGCGCTGTATGACCTTTGTGAGTGTAGCGCTGAATGATCTTTGTGAGTGTAGCGCTGAATGACCTTTGTGAGTGTAGAGCTGAATGGACTTTGTGGAGCGTTAGGTAGAGTGAATGACCTTTGTGAGTGTAGCGCTGAATGATCTTTGTGAGTGTAGCGCTGAATGATCTTTGTGAGTGTAGCGCTGAATGACCTTTGTGAGTGTAGAGCTGAATGACCTTGTGAAGCGTAGGAGCTGACTGGACCTTTTGAGTGTAGCGCCTGATGACACTTGTGAGCGCTTAGAGCTGAATGTCCTTTGTGAGTGTAAGAGCTGAATGATCCTTATGAAGTGTGAGCTGAATGATCTTTGTGAGTGTAGCTCTTGAAGATATTCCTTATGAGTGTAGAGCTGAATGATCTTTGTGAGTGTAGCGCTGAATGACCTTTGTGAGCGTAGAGCTGAATGACCTTTGTGAGTGTAGCGCTGAATGATCCTTATGAGTGTAGAGCTGAATGATCTTTGTGAGTGTAGCGCTGAATGATCTTTGTGAGTGTAGCGCTGAATGATCCTTATGAGTGTAGCTGAATGATCCTTTATGAGTGTAGAGCTGAATGACCTTTGTGAGTGTATAGCGGCTGATGACTTTGTGCAGTGTTAGCGCTCTGCATGAATGCCTTTGTGAGCGTTAGAAGTGAATGACCTTTGTGAGTGTAGCGCTGAATGATCCTTATGAGTGTAGAGCTGAATGATCTTTGTGAGTGTAGCGCTGAATGACCTTTGTGAGTGTAGCGCTGAATGACCTTTGTGAGCGTAGAGCTGAATTACCTTTGTGAGTGTAGCGCTGAATGACCTTTGTGAGCGTGGAGCTGAATGATCTTTGTGAGTGTAGCGCTGAATGACCTTTGTGAGTGTAGCGCTGAATGACCTTTGTGAGTGTAGCGCTGAATGACCTTTGTGAGTGTAGCGCTGAATGACCTTTGTGAGCGTGGAGCTGAATGACCTTTGTGAGTGTACCGCTGAATGACCTTTGTGAGTGTAGCGCTGAATGATCCTTATGAGTGTAGAGCTGAATGACCTTTGTGAGTGTAGCGCCTGAATGCTCTTTGTGAGGTGTTGTTTAGCGCTGACTGATCTTTGTGAGTGTAGCGCTGAATGATCTTTGTGAGTGTAGCGCTGAATGATCTTTGTGAGTGTAGCGCTGAATGATCTTTGTGAGTGTAGCGCTGAATGATCTTTGTGAGTGTGGAGCTGACATGACCTTTGTGAGTGTAGCGCTGAATGATCCCTTTGGAGTGTTAGAGCTGGGGATAATGAATCTTTGTGAGTGTAGAGCTGAATGATCTTTGTGATTGTAGCGCCTGAATGATCTTTGTGAGTTGTTGCGCTGTATGACCTTTGTGAGTGTAGCGCTGAGGGGGGGATCTTTGTGAGTGTAGCGCCTGAATGATAGTTTGTGAGTGTTGCGTGCTGATGATGATCTTTGTGAGTGTAGCGCTGAATGACCATATGATGATGGTTGTAGTTGTAGCGCTGAATGACCTTTGTGAGTGTAGCGCTGATGACCCTTGTGAGTGTTAGAGCTGAATGAATCTTTTGTGAGAGTGTAGCGCTGAATGACCTTGGAGTGTAGCCGCTGTACTTATGACCTTTTGTGAGTGTGAGTGAATGACCTTTGTGTGTGTAGGCTGTATGACCTTTGTGAGTGTAGCGCTGTATGACCTTTGTGAGTGTAGCGCTGAATGATCTTTGTGAGTGAAGCGCTGAATGATCTTTGTGAGTGTAGCGCTGAATGATCTTTGTGAGTGTAGCGCTGAATGATCTTTGTGAGTGTAGCGCTGAATGATCTTTGTGAGTGTAGAGCTGAATGATCTTTGTGAGTGTAGCGCTGAATGATCTTTGTGAGTGTAGCGCTGTATGATCTTTGTGAGTGTAGCGCTGAATGATCTTTGTGAGTGTAGCGCTGAATGATCTTTGTGAGTGTAGCGCTGTATGACCTTTGTGAGTGTAGCGCTGAATGATCTTTGTGAGTGTAGCGCTGAATGACCTTTGTGAGTGTAGAGCTGAATGACCTTTGTGAGCGTAGAGCTGAATGACCTTTGTGAGTGTAGCGCTGACTTGAACTTTGTGTGTGTTTTAGCGCTGATTGGATCTTTGTGAGTGTAGCGCTGGAATGATCGCTTTGTGAGTGTAGCGCTGAATGATCTTTGTGAGTGTAGCGCTGAATGATCTTTGTGAGTGTAGAGCTGAATGATCTTTGTGAGTGTAGCGCTGAATGACCTTTGTGAGTGTAGCGCTGAATGACCTTTGTGAGTGTAGCGCTGTATGACCTTTGTGAGTGTAGCGCTGAATGATCTTTGTGAGTTGTAGCGCCTGGAATGACCTTTGTGAGGTAGTGTGAATGACCTTTGTGAGGGTTGAGCTGGAATGACCTTGTAGTTGTAGCGCAGAATGATCTTTGTGAGTGTAGCGCTGAATGATCTTTGTGAGTGTAGCGCTGAATGACCTTTGTGAGTGTAGAGCTGAATGACCTTTGTGAGCGTAGAGCTGAATGACCTTTGTGAGTGTAGCGCTGAATGACCTTTGTGAGCGTAGAGCTGAATGACCTTTGTGAGTGTAGCGCTGAATGATCCTTATGAGTGTAGAGCTGAATGATCTTTGTGAGTGTAGCGCTGAATGATCCTTATGAGTGTAGAGCTGAATGATCTTTGTGAGTGTAGCGCTGAATGACCTTTGTGAGCGTAGAGCTGAATGACCTTTGTGAGTGTAGCGCTGAATGATCCTTATGAGTGTAGAGCTGAATGATCCTTATGAGTGTAGAGCTGAATGATCTTTGTGAGTGTAGCGCTGAAAGACCTTTGTGTGAGCGTAGAGCTTCGAATGACTTTGTGAGTGTAGCGTCTGAAAGATCCTTTTGAGTGTAGAGCTGAATGATCTTTGTGTGTGTAGCGACCTGAATGAACTTTGTTGAGTGTAGCGTCTGAATGACACTTTGTGAGCGTAGAGCTGTGATTAATTACCTTTGTGAGTGTAGCGCTGAATGACTTTGTGAGCGTGGAGCTGAATGATCTTTGTGAGTGTAGCGCTGAATGACCTTTGTGAGTGTAGCGCTGAATGACCTTGGTGAGGTCAGCGCCTGAATGACCTTGTGAGTGTAGCGCTGAATGGACCTTTGTGAGCGTGGAGCTGAATGTCCTTTGTAGAGTGTAGCGGCTGCTGATGATCTTTGTGAGTGGAGCGCTGATGATCTTTGTGAGTGTGTAGCGCTGAATGATCTTTGTGAGTAGTAGCGCCCTTGACTGATCTTATGTGAGTGTAGCGCTGATGATCTTTGTGAGTGTAGCGCTGAATGATCTTTGAGATGTTAGCGCCTGAATGATCTTTGTGAGTGTAGAGCGCGTATGTCTTTGTGAGTTGTAGCGTCTGAATGATCTTTGTGAGTGTAGCGCTGATGATCCTTATGACGTGTAGAGCTGAATGGATCTTTGATGAGCGTGCGCTGAATGATTCTTTGTGAGTTGTAGCGCTGAAATGATCTTGGGAGTTGTAGCGCTGAATGATCTTTGTGAGTGTAGCGCTGAATGATCTTTGTGAGTGTAGAGCTGAATGATCTTTGTGAGTGTAGCGCTGAATGATCTTTGTGAGTGTAGCGCTGTATGATCTTTGTGAGTGTAGCGCTGTATGATCTTTGTGAGTGTAGCGCTGTATGATCTTTGTGAGTGTAGCGCTGTATGATCTTTGTGAGTGTAGCGCTGATATGATCTTTGTGAGTGTGCGCGTATGATTTTGTGAGTGTAGCGCTGATGATCTTGTGAGTGTAGCGCTGGTATGATCTTGAGAGTTGTAGCCGCTGTATTGATCTTTGTGAGTGCTAGAGCTGAATGATCCTTTGTGAGTGTAGCGCTGATTGATCTTTGTGAGTCGTAGCGATGAATGATTCTTTGTGAGCGTAGCGCTGTATGCTCTTTGTGAGTGTAGAATGCTGAATGATCTTTGTGAGTGTAAGCGATGAATTTGATCTTTGTGAGTGTAGCGCTGAATTGATCTTTGTGAGTGTAGCGCTGTTGATCTTTGTGAGTGTTAAGCGCTGAATGATCTTTGTGAGTTTGTAGCGAATGATGATCTTGGTGAGTGTAGCGTGAATGATCTTTGTGAGCGTAGAGTTGAATGATCTTTGTTGAGTGTAGCGCTGTATGACTTTGTGAGCGTTAGACTGAAATGATCTTTGATGAGTGTAGCGCTCTATGATCTTTGTGAGTGTAGCGCTGTTATGAATCATTTGTGAGTGTAGCGCTTGTATGATCTTTGTGGAGAGTAGAGCTGTTGATCTTTGTGAGTGTAGCGCTGTATGATCTTTGTGAGCGTAGAGCTGAATGATCTTTGTGAGTGTAGCGCTGTATGATCTTTGTGAGTGAAGCGCTGTATGATCTTTGTGAGTGTAGCGCTGTCTGATCTTTGTGTGCGTGGCTGAATGATTTTGTGAGCGTAGTGCTGAATAATCTTTGTGGCGTTAGCGCTGTTATGCGCTTTGTGAGCGTTAGAGTGAATGATCTGTGTGAGTGTAGAGTGAATGATCTTTGTGAGTGTTGCGCCATGTATGACTTGTGCGCGTAGAGCTGAATGATTTTTGTGAGCCTAGCGCTGATTTGAGCTTTGTTAGTGTAGCGCTGAATGATCTTGTGAAGGGGGGGCCGTAGTGCTGAATTGTCTTTGTGAGTCTAGCGCTGAGTGATCTTTGTGAGCGTAGAGCTGAATGATCTTTGTGAGCGTAGCGCTGTATGATCTTTGTGAGCGTAGAGCTGAATGATCTTTGTGAGTGTAGCGCTGTATGATCTTTGTGAGTGTACCGCTGTATGATCTTTGTGAGTGTAGCGCTGTATGATCTTTGTGAGTGTAGCGCTGTATGATCTTTGTGAGTGTAGCGCTGTATGATCTTTGTGAGTGTAGCGCTGTATGATCTTTGTGAGTGTAGCGCTGTATGATCTTTGTGAGTGTACCGCTCTCTGTTGATCTTTGGAATTGTAGCGCTGATATGATCTTTGTGAGATAGCGCTGTATGATCTTTTGAGCGTAGCGCTGTATTAAACTTTATGAGGTTGCGCTGTATGATCTTGTGATTGTTAGGCTTGTATGATCTTGTGAGTTGTAGCGCTGTAGGATCTTTCGTGAGGTAGCGCTGTATGATCTTTGTGAGCGTAGCGCTGTATGATCTTTCGTCGAGTGAGTGTAGGCTGTTGATCTTTGTGAGTGTAGCGCTGAATGATCTTTGTGAGTGTAGCGCTGTATGATCTTTGTGAGTGTAGCGCTGAATGATCTTTGTGAGCGTAGCGCTGTATGATCTTTGTGAGCGTAGCGCTGAATGATCTTTGTGAGTGTAGCGCTGAATGATCTTTGTGAGTGTAGCGCTGAATGATCTTTGTGAGTGTAGCGCTGTATGATCTTTGTGAGTGTAGCGCTGAATGATCTTTGTGAGTGTAGCGCTGAATGATCTTTGTGAGTGTAGCGCTGTATGATCTTTGTGAGTGTAGCGCTGAATGACCTTTGTGAGTGTTAGGCTGAAATGTATCTTTGTGAGTGTAGCGCTGTATGATCTTTGTGAGTGTAGCGCTGTATGAGCCTTTGTGAGTGTAGGCTGTATGATCTTTTTGAGCGTAGAGCTGAATGATATTTGTGAGTTTAGCGCTGTATGATCTTTGTGAAGTGTAGCGCTGTATGAACTTTTTGAGCGTTTGAGTGAATGATCTTTGTGAGTGTAGCGCTGAATGTCTTTGTGAGTGTAGCGCTGATTGATCTTTGTGAGTGTCTTGCGCTGTATGATCTTTGTGGAGTGTAGCGTCTCTGAATGACCTTGTGAGGTGTTGCGCTGAATGTGAATGATCTTTGTTGAGTGTAGCGCTGTATTGATCTTTGTGAGTGTAGCGCTGTATGATCTTTGTGTGGTAAGCGCTGTATGTTCTTTTTGAGCGTCAGAGCTGAATAATCTTTGTGAGTGTAGCGCATGTAGGATCTTTGTGAGTGTAGTGCTGAATGTTCTTTGTTAGTGTAGCGCTGTATGATCTTTGTGAGGTAGCGCCTGAATGTCTTTGTGGTGTAGCGCTGAATGATCTAGAGTGAGTGTAGCGATGAATGATCTTTGTGAGGTTGTAGGCTGTATGTTCTTTGTGAGTGTAGTGCTGAATACCTTTGTGAGTGTAGCGCTGTATGATCTTTGTGAGTGTAGATCTGAATGATTCTTTGTGAAGGGTTGCGCTGAATGATCTTTGTGAGTGTAGGCTGATGATCCTTGTGAGTGTAGCGGCTGTCAGATCTTTGTGAGTGTTGTGCGAATGATCTTTGTGAGTGTAGCGCTGTATGATCTTTGTGAGGTGTAGCGCTGTATGATTTAGTGAGTGTAGTGCTGAAATGATCTTTGTGAGTGTAGAAGCTGTAGGATCTTTGTAGTGTAGCGCTGTATGATCTTTGTGAGCGTAGCGCTCTGTATGATCTTTGTGAGTGTAGCGCTGTATGATCTTTGGAGCGTAGAGAGTTGTTCTTTGTGAGTGATAGTAAGCGCTGTATGATCTTTGTGAGTGTAGCGTGAATGATTCTTTGTGAGTGTAGCGCGTATGATCTTTGTTGAGTGTAGCGCTGAATGATCTTTGTGAGTTGTTGCGCTGTATTGATCTTTGTGAGTGTATAGCGCTGTATGATCTTTGTGAGTGCTAGCGCTGAATGTTCTTTGTGAGTGTTGTAGCGCTGAAATGATCTTTGTGTGTGATGTAGAGTGAATGTTCCTTTGTGAGTGTAGCGCTGTATGATCTTTGTGTGTGTAGCGACTGTATTGATCTTTGTGAGTTTGTAGCGCTGTATGATCTTTGTGAGTGTTAGAGCTAATGTTCTTTGTGAGTGTAGAGCCGAATGTCTTTGTGAGTGTAGCGCTGTATGATCTTTTGAGAGCGTAGCGCTCTGAATGATTCTTTGTGAGTGTAGCGCTGTATGATCTTTGTGAGCGTAGCGCTGAATGATCTTTGTGAGTGTAGAGCTGAATGATCTTTGTGAGTGTAGCGCTGAATGATCTTTGTGAGTGTAGCGCTGAATGATCTTTGTGTGAGTGTAGCGTTGAATGAATCTTTGTGGCGTAGCGCTGAATGATTTTGTGAGTGTTAGCGTGTATGATCTTTGTGGCGTAGGAGCTGAATGTATCTTTGTGAGTGTAGCGCTGTATGATCTTTGTGAGTGTAGCGCTGTATGATCTTTGTGAGTGTAGCGCTGTATGATCTTTGTGAGCGTAGAGCTGAATGATCTTTGTGAGTGTAGCGCTGTATGATCTTTGTGAGCGTAGAGCTGAATGATCTTTGTGAGTGTAGCGCTGGATGATCTTTGTGAGTGAAGCGCTGTATGATCTTTGTGAGTGTAGCGCTGTCTGATCTTGTGATGCGTAGAGCAGAATCGATCTTGTGAGCGTAGTGCTGAATGATCTTTGTGAGCGTAGCGCTGTATGAGCTTGTGTGAGGTTAGAGCTGAAATGATCTTTGTGAGTGTAGAGCTGGGAATTGATCTTTTGTGAGTGTAGCGCTGTATGTTCTTGTGAGCGTAGAGCTGAATGTTTTTGTTGAGCCTTAGCGCTGAGTGTCTTTGTGAGTGTAGCGCTGAATGTCTTGTGAGCGTTTAGAGCTGATTGATCTTTGGTGAGACTAGCGCTGAGTGATCTTTGTGTGGTTTGATGCTGAATGATCTTGTGAGCGTTAGCGCTGTATGATCTTTGTGAGCGTTTAGAGCCTGAATGATCTTTGTGAGTTGTGCGCTGTAAGGATCGCTTTGTAGAGTGTACCGCTAGTATGATCGGTGAGTGTAGTCAGCGCTGTATGATCCTTTGTAGTGTAGCGCTATATGATCTTTGTGAGTGTAGCGCTGAATGATTTTGTGAGTGTTTACCGCTGTATGATCTTTGTGACGTGTAGCATGTATGATCTTTGTGAGTGTTATAGCTGTAAGGATCTTTGTGAAGTAGCGCTGTTGATCTTTGTGAGCGTTTAGCGCTGTATGATCTTTGTGAGCGTAGACGCCTGTATGAACTTTATGAGCGTTTGGCTGTGTATGATCTTTAATAGTGAGTGTAGCGCTGTATGATCTTGTGAGTGTAGCGCTGTATGATCTTTGTGAGCGTTAGCGCTGTTATGATCTTTGTGAGCGTTTGCCGCTGTATGTCTTTGTGAGTGTAGCGCTGTAGTGTAATTTGTGAGTGTAGCGCTGAATGATCTTTGTGAGTGTAGAGCTGTATGATCTTTGTGATGGATGTCGCGCTGAATGATGATCTTTGTGAGCGTAGAGCGCTGTTGTTCTGTGTGAGCGTAGCCGCTGAATGATCTTTGTGAGTGTTGTAAGCGCTGATTGATCTTTGTGAGTGTTAGCGCTGAATGATCGTTTGTGAGTGGAGCGCTGTTATGTCTTGTGAGTGTAGCGCTGAATGATCTTTGCTTGGTGTAGCGCTGAATGATCTTTGTGAGTTGTAGCGTGTATGATCTTTGTGAGTGGTAGCGCTGAATGACTTTGTGAGTGTGAGCGACTGATTGATCTTTGGAGTTAGCGCTGTATGATCTTTGTGGAGTGTAGCGCTTGTATGATCTTTGTGAGTGTAGCGCTGTTGATCTTTTTGAGCGTAGAGCTGATGATCTGTTTTGTGAGTGTTTGAGCTGTATGATTCTTCTGTGAGGTGTAGGCTGTTATGGATCTTTTGAGCGTTAGAGCTTGAATGATCTTGTGTGAGTGTAGCGTCTGAATGATCTTTGTGATGTAGCGCTGAAATGATCTTTGTGAGTGTAGCGCTGTGATTATTCTTTGTGAGTGTTTAGCGAACTGAATGACCTTTGTGAGCTGAAGTGTAGCGCTGATCTGAATGATCTTTGTGAGTGTAGCGCTGTATGATCTTTGTGAGTGTAGCGCTGTATGATCTTTGTGAGTGTAGCGCTGTATGATCTTTTTGAGCGTAGAGCTGAATGATCTTTGTGAGTGTAGCGCTGTATGATCTTTGTGAGTGTAGTGCTGAATGATCTTTGTGAGTGTAGCGCTGTATGATCTTTGTGAGTGTAGCGCTTGAATGATCTTTGTGGTGTAGGCTCTGAATGATCTTTGTGAGTGTAGACGCTGAATGATCTTTGTGGTGTAGCGCTGTTGATCTGTGTGAGTGTAGAGCTGAATGATCTTGTGTGTGTAGCGCGCTGTATGATCTTTGGAGTGTAGCGCCGATGATCTTTGGTGAGTGTAGCGCTGAATGATCTTTGTGAGTGTAGCGCTGAATGATCTTTGTGAGTGTAGCGCTGTATGATCTTTGTGAGTGTAGTGCTGAATGATCTTTGTGAGTGTAGCGCTGTATGATCTTTGTGAGTGTTAAGCGCGTATGATCTTTGTGAGTGTAGTGCTTGACATTGTCTTTGTTGAGTGTAGGCTGTATGATCTTTGTGAGTGTAGCGCTGTTGATCTTTGTGAGCGTAGCGCTGTAAGATCATTATGTGAGTTTGTGCCGTGTATGTTCTTTGTGAGCGTAGAGCTGTATGATCTTTGTGAGTGTAGCGCTGTATGATCTTTGTGAGTGTAGCGCTGAATGATCTTTGTGAGTGTAGCGCTGTATGATCTTTGTGAGTGTAGCGCTGAATGATCTTTGTGAGTGTAGCGCTGTATGATTTTGTGAGGTAGCGCTGTATGATCTTAGTGAGTGTAGCGCTGATGATCTTTGTGGTGTAGGGGCCCCCCCCGCTGAATGATTCTTTGTGAGGTGTAGAGATGAATGATCTTTGTGAGGTGTAGCGCTGTATGATCTTTGTGAGTGTTAGCGCTGTAGCTCTTTGTGGTGTAGCGCTGTATGATCTTTGTGAGTGTAGTTAAGAGTCTGAATGATCTTTGTGAGTGTAGAGCTGAATGATCTTTGTGAGTGTAGCGCTGTATGATCTTTGTGAGCGTAGCGCTGAATGATCTTTGTGAGTGTAGGCTGTAATGATCTTTCGTGAGTTGCGCTGAATGATCTTTGTGAGTGTAGAGGAATGATCTTTGTAGAGTGTAGCGCATGAATATCTTTGTGAGCGGAGCGCTGAATGATCTTTTGAGATGTCTATAGCGCTGTATGATCTTTGTGTGTGTAGCGCTGTATGATCTTTGTGAGTTGTAGCGCTCGTATGATTTTGTGAGTGTAGAGCTGAATGATCTCTTGTGAGTGTAGAGATGATGTTCTTTGTTGAGCGTTAGAGCTGAATGTTCTTTGTGAGTGTAACGTGTTTGTATCTTTGTGAGGTAGCGCTGTATGATCTTTGTGAGCGTTAGCGCTGGATGATCTTTGTGAGCGTAGAACGACTGTATGATACTGTGTGAGTGTAGAGCTGAATTGTCTTGTGAGTGTAGCGCGTTGATCTTTACGTGAGCGTTAGCGCTGAACGATCTTTGTGAGCGTAGCGCTGATTTATCTTTGTGAGTGTAGGCTGTTGTATTTTTTGATCTTTGTGAGTGTAGCGCAGAATGATCTTTGTGCGTTGTAGCGCTGTATGATCTTTGTGAGTGTAGCGCTGTTATGATCTTTGGGAGTTAGCGACTGAATGAATCTTTGTGGAGTGTAGAGCTGAATGATCTTTGTGAGTGTAGCGCTGTATGATCTTTGTGAGTGTAGCGCTGTATGATCTTTGTGAGTGTAGCGCTGAATGATCTTTGTGAGTGTAGCGCTGTATGATCTTTGTGAGTGTAGCGCTGAATGATCTTTGTGAGTGTAGCGCTGAATGATCTTTGTGAGCGTAGCGCTGAATGATCTTTGTGAGTGTAGCGCTGAATGATCTTTGTGAGTGTAGCGCTGTATGATCTTTGTGAGTGTAGCGCTGGATTGATCTTTGTGAGTGTAGCGCTGTATGATTGTGTGAGTGATAGAGCTGTATGATCTTTGTGAGTGTAGCGCTGATGATCTTTGTGAGTGTAGCGCTGTATGATCTTTGTGAGTGTAGCGCTGTATGATCTTTGTGAGTGTAGCGCTGTATGATCTTTGTGAGTGTAGCGCTGTATGATCTTTGTGAGTGTAGCGCTGTATGATATTTGTGAGTGTAGCGCTGTATGATCTTTGTGAGCGTAGAGCTGAATGATCTTTGTGAGTGTAGAGCTGAATGATCTTTGTGAGTGTAGCGCTGTATGATCTTTGTGAGTGTAGCGCTGTATGATCTTTGTGAGCGTAGAGCTGAATGATCTTTGTGAGTGTAGAGCTGAATGATCTTTGTGAGTGTAGCGCTGTATGATCTTTGTGAGTGTAGCGCTGTATGATCTTTGTGAGTGTAGCGCTGTATGATCTTTGTGAGCGTAGAGCTGAATGATCTTTGTGAGTGTAGCGCTGAATGATCTTTGTGAGTGTAGCGCTGTATGATCTTTGTTGGAGGGTAGGTGAATGATCTTTGTGAGTGTAGCGCTGTATGATCTTTGTGAGTGTAGCGCTGAATGATCTTTGTGAGTGTAGCGCTGAATGATCTTTGTGAGTGTAGCGCTGAAATGATCTTTTGTGAGGTTAGACGCTGAATGATCTGTGTGTGTGTTTAGCGCTGTATCGCCTCTTTGTGGAGTGTAGCGCTGAATGATCTTTGTGAGTGTGGCGCTCTGAATGATTTTTTGGTGAGTGTAGAGCTGGAATGATCTTTGTGAGTGTGAGCTGGAATGGTTTTGTGAGTTGTAGGGCGCTTTTTGAATGAACTTTGTGAGTGTAGAGTGAATGATCTTTGTGAGTGTAGCGCTGAATGATCTTTTGTGAGTGTAGAGCTGAAGCGCATCTGAATGATCTTTGTGAGTGTTAGAGCTGAATGATCTTTGTGAGTTGTAGAGCTCTGAATGATCTTTTTGAGTGTAGAGCTGCATGATCTTTGTGAGTGTGAGCCTGTATGATTCTTTGTGAGTGTAGCGCTGAATGATCTTTGTGAGTGTAGAGCTGTATGATCTTTGTGAGTGTAGCACTGAATGATCTTTGTGAGTGTAGAGCTGAATGATCTTTGTGAGTGTAGCGCTGAAATGATTCTTTGTGAATGTAGAGATGTATTGCATCTTTGTGCGTGTAGCGCGATATGGATCTTTTGTGAGTGTAGCGCTGTATGATATTTTGTGAGTGTAGAGCTGAATGATCGTTGTGAGGCGTAGTTAGCGCTGAAATGATCTATGTGAGTGTAGAGCTGTATGATCTTTGTGAGTGTAGAGCTGTATGATCTTTGTGAGTGTAGCGCTGTATGATCTTTGTGAGTGTAGCGCTGAATGATCTTTGTGAGTGTAGAGCTGAATGATCTTTGTGAGTGTAGAGCTGTTAGATTATGATCTTTGTGAGTGTTGTGCTGAATGATCTTTGTGAGTGTCGGCTGTATGTTTTGTGAGTGTAGCGCTGAATGATCTTTGTGAGTGGTAGCGCTTGTATGATCTTTGTGAGTGTAGAGGCTGAATGGATCTTTGTGAGTGTAGAGCTGTATGATCTTTGTGAGTGTTTGCGCTGTCTGATCTTTATGAGTGTAGAGCTGTATGATCTTTGTGACGTGTAGCACTGAATGAATCTTTGATGAGTGAGAGCCCTGAATGATCTTTGTGAGTGCTAGCGCTGAATGATCTTGTGAGATGTACGAGCTGTATGATCTTTGTGAGTGTAGCGCTGTATGATCTTTGTGAGTGTTAGCGCTGTATGAATCTTTGTGAGTGTTGAGCTGAATGATTTTGTGAGCGTGCGCTGAATGATCTATGTGAGTGCTAGAGCTGTATGATCTTGTGAGTGTAGAGCTGTAGATCTTGTGAGTGTAGCGCTGTATGATCTTGTGACGTGTAGCGCTGAATGATCTTTTGTGAGTGTAGAGCTGAATGATCTTTGTGAGTGTAGAGCTGAATGATCTTTGTGAGTGTAGAGCTGAATGATCTTTGTGAGTGTAGAGCTGTATGATCTTTGTGAGTGTAGCGCTGAATGATCGTGTGAGTTGTAGCGCTGTATGATCTTTGTGAGTGTAGAGCTGAATGATCTTTGTGAGTGTAGCGCTGAATGATCTTTGTGAGTGTAGAGCTGAATGATCTTTGTGAGTGTAGCGCTGAATGATCTTTGTGAGTGTAGAGCTGAATGATCTTTGTGAGTGTAGCGCTGTATGATCTTTGTGAGTGTAGCGCTGTATGATCTTTGTGAGTGTAGAGCTGAATGATCTTTGTGGTAGTGTAGCGATGATGATCTTTTGTGAGTGTAGAGCTTGAATGATCTTTGTGAGTAATGTAGAGCGCTGAATGGATCTTTGTGAGTGTAGCGCTGTATGATCTTTGTGAGTGTAGCGCTGTATGATCTTTGTTGAGTGTATAGCGCTTGAATGACTCTTTGGTTGGAGTGTAGCGCTGATGGATCTTTGTGTGTGTAGTGCTGATGATCTTTGTGAGTGTAGAGCTGATATGATCTTTGTGGAGTGTTAGCGCTGGAATGATCTTTGTGGTGTAGTGCTTAGTTTTAACAATAATTATTTGATCTATGTAAATCCGACGTTCTCACTTATAATGTGCAAACACATAATCAACTTGCTGTCCTGTAAAGTCGTTCAATATTTGTTTTAGTTTTTAGGTTTAACTGGAGAAATTATAATCTCGTGAATTAGTTTAAAATTTGTGTCGGTAAATAATGAGGAAGTACTGTCAAATTAAGGTTAAAAGGAGGCTGAGGTATCAAAGGTGACTTTATTTTTCATCGGCTTGTACAAAGCTCCTGGAGAGAGAAAACGTTGCCTCAAGATTAAATATCTGACTAGATTGAATATCATGTCCATTAATTGTTTCAAGGTCTAGTAACTGTACAAATTCCATTTAGTCGTCAAATTTCAGCAAGTGAGGAGCATCATTGTCCAGTCGACACATATTCAGTATATGAGATAATTCCTACGAATGACTAAAACTGATTATTTATGCATCACAAGTAGTTTATTCAGATGTTTTTATCTGTCTTGATCTCGTTACTTAAAGAGGGAGGCCCTGAGCTGGTATGGCATATTGAGCAAATCAATACGCTGTTAGTCTAACTAAACGTGGTTTGTCTGTAATGCTGAAACACACTCACAACTTAAACATCAACGGCAAATAAACGGGTCGACCAAGAACTCTCGAAGTACTTCCATATTTCTCACGATGTAATACATTTTATGTGCTGTCGAGAATTTTCTGTTTTCAACACTCCAACGAGTGAATTTCTTAGAGTGTCTATTCTTATCGTTTTCTGACGGCCCGACCGTACTTCATTTTTCTCCTAATGTAATTTCGTTCTATAAACTCTGAATAGACTGTAATGGTGATAAATGGTTTTTTTTATTTTTGTTGGGTCAGCCTGCGTTTGTGCATCGAGCATTCAATGTTTATAATGGGCTGATATATTATCACTTCCTCGCAAAATATTAATCCGACAGGAACCAGGAAGGAGGTTCGGGTATATGAGATTTTGGTTCTTTCACGTTCGTATTAAATTTGGTTTCAGTCTGGATAGCAGAGAACATGGAGTCAAAGTATCTCTGGCACGTAACCACACTCACTCTCAGGGAACTGAAGTACATACGAGGCTGTTAAACAATGCACTAACTCTTTAATTTTTTCCATTGAAAGAGCTGTTTCACTTGCAACATAGTTTAAGAATTAATAAAACAAGAATTGTAGTGTGTATGTGTGTGTATTATATATAGGTGTAGTGGTAGTACTTCCCTAGTTCGTACTCACCTAGCTGTATCACTAGTTGTGGTTTCAGGGGTCGATTCACAGTCTGCCCGCTCTTCAATAGCCGCTATAGGTCACTCTTCCTGCTATTGAATATTATAATACTTTCTTAAAAGTATGCATGGTCTGCTTCCACTGCATTACTACCCCAGGTTATTCCACTTCCCTGACCACTCTGTGCTGAAGAAATGCTTCCTTATATCCCTGTGATCATATGGTCTTCAAACTTCCAACTGTGACCCCTGTTGCTGTGTCCTTCTCTGGAAACAAAACAGTGTCGTTCAGGTCAATTCCCTTAACTTTTGTAGGACATACCCCTTAGCTCGGGGGTCTTTCTCTAGTTTTCGCTTAAAGTGTTGGCTGAGCTGTGTAGCGCTGAAGACTTTGTGAGTGTAGCGCTGAATGATCCTTATGAGTGTAGAGCTGAATGACCTTTGTGAGTGTAGCGCTGAATGATCTTTGTGAGTGTAGCGCTGAATGATCTTTGTGAGTGTAGCGCTGAATGATCTTTGTGAGTGTAGCGCTGAATGATCTTTGTGGTGTAGCGCATGAATGATCTTTGTGGAGTGTAGCGCTGCATTATCTTTGTGAGTGTTTAGCGATGAATGACCTTTGTGAGGTAGCGCTGAAGATCCATTCATGAGTGTAGGTCCTGAAGGATCTTTGTGAGTGTAGCGCTGAATGATCTTTGTGAGTGTAGCGCTGAATGATCTTTGTGAGTGTAGCGCTGTATGACCTTTGTGAGTGTAGCGCTGAGTGATCTTTCGTGAGTTGTAGCGCTGAATCCTGGAATGATCTTTTGTGAGTGTAGCGCTACTGATCTTTGTGAGTGTAGGCTGAATGATCCTTTGTGGTGTAGCGCTGAATGACCTTTGTGTAGTGTTAGCGCCCCGCACTGATGACCTTTGTGAGTGTAGCGCTGAATGATCTTTGTGAGTGTAGCGCTGAATGCCTTTGTGAGTGTGCGCTGTTATGGACCTTGGTGAGTGTAGAGCTGGATGTAGCCTTTGTGAGTGTAGCGCTGAATGACCTTTGTGAGTGTAGCGCTGTATGACCTTTGTGAGTGTAGCGCTGAATGATCTTTGTGAGTGAAGCGCTGAATGATCTTTGTGTGTGTAGCGCTGATGATCTTTGTGAGTGTAGCGCTGAATGATCTTTGTTAGTATAGCGTCTGAATATCTTTCGTGAGGTGAGCGGAATGGTTCTTGTGAGTGTAGCGCTGAATGACCTTTTGTGAGTCTGTATGTAGCGCTGTATGACCTTTGTGAGTGTAGCGCTGAATGATCTTTGTGAGTGTAGCGCTGAATGATCTTTGTGAGTGTAGCGCTGTATGACCTTTGTGAGTGTAAGCGCTGAAGGTCTATTGAGTGTAGCGCTGAATGACCTTTGTGAGTGTTAGAGCTGAATGACCTTTGTGAGCGTTGAGTGAATGACCCTTTGTTGAGTGTTAGCCGCTGTATGATCTTTGTGAGTGTAGCGCTGAATGATCTTTTGTGAGTGTAGCGCTGAATGGATCTTTGTGAGTTGTAGCTGCTCTTGAATGTTCCTTTGTGAGTGTAGCGCTGAATGGATCTTTTGTGAGGTAGAGCTGAATTTGATCTTTGTGAGTGTAGCGCTAATGACTTTGTGAGTGTAGCGCTGAATGCCTTTGTGAGTGTAGCGCTGTATGACCTTTGTGAGTGTAGCGCTGAATGATCTTTGTGAGTGTAGCGCTGATGACCTTTGTGAGTGTAGAGCTGAATGGACTTTGTGGAGCGTTAGGTAGAGTGAATGACCTTTGTGAGTGTAGCGCGAATGATCTTTGTGAGTGTTAGCGCTCTGAATGATCTTTGTGAGTGTTAGCGATGAATGACCTTTGTGAGTGTAGAGCTGAATGACCTTGTGAAGCGTAGGAGCTGACTGGACCTTTTGAGTGTAGCGCCTGATGACACTTGTGAGCGCTTAGAGCTGAATGTCCTTTGTGAGTGTAAGAGCTGAATGATCCTTATGAAGTGTGAGCTGAATGATCTTTGTGAGTGTAGCTCTTGAAGATATTCCTTATGAGTGTAGAGCTGAATGATCTTTGAGAGTGTAGCGCTGACATGACCTTTGTGAGCGTAGAGCTGAATGACCTTTGTGAGTGTAGCGCTGAATGATCCTTATGAGTGTAGAGCTGAATGATCTTTGTGAGTGTAGCGCTGAATGATCTTTGTGAGTGTAGCGCTGAATGATCCTTATGAGTGTAGAGCTGAATGATCCTTATGAGTGTAGAGCTGAATGACCTTTGTGAGTGTATAGCGGCTGATGACTTTGTGCAGTGTTAGCGCTCTGCATGAATGCCTTTGTGAGCGTTAGAAGTGAATGACCTTTGTGAGTGTAGCGATGAATGTTCCTTATAGAGTAGAGCTGAATGATCTTTGTGAGTGTAGCGCTGAATGACCTTTGTGAGTGTAGCGCTGAATGACCTTTGTGAGCGTAGAGCTGAATTACCTTTGTGAGTGTAGCGCTGAATGACCTTTGTGAGCGTGGAGCTGAATGATCTTTGTGAGTGTAGCGCTGAATGACCTTTGTGAGTGTAGCGCTGAATGACCTTTGTGAGTGTAGCGCTGAATGACCTTTGTGAGTGTAGCGCTGAATGACCTTTGTGAGCGTGGAGCTGAATGACCTTTGTGAGTGTAGCGCTGAATGACCTTTGTGAGTGTAGCGCTGAATGATCCTTATGAGTGTAGAGCTGAATGACCTTTGTGAGTGTAGCGCTGAATGATCTTTGTGAGGTGTTGTTTAGCGCTGACTGATCTTTGTGAGTGTAGCGCTGAATGATCTTTGTGAGTGTAGCGCTGAATGATCTTTGTGAGTGTAGCGCTGAATGATCTTTGTGAGTGTAGCGCTGAATGATCTTTGTGAGTGTAGCGCTGAATGACCTTTGTGAGTGTAGCGCTGAATGATCCCTTTGGAGTGTTAGAGCTGGGGATAATGAATCTTTGTGAGTGTAGAGCTGAATGATCTTTGTGATTGTAGCGCCTGAATGATCTTTGTGAGTTGTTGCGCTGTATGACCTTTGTGAGTGTAGCGCTGAGGGGGGGATCTTTGTGAGTGTAGCGCCTGAATGATAGTTTGTGAGTGTTGCGTGCTGATGATGATCTTTGTGAGTGTAGCGCTGAATGACCATATGATGATGGTTGTAGTTGTAGCGCTGAATGACCTTTGTGAGTGTAGCGCTGATGACCCTTGTGAGTGTTAGAGCTGAATGAATCTTTTGTGAGAGTGTAGCGCTGAATGACCTTGGAGTGTAGCCGCTGTACTTATGACCTTTTGTGAGTGTGAGTGAATGACCTTTGTGTGTGTAGGCTGTATGACCTTTGTGTGTGTAGCGCTGTATGACCTTTGTGAGTGTAGCGCTGAATGATCTTTGTGAGTGAAGCGCTGAATGATCTTTGTGAGTGTAGCGCTGAATGATCTTTGTGAGTGTAGCGCTGAATGATCTTTGTGAGTGTAGCGCTGAATGATCTTTGTGAGTGTAGAGCTGAATGATCTTTGTGAGTGTAGCGCTGAATGATCTTTGTGAGTGTAGCGCTGTATGATCTTTGTGAGTGTAGCGCTGAATGATCTTTGTGAGTGTAGCGCTGAATGATCTTTGTGAGTGTAGCGCTGTATGACCTTTGTGAGTGTAGCGCTGAATGATCTTTGTGAGTGTAGCGCTGAATGACCTTTGTGAGTGTAGAGCTGAATGACCTTTGTGAGCGTAGAGCTGAATGACCTTTGTGAGTGTAGCGCTGACTTGAACTTTGTGTGTGTTTTAGCGCTGATTGGATCTTTGTGAGTGTAGCGCTGGAATGATCGCTTTGTGAGTGTAGCGCTGAATGATCTTTGTGAGTGTAGCGCTGAATGATCTTTGTGAGTGTAGAGCTGAATGATCTTTGTGAGTGTAGCGCTGAATGACCTTTGTGAGTGTAGCGCTGAATGACCTTTGTGAGTGTAGCGCTGTATGACCTTTGTGAGTGTAGCGCTGATTGTCTTTGTGAGTTGTAGCGCCTGGAATGACCTTTGTGAGGTAGTGTGAATGACCTTTGTGAGGGTTGAGCTGGAATGACCTTGTAGTTGTAGCGCAGAATGATCTTTGTGAGTGTAGCGCTGAATGATCTTTGTGAGTGTAGCGCTGAATGACCTTTGTGAGTGTAGAGCTGAATGACCTTTGTGAGCGTAGAGCTGAATGACCTTTGTGAGTGTAGCGCTGAATGACCTTTGTGAGCGTAGAGCTGAATGACCTTTGTGAGTGTAGCGCTGAATGATCCTTATGAGTGTAGAGCTGAATGATCTTTGTGAGTGTAGCGCTGAATGATCCTTATGAGTGTAGAGCTGAATGATCTTTGTGAGTGTAGCGCTGAATGACCTTTGTGAGTGTAGCGCTGAATGACCTTTGTGAGTGTAGCGCTGAATGATCCTTATGAGTGTAGAGCTGAATGATCCTTATGAGTGTAGAGCTGAATGATCTTTGTGAGTGTAGCGCTGAAAGACCTTTGTGTGAGCGTAGAGCTTCGAATGACTTTGTGAGTGTAGCGTCTGAAAGATCCTTTTGAGTGTAGAGCTGAATGATCTTTGTGTGTGTAGCGACCTGAATGAACTTTGTTGAGTGTAGCGTCTGAATGACACTTTGTGAGCGTAGAGCTGTGATTAATTACCTTTGTGAGTGTAGCGCTGAATGACTTTGTGAGGTGTGGAGCTGAATGATCTTTGTGTGTGTATGCGCTGAGACCTTTGTGAGTGTAGCGCTGAATGACCTTGGTGAGGTCAGCGCCTGAATGACCTTGTGAGTGTAGCGCTGAATGGACCTTTGTGAGCGTGGAGCTGAATGTCCTTTGTAGAGTGTAGCGGCTGCTGATGATCTTTGTGAGTGGAGCGCTGATGATCTTTGTGAGTGTGTAGCGCTGAATGATCTTTGTGAGTAGTAGCGCCCTTGACTGATCTTATGTGAGTGTAGCGCTGATGATCTTTGTGAGTGTAGCGCTGAATGATCTTTGAGATGTTAGCGCCTGAATGATCTTTGTGAGTGTAGAGCGCGTATGTCTTTGTGAGTTGTAGCGTCTGAATGATCTTTGTGAGTGTAGCGCTGATGATCCTTATGACGTGTAGAGCTGAATGGATCTTTGATGAGCGTGCGCTGAATGATTCTTTGTGAGTTGTAGCGCTGAAATGATCTTGGGAGTTGTAGCGCTGAATGATCTTTGTGAGTGTAGCGTGAATGATCTTTGTGAGTGTAGAGCTGAATGATCTTTGTGAGTGTAGCGCTGATGATCTTTGTGAGTGTAGCGCTGTATGATCTTTGTGAGTGTAGCGCTGTATGATCTTTGTGAGTGTAGCGCTGTATGATCTTTGTGAGTGTAGCGCTGTATGATCTTTGTGAGTGTAGCGCTGATATGATCTTTGTGAGTGTAGCGCGTATGATTTTGTGAGTGTAGCGCTGATGATCTTGTGAGTGTAGCGCTGGTATGATCTTGAGAGTTGTAGCCGCTGTATTGATCTTTGTGAGTGCTAGAGCTGAATGATCCTTTGTGAGTGTAGCGCTGAATGATCTTTGTGAGTGTAGCGCTGAATGATCTTTGTGAGCGTAGCGCTGTATGATCTTTGTGAGTGTAGAGCTGAATGATCTTTGTGAGTGTAAGCGATGAATTTGATCTTTGTGAGTGTAGCGCTGAATTGATCTTTGTGAGTGTAGCGCTGTTGATCTTTGTGAGTGTTAAGCGCTGAATGATCTTTGTGAGTTTGTAGCGAATGATGATCTTGGTGAGTGTAGCGTGAATGATCTTTGTGAGCGTAGAGTTGAATGATCTTTGTTGAGTGTAGCGCTGTATGACTTTGTGAGCGTTAGACTGAAATGATCTTTGATGAGTGTAGCGCTCTATGATCTTTGTGAGTGTAGCGCTGTTATGAATCATTTGTGAGTGTAGCGCTTGTATGATCTTTGTGGAGAGTAGAGCTGTATGATCTTTGTGAGTGTAGCGCTGTATGATCTTTGTGAGCGTAGAGCTGAATGATCTTTGTGAGTGTAGCGCTGTATGATCTTTGTGAGTGAAGCGCTGTATTGATCTTTTGGTTGAGTTGTAGCGCTGTCTGATCTTTGTGTGCGTGGCTGAATGATTTTGTGAGCGTAGTGCTGAATAATCTTTGTGGCGTTAGCGCTGTTATGCGCTTTGTGAGCGTTAGAGTGAATGATCTGTGTGAGTGTAGAGCTGAATGATCTTTGTGAGTGTTGCGCCATGTATGACTTGTGCGCGTAGAGCTGAATGATTTTTGTGAGCCTAGCGCTGATTTGAGCTTTGTTAGTGTAGCGCTGAATGATCTTGTGAAGGGGGGGCCGTAGTGCTGAATGATCTTTGTGAGTGTAGCGCTGAGTGATCTTTGTGAGCGTAGAGCTGAATGATCTTTGTGAGCGTAGCGCTGTATGATCTTTGTGAGCGTAGAGCTGAATGATCTTTGTGAGTGTAGCGCTGTATGATCTTTGTGAGTGTACCGCTGTATGATCTTTGTGAGTGTAGCGCTGTATGATCTTTGTGAGTGTAGCGCTGTATGATCTTTGTGAGTGTAGCGCTGTATGATCTTTGTGAGTGTAGCGCTGTATGATCTTTGTGAGTGTAGCGCTGTATGATCTTTGTGAGTGTACCGCTCTCTGTTGATCTTTGGAATTGTAGCGCTGATATGATCTTTGTGAGATAGCGCTGTATGATCTTTTGAGCGTAGCGCTGTATTAAACTTTATGAGGTTGCGCTGTATGATCTTGTGATTGTTAGGCTTGTATGATCTTGTGAGTTGTAGCGCTGTAGGATCTTTCGTGAGGTAGCGCTGTATGATCTTTGTGAGCGTAGCGCTGTATGATCTTTCGTCGAGTGAGTGTAGGCTGTTGATCTTTGTGAGTGTAGCGCTGTATGATCTTTGTGAGTGTAGCGCTGTATGATCTTTGTGAGTGTAGCGCTGAATGATCTTTGTGAGCGTAGCGCTGTATGATCTTTGTGAGCGTAGCGCTGAATGATCTTTGTGAGTGTAGCGCTGAATGATCTTTGTGAGTGTAGCGCTGAATGATCTTTGTGAGTGTAGCGCTGTATGATCTTTGTGAGTGTAGCGCTGAATGATCTTTGTGAGTGTAGCGCCTGAATGGTGACTCTTTGTGACGTGTAGCGCTGTATGATCTTTGTGAGTGTAGCGCTGAATGACCTTTGTGAGTGTAGCGCTGAATGATCTTTGTGAGTGTAGCGCTGTATGATCTTTGTGAGTGTAGCGCTGTATGATCTTTGTGAGTGTAGCGCTGTATGATCTTTTTGAGCGTAGAGCTGAATGATCTTTGTGAGTGTAGCGCTGTATGATCTTTGTGAGTGTAGCGCTGTATGAACTTTTTGAGCGTTTGAGTGAATGATCTTTGTGAGTGTAGCGCTGAATGTCTTTGTGAGTGTAGCGCTGATTGATCTTTGTGAGTGTCTTGCGCTGTATGATCTTTGTGGAGTGTAGCGTCTCTGAATGACCTTGTGAGGTGTTGCGCTGAATGTGAATGATCTTTGTTGAGTGTAGCGCTGTATTGATCTTTGTGAGTGTAGCGCTGTATGATCTTTGTGTGGTAAGCGCTGTATGTTCTTTTTGAGCGTCAGAGCTGAATAATCTTTGTGAGTGTAGCGCATGTAGGATCTTTGTGAGTGTAGTGCTGAATGTTCTTTGTTAGTGTAGCGCTGTATGATCTTTGTGAGGTAGCGCCTGAATGTCTTTGTGGTGTAGCGCTGAATGATCTAGAGTGAGTGTAGCGATGAATGATCTTTGTGAGGTTGTAGGCTGTATGTTCTTTGTGAGTGTAGTGCTGAATACCTTTGTGAGTGTAGCGCTGTATGATCTTTGTGAGTGTAGATCTGAATGATTCTTTGTGAAGGGTTGCGCTGAATGATCTTTGTGAGTGTAGGCTGATGATCCTTGTGAGTGTAGCGGCTGTCAGATCTTTGTGAGTGTTGTGCGAATGATCTTTGTGAGTGTAGCGCTGTATGATCTTTGTGAGGTGTAGCGCTGTATGATTTAGTGAGTGTAGTGCTGAAATGATCTTTGTGAGTGTAGAAGCTGTAGGATCTTTGTAGTGTAGCGCTGTATGATCTTTGTGAGCGTAGCGCTCTGTATGATCTTTGTGAGTGTAGCGCTGTATGATCTTTGGAGCGTAGAGAGTTGTTCTTTGTGAGTGATAGTAAGCGCTGTATGATCTTTGTGAGTGTAGCGTGAATGATTCTTTGTGAGTGTAGCGCGTATGATCTTTGTTGAGTGTAGCGCTGAATGATCTTTGTGAGTTGTTGCGCTGTATTGATCTTTGTGAGTGTATAGCGCTGTATGATCTTTGTGAGTGCTAGCGCTGAATGTTCTTTGTGAGTGTTGTAGCGCTGAAATGATCTTTGTGTGTGATGTAGAGTGAATGTTCCTTTGTGAGTGTAGCGCTGTATGATCTTTGTGTGTGTAGCGACTGTATTGATCTTTGTGAGTTTGTAGCGCTGTATGATCTTTGTGAGTGTTAGAGCTAATGTTCTTTGTGAGTGTAGAGCCGAATGTCTTTGTGAGTGTAGCGCTGTATGATCTTTTGAGAGCGTAGCGCTGAATGATCTTTGTGAGTGTAGCGCTGTATGATCTTTGTGAGCGTAGCGCTGAATGATCTTTGTGAGTGTAGAGCTGAATGATCTTTGTGAGTGTAGCGCTGAATGATCTTTGTGAGTGTAGCGCTGAATGATCTTTGTGTGAGTGTAGCGTTGAATGAATCTTTGTGGCGTAGCGCTGAATGATTTTGTGAGTGTTAGCGTGTATGATCTTTGTGGCGTAGGAGCTGAATGATCTTTGTGAGTGTAGCGCTGTATGATCTTTGTGAGTGTAGCGCTGTATGATCTTTGTGAGTGTAGCGCTGTATGATCTTTGTGAGCGTAGAGCTGAATGATCTTTGTGAGTGTAGCGCTGTATGATCTTTGTGAGCGTAGAGCTGAATGATCTTTGTGAGTGTAGCGCTGGATGATCTTTGTGAGTGAAAGCGCTGTATGATCTTTGTGAGTGTAGCGCTGTCTGATCTTTGTGAGCGTAGAGCTGAATGATCTTTGTGAGCGTAGTGCTGAATGATCTTTGTGAGCGTAGCGCTGTATGAGCTTTGTGAGCGTAGAGCTGAATGATCTTTGTGAGTGTAGAGCTGGGAATTGATCTTTTGTGAGTGTAGCGCTGTATGTTCTTGTGAGCGTAGAGCTGAATGTTTTTGTTGAGCCTTAGCGCTGAGTGTCTTTGTGAGTGTAGCGCTGAATGTCTTGTGAGCGTTTAGAGCTGATTGATCTTTGGTGAGACTAGCGCTGAGTGATCTTTGTGTGGTTTGATGCTGAATGATCTTGTGAGCGTTAGCGCTGTATGATCTTTGTGAGCGTTTAGAGCCTGAATGATCTTTGTGAGTTGTGCGCTGTAAGGATCGCTTTGTAGAGTGTACCGCTAGTATGATCGGTGAGTGTAGTCAGCGCTGTATGATCCTTTGTAGTGTAGCGCTATATGATCTTTGTGAGTGTAGCGCTGAATGATTTTGTGAGTGTTTACCGCTGTATGATCTTTGTGACGTGTAGCATGTATGATCTTTGTGAGTGTTATAGCTGTAAGGATCTTTGTGAAGTAGCGCTGTTGATCTTTGTGAGCGTTTAGCGCTGTATGATCTTTGTGAGCGTAGACGCCTGTATGAACTTTATGAGCGTTTGGCTGTGTATGATCTTTAATAGTGAGTGTAGCGCTGTATGATCTTGTGAGTGTAGCGCTGTATGATCTTTGTGAGCGTTAGCGCTGTTATGATCTTTGTGAGCGTTTGCCGCTGTATGTCTTTGTGAGTGTAGCGCTGTAGTGTAATTTGTGAGTGTAGCGCTGAATGATCTTTGTGAGTGTAGAGCTGTATGATCTTTGTGATGGATGTCGCGCTGAATGATGATCTTTGTGAGCGTAGAGCGCTGTTGTTCTGTGTGAGCGTAGCCGCTGAATGATCTTTGTGAGTGTTGTAAGCGCTGATTGATCTTTGTGAGTGTTAGCGCTGAATGATCGTTTGTGAGTGGAGCGCTGTTATGTCTTGTGAGTGTAGCGCTGAATGATCTTTGCTTGGTGTAGCGCTGAATGATCTTTGTGAGTTGTAGCGTGTATGATCTTTGTGAGTGGTAGCGCTGAATGACTTTGTGAGTGTGAGCGACTGATTGATCTTTGGAGTTAGCGCTGTATGATCTTTGTGGAGTGTAGCGCTTGTATGATCTTTGTGAGTGTAGCGCTGTTGATCTTTTTGAGCGTAGAGCTGATGATCTGTTTTGTGAGTGTTTGAGCTGTATGATTCTTCTGTGAGGTGTAGGCTGTTATGGATCTTTTGAGCGTTAGAGCTTGAATGATCTTGTGTGAGTGTAGCGTCTGAATGATCTTTGTGATGTAGCGCTGAAATGATCTTTGTGAGTGTAGCGCTGTGATTATTCTTTGTGAGTGTTTAGCGAACTGAATGACCTTTGTGAGCTGAAGTGTAGCGCTGATCTGAATGATCTTTGTGAGTGTAGCGCTGTATGTTCTTTTGTGAGTGTTAGCGCTGTATGATCTTTGTGAGTGTAGCGCTGTATGATCTTTTTGAGCGTAGAGCTGAATGATCTTTGTGAGTGTAGCGCTGTATGATCTTTGTGAGTGTAGTGCTGAATGATCTTTGTGAGTGTAGCGCTGTATGATCTTTGTGAGTGTGAGCGCTTGAATGATCTTTGTGGTGTAGGCTCTGAATGATCTTTGTGAGTGTAGACGCTGAATGATCTTTGTGGTGTAGCGCTGTTGATCTGTGTGAGTGTAGAGCTGAATGATCTTGTGTGTGTAGCGCGCTGTATGATCTTTGGAGTGTAGCGCCGATGATCTTTGGTGAGTGTAGCGCTGAATGATCTTTGTGAGTGTAGCGCTGAATGATCTTTGTGAGTGTAGCGCTGTATGATCTTTGTGAGTGTAGTGCTGAATGATCTTTGTGAGTGTAGCGCTGTATGATCTTTGTGAGTGTTAAGCGCGTATGATCTTTGTGAGTGTAGTGCTTGACATTGTCTTTGTTGAGTGTAGGCTGTATGATCTTTGTGAGTGTAGCGCTGTTGATCTTTGTGAGCGTAGCGCTGTAAGATCATTATGTGAGTTTGTGCCGTGTATGTTCTTTGTGAGCGTAGCGCTGTATGATCTTTGTGAGTGTAGCGCTGTATGATCTTTGTGAGTGTAGCGCTGAATGATCTTTGTGAGTGTAGCGCTGTATGATCTTTGTGAGTGTAGCGCTGAATGATCTTTGTGAGTGTAGCGCTGTATGATCTTTGTGAGGTAGCGCTGTATGATCTTAGTGAGTGTAGCGCTGATGATCTTTGTGGTGTAGGGGCCCCCCCCGCTGAATGATTCTTTGTGAGGTGTAGAGATGAATGATCTTTGTGAGGTGTAGCGCTGTATGATCTTTGTGAGTGTTAGCGCTGTAGCTCTTTGTGGTGTAGCGCTGTATGATCTTTGTGAGTGTAGTTAAGAGTCTGAATGATCTTTGTGAGTGTAGAGCTGAATGATCTTTGTGAGTGTAGCGCTGTATGATCTTTGTGAGCGTTGCGCTGAATGATCTTTGTGAGTGTAGGCTGTAATGATCTTTCGTGAGTTGCGCTGAATGATCTTTGTGAGTGTAGAGGAATGATCTTTGTAGAGTGTAGCGCATGAATATCTTTGTGAGCGGAGCGCTGAATGATCTTTTGAGATGTCTATAGCGCTGTATGATCTTTGTGTGTGTAGCGCTGTATGATCTTTGTGAGTTGTAGCGCTCGTATGATTTTGTGAGTGTAGAGCTGAATGATCTCTTGTGAGTGTAGAGATGATGTTCTTTGTTGAGCGTTAGAGCTGAATGTTCTTTGTGAGTGTAACGTGTTTGTATCTTTGTGAGGTAGCGCTGTATGATCTTTGTGAGCGTTAGCGCTGGATGATCTTTGTGAGCGTAGAACGACTGTATGATACTGTGTGAGTGTAGAGCTGAATTGTCTTGTGAGTGTAGCGCGTTGATCTTTACGTGAGCGTTAGCGCTGAACGATCTTTGTGAGCGTAGCGCTGATTTATCTTTGTGAGTGTAGGCTGTTGTATTTTTTGATCTTTGTGAGTGTAGCGCAGAATGATCTTTGTGCGTTGTAGCGCTGTATGATCTTTGTGAGTGTAGCGCTGTTATGATCTTTGGGAGTTAGCGACTGAATGAATCTTTGTGGAGTGTAGAGCTGAATGTCTTTGTGAGTGTAGCGCTGTATGATCTTTGTGAGTGTAGCGCTGTATGATCTTTGTGAGTGTAGCGCTGAATGATCTTTGTGAGTGTAGCGCTGTATGATCTTTGTGAGTGTAGCGCTGAATGATCTTTGTGAGTGTAGCGCTGAATGATCTTTGTGAGCGTAGCGCTGAATGATCTTTGTGAGTGTAGCGCTGAATGATCTTTGTGAGTGTAGCGCTGTATGATCTTTGTGAGTGTAGCGCTGGATTGATCTTTGTGAGTGTAGCGCTGTATGATTGTGTGAGTGATAGAGCTGTATGATCTTTGTGAGTGTAGAGCTGAATGATCTTTGTGAGTGTAGCGCTGTATGATCTTTGTGAGTGTAGCGCTGTATGATCTTTGTGAGTGTAGCGCTGTATGATCTTTGTGAGTGTAGCGCTGTATGATCTTTGTGAGTGTAGCGCCGGTATGATATTTGTGAGTGTAGCGCTGTATGATCTTAGTGAGCGTAGAGCTGACTGATCTTTGTGAGTGTAGAGTGAATGTCTTTGTGAGTGTTAGCGCTGTATGATCTTTGTGAGTGTAGCGCTGTATGATCTTTGTGAGCGTAGAGCTGAATGATCTTTGTGAGTGTAGAGCTGAATGATCTTTGTGAGTGTAGCGCTGTATGATCTTTGTGAGTGTAGCGCTGTATGATCTTTGTGAGTGTAGCGCTGTATGATCTTTGTGAGCGTAGAGCTGAATGATCTTTGTGAGTGTAGCGCTGTAATGATCTTTGTGAGTGTAGCGCTGTATGATCTTTGTTGGAGGGTAGGTGAATGATCTTTGTGAGAGTAGCGCTGTATGATCTTTGTGAGTGTAGCGCTTGACATGATCTTTGTGAGGGTAGCGCTGAATGAACTTTGTGAGTGTAGCGCTGAAATGATCTTTTGTGAGGTTAGACGCTGAATGATCTGTGTGTGTGTTTAGCGCTGTATCGCCTCTTTGTGGAGTGTAGCGCTGAATGATCTTTGTGAGTGTGGCGCTCTGAATGATTTTTTGGTGAGTGTAGAGCTGGAATGATCTTTGTGAGTGTGAGCTGGAATGGTTTTGTGAGTTGTAGGGCGCTTTTTGAATGAACTTTGTGAGTGTAGAGTGAATGATCTTTGTGAGTGTAGCGCTGAATGATCTTTTGTGAGTGTAGAGCTGAAGCGCATCTGAATGATCTTTGTGAGTGTTAGAGCTGAATGATCTTTGTGAGTTGTAGAGCTCTGAATGATCTTTTTGAGTGTAGAGCTGCATGATCTTTGTGAGTGTGAGCCTGTATGATCTTTGTGAGTGTAGCGCTGTATGATCTTTGTGAGTGTAGAGCTGTATGATCTTTGTGAGTGTAGCACTGAATGATCTTTGTGAGTGTAGAGCTGAATGATCTTTGTGAGTGTAGCGCTGAAATGATTCTTTGTGAATGTAGAGATGTATTGCATCTTTGTGCGTGTAGCGCGATATGGATCTTTTGTGAGTGTAGCGCTGTATGATATTTTGTGAGTGTAGAGCTGAATGATCGTTGTGAGGCGTAGTTAGCGCTGAAATGATCTATGTGAGTGTAGCGCTGTATGATCTTTGTGAGTGTAGAGCTGTATGATCTTTGTGAGTGTAGCGCTGTATGATCTTTGTGAGTGTAGCGCTGAATGATCTTTGTGAGTGTAGCGCTGAATGATCTTTGTGAGTGTAGAGCTGTTAGATTATGATCTTTGTGAGTGTTGTGCTGAATGATCTTTGTGAGTGTCGGCTGTATGTTTTGTGAGTGTAGCGCTGAATGATCTTTGTGAGTGGTAGCGCTTGTATGATCTTTGTGAGTGTAGAGGCTGAATGGATCTTTGTGAGTGTAGAGCTGTATGATCTTTGTGAGTGTTTGCGCTGTCTGATCTTTATGAGTGTAGAGCTGTATGATCTTTGTGACGTGTAGCACTGAATGAATCTTTGATGAGTGAGAGCCCTGAATGATCTTTGTGAGTGCTAGCGCTGAATGATCTTGTGAGATGTACGAGCTGTATGATCTTTGTGAGTGTAGCGCTGTATGATCTTTGTGAGTGTTAGCGCTGTATGAATCTTTGTGAGTGTTGAGCTGAATGATTTTGTGAGCGTGCGCTGAATGATCTATGTGAGTGCTAGAGCTGTATGATCTTGTGAGTGTAGAGCTGTAGATCTTGTGAGTGTAGCGCTGTATGATCTTGTGACGTGTAGCGCTGAATGATCTTTTGTGAGTGTAGAGCTGAATGATCTTTGTGAGTGTAGAGCTGTATGATCTTTGTGAGTGTAGAGCTGAATGATCTTTGTGAGTGTAGAGCTGTATGATCTTTGTGAGTGTAGCGCTGAATGATCGTGTGAGTTGTAGCGCTGTATGATCTTTGTGAGTGTAGAGCTGAATGATCTTTGTGAGTGTAGAGCTGAATGATCTTTGTGAGTGTAGAGCTGAATGATCTTTGTGAGTGTAGCGCTGAATGATCTTTGTGAGTGTAGAGCTGAATGATCTTTGTGAGTGTAGCGCTGTATGATCTTTGTGAGTGTAGCGCTGTATGATCTTTGTGAGTGTAGAGCTGAATGATCTTTGTGGTAGTGTAGCGATGATGATCTTTTGTGAGTGTAGAGCTTGAATGATCTTTGTGAGTAATGTAGAGCGCTGAATGGATCTTTGTGAGTGTAGCGCTGTATGATCTTTGTGAGTGTAGCGCTGTATGATCTTTGTTGAGTGTATAGCGCTTGAATGACTCTTTGGTTGGAGTGTAGCGCTGATGGATCTTTGTGTGTGTAGTGCTGATGATCTTTGTGAGTGTAGAGCTGATATGATCTTTGTGGAGTGTTAGCGCTGGAATGATCTTTGTGGTGTAGTGCTTAGTTTTAACAATAATTATTTGATCTATGTAAATCCGACGTTCTCACTTATAATGTGCAAACACATAATCAACTTGCTGTCCTGTAAAGTCGTTCAATATTTGTTTTAGTTTTTAGGTTTAACTGGAGAAATTATAATCTCGTGAATTAGTTTAAAATTTGTGTCGGTAAATAATGAGGAAGTACTGTCAAATTAAGGTTAAAAGGAGGCTGAGGTATCAAAGGTGACTTTATTTTTCATCGGCTTGTACAAAGCTCCTGGAGAGAGAAAACGTTGCCTCAAGATTAAATATCTGACTAGATTGAATATCATGTCCATTAATTGTTTCAAGGTCTAGTAACTGTACAAATTCCATTTAGTCGTCAAATTTCAGCAAGTGAGGAGCATCATTGTCCAGTCGACACATATTCAGTATATGAGATAATTCCTACGAATGACTAAAACTGATTATTTATGCATCACAAGTAGTTTATTCAGATGTTTTTATCTGTCTTGATCTCGTTACTTAAAGAGGGAGGCCCTGAGCTGGTATGGCATATTGAGCAAATCAATACGCTGTTAGTCTAACTAAACGTGGTTTGTCTGTAATGCTGAACACACTCACAACATAAACATCAACGGCAAATAAACATGCGTCGGACAAGAACTCTCGAAGTACTTCATATTTCTCACGAAGTAATCATTTTTCTGTGCTGTGAGAACTTTCTTTTTCAACACTCCAACGAGTGAATTTCTTAGAGTGATCTTCCTTATCGTTTTCTGACGGCGTCTTCATTTTTCTTCCTAATGTAATTTCGTTCTATAACTCTGCAATACACAGTAATTGTGATAAAGGTTTTTTTTTTTTTTTGGGTCCAGCAGCGTTGCATCAGAGCCTTCACTGTTATAAAGGCTTGATATATCTATCCTTCCTCGCAAACAATTAATCCTACAGGAACCCAGGAGGAGGTCGGTATGAGTATTTTGGTTCTTTCCCGTCGTATTACATTTGGTTTCAGCTGGATAGCAGAGAACATGAGTAGTATCTCTGGCACATAACACACTCACTCTCCAGACACTGAGTACATACGCCAGGCTGTAAACAATGTACAACTCTATAATTTTTTCCCATTGAAGAGCTGTTTCACTTGCTACCTAGATTAAGAATACATAAAACAAATTGTAAGTGTGTATGTGTGTGTATATATATATGTGTGTGTGTACTCACCTAGTTGTACTCACCTAGCTGTACTCACCTAGTTGTGGTTTCAGGGGTCGATTCACAGCTCCTGCCCCCGCCTCTTCAATAGCCGCTACTAGGTCACTCTTCCTGCTACTTGAAGTTTTATAATACCTCTTCTTGAAATTATGCATGGATCCTGCCTCCACTGCATTACTACCCAGGTAATTCCACTTCCTGACAACTCTGTTGCTGAAGAAATGCTTCCTAATATCCCTGTGATTCATATGAGTCTTCAACTTCCAACTGTGACCCCTTGTTGCTGTGTCCCATCTCTGGAACAAACAGTGTCGTCAGGTCAATTTCCTTTAACTTTTCCTCGTAGGACATACCCCTTAGCTCCGGGACTACTCTTGTTGCACACCTTTGAACTTTCTCTAGTTTTCTTACGTGTTTGGCTGGGTGTGCGTTCCAAACTGCTACTGCATAATCCAATATGGGCCTAACGTACACGGTGTACAAGGTCCTGAACGATTCCTTATTAAAATGTCGGAATGCTGTTCTTAGCTTTGCTAGGCGCCCATATGCTGCAGCCGTTATTTGGTTGATGTGCTCCTCAGGAGATGTGCCTGGTGTTATATTCACCCCAAGATCCCTTTCCTTGAGTGAGGGTTGTGGTCTCTAGCCCCCTGGACTGTACTCCGTCTGCGGTCTTCTTTACCCTTCCCCAATCTTCATGACTTTGTATTGGTAGGGTTGAACTCCAGAAGCCAATTGCAGCCTGTCCAGAAACCTTTGTAGTTCTGCCTGGTCTTCGATCGAATGAATTTTTCTCATCAACTTCACATCATCTGCACACAGGGACACTTCGGAGTCTATTCCTTCCGTCATGTCGTTCACAAATACCAGAAACAGCACTGGTCCTAGGACTGACCCCTGTGGGACCCCACTGGTCACAGGTGCCCACTCTGACACGTCGCCACGTACCATGACTCGCTGCTGTCTTCCTGACAAGTATTCCCTGATCCATTGTATTGCCTTCCCTGTTATCTCTGCTTGGTCCTCCAGTTTTTGCACTAATCTCTTGTGAGGAACTGTGTCAAACGCCTTCTTGCAATCCAAGAAAATGCAATCCACCCATCTCTCTCTCTCTCTTGTCTTACTGCTGTCACCATGTCATAGAACTCCAGTAGGTTTGTGACACAGGATTTCTCGTCCCTGAGTCTATGTTGGCTGCTGTTGATGAAATCATTCTTTTCTAGGTGTTTCACCACTCTTCTCCTGATAATCTTCTCCATGACTTTGCATACTATACATGTCAGTGACACTGGTCTGTAGTTTAGTGCTTCATGTCTGTCTCCTTTTCTAAAGATTGGGACTACATTTTCTGTCTTCCATGCCTCAGGCAATCTCCCTGTTTCGATAGATGTATTCAATATTGTTGTTAGGGGTACACATAGCGCCTCTGCTCCCTCTCTCAGGATCCATGGAAAGATGTTATCCGGCCCCATTGCCTTTGAGGTATCTCGCTCACTCAGAAGCTTCTTCACTTCTTCCTCGGTTGTGTGTGCTGTGTCCAGCACTTGGTGGTGTGCCTCACCTCTCCGTCTTTCTGGAGCCCCTTCTGTCTCCTCTGTGAACATTTCTTTGAATCTCTTGTTGAGTTCCTCACATACTTCACGGTCATTTCTTGTTGGGTGGAAGCTGTGGGAATGGATTGTAGTTTGTGTTGGGATGGTGTGATAGGTTGTGGGGTTCTGAGAATAGTTGTGTGTGTGCTTGCCCTTGCTGCTCTGTTCTGCTCTGATTGACCTCTGCTGGTTCCATCCTTGTCTCCTTTCCTAGCTCCTTTCTCTTTTTTGTCCTCTCCCTCAGCTGCTGTCGTTCTGTTTGTGTTCTGTCTCTGTCTAGGAATACCTTCTTGTACTCTTCCGAGTATTTCAACTGTGGTTTCTCTTGGAGGATCCTGTTCTGCACTGTTTCTGTCCTGAGAATCAGCTTGATTGGTCGTTTTCTCCCCTTCAAGTACCCCCCTATTCTCCACCTATTTCCGTGATGATTTTCTTAATTTCCTTTCTTTCTGCCTGCCATCTTTCAGTGTGTGTCCTTTCCTCTCTCTCCTGAAGCCCATGGATAAACATTGATTTTGCCCTTTCCTCCTCCCATTGCCTCTCTCTCTGTGACTCTGGTTCCTGTCTGTATGTGGTCATTTTCTCCCTTGATTTTTCCAATGGCTCTTGGTAGCATGGTTGTGCCTCTGCATTCGACCTATCACCCTCTCTAACTGCACCCAGCTGCTATTCCCTTTCACTCCCTGGCCCTTCTTGGCAGGTTGATATGGCCTTAGCATAATTCATATCTCCTTCCTTCCTTTTCGGCCTCTCAGCTTCAGTGTACTCACCTAGTTATACTCACCTAGTTGAGGTTGCAGGGGTCGAGTCCAAGCTCCTGGCCCCGCCTCTTCACTTGTCGCTACTAGGTCACTCTCCCTGAACCATGAGCTTTATCGTACCTCTGCTTAAAGCTATGTATGAATCCTGTCTCCACTACTTCGCTTCCCAAACTATTCCACTTCCTGACTACTCTGTGGCTGAAGAAATGCTTCCTAACATCCCTGTGATTCATCTGTGTCTTCAGCTTCTAACTGTGTCCCCGTGTTGCTGTGTCCAGTCTCTGGAACATCCTGTCTTTGTCCACGTTATCAATTCCTCTCAGTATTTAGTAAGTCGTTATCATTTCCTTCCTATCTCTCCTGTCCTCCAGTGTCGTCAGGTTGATTTCCCTTAGCCTCTTCTCGTAGAACATACCTCTTAGCACTGGGACTAGTCTTGTTGCAAACCTTTGCACTTTCTCTAGTTACTTTACATGCTTGGCTAGGTGTGGGTTCCAAACTGGTGCCGCATACTCCAATATGGGCCTAACGTACACGGTGTACAGGGTCCTGAACGATTCCTTATTAAGATGTCGGAATGCTGTTCTGAGGTTTGCCAAGCGCCAATATGCTGCAGCAGTTATTTGGTTGATGTGCGCTTCAGGAGATGTGCCTGGTGTTATACTCACCCCAAGATCTTTTTCCTTGAGTGAGGTTTGTAGTCTCTGGCCCTCTAGACTGTACTCCGTCTGCGGTCTTCTTTGCCCTTCCCCAATCTTCATGACTTTGCACTTGGTGGGATTGAACTCCAGGAGCCAATTGCTGGACCAGGTCTGCAGCCTGTCCAGATCCCTTTGTAGTTCTGCCTGGTCTTCGACCGAATGAATTCTCGTCAACTTCAAACATCGTCATCTGCAAACAGGGACACCTCGGAGTTTATTCCTTCCGTCATGTCGTTCACAAATACCAGAAACAGCACTGGTCCTTGGACTGACCCCTGTGGGACCCTGTTGGTCACAGGTGCCCACTCTGACACCTCGCCACGTACCATTACTCGCTGCTGTCTTCCTGACAAGTATTCCCTGATCCACTGTAGTGCCTTCCCTGTTATCCCTGCTTGGTCCTCCAGTTTTTGCACTAATCTCTTGTGTGGTACTGTGTCAAATGCCTTCTTGCAGTCCAAGAAAATGCAATCCACTCACCCCTCTCTCTCTCTTGTCTTACTGCTGTCACCTTGTCATAGAACTCCACTAAATTTGTGACACAGGGTTTCGCGTCCCTGAAATCATGTTGGCTGCTGTTGATGAGATCATTCCTTTCTAGGTGTTCCACCACTCTTCTCCTGATAATCTTCTCGATGACTTTGCATACTATACATGTCAGTGACACTGGTCTGTAGTTTAGTGCTTCATGTCTGTCTCCTTTTTTAAAGATTGGGACTACATTTGCTGTCTTCCATGCCTCAGGTAATCTCCCTGTTTTGATATATGTATTGAATATTGTTGTTAGGGGTACACATAGCGCCTCTGCTCCCTCTCTCAATACCCATGGGGAGATGTTATCTGGCCCCATTGCCTTTGAGGTATCTAGTTCACTCAGAAGCCTCTTCACTTCTTCCTCGGTTGTGTGTACTGTGTCCAGCACTTGGTGGTGTGCCCCACCTCTCCGTCTTTCTGGAGCCCCTTCTGTCTCCTCTGTGAATACTTCTTTGAATCTCTTGTTGAGTTCCTCACATACTTCACGGTCATTTCTTGTTGTCTCTCCTCCTTCCTTCCTTAGCCTGACTACCTGATCCTTGACTGTTGCTTTCCTCCTGATGTGGCTGTATAACAGCTTCGGGTCAGATTTGGCTTTCGCTGCTATGTCATTTTCATATTGTCGTTGGGCCTCCCTTCTTATCTGTGCATATTCGTTTCTGGCTCTATGATTGCTCTCCTTATTCTCCTGGGTCCTTTGCCTTCTATATTTCTTCCATTCCCTAGCACACTTGGTTTTTGCCTCCTTGCACCTTTGGGTGAACCATGGGCTCGTCCTGGCTTTTTCATTATTCCTGTTTCCCTTGGGTACAAACCTCTCCTCAGCCTCCTTGCACATTGTTGCTACATATTCCATCATCTCATTAACTTTCTTCCCTGCCAGTTTTCTGTCCCACTAAACCTCATTCAGGAAGTTCCTCATTCCCGTGTAGTCCCCTTTCTTGTAGTTTGGTTTCATTTGTCCTGGCCTTCGTGCTTCCCCCTCCACTTGTAGCTCTACTGCGTATTCAAAGCTCAAAACCACATGATCGCTGGCCCCAAGGGGTCTTTCATATGTGATGTCCTCAATATCTGCACTACTCAAGGTGAATACTAAGTCCAGTCTTGCTGGTTCATCCTCTCCTCTCTCTTTCTTGTAGTGTCCCTTACGTGTTGGTACATGAAGTTTTCCAGTGTGTGTGTGTGTTTGTGTGTGTGTGTGTGTACTCACCTAATTGTGGTTGCAGGGGTCGATACTCAGCTCCTGGCCCCGCCTCTTCACTGAAAGGGAGAGGACCTAGTAAGGTCCTCTCCCTTTCTGCTTCCTGAGCATTGTTATACCTCTTCTTAAAATTATGTATGGTTCCTGCCTCCACTACACTTGATAGGCTATTCCACTTCCTGACGACTCTTTGACTGAAGAAATACTTCCTAACGTCCCTGTGACTCGTCTGAGTCTTCAGCTTCCAGTTGTGACCCCTTATTTCTGTGTCCCCTTTCTGGAACATCCTATCTCTGTCCACCTTGTCTATTCCCCGCAGTATCTTGTATGTAGTTATCATGTCTTCCCTGACCCTTTTGTCCTCCAGTGTCGTCAGTCCAATTTCCCTCAACCTTTCCTCGTACGACATTTCCCTGAGCTCTGGGACTAGCCTTGTTGCAAACCTTTGTACTTTCTCTAACTTCTTGACGTGTTTGACCAGGTGCGGGTTTCAGACTGGTGCTGCATACTCCAGTATGGGCCTAACATACACAGTGTACAGTGTCTTGAACGATTCCTTATTAAGGTATCGGAACGCTATTCTCAGGTTTGCCAGG